>VDFB02358134.1:213515882-213657986 GCA_007258455.2 Sequoia sempervirens
TTCATTTGCTAATCCTGGTGTCTGATCTAGTCCAAATGAAATATGCATTCAAGCTGAACCATGCCTTTGGGAATCATGTTAGTTTTGAGGTTGATAACTCCTTCTATATCCAATTCGGCCTCTTCTGGATCAGCTTCAGCAATTATTTGGGTGGAAAAGACATCAGAACTCATGATGAATTCAAGGATGTGATTATCATCATTGAAGACTTGAAAATCAGTGACATTATCTGGGATAGACGGTGTGGATGTCAACTCAACAGTAAACTTCTTAATCCCGGACAAGGAGAGGGGTTGAAAAGTGTTGACTACTTGAGCTAGAGCATCAGCCTTGTAGTTTTGAACACAAGGGATCTACTGTATATTGAATGCATCTAATCGTTCTAAAAGATCCAAAACCATATGCCTATAGTTTTTTAGTCTTCTGTCATGAAAAGAATAAAATTTTCTAACATGTTTGACTATGAGCTCGGAATCCCCGAAAACTTGCAGCATTTTGAAAATTTTCTTTAAGGCCATAAGAATACCATGGACTAACGCCTCAAATTCTGCTACATTATTACTGCAATAAAATTGGAGTCAATGGTTAGTGAAATAAGACTTACCAGTAGGGATGACTAGCTCAAATCTGGCGCCCGCTCCCTGCTTTGATTTAGATCTGTTGAAATGTAATATCCAGAATTTGGATGGCTCTTTGATGCCAAGACCACTAAGGTGGTCACTACCTTTAACCTACAAGTTGACATCCTTGGTCTCTATAGTCAGTGTCAATTCAACATGATGAAGGGTGGGCTACCCTGATGGCGTCCCCTTCTCGGGAACAGCTAATTTCTTGACATGTTCTACCGCCATTTGGCACAGGAAGCACTCGAATTCCGAATGAGCTGCATCATGCACCCTACACCAATTTGGGAGGAAAAGCTCTTGGAAATTTATTCTTACACCCAAGCTGAGTTGGTTTTGTATGCACTTCTCTATAAAATTATGGAATCTGTCTAGCAGTCCTAGGGTACCATCTTCCGGAGATTCCTCATTATCGACTTCTACTAACACCTCCATGCTCTAAGATGCATGAGCTAAATCAATTAGAGAGTTGCATTGCACCAAGAGGACTTCTGCAACCACATCTCCTTGATTTTCTGCTTCTTCTTGATATGCATAGGGACGATAGTTTCCCAACTCTATTTCTGCAAACAACACCTCATTCAAGTTGTTGTATTCAGTGATCATGAATTTCATGTAGGGCTCATGATCGATATAAATCTAGTTTGGTAGTCCCTTCCATGGTAGCCACATGTGAGAAAAGTCTATTGCAGCATATTTGTTTAATGCACGGGTGAAATCCTAGCCTAAAATGATTTTGTACATGTCAGGGATATCCACAACCTAGATGTCAATAACTTGTTGCACCCTTGGGTCCATAGAAATCTGCATGGGGATTCGATTCATTTCCCCCATAATGTTTATCTCATTTTAATCCTGTTGAGTCACCTTTTTTCTAGAAGGTGTGGGGGTAATCCCTAGGGCCTTACATATAGCCAAGGGAATGACATTGGTTGATGCTCCAGAATCAATGAGGAAATTATCCAGATTCTTCCTGAATATCCAGATGGTGGTGAGGAAAGGTGGTGTTTCCAGTTTTCCTTGAAAATGGCCCATAGGCGCATCCACCTGAGTCACTTGAGCTTTGTTCTTATCACCATTCCTACCCATGGCATGGCCTAAATACTGATCCTTAAGAACTTTCCTACTATTTGGATCAGATTCTTTTCCCAGTTGTTTACCTGTAGACTAATTTGAGGGAACATCCTTCCTTTTCCCTGTGATATCTTAGATCACAGGTTCCTACCTAGGTTCTTCAAAGGTGACCCTTTTTTTGATGTCTCCTATGTTACATTAGAGGATGAGGTTCCCTTAATGTCCCTAAAGAAGGCATGCCTTACAATAGGGACTTTGAGTAGTTCAAAGACAGACAGGTTGATTTTCACCTTCTTGAAATCCTCCACTACATATTCACCCATTTGCTCAATTTTAGAATTGAAGGCCTGACCTATGGCCAAACTAGCGGGCTGGGTCAATGTTTGACTTGGCTAGTCTTAGGGCTGACCTTTAGGCTATCCTTGTGCTCTATTTTGTAGCAGATTTTGGGGCCTATCTTTGTTGATGTATTGGATGGGCACATGGGGAAGCCCGAGGTTATTGCTAGCATTCAGGTTAGGTGGGGTACTAAAATTGTTTGGTGGGGTAAAATTTGTAAAGGTTCCACCCACCTGCCTATTCCTAAGGAAGTAGGGAGTTCACCTTTGGTAAAACATATGAACTTCATCTACATGTTGTTATTCATCTACCAGACCATTATCTATGGAATCAAAAAGCTAAGCCAAGGTTTGCTCATTACTTACCTCCTACACTTCTTCACACTTAACGGGGGCAACCTCAATCTCAGGTTCGTTGTAGTCACTTCACAGAAAGGGAGATTGATTGAACATGAGGTAGGAAGAGTCATAAGGCTCAAATGGGATGATGTCCCTGCAACTGGCGCTATCAACATTGGACCTCCACTTGAAAGATTTTGGCGACTATCTAGAATTCAAGACAATCCAACTCGGAGTGCCTGCTAGTCTTGTGAAGCTGGCACCATCCAGAAATGTTACCTTGGTGAGATACACTCCACTGGTCATCTTTTCATTGCTAGTAAGTTGATCAAGAGGGGTGGGGACACCTCTGTTATTGGGCCTCGTATTCCACATGTGATTCTTCCTCTGAGAAGGTCTCCTCTTGAAGCTTTGATTTGAATTTTGTCCCCTGTCATATTTTTTTCCAGAAGAGGTGTTGGCTTCCTGGTTATCCCTACCATCTCTATTGTCTTTGCTATCCCGATTGAGGTTATCCTAGAGGCTGCATTGGAAAGCTTGTAGCTGATTATTTTGATTTATCAAGTGTGTCATCTTTGTGGACATTTTCTTTATCATTTCTGTCAGCTCTTCCAATTTGTCCTTCTCAATATTACTCGGCTATGCCACTTGATTTTAGAGAAAGATAGGTGGGGCTACTGACTATTTTTGATGTGTAGGGGGAAATTTTGGCCCCAACAAGTACAACGATGCTTGCGGCTACTGAGAGCACATTTTCTATTGTTGGGGAGCTTGAGGATAGCTTTGCTAGTGTTGAGGCTGCAAATAAGAAGGCATGGCAGGTGCATGATTCATTGGCTATCTAGGGTGTGGGATGATGGGCAGCTAAGGCACCTAGTTCATAAGGGGTGTCTGATGATCAAATGCCTAGTTGAGGCCCTGAACCTACATCGGGTGAGGCATTGGACCCAAAGAGGGCAGCATACCAGAGATATTCTTCCCCAAGTCTGTATTGGCCTTAACGGCTTCAGCATAAGCATCCACTAGTCTCGCAGGTGGCTGATTCATCCTTTTCACCAATGTGGATGTGAGATTATCCAATGCTGCATAGTAGATGGGCAGGGCTGCAATATCTTTGTGTATGTATGGATCTTGAAGCCTCATGAAGGCGTGATGGAAATGATCATTAAAAGAACCAATGGGTTCATTAATTTCTCTCTGGAAAGACATAAACTGTCAGTGTAACTCTGAAGGGCTAATCGAAATATTATACTTTTGTAGGAAAGCATTCTTCATGAGGTCCCATGAGGTAATGGACCCTCTCAGAAAATTGATATACTAGTAAAAATCCTCCTCTCCTAGTGAGTAGGGAAATAGGCAGCATGCAATGTCTTCCTAACCAATCTACATATCTGTAATTGTTGTTTCAAATATTTTGATGTGTTCTTATGTCATCCTTTGTGGGTCGCAAGGATTGAACTTTGAACAGAAGCCCTCTAGATTCTTGGGTATGTCATGATAAGAATTGAAGTGCAATGGAAAAGGATTTTGTGCCAACCAAGCCATGATAGGAGGTGGAGGTGGTATCTGCTACTAAGGGGTAGCAATCTTGGGTTGCACCGGGGCTGCGACTGTTTGGACTACACCCTAAACCTAAAGGGTCGAGAGAGAGACAACTCCTTGGCTGCCGGAGATGAGAGGTGGAAAAGTAGTTTGGTATGGTAGGGTGGAGTATGAAAATGAAGTGAATGGAGGTGAAGGTGGAAGGGGAATAGATGGGGTGGAGGAAGAGGAAGAAGTAGGGTCTCCTCCTTTAGTTCATTTTTCCCTGGTGGGAGGTTACATCTCTTGAAGCTCTCCTTTGTTTGGTGTAGACCTTAGAATTATCTGAAATCTTCTAGGGGAGAATCATTTGATTTGATCCAGCTTCACAATGCCCTCCTACAAGCATCAATTTTTTTGATGGGTGTTTCACACACTTTCTCAACACATGTAGTGTGTAGATGCACTATCTCTCTTGAAAGGAGACTTCCAACAACAAGTTGTTGAAAATCACCCCAAGGTCTCTTGGGTGTCAAGTCATGACTTGCATGGAATTCCTCAATTGATGTTTGATGTGATCTTGCTGGTAATCATAGGGCAGACTTACGTAGCTAGATGTGGAGTGGATCTTAAAGTCTGAAGTTTCTAAGAGGGGAGTTAAGGTGCACTTTGTTGTAGGTTTGAACAACAATCTAAAACTTCAATATTCTCCTTAAGTTTTGGCTTTACAATGTGCAATGAACCTTATCACAAGTTGCTTCTTAAAAAAGAGGAAAAGAGAGTAGGAAACAAAGAAGGTTCATAGATCTGCAACTAACTATGAACAGTGATCAAGGAGGTTCTACTGTAGACAACTCCCTTCAAACAAAATTTCACTTAACCAGAAGCAACCATAGTCTCATGAAACTTTATGCTATCTTCTAAGGTCTGCAGGTTTTTCACCATACATCCACCATACATATGCATGAATAAAGATGAATATTTTAGAGCAGCTTAAATTTTCATCCCAGAATAACTTTACAAGACCATTTACCAGTAGCAAATGGAAAAAAGTATGGACTGGAAGGCATCAACACAACATAAATTTCTACAATCACAGAACAACATTACCAAAATCTATCAAAGAAATTTAAAGCTAACTAAAGCAGTAATGAAATCTAACTAAAATGTCTAATAATGGGAGATTGAATCATGAAACATGTGGAAAACTCAGAAAATGCACCAAGTCAATGTATTTTCATTAGAAATTTCTGTAGCATGTCATTACAACTCAACTCTCTCTTGAAAATGAGAGGATACCCCCTATTTATAGTGTCCAAAAAGTAGAACGAATGGAAGGGATTTAATCCCATTATGTGGCCAAGATTCACTACAACTTAGGGTTCTACCTACCCCCAATATATTACAATTTAAAAATACAACTTTGTCTTTATCCCTATTTTGTCCTCTAGTGAAAACACTGTAACATTTTCTCTTTTTATTGATTTCCCTTTTGTCGTAGCTATTCCTTTAGAAGCTCTTCACTAATAATAGGGTTGCCTTCTTGCTTCTTAAAAGCTTCATACTCCATGAACTTCAAACTTAACGGCTGGAGTTTATCAACATCTATGATTTAGGATCGCAACACTTGATAACTCCATTCTTTGGATTGCTCGGCAAGCTTTTCCCAATCCTCCTCATACTTAGTAGTGTGGTCCTAGAACAATTCTGACTGGGCGAAGGCCCGAGCGGAAAAAATCATGAAATCCGTGGTTATTTCCTCTGACATCCCATCCTCCATCCTCTTCTAGAAGTGGAGTCTCACTTTATCTTGATCAATTTGTATGATGGGAATTTCATAGCCTGCCATTAGCATCAATTATCGGATGCAATCTGCTCTAACTTCCTTGACCAACTCAATATTTGGACCCAGCATATCAATCACCTAATCCAACCTTTCTTTTTGGTTCTAAAATTCCTACTTCCAAACTTCCATCAACCAATGATCGTCCTTCTTGAATACAAGCTCCTTTTCCCATGTCATGCTTGGTAGTTTGAGAATAGCCTCAATCTTTGGGTAGGTGGACTCATATCTCGCTAGGAAGTCGATGCAAAGTTTTCTTGTACCCTCAAGAGACTATTGTAAGTCTAAGAACTCGTTGGGTGTCTGGATATCCTGACCGATGCCCATGTTTCCAATGTATAGAACCTATTGGAACTAGCTTTTTGTAGTCCTGTCCAAACTCTTTCTCTTTTACAACTTATCAATTTGTTCCTTGGAGAATAGTTGCAGTGGAGCCACAGATGTGGTAGGAATTTCTTCAGTTGAAGACCATTGTTGGATGAAATCCATCAGATCAACTACATGTGCCTTAAGCTCTTCTTTTGAGACCTTATCCTATTGTATGAAATGCACGACTGTGGCAAAAAACTCCTCGAGGTGCTCCACTTTCTGCTCTCTGGTAGCTGTTCCTAAATCAATGGTGGAGACATTATAGCTAATCCCTTCTTTCCCCACTATTGGCGGTGCTACTTGCACAGCTCAGGATCCAGAAGCATCCATCGTCACCTTGGATCTGATTTTGGGTTTCTTCTCTTTCTTGGTAGTGATCTGTGCTCAGGCTAAGATAGCCTCCAGTCTTGCTTTTGGATCCTTTGGGGCAAGAGTTTTCTTCTCAAGATGCCTTTCTAGCCATTTGGGCATAGATGATTTTCCCTTAAGAGATTCATGATCACCCTTGCCTTGCTTTATTTGGATCTCTATCTCTTTATCTCTAGGAGCCTTTTCTTCCATTTTAGTGTCTTCTCCTTCTTCCTCATTGGGGTCTTGGATGAACACAAGGTGTTTGATGGGAGGCTTAGTAGGCAATCGCTCGCGAGGACTTTCTTCTTTCTTAGTCTCATTTCCTTCCCTTCCTTCATCTTGTTCATCCTTATGCACATACTCCTTGGGCTGTTTAATTTTGAGGCCTTTGTCAGCTTGAATTTCACCTTTAGGTTTTCCCTCTTCTACGTTCTCTTCTTCTTTATGAGGAGGTGACACATCCTCTTGTTGTTCCCCTATAGGGAGTTCCACATTTTCTGCTACCTTGTTATCTTCTTGCCTTTCTTCCCTGGGAGGATTTTTTCTACCTCTTCCCCAACATCTTTCAATTGTCAGGCCATTTCTTCCTCGAGATCATCATCAAATGTTTGTGTGATTTCTATATCGGGATCTCTTTCATCACTTCTCTCAGAAGACCCTGTTTCCTCTTGATAAATCACCTTGTCAATTTTGTCAGTGTTCATATTCTGGATGTTCATGGTACTCATCGGCCTTCTCCTCCAATGATTTTGAGGTCTCCATCTCCCACTTCTCACATTCCTTGGAGATTAGAATTTTGGCTTCCATTGTTGGTTGTCCTATTGGAGGTTTTGAGGGTAGAGCATTGGTGAGGGCCTACGCTAAGGTAGCTTGGATGGTGGGATCCAAAAATATTTGGGCAATCTCAGAGGGGACATTATGCATGTGCCACGAGAAAGCTTCTGACAATGTGAGTGTGGGCATTGGTATTGTTGTTGCAACCAGTGGAAGCTATGTAGTGGCCGACATGGTGGAGGAAAGTGGAGAAGTTGTAGCAGAGGAGGATTCAACCAATATCATGGGCCCCATTGGTGGAGAGGAGGCGAGATGGACCAAGATGGCCAGTGGGGATGTGGAAATCATGGTTTGGGAAATGGATGGAAGACCAGCGGAAACAAGGAGAGTTGGAGGAGATTTTGGTTGATCTTTTTTCCCTTCCTTACCCTCATGAAGGGGATCCTCCTGAATTTTGGGTTGTCCTGTGATGCTTTCCATCCATTTGTGCCTCTTCAAGGGAGAACCTTTCAAATCTTTTCTTGAATACACCTTTGGATCTAGTGACATCTCCACCTCAGTCCCTTTCATTTTCTTTGATCTTGAGAGAAAAGGAGATTTGGATGTCCCTCCTGTTGAGGTTGTAGCAACAACATCCTCTATAACACTAGGCTCACTCTTGAGCCTCTCATATGTTCGGACAACTCCTTGTTGCTTCAATTGGGCTACTTGTCTATTAACCCATTATATGGTATGAGCCTAAATTGGTTTGGTTATAATATCGAGGTCATTGACGTCTTGATCATCCCAATCTATTGCCGGCAGTGGCAAGTTAGTGACTGCATTGTACATGGGGTCCATGATGGTGCTTTCATCCTCTTCAACTTGATCAAGTACATAAAATAATTGTACTCTTTTTATGAAGTACGTAGTCATTCACATGTAATGCCTTGCGTGCACCTCCCTCTCATCCTAGAAATCTTCCCATAATTCTTTGACATGATGCAAATGGGCATACCCTAGCCCTAGTGCCTTCCTTACATACCCATATGGGTCCATCCATGGGCGAGCAATGTGTAGGTGAAAATGATATTCTACCAATCCCTTCTCATAATTCCAAACACACTTGGAGGTTTGCAATGTGTACATCCCCTGGCCAAAAGTTAAGGGATGAGGGATCCCTGCCAAGTGCCTGCCACTGAGAATCGAATGTACATGTTGCAGATACTGAGAGAGTTCTAAAAGGATGATCCAGTCATTAGGGTACCGCGATAGCTTATTCGGACTCTCTGCGAAACCTTGGGCACGAATATATGTGAACTTGGGGTACTGAATGAATAAGAAGGCGTATTGTTTCAAGAATGCTCAATCACTATGAGAGACTCTCCTTTGAAAATCCCCTCCAAGCAACTTGATGATGTGACTGACAAAGCCATTGTTCACCCCGCAATACTCCTTGAAATTCCTGAACTGTAGTTGGGGATATCTGTCATAAACCTTTAATGTTTGACTCGATTCTTCATCAAGTGCCACGAACAATCCACCATATTGCCTCTATGTGGCCAATGAGTAAATAAGATAAGACATCATGTAGAACTTGGAGGTATTCTTGACATTGATGAGCTACTTGTGGAAGCAGTGGTTTATTATGCCTCCCCAGTAGAATGAGGCTTTTGTGGTGACATCCTCCTCCCCACAGAGAATCTACTCTATGAAATACACCATCCACTCCTAAAAATATGTTGTAGTGGGGAGGCCCATTACTCTGCTCAGCATGGTGACCCAAGTCATGGTAGTCCTCATGGAAGTCGTTGCGAAAGAGCTCTTGGGGAACCTTAGCCACACTACCCCTTTTCTCTTTAAGCCAATACTGGTTTATAAGCTTCTTGCAACTAGTCGATTCCACATCCCACATTGCTTTACATTCCACTATGGTTCGTATCTCCATCTCCCCAAAGGTGGGGATGTGAAAAGTTTTTGTAATCGCCTCACCTGACATATCAGAAAGGATGTTTCCATCTGTGTCAACTATTGTTCATGTCACTGGTAGATATTCCTGCTGGCAAGCCATGACCAATTCAGGGGCTACAAGGGATGAAGGGAAGCCTACAACTTTAGCAATTCTACTTTGTCTGATTAGTCTTGTATTGTCAGTCCTGGGATGGACTATGACCCTTTGCTTGAATTCACTAATATCAATGTGGCCGATATTGGTATCTGTAATTTCTTTCCAATCCATGATCATTTTTGAATGTAAAAGCTCTCCATGGAATTGGTACTTCATCTAGTCCTTGTCCTCCTTTCCACCAGGAACCTTGCCCACTTTCTTCCCTTTGTCCTTTTTGCAGCCACCCCCAAGGGTCCTGTACCCAATTCCATATATCTGCAAACAATGCATGGTGAGCATAACCAATCACGAAATTATAGACATCAGTCCTAATCCCATAAACGATGTCCAATTAGATGATATATCATTTAGAAAATCACACTTTTACTTGAAGACATTGTTAGTGATCTACTGGAGGGAGTTTGGATAACTCGGGCCAGGTGGGCCTGACTTCCCTGGCAGAAATGTTGTTCTAAAGTCTGAACAAGGTAGGGTAATCCGTGTGATTTCTCCTGACTTCAGATTTTGATGGTTTAAAAGGCTCATGTAGGAGAGGGTTAAATTTTAGCATGTGGGTCGAGATTGGTTTTGAAATCAGAGGTCTTTTGGATCACTTCAAGAGCACCCAAAGATGTGAAGCGAGAAAGTCGTCCGGGTTTCGTCGTTTGGAACAACCAAAGGGAAATGGAATTCTGGGGTTTGGGACCCAGGAGGCTGAAGGGAGATTAGTTTTTGTTGTTATCTTTGAAATTTTTGGCTCCCAAGGGGCGGGAAGATGTCGGGGCTTTGTCGTTTGGAACGACGGGTGTTGAACAAAAATCTGGAAGGGGTGGCCTAGTTAGCCAGACCTAGCATCGAGCTTGGCCGCTAGATTTCTCTGCTAAGTTTTTAGGTGATCAGGATGGCGAACCCCGAAGGTTGAAAATACAAACATACTTCTCCCTTTCATGCCGGCTGAGATGGGATGGAATCCCGGTGGACGGAGCCCGGCAAGGGCAACAACACCTAAGTTCATTGTTGGTTGGTCTCTGCGACAAATGAAGGCTCGGGACCTGGGAGGTGGAAGGATGCCACTAGAGGTTTGTTTGAATGGTGAAATTTCCATGGAAATCCATGAACGAAACTCCATGTATCGGGGTCTGGGGGCGTGATGGACAGTTCATTTTGGTTATTCAACTAACTTGAACGATGAAAGGAGAGGCAGGCCCCGAAGGGTGGGGAGACAAGGCTGTCACGCCTTTTGGAATGATGAAAGAGATGTGGATTCCTAGGGATAGAGTCCCGCAAGAGTGGGCTTGGGAAGCTTAGGTGGAGGACGAGTCCAAGTTTGTCCCAGTCCGAAGGCGATCTACCGACAGAGGTCCGAGGTCGCGAGCCCAAGAAGGCATCCCGTCGTTTCATCACTTGGATGTTTGTTTGCTAAGTTTTCAATGGTGACAGGATGGCGCGGGCTGGGAGGGTAGGATTTCCCTACGTGAAGAATGACAACAACAAGGCGGAGTTCCAAATTCATCCTAGAGGATGATTTTGGAGGTTTCTTAGAATTTCAACACATGGGTTTTTTAGGTGTCACCTTGTCTTACCAAATTAAAGCATTTTTAGCCCTTGTTTGTTTATCTTGTAAGTGTAAAATCACAAAAATCCTCAAAGGAGGGTGAATGGTGAACCAACCACATAAGCTTGGTGAGAGAAGTTGTAAAATCCATGAAGGATCAGTGAGCGAGGGCAACAGGCCCGAGCACGGGGGGCGACGAATGTAATGGACTCCTCAAAATCTACTTTGAACTTCTTTGGCTAACCTGACATGAAAATGATAGGTCAAGCTAGATATTTATACCCCAAATTATCATTTAATACACCCATTAATTCCTGTACAAATGAGAAGAGAGTTGGTTGGTTTAAATTCTTGGACAGCGGCGGGAGGTCTGTGGCCCGAAGGACAAAAGGACGCTGATAGATGGCCACTTCAAAGTCATTTCAAAAACCAATAGCGAAAGGGAGTCTAGGACCCAGAGGATAGAGTGCCAGCATAGGTTATCCATTCGAAAATGATGGAGACAACACGGAGTTCTAGGGATAGAAGTCCGGAGAGACAGGCCCGGGGGGAAAAAAGGCAGTTCAATTTGCAACGTAAGTTAAATGTGGTGGAAAAGAAGAAGTCGAGTCCCGAGGTTCGGGAAGGGGAAAGCCTTCTTCCCTTTGGGACGGTGAACACCCAATGGAAACCTGACAAGGGAAACCTGGCGGGGTGGGCCCGCCAGGCCCCAAGGCCACTGGTAGAAGCAAATTGCCAAGGAAACTCTGCAAGGGACCAAGGCTCGACAAAATTGCAGGGGATGAAACATGGTCAGCTTAAGATGATACTTTGGAAGCACATTGACCATTTAGGACACCAGAACAGGGGCACACAAAACAAGGCAGTGACAAAACATCCCAATAAGGCAAAGAAAGGAGAGGGTTCCCATATTGAATGGGGCGTGTGTGCTGAAGGCACAACACCTGCGAGCTCTATTTTTGGGGTTTCTCGAGACTCTATCCTATGACATTATTTTGAGATATATATATACATGATGCAGTTTTGGTGTGGATTTTATTATATGTGTTATGTTATGATGCATTATGATTCTATTTTATTCATGTGATGCGATGTATGCAATGATTCCTATGATGATGCATTTTATTTTATGGTATGTATGCATGTATGATGGCTATTTATGATGAGATGCAATGATGAGACTAGTTTATGTATGATGATTGTTTTATGATGATGATGACGTTCTATATGTGCTTAATTTTTTTGACACTAATGAATGCCATGCTTATTATTTTGAATGATTATGTATGTATGGATAATGAAATATATGATGCCTTATGATATGATCATGAATCTATATGCATTGATGATATGGATGACACATGAAAAATGTTTAATGCACTTACATGTTATATTAATGCAAATGGATGAATGCAAATACGTGAATAAATGTATGCAAATGTGTAATGTACTAATACAATTTCTATATATGAGCATGTATGGAATTATATTTTTGTATGTCACAGGATATCATCAAGAGATGGAAGAATAGAAATGACCAAAAAAAGGGAGAAGATGGATGTTAGTGTAGATTATTGTAATGGCCAACAAACATCATGATATGACATAGATCAATGGTGTGCAAGGTCGTACCATCACATAGACCAAGTAGTATCAGACAAGGATGATCATGACTCATACGAGGAGCTCAGTTTCCCCTAGTCTTTTTGTCACAACCAACCACAAACAAGAAATACAAGCCATGATATGTCATTGTTCCTCTAAATCATATGCAGGAAATCCTCGAGTAACTAGTAGCATGGAAGTATAAAAATACAAGACAATCATCATGATACGTCATTCCTCCTCTAAATCCTAATGCCAGGACATCCTCAAGGAACTAGTAGCATGATGAAAAATTAAATGACAAGAGTGACCAGATTAATAACAATGTTTCCCAAGTTTGTTTGAATGTCAAGTGCTTTGATGTCGAGATTTCAGGTTTGACGAAGTCTAGGTTTATATGTGATAGATTTCAAGTAATGCCAAATTTAGGAAGGACATATCCTAAATGATGTTGATGATGAGGGGACAATCCTCAAATGTCATGAGAATTCCCCAAAATGCCAGATGACAATGTCAATGCTTCAGAAAGACATATCCTAAAGCATAAATAAATGACATGCATTGTTCTTTAGGACACATCCGAAGAATAACCAAGAGTTGACAGGTTGAATTTTTATGACATTTTGCCCAAAGTTAACTAGATGGATAAATTAACCACATGTCGGTATTGACATGCCAATTTAGTTGAAATGTCGATTAAATGATTGTCAAAGTTTGTTTAAGAGTTGTCTGTTTTAGGATGTTAAAGGATTCGTTTGATTTGAAGAAATCTAATGTGTGTGAGAGTGAGTGTCATGAACCCTAATTGACAAACCTAGTGTGGCTTCAGGGATTCATCGATTGATGGCCTTTCCTACGTCATACACTCAGAGACCTTGTAGTTTCACACGACCAATGACTTTGTCTTATTGATCAAAGATTGAGTTATGATTTTATTTTGACAATCCTAAAAGGACTGACCTAGTGTCTCAGGGGCTCAAAGATTATCCTTTCCTACATAGCAAATGTGCAGAGACAACATAGTTTGATGATGAAAAAATCGACACAATTGACATGATGGATTTTGACTCTGCTTTTTGGATTTTTGAGTGTTATTTGGATGTTTTGTGTTTTTCAAAGTTTTTATTTTTTTGGATTTCTTCAAGACATGTTCTAATTTTTATGGATTATTTCAAGACACTTTGTGATTTTTATGACTTTTTTAAGGACATTTTATGATTTTTATGACTTTTCAAGACATTTTATGATTTTTATAACTTTTTTAGGACATTTTCTTATTTTTATGGACCATGTGCGAGACCCACTATAGTTAGGTGATAAATGGTTGCCCCCAGTCAAGTCAAGGACTAGCCAAATTGAAAGAGGTGGAGAAGGACATGCTCAGGATGAAAGGTGGAGGATATGCTAGACCTGATGTGAACCATTGTCAGCCATGGAAAGAAATGGTAGGATGTTATAACGAATGTCGTGAGAGTGTTGCAAAATTGGGTATTTATTATGGACCAAGGTAGATGGAGTGATAGTAGATGGTCAAGCAAAGACTGACTACACATGGTGCTTGTTTGCTAGGTTTTCACCATGGTACTTATCCAAAGCACCACCAAAGTGGTTTTCACTATTGAATGAATTATTTCTCTTTACTATTTTGGATATTTTCTAAATTTTTTAGTGTCATCAAGATGCTTGTTTGCCAGGTTTTCATTAGGCTAACAATTTTTTTGTATTACTCAATCTTTTTGTATTTTTTTGGTTGCTAGCCAAGCTCTCTAATGTTATGTGTAGAATTTATGGAGATGCAAGTTGTTGATAGGTTCTATCATTTGTTCCCCATTTGGAGTGGCCAATTGGTATGTGCCAGAACCAAATGCAATAGTGATGATGTAAGGGCCCAACCAATTAGTCTTGAACTTTCTGGGCTTCTCTCGGTCAAACTAATTCTTTGGATTTTGCATTAAGACCAAGTTGCAAATGTAAAAATTTCAGTCCCTAACTCTCTTATTATAACTACGGAAAAGGTGGTTCTGCTATGCATGTAAATCATTCAAGGCATTTTGTCTATGTTCTTCTAACATTTCTAGCTCATGCAGTAGAGACTGTCGATACTCTTCGTCATCGATCAATCCCTTCATAGAGACTCTAAGAGAGGGGTTTTTGACCTTGATGGATAGGATGGATTCAACTCCAAAGAACAAGGAGAAATGGGTGGCTCTAGTAGGTGTACGGATGTTGGTGTGGTAGGCCAATAGAGCAAGGTTGAGTTGTAAATGCCAGTCATAGTTAGTGTCATTGATAGTCCTTTCAAGAATCTTGATAATTGTCTTGTTGGACGCCTCAGCTTGACCATTACCTTGTGGGTAATAGGGAATGGAGAAATGGTGTTGAATGTGGAAGCATTCACAAAACTCATAGACATCTTGATTTTTGAAAGGACAACCATTGTTTGTGATGATGGACTGTGGAACACCATACGAGAAAATGATGTAGTTGAGGATTAATTTGGAAACCTGCTTATCAGTTATGTATGTGATGGAAATGGCTTCTATCCATTTGGTGAAATACTTATTGGCGGTGATAACGAATTTATGGCCATTGGATGCAGTTGGATGGATTTTACCCATGAGGTTGAGTCCCCATTGTGTGAAGGGTAAAGGAGAAGTGATTGGATGAATTTCTTGCACGGGTGCATGAATTAGATCACTGTGCACCTGACATTGTTGACATCTTCTTACAAACTAAAGGGCATCCTTTTCCATTGTTGGCCAATAATACCTAAGTCTCATAACTTTCTTAGCTAAGGTTGGGCTACTCAAATGAGATCTCCATATCTGTCAGTGAGAGCAATGGTATTGGCAAGAGTTCTCACCAAAGACACATACCTGTCGGTGAGAGGAAAACTATCAGCATGTCACTCAAAATGTTAACTTCATAACCACCGCATACAAGTTATGAATTTACCGATCCCTGCAACAAGCCGATACCACTGTTGCCCAGTTAGAGAAAACACAAACTTCGTAACTCCGTGACAAGGTTACAAAGTTACAGAAATCACCGATGCCGTGACAACGAAGGAAGTCAGTCAGTCGGGAAGTTACAAAACTTCCATAGTCCGTGACAAGATTCCAAACTTAGGAACTCTAGTGATTGGCCAACAATGAAGACTTGAACAGAGATACAAGCTAGCAAGTTGAGGCACAATTTCCAACAATCTCCCACTTGATGAATTATTACTGGCTTCCTTCAAACTTGAAGTTAATGAAGGTCATGGGATCTAAGGCCCATCAAACTAGCACACCACTTGTACTTGTTTGTGCTCACTAGTTTTGTTAATGCATCTGCAACATTTTCTAGAGTATCCACTTTTTATAAACAAAACTTTCCATCCTCCACCATATCTCGTACAAAATGATACTGTACATCAATATGTTTCGTCCTAGCATGGAAAGTAGGATTTTTTGCCAAATAAATAGCACTTTGACTGTCACAGTAAATTGTAATTTTCCCTGCATCAAACCTAATGTTAGAACAAAAATGTTTTAACCAGATTGCTTCTTTATAGGCATGTGTTGTTGCCATGTATTCTACCTCTGTAGTGGACAAAGCGACTACAACCTACCGCTTACGCATCCAACTAACTACACCACCATTCATCATGAAAATATATCCACTAGTGGATCTTCTGATGTCAATGCTCCCTGCCCAATCAGAATCCACATAGCCTCGAATGCTGAGAGTCCTTTGTGATTCAACCAAATTGCCATGGTAACACAAAGCATATTCTAAATTACCCTTTAGATATCTAAACACTCTTTTCATAACATCCCAATGTGTCCTTCCAGGATTTGCAATAAAATGTCTAAGTACTCCCACTGCTTGGGCAATGTCTGGCCTTGTACAGACCATTACATACATTAAACTGCCAACTGCACTACCATAAGGCACTCTGGTCATGTCCTCTATCTTAGTAGGAGATTTTGGATAGTCTTCAACATATAGCTTCATTCCCTACAAAACTGGAACAACTAGCTATTTGCAATCAGTCATACAAAATCTCTCCAGAACAGTATTAATATACTTACTCTGACTGAGCCAAAGTTTTCTACTCTTCCTGTCCTTGGTTATTTCCATTCCCAGAATATACCTGGATGCACCAAGATCTTTCATTTTGAATTTTGCAGACAACTAAGATTTTAGATCAGAAATCATTAACTTACTATTGCCTATGAAACATAGAGAGCAATAATAAGAACATGATCATTTTCAGCTTTGAAGTACACATAGTGATCAGATTTTGATCTTACAAATCCCAATGACAAAACAAACGTGTCAAAATTCTGGTACCACATTCTAGGAGATAGTTTTAATCCATATAAAGAATTTTTCAACTTGCAAACCAGATTTTCTTTACCTTTTTCCACAAAGTGCTCAGGTTGGGACATAAATTTCTTCTTCAAGATCACCATGAAGAAATGTTGTCTTCACATCCATTTGTTCAATCTCTAGGTCATACGCTGCTACAAGTGACAAAATAAATCTGATAGACGTCAGCTTAGCTACAGGAGAAAAGATTTCTCCATAATCAATTCCCTTTACCTGGGAATACCCCTTTGTAACCAACCTCGCCTTATACTTTTCCACACTGCCATCCATACCTATTTTCTTTCTAAATACCCATTTGTAGCTAATAGCTTTTCTACCTTTAGGCAAGGGCACCAAACTCCAAGTATCATACTTTTCTAATGATGCCATTTCTTCATTCATGGCTTCCAACCAAGAGTTTGAGTCAAAAATTCTAAATGCCTCTTTCATAGTCCAAGGCTCATCAGTGCTAGAAATTAAAGCATAGGCACAACTAGAATCTAACAAAGAAAACACATACCTATCAGGTTGCTTTCTTTCATGTGTTGACCTCCTCACAGGATGAGGCTGAGGTTGATCTTCTTCCTTAGAACTCTCAGAACTACTTGAGCTCTCCTCAGTTTTAGGTACATTTTGAATTATGAATTCCTCTTTATCTGGTGTTGGAGGAATTTCAACTACATCTTTTTTATCTTCTGATTTTGTCTCTAACTGCACAAATCCAAAGTAGAAGGCTTCAGCTCATGAAAAATAACACTTCTATTGTATAGAACCTTCTCCGTATTAGGATTCCAAAGCTTGTATCATTTTATGTGAGCACTATAACCAATAAAAATACATTTAACAGCCTTGTTTTCCAATTTAGACCTTTTCTCATTTGGCACATATGCATATGCCTCATAGCCAAAGACACGAATGTGTCTCTGAGAGGGCTTCTTTCTAGACCATGCTTCCAAAGGTGTTTTCTCAACAAGAGCGGAATTCAGAGAATGGTTTATTAAATAACATGTTGTTGTAACTGCCTCAGCCCAAAACTTCTCCTCCAAGCTAGCACTGCTTAGCATACTTCATGATGTTTCCATCACTATCCTGTTGAAACTTTCAACAACTCCATTTTGTTGCAGAGTGTAGGGTGTAGTTTTATGTCCCTTAATCCCATGATCTTTACAGTACCTTTCGAACTCATCAAAACAAAACTCACTGCCATTGTCAGTCCTTAAACATTTTATTTTTTTTCTAGTTTGATTTTCCACAAGGTTTTTAAATTTTTTAAAACGACTGAACACTTTTGCTTTAATTTTCAAAAAATAAACAAATGCCCTTCTTGAATAATCATCAATGAATGATACATAATATCTTGATTTAGACAAAGAAGGAACATTTACTGGACCAAAAACATCATAATGAATGTAATCAAGTAAACCAGAAGATTTATGAGGACTAGAGTAAAAAGAAACACGGTGTTGTTTACCATATATACAATGTTCACAAAAATTGAATTCGAGGTTACAATCATCAAGCCCTTTAACAAGGTTTTTATTTTTCAAAGTTTTCAGACCTTTTTCTCCAATGTGGCCTAGCCTATGATGCTAGAGCATAGTCTTTTCTACTAGAATTTTAACTTCCATAGAGTTTTCACTATCAGGAACTTTTTTCTCCTTTTCTCCATGAGTAGCCTTCTATGACTTTACAGAGATGCTATTGCATTGCACAACATGTGCATCCAGCTTATACAAGGTACCAATATGAGCACCCCTAGCTAGCACCATTGAGCCTCTAGTCATTTTGCAATCATTTCTAGAGAACATGAATTGCACTCCAACATTGTTCAGATTACTAACATAAAGTAAATTTTGAGCCAGACCTAGTATATGCATTACATCATTGATTCCCTTCACTCTTCCATTAGGGAATTGAATTTTGACTCTTCCATAGGAAACTATTTCTAGAGATGAATTGCTTGCCAAATACACCCTTCCACCATTGTATTTTTCATACTTAGTGAACCATTCTCTATGAGATGTCATGTGGAAAGATGCTCGAGAATCAATCAGCTAGACATCATTTGATGCCTGAGTTGCCAAGGCTGCAATGAAAGCGTTTGCATCACTCTGAGAAGAGTCATTATCGGAAGAATGCTTCTTCTTCTTCTTCTTCTTCTTCTTCTTCTGCTCTTTGCAATCCTTTCAGACATGATCAGGTTTCCCGCAGTTCCAACACTTTACCTTGGACTTCTTACAAGGAGACTTTGATCTCCCCTCTGATTTGGATTTGGACTTCTTTTCCTTCTTGCCTTTTTCTTTCGATTTGCCTCGAACAGCAAGAGCCTCCTTTGCCATCTCATAATATTTTCTTCTCATCTCTTCTGATAATAAAGAAGCAACAATATATTCCGTCTTAAAAGAGGAAGTAGTACTGCCAATAGCCATCACCAAGTGATCCCAAGAATTTGGAAAAGAACATAATAGTAGCATACATTGATCTTCTTCATCAATATTTACACCAATAGATGCTAACTAAGCATTCAACAAGTTGAAAGCATTCAAATGATTAGCAACAGATGCTCCTTCCTGTATTTTCAAAGAGTACAACTTCTTCCTCAAGAACAACTTATTCACCAAGGACTTGCCTGATAAATAGCTCCTAGTCTTTTCCACAAAGAGGATGTTTTCCTTTCTTCATGAACATTTAGAAGAACAGAGTTTGCTAAACAGAGCCTTATCAACCCCTTTGATTTTCAATCTGTGAGGTCCCAATCCTCTTGCTTCATGCATGTAGGCTTTGTTCTAGACACAACAAACCAAAGATCATGGTCAACCAATAGATGTTCCATTTTGAGTTTCCACAACTCAAAATTGCTGCCATTGAATTTCTCAATTTAAATCTTTCCTGACGTGCTTGCCATCTTAATCTCTAATTTGAATTACCAGACTTCTACAAGACTCCCACTGAACAAAATTGACACAAAAAACCAAACGTACCCACAAGGATAACACAACTGGCCAGGCTCTGATACCTCTTGTAAGGAAAGCTTAGGTGCAGAACAAACTCTCCTAACGCCAAAAACCTCAGGGAAGAATGCAAATATGACTTTAAATTTTTAATTACAGTCCAATAAGATGCACATGAAAAAAAAATAGAAAAGAGAAAAGAACACATACACAATTGGACACTAGATTTATGTGGGAAAACCCTTACAAAAGAAAAACCCACCACACCAAGAAAAGCCTCTTTGTATTACAATAAACAAAATTACATACAAAGATCAGACTTAACTTTTTGATGTCAATTTATAGTAGCAACATTCACTGATCAATCTTGTACAGAACATTAATCTCACAATGCTCTCAGATGCATACAATGAACCCACTCAAATCAATCCATGTTTAGTATCAAAAATAACACAACATCATCAAAAATATTCATCATCATCAACCATTGCAGAGGGTAATCCATTCTCTCACAGCCTGTTCATTTTCCACAACAGAATAGACACAACTGTTCAATTGCCAACAGTTATCATTCTACTTTTATGATTGGTTCAAAACATACCACGTTAGACAGTCGATTGGTCAAAATGTTCAAACAGAATCGCATGTCGGTGAGACACTAGATCGTGTCTCCCCAATGCCAAAATGCCCAACTGTCCTTATCGACAAGAGTCACCACCATTGGCAAGAGTCATATCAATTGAAAAACCATCGACTAGACTCACTCCATCGACAAGACTTCTCACTGATGTCCATTGCAGAACTATCAACAAGACCATCGCTGCCACTAAGAGTCTTATAGAACCTTTATGTCACATCGATGTTCAATGTGTAGTTCTATTGGCAAGAGCTCATATCAAACACAAATCTGTTGATGAGACCAATGGTATCGACGAGATTTCTCACCGAACACACATACCTATTGGCGAGAGGAAAACTATCGGCATGCCACTTAAAATGTTAACTTCATAATCACCGCATACAAGTTATGAATTTATCGATCCCCGCGACAAGCCAATACCACTGTCACCTAGTCGGAGAAAACACAAACTTCGTAACTCTGCAACAAGGTTACAAAGTTACAGAAATAACCAATGCCGCAAAAATGAGGGAAGTTGGTCAATCAGGAAGTTACAAAACTTCCAAACTCCACGACGAGGATCCAAACTTAGGAACTCTAGCGATCGACCGACAATGAAGACTTGAACAAAGATCCAAGCTAGCAAGTTGAGGTATAATTTCCAACATGGATGGCTTGGTGAGTGTGGAAAAATCAATGTATTTGGAAGAAATGGATGTTGAAGCTTCATGGTTAATTAGCACTTGGTGTTTACAAATACCTCTCAAGTTGGTACAATATTGGAAAGGATCAAGATCCCCAAGTATGGTAATTTCAGTGCCATCAAAAGGAAACATCAAGCATTGGTGGTAAGTGGACGGTACGACCTTTAAGGCATGGATCCAAGGTCGACCAAGTAAGATGTTGTAAGGTAGTTCAAGATGCAGGACCTGACATGTTGTATCTACAATGACCGGCCCCACATGAATAAGAAGTGTGATAATGCCCCTCGAAGAGCGTTCCTCATCATCATATGCATTTATGACAATGATTTTGGTAGCATCTACACAAGCATCAAAGAAGATTAGTGCTTTGATCAGTTTTAGGGAGCATATATTCAATCCTACTCTACCATCTACTAAGACTCATCTAACCTTATGTGTATGGACAAAGTCTTTGATATGTAGTACGTCATTGTGAGATGGTTTAGGTGAAGAATAGTCTTGGTCCGAAAAGGTAATGTGATGAGGAGTATTCAAGAATCTGACCATGGCTTTGAACTGGTTGTCATCAATTTCATTAGGGATAGAAGATTCATGTAAGCCTTTCTCAAGTATGGCTTTGTGTGCAAGCGAGATGCATAGTAGCTTGAGTATGGAGATTTGAACGAGTGTTTTACCCAATTGGTCAATAAGATTAAATGGCCCTTTGGGTTGTGACTGTTTGGCAAAGGGATCGGATGTTGTGATCTTTTGATGTCTACTAGGAGGACCAGCTATTGTGACTTTTCCTTGACGAGTGGTAACATTGCACTCCAGAGTCTTCTTAATGTTGATAGTATTGACATGTTTGTCAATAGCTCAAAGGTGGTCAATAATGGGTCCACTCGAATAGTCAAAGGAAGTGCACATGTAATTGGTTCGATTGTTATTATTCTTTGGACCTGACATAGAGGGGTTACCAGAACCATGATCATGTGTTCAATGGTACGATTTTCAATAAGATCTTGTATGAGATTTCTCAATTGTCTACAAGAAGAAGTTTTATGCACTTTTGTTTGATGGTAATCATAGAATGCATTATCATCCCACCATGATGGCTTGAACTGCCCTAGGTCATATGATTTAGGGTCCTACAATGTGATGACATTGTTTTAGGGGAGTTTCTTGAGGACCACTTCAATTGGTTCACCCAAGGGGGTGTATGTGCGTCTTTTTGGAAATTTTCGTGTTTCATGTGGTTTCCATTGGTCTTGATTCTTCTAGATGGAATTTTTTGGGGGTGTTGGTGTGGTCAATGGTGCATTTTGGGGTTGAGTTCCTCTGAGCATGATTGCAGGACTTGTTGCATTTACTGCTTTAGTGTCAAGAATGGCATCATTGGTGATATGTTTGTTTTTGACCCAATATAATTTATTTTTGTCATTAGGTGGGTTTTGGTTTTTGTTCTTGTTGCCATATTTAAGTTCTCCTTTTGCAATTAGAGCTTTTTCAAGTTGGAATCCTTTTTCAACTAGGTTTGTGAAAGTGGTGCAATAATGAACTTGCAAATTATATCTCAATGGGCCAACAAGGTTTTGCAAAAACATGTTTACCTTCTCCTTTTTTGGTATCTAGATAGACATCGACTTTCTAGACCCCACCATTTTCAGAAAAATGGAATGAATTTTTCACTAGTGTCTTCTTGAGTAGTCTTACATAAATTGGAAATGGTAATGTTGGTGTCGATGTTATAGGCATAATTTTCTACAAAATTATCAGCAAGTTCATCCCATGACTTAATTCCTTTGGGAAAGAGAGCAAACCATTCAAGTGCGGGACCTGCGAGACTTCTTGGGAAGACTCTCATTAGATAGGTATGTTCGTATGCAACGTCCATGCAATTGGTTGTAAATTCTCTTATGTGCTCAAGGGGATTAGTCTTGCCTTTGTATTTGGAGAAGTTGGGTACCACATATCATGGAGGGAACGATGGCATGTGTAAACTCATGTCAAATGGGTATGGACATAAGTCATATGATGTGTGGGTCTTTTTATTGCACAATTGCATGTTCTCCACCTATTTTTTCAGGGAAGAAAGTTGAGTTGTGACTGCATCTACAATAGGATTATTTGTGGGGTCACACATGCTGGTAATGGGTATCCCATGAGTTCCCATTTGTTGTGAGGGTATGTTTTGATTTCGGATGTATTGTTGTGGAATGTATGATGCATTTTGGGTTGGAATTTGTTGGTATTGAGTGTTTTTAATGGGAATATGTTGTTGTGTATGGATATGTGACACATATTTAGGAATGTGAGTTCCAACAGTGTTAGTTTGTATTTGTGGAATTTGTTGTCCTTGAATGTTTTGATGTACAAATGGAGTCATGTGTTGTGTTATTTGGTTTCCTTGTCCAAATTGGTAAATGTGGAAATGGGGGGTATTTGTGTTTTATCTTTGGGGAATATTAGTGTTGGTATTGATTTGTGATGAAGTATTAACATTTGGTTGAGGTCCTAGAACAGTAATTCATCTTTTATTTCTCCCAAAGGGGTTCTATGAGTTTGTTCCCATGGCATTAATTGAGGACCCAAGTATAAGGCTTGAAGATGTCATTCCCATAACACTAGATGAAGATCCAAATAAAAGGTTTAATGAATTTGTCCCCATTGTATTAGTTGAAGACCCAAATGTAGCTCCAACAGTTTGTGATGAAATTGTTGATATTTGTGGGATTGATTGTGATATGGCATGTGCTATGGTAGATGCTTCCACAATAAATGTTCTATTGACTATGTTCGAAGTGTTTTGAGTGGTGGTGCCAATGGAGGTAGCATTGATGGTGTTTGTTTCATTTTGTGTGGTGGGGCCAATGAAGGTATTTTTTGCATTATGTTGTGGTGTTCATTGGGGTTGACTAGTTTGTGTAGTATGATTAGAAGATGTTGCTCTTAAGGTGTTAATATCGAAATCCTCATGGAAATTTATCCCCTTGGTGTAGAAGCATGGCTAAGTATCTTTCTGAATCTTGCAAGAGTAATTCCTCCATAAAGGAAGCCACATCAGGGTTTTGGGCAGTAGCTTCTAGTGATGAGGATGAAATGTTCATGTCACTGAAAGAGTTAATGAAATATGTTCCAATGTCTATGTTTAAGTTCATGTCATTAGGAAAGTTGTATGGGTTGTTTCTTTGTCCAAAGGGGTCCATTTGTCTTCTCTTTCTTTGTAACCTAGTCTCAACCATATAGGATTTGCTCAAATGGGGGAGAGATGATGACAACTAAGACTATGACACTATATATTTTTGGATATTTTTGAAATAAGGAATGAAATTGTGACAATTTTTTCTAAAGGGGATGTCAAATGCAAAGTGATAATGAGGACTAAAATGAATAGTGGGAGACTAAAGTGTTTTAAGGTATGACAATGCAAATGCAAAGGTCTAAGGTGCAATCAATTTTGGTAGACTTTCAAGAAAGGTTTACTAACCACTCAAAGCTTGGTTAATGTTTCAATTTGGATTATCAAAGGAATTTTTGGTAGGACTAAGTGAAAATGACAAGATGAAAAGGTGAGGTTTCCTAACTAGACTTATGAGTTGGAAATATCTCACAAAGGGACAAAGGCTAAAGGATTGATTTTGACTTAGTCCAATGATAATATACTTTTGAAGGCAAAGGTTTCACAAAGTATGGAAAGTTTTCCTATTCTAAAGTCTGCAAAAATGAAGACCTAAGAGCTTGTTTATGCTGGAAATGATGATGGATTCTAAGATGCAACTAAAAATTAGGAAAGGTGGACCTATAGCAAGAGTTAAATGCAAGCTAAAAGATGCAAAAATGAATGATTTGAGCAATTCCTTTTCTGGTTTTGAACAAAGACTATTGAGGAAAGATGTCTAGCAATAGATTGAAAGTGTTTGGTCTTAGATTTAGACAGTGATAGTCATTTATCCAAATGATAGGAAAATGCTTCATTTTAGGTATCAAATGTGTTGGAATGTCTCAAATGTGTTTCAGTTTTAGTAGATGCATTGTTTACGACCACAGATGCAGTTCAAAAATTCAATTGTGTTGTTCTACAAAGCAAATGCATTGTAGCATAGTCAGATGCATGGTTTTAGACATCATATGCGGTTTGTAATGTCAAATGCATTTTTTTGTTTAGAAAATGCATTTCATCACAGGCATATGCATTTTTCTATTTCTCAAATTTGGTTTAGCAGGTTAGATGCATTGCATAGAGTCTCAGATGCATTGCACAGAGTCTAACGTCTAGTTTCTTTGCAATTTTGGCAGATTTTTGAGATTGTTTCAATTTGAATGTGTTTTTCCAGATTTGTGAAGGATGTTTATGTGTTCATTGATTTAGAAAAAATTTGGAAAACACATTATTTTTTCTTTGAATGTTGAGAACAAGCACAATGAAGAAAAGCACAACTCTATGGATGGCAAGGACTATATCCACCGGATTCCCACTTGGATTTCTCCACCCACACTTATTCTTAGTCGGTGACTTAGAAGCTTGGCCACACTGGCTCCCCTCCATGACACTCACTTCTCTAGGTCAACCAAGCTTTGATACCTCATGAATTTCCCATGACAAACTATTCACCTCTACTAAGAACTATGAGAATGTGGGATGGCTTGGCAATGACTATTGCTACACCATCGAATAGAAAGGGATTATGGCAACTACACAAAAGGTTTTTAGTTCAGGAACCTGTTCAAGTGGCTATGTGTGAGGCAAGATAAACTCATCTACATAAAAAATATGCACCTATAATGCTAAGTTTTCCATTAGCATTCACATTTTTATACCGGTCAGGAGTGGCTTGGCTAAAAAGCTTAAGTTTCTAGTTTGAGTCACCTTGGGGTGAGTACCTTTTCCCACCAAGGAAGGCCCAATTCCTAGAGTCAATAACAATTTCTCTTGCACCCAAGATCACACAAGTGTGCAAGGGGAGAGGATACTTTTATTATTGAATTGGGGTTACACAAATATGAAAACACATGTTCATTTTAATTCCCAAATTGAAATGTGGGGGGCTGGTAAAGTAACAACCTCTAAGTTTTTTTGTTTCTCAAGATCACAAAAAGGTGTAAGAGAATTGCATACACACTGAAAGGTTGTCACTACACCACAAAACACACCAAACACTTGTTCATTTTATCCCAAGATTATTGTGAGGCAAGCAAGGTTCATTTTAATCCAATGCTATGAAGATGCATGTAAATTTTAACCTTGATGAGTTTCAATGCAAGTTGTGTTCATTTTAAACCCATGAGTGAATATGCATGTTCGTTCAAGTGGAGGTTATTTATTTCTTGGAAATAGATTGGTTTCCTAATTGACCAAGAAGTAGGATTTAGTTACATTATCTACTACACAAGTTGAATATATTGCAGTAGGTATAATATATTGCAGTAGAATCATGTTGTACTTAGGTGTTATGGATGAAGCAGATATTGAACGATATCATAGTTTCATATGATGAACCTATTTATATCTTGTTTGATAGTATAAGTACTATCAGTATTTCAAAAAACCTAGTAATGCATTCAAGGAAAAAGAATATCTCTATCCAATATCATTTTCTAAGAGAGAAAGTTGCAGAGAATGAGGTAAAGTTGGAGTATGTGCCTACAAAGGATCAAGTGGAAAATATTTTTATAAAGGCTCTTCCTAAAGATACATTTGAGTATCTTTGATAGAAGTTAGGAATTATTGACCCTTCTTATTTCAACTAGATGAATAGGTGGTGCATATTTCTAGGGGATCAATTCAAAATACATTATTTTATCCTAGACTAATGAGGGATACCTCTCATGGGGAGTAGGTAGTGATTTTTTGATTGGTGTAGTCAAGTGGAGCATGGCTTGTACCCCTAAGGGGGAGAGTGTAGAAAAGTAAAAAAGAGAATAGTATAGAGAATGAAGAAGAGAGAAAGTACCTTGCTGGTGTTTCCTAAAGTGGAAGTGTGCAGGTGATGTCAAAGGGATATTTTTTTCCCTTTACCATTGATGTAAAAGGGGGAGATTGATGTTTGAAAAAACTGGAGAGAGAATGAAGTATGTAAAAAAAGGGGAGAGTGATGTCTATAAAATATAGAGAAAGAATGAATCCTATAAAATAGAGGTAAATGGAGAGAATGAGGTGTAAGAGATACCCCGGTAAGGGGGAGTGCTACTTGATGCAGAGATGCTTTTGTCCCTGATGGTTTTTCAGAGCTGGTGTTGCTATCAATGAAAAAGTGGGAGATTATTGCAAGTATGTTGTTGGTGTTGTCATTTATATTAACATTATGGAGATTGTTGGAAACTAATGGTGTTGTCATTAGTTTTGTCAATGTTGGTGATAGTGTGGAAACATTATAGTTGGATGTCACATTGATGTCAATCCCAAGTATGTGGAGATTATTGGAGTTGTTGGAGAGCGTTGCACTATGTTTTCATCTATAATGTGGTTATGTTGAGAAGTGTTTGTGGTATTGAGAAAGTGTTTTAGGTGTTGTAGATATGTTGAGGAGATGTTTGTGGCATTGTTGATGCAACTGGTTCACTTGGTTTCTAAGTGCTTTTGAGAAAATTTGGATAAAAGAGTGTGCATGGTAACAAAGGTTTGTTCAGTGTTGTGCTCTACATTTCTTCATGGTTGAATATATGCCTGTGTGGTTTGAATGTGATGATAAAAGTTGTTCAGAAGTGTTATATCTAGAGTTTTAGGTTCTAGATCATGCAACAATATAAGTTGTGTTTGATTGTGTCTTTTCCTATGAAGGTTGTCTGGAGAAATGGAATTGCTCTACATTTCTCAACATTGTTGTTCTTGCCTTTCAGATTTGGGAACATACCAATATTTTTTATACCTACCTTCCCTTCAAGTCATTGGACATTGGGAATATTGAGAGGGGGGGCTGAATCAGTGTTCAATGATCACTACTTTCAAAATGGATCTAAAATAATAGAACTTAATTTACAATTTCCAGCACATAACAGATGAAAATATTCAAAACATGAAATCATATTAGTGAACACCATAACACCAGATATTTTTAGGTGGAAACCCTATTAGGGGGGAAACCATGGTGGAGATCAATCCACAATGTTTACTCTGTTAAAAGTAAATAAAAGAGGGGAATGCACTTGCATTCAGGCACACTGCCTATAGCTCACTGCTCAAAGAAAAAGAGGCTCACTGCCTTACAGATATAATAAATTTTACAAAAAGATTTCAACTTAGAATACAACATCAACAAATGCTAGGATTCAGTTCCACTGAAGCTCAAAAAAAAAATCCGGACCTCCTAACCGGATCACAATTCTACTCTGCTCTACTCTGCCCTACATACAAAAATTGTTACTAATAATTGATCTGCTCTTCTTCACTCTCCTTATAACAACATTATATCAACCACCACAACTTGCATATCACACACACACACACACACACACACACACACACACACACACACACACACACACACATCCACACACATCTCACATATATTCAAAATGATTTATGGATCTCCTTTATATACCCGCTAACAAGAAGTTCAAAAGTGTGTCGGCCTCACAATAGGATATAATATTTTTCTTTTATGTCGGCTCGCATCACGTAAGTGGAAGATAAGCATACCTACACAAGTTGGCTAGACTTTAGTAGGGATCCAAACATAAGTAATATCAAAACATACATTCCACATAGATCCACAAAACATCATACGAAACATGTCGACCACAGTGGAAAATAAGCCATGAATGATGCTATTGTATCTCTTAACTCCAACTCTGACTTAATACAATACCACAAAAATCATTAGAGAATATTGTAATTGATAATAAATATTTCCTGGAGGTCTACACCATGAAATAATGTTCTGGTATAGTGAGCAATAACATGCACAGTTTCACTTGCGCAACCAGATGTCTTGTTCTCCAAACTTACTACTAGTAGAAGTAATGACAGTACTGCAGATCATATTGCTGACTCTAGTTGCCATCAATGACAGCACAAGTAGCCAAAAAAAATCTCTCCAAGCCATATGACAACAATCTCCCCCTTTGGCATTGATGGCAACACTTAGTGAAAAATTGACTAAGTGTCAAAACCAAAAATAAAATTACTGCTCCCCTTATGGATATCTGGGAGATTTTTCACTCATTCTCTCCCCCTTTGACATCAATGACAAAGCTCTATTATATCTACTCTACATTGTACTTAGTTTTACTCCATTCTATCCCCAACTGATGATGCAAAAACTTGATCAAAATTTGACAACTATAGCAAGAGTTTTAAAAATTATTTTATACCTAGCTTTCATTTCTGGAAGCAATTTCTTCCATGAATCTACCACAATGCCAATGGTAATTATCCAACTATTATTTTCTAAGGTTATGTTGATGATCTAAACAAGTGACTCAGGAATGATGATTGCAACTTCCAGCTTTTCTCCTAACTTGATCACCTCAACCATCTGCTCTAGTCTCCCTTTAGTTAGGTATTTTACTTTCCAGAAGGTGTCAATAAGAGTATTTCTAGCACAGTGGACATTTGTATGCTCATCATGTAGAGCATGAACCTTCTTCTTCATATCTCCATCCATATCCAAAGACATACACTAATCTTGACCGATTTTGACAATCTCATCCTTAATTTCCTGCAACTTGTCTTTGTACTTGTGTACCACATGAGGCCACTTTAGACAGTAATTGAGTACCTTATTGCCCGAATCAATGCATTGTCTCAACACATTCATTTTCTTCTTCAAATTGGAAAGAGATAGCCTAATCTACATTTTTAAATGAGAAATTATCTCCTCCTCTTTTCTGTCCAGAGGTACAGATTCCATAGCTTCTTTGAAACAGTCAATTAGTTCTTTTGGGAGAACCTCCTAGAGACTTTCCAACTCAATATTATCATCAACAAAATATCTTCCTAGAGTGTCCTCAATGACATCTTGCTCATAGGATGGTCCATTCAACCATATATCTGATATCTTCTACATACCACCCTCATCCTAAATGATTTGTGTAGACATTGAAATTTGGTCTAAGCCTACAACTTCAATATTCTTCATAATTCGTATTCTTCATGGTCATGATTAAATAATTTTAATTATTTAATTATTCTCTATAGTCTGTTAATTCTTCTATTAATTAAATAATCTTAATTATTTAATTAATTCACACTTTTCTTTATTCTATCTGATTAATTAAATAAACACTTTTTATTTAATTATGTTACTAATTAACCTTATCCTTCTTGTCAAATTAAATAAATTCTTATTTAATTTACTCTTTATCATACTTCAACTATAATTAAATAAATTCTTTATTTATTTAATTATTCATTTAAATCCCTTCATCACTTAATTAAATAAATCTTATTTATTTAATTATTCTTCAAATATCAAATCTTGAATTAAATGAATTATTTAATTCATGAATTCTATTTTAACGCATTCCTCTATATTTAGATAATTGTGTGAGTTATCTAAGTATTCACTTTTACTCGACTCAAAGATCTATTCAAATCACTCAGTTAACTCTTGATTTAATGTCTGAGTGGCGTTCTCGAGTAATCTCTTCGTCAAATCATTCAATCGTCCAGTTCTAACTCATTTGCATGTACATGCGGATTAATTAAATATTCCTATTTAATTAATTAAATCTTGTGCGTGCATTTGAACAAGAGTTGCTTTAATCCATCTTCATCTTTGTCATGCAAAGATAATTCTTTTGTTTTCGAATACCAAACTAGAAGATTAAATCATTTATTTAATCTTTAATTCTATTTCTAATTTATATCACTCATGTTAGTACTAACTATTATCAGAATGCATGACTAATTAGTCAATCTCAACCGTTCGTTGATCTTTCAATCCTGGCCTATCGTTTGAATAATCAATCTTCTATAAATTGATCTACTCTTCATCATTCCAATCTCTCTCGAAATCTTATGAATTTTTGGAGAAACTATCTTGAATCTTCGATGTTTTGCTAAATCACTATCATAGGCTATACCTGCATGAACTCTTGAAAATATGAGAGCAATTATACTACAACAACAAAATGGAGAAGGGCAATCGAGATGAATCATGGAAATACGTACAAATTTAGTGAGATTGTTCAAGTTTCATTTACATTTTTGACTTTCCTTTGTTCTTTGTTGCTTAAGCATTAGATTGCATTTAGATTTGCATTGCATGTTTACTTTTAATCTTTTCTTTGTGCACTTTCTTGGCATTACATTTGGTGAACCCGATGTGAAGACACCATCTTTGTGCATCCGTAGACTCTTATTTTGATTTTTGTAGGTTTTTTGTATGGCATGACGCATCAGCTTGACGAAACGCCACAATTGAAATTCACAAATGCATCAGTTTGATGAAGCGATGCAATTGATTTTGTGAACTGCATCTGACATGAAAAATGATGCATTTTAAAATTCCTGAACCGTAAATGACTGGTAAAATACCAAGAACGCAATTGTAGAGAAATTCAATGCATCTGACTGGTAAAACATTGATGCAATTGATTGGTAACCTTTTTGTTTCTATTTTTAGAAATCTAAAATTTTCAATTGATTTGTGTGTTACTAATATCGGATTTTCAGCGTGTGGGATTTTTGTTTTTGGAGTTAATGAGTTTTTACAGGACGATTCACAAAGACAATATTGAAAAATTACTAATGAATCTTTCTGTAGATCGTATGTCAAAGACCCTAGTTAATTCTTTAAAACAGATTGTTCGGTAATGTAGCAAATCTTTCATTTGGTTTAAAATTAACAAGTGTTTACTATGTTTGGTATGAAAGAACAACTGTGTATTACCCTCACGATTTGGTACATTGAAGTATCCTCTCCCCTTGTGCATCCATGTGATCCTGGGTGTAAGAGAAACGGTTACTAGCTCTAGAACTTGGGCCTATTTTGGTGGGAAAAAGTACTCACCCCGGGACGATTCAGACCGGTAGCACCCTGAACCCGAGGGACTTCCAGCCAGTATATAAAAGTGGATTATTGGGGAAAGCCCAAGAATCAAGCGTATGGTTCTGACGAGATGGATCCAACAAGGGACTCTCGCTGCATGGATCATTCCCTATGAACGGAATGCCCGTATTAAATACCTTTTGTTTTAGAGACCAACCATTTTTGGTCGTTGCTTGGTATAGTGCAGGGTACAGTATCATGCCCAAAGACACTCACTACTAATCCCCTTGAGTAGAGATAGTAGTTCTTGGGAGGTTATTTCCCAAAGAATTCAAAATTGGTGTGCTCGAAAGACGTTAATGAGCCATGAAGGGGAGCAAATGCCACCAAATTTCTAAGCTATCCGCTCTCAAGAAGGAAAGGTGTTTATCACCAATCTGGGGTATTTAGGTGGGTTGTACCAAGTATACAAACCCTTGGCCTTTTGTCCTATTAAGATGTGCTTGTCTGTTGTCAACTTAAACGTTCTTTGAGTCCAAAATCAAACTAAAAACACTTTGTCTTATGATTTTCCTTATTTGCTATAATTTGATCATGGAAAATAGAGTTAGTTTTAAATCTCAAATCATTAAAAATACACAGAGAGTCGCAACTATTCACTGGGTATGTGCAGGATCATGATGGGCCAAAAAGTGGCGATATGATGGATATGTGTAGGGTATGTGGCTGACAACTTTTTTTTTACCCAAAATTGATGAAACAAAAAGGGTTTTTAAAGGATATTCTCAGCTTTCCATCAATATAAATTATACTTTACTTTGAATTTAATAAATAATTATTATTCATTTTCTATTTGAATTTAATAGATAACTTATTCAAATTTTTACGTCAAGTTTCCTAACTCTGATTTTTCTACATTTTTCGCCACTTAAGAGTCTGTTTTTCCATGATGATTTTGCACATACCCCACCAGAAGGTCAAAATTGATTTTTAGAGTTGCATCTGTTTAAATTTGAGTCACATCTGTCATTTTCGGTCGCATCTATTTAACTTTGAGTCGCATCTGTCATTTTCAATCACATGTGTTTAGAGTAGAGTCGCATCTGCCAGATTAGTTCACATTTGCTTTGTGAAAAACTAGATATGTTCTATTCTCAGTCACAACTGTCATTATGAGTCACATCTATTAGAAGGTTAACCATATCTGTCAAAGTTAGGCATTAAGCTTTATTAGGGACACACAATTGATCATCAGAAAACCTCAACTATGAAATTTAACTGCAACTATGAAATTTAATTGCAACTGGTAAACTTAACTGCATGTGTGAAATCCTACGATGCATTTTCCTGATTAGAAAACTAGAATTCATGATCACTATCTAGTCAACATGGTTATACTAGTCTTTCACTTGGCATCCCACAAGAAGACTTTGAATAGAAATAGGAAATGATTTTGCTCAATTTTGCATCATTTAGGTTCATATAGTCATTACCATAGTTGTCCTAATTTAGAGTTTGGTCTCATCTTAGAATACATTTTTCCTTTAGAGTAAACTTCTAGGAAGGTCATTTTTACAAACTTTAGGGTTGGTCCATCATCTACACTCTAGAAAAATCATAGCATTAACAAAATCTATCATTGAACCTAGTCTTATCATTTTATCCTTTATCCTACAGAGAGTCCTCCTAGCTCATCAGTCTAGTTAGGAAACTCAACTTGTCTTTGATCGTCATCCTACATTGGTTCCTTGACTTAACTAAATTGATGCCTTGGTTAGACTTTAGGTAGTTGGTCCTTCCATCTTGGGTTTATAGAATTGATTATTTTAGATCCTTGCTTAGAATTTGCATCTTTAGATTTTAGACTAGTGTCATCCTAGAACATTCCTTATTTTGCATTCAGGAAAATCCCAAAAACATAGACTAGAGTCATACTGTCCATAGACGTAGTTTTGCATCCCTTGCATTTTGAGGTAATCTTACATGGTTGAAACTAGGTCTAAGAGAAGAGAGAGAAAAGATGTTGAACCCAAATGAATTCATCAATCCATTTTCCTCAAGACCTCACAAGATTCTATTAGAAAAATTCACCACTAGAAACACTCAAGGTCACATTACAACAAAAGACGTAGAGGCTGCTGCACAGGACCCTGAGTTTTCCTCTTTCGTAGATGAGTATCTAGCAAATGATCATCAACGATACTTAGCCAAATTGCTAGCTGAAGAAACTACCTTACCTACAGGATTTGATATCAGTACCTTACAAACTCAACCTACACAAGGGACAAATACAACGACTAATAGTACTACTATACCTCAGGTCAACACAACTATGCCATCTGGCACACCTACACAAAGTACAACAATTTGTACGTCTCCATTCAGTACATCCGACATGACATTGAGATTTAATTTCACTGTAGGAGGATCATCATCCACTCCCTCTGATCCTCTTGTTGGGAGTAAAAGACCTAAAACATTAGCCTCTACACCATTTTTTGGTGTCACAAGTACAACATCCCAGTCAATGGCCATACCTAATGCCAGTGTCACGAACACCATACCACAATCGATGGCCATACCTAGTGCTCAAGTCACTAGTACTATACCATGGATTACACAAATAGGAGGCATTCCCTCATTCCAATATGGCAATCAGAACCCATCTTCCTAGATTGGTAGTCAGAATATATTCACACAGATTCCAAATCAGAATCCATTGTCCTAGACTAGCAATCAGAATCCATTTACACAGATTCTGAATCAGAATCCTTTCTCCCAAATTGGTATTTAGAATTCGTTCACACAGATCTCGAGTCAAAACCATCTTATGTAGATTCTAACCTAGAACATGTTTACCAACATTCTAAATCCAAACCCACCTCAAATAACAATGTTCAATCGAAACTCATCACGAGACTTTGAATTTCAGAATACATACATAGATCCGCATAATCCCCCTAGCACATCCTTGACCCAAGTTGACGTCTTACAAACACAAATGCATGCACTACAAATGCAAATGGATAACATGTCAATGTCAACTAAGAAATCTTTTTCAAAAAAGGACATATGCCCATTTCCCTTTGATAGATCATTGTACATGACCCCTTTCCCTCATGGGTATGTCATACCGAATCTCCCTAAGTACAATGGCAAACAAAATCCAATAGAACATATAAGGGAATTTTCTACCATATGCACAGATGTCACTTATGACCCCATGTATCTTATGAGACTCTTTCCAAGAAGTCTTGTAGGAATTACACTAGAGTGGTTTTCGGGTCTAGACTCTGGCATCAGATCTTGGGGTGAATTGGTTGAGAAATTTATGGAGCAATTCTCCTTCAACATAGACCATGAGATAAATATAGCAACCTTGTGTCACACAACACAAGAAGAAGGTGAAACATTCATCGCTTTCTTCTAGAGATGGAGGACTATAGCTAGCCGGTGTCCTGTAGAGATACCTAAAAAACAAAAATTTTCTATGTTCCAAGAAAACATTCATGCAAAACTAAGGAGAAACTTAAGGGTACATTGTTGTACATCTTTTTCGGAACTAGTGGAAAAAGGGGTTATAATAGAAAAGGATCTCATTGAAAAAGGTGAACTTAAGACATCAACATCCAATAGAAATCTGATCATGCAAAACACCCCCGTTGACAGAAATAAATTTTGGTCTCACAACAAAAATGTCACCAATGATGGGGTGGTTGATGCTAAAATGCTACACGCATGACCACTCATCACATTACAAGGACCTCACACTTCTGCCAACATGCTTAATGTTGTCAATCAACCTCCTAACATGGTCCAAAATACTCAACGTCCACAACAACAAAGGAGGTTTCAAAAGCGTGAGTTCACTCCCTTAGGGAAACCCATTGAGTCTGTATTCAAACAACTAATACAACATAATCTTATACAGCTGGAGGAACCAAGACAATACGATCCAAGACAATTTAAACCAGGTTGGTGGGATGATAATTCCTTTTTTGGTTATCATAGAACTAAGGGACATAACCTACAAAACTATTGACAACTGAAGAATATCATACAGGATCTTGTCGAAAGGAGAATAATTGAAGCTAATGGACAGAAAGAAAAGTCATCAAACACTAATCATCAAGTCTTTTCTGATCCACTACATGACCATGGAAAAGGAACTGTTCCCAGTTCGAGTACTAAGACCAATATGTCAGCCAACTATGCGAGTATCAAGCATGATTATAATGGTGGCAAAATCATTCATCAGCTTTGCACTGTTGATGAGAATATAAATACCATTACTATCAATACAAATCCCAAGTGTGTGGTCAATACTCGTCATACTAAGATCACTATCCAAGGCCCTCTATCACAACAAACACCACAACCTTCCAAATTACAATATAACCTACTTGGCCAGTTGGGGAAGACCCCGGCCCAAATCTCAATCTTGGAAATATTGCGAATTTCCCCTGAGCATTGATCTATTCTCGATAAGGATTTACAGAACACCACTGTCCCTAATGACCTTGATGTCAATCATTTCTAGGACATGGTGGGCTACTTGACCAATAATCACCATTGCACATTTTCTGAACAAGACTATGCAACTGAAAAGAAAAACCATAACAACCCTTTACATCTAGAAGTCCTTGTTGATGATACCAAAGTTAGATGAGTTTTGGTAGACAAAGGAGTAGGGTTAAATCTATGCACTTTAAAACTAATTTAGGCATTAGGTTTCTCAAAATCATGCGTAGATATGACCAAAATTATCATCATTAAAGCTTATGATGATGAGGAACGAAAATCAAAGGGGGTGGTAACACTTCCTATCAGAATTGGTCCTGCAATAATGGAGACAAAGTTCCAGGTCTTGGATCTCACCCTTCCTTATAAAATTTTGCTAGGTAGACCATGGATTCATGCCATGAAGGCAATCCCTTCCACATATCATCAATGTCTTAAATTCCCTTACAATGGCACAAAAATAACTATAGATGGTGACCTAGATCCATTTCAATATTGCACCAATCTAAAAGAGATCCCCCAATGCCAAGTTCTAGTAAACCAAGAGGCTTCATCATCTAATCCATCTTCCTATGTTGAGATCCAAGACAAAGGTTGTGGAGAGTATTACATGATGACATCTTATTGTGTTAGCCATTTGATTCCTCCTAAGTCATATGGTTTACCTACATCAGATAGGCGACAGTCTATGGTCACTATACATGTTCCTCCCACAACAACTTTCACTAATTGAGCAGAATTAAGCAAAGAGGTCATAGATACAGAAGATGTCACTTCTTGGTTGTACAAGGAAGATATTGAAGAACTATCCTCACTTGCTCACATTCCTACAGATCTATATGGAAAGGGTTTCACAATCATGCAGACCAAGGGATATGATGGACAAAGTGGTTTAGGCTTAAACCAAGATGGGAGGATTGAACCAATATTTGTTTCTTAGTGGCCAAAAGGCCTGGGGCTAGGGTTTCAACCGATTTAGATTGGCGTTCCTAGTACCCCATCACCCTTACTTGAGGAAGTAAGTGCTTCAGAAGATATTAAGACATCTCACGAACCATTGGACCAATATCACTATGATTCCCCTGACTCTAACGATTATGAGTGGGATTCCCTATCCTCTAACTCTTCCATGGACCAAGTGACAAGTTATTTGGAGAACTTGACTTAATGTTAAGTTTCTCACCAAATCCATTGAATTCCTGTCCACCAAAGAAAATGACAAAGGAGGAGTGGTTTAAACACTACTATTGGGAATCACTTGATCCTACCTCTTGGCAACCTGATACATCTGTTTCAAATAATCAAACCTTGGCATTAGGCCCACCTATCAATCTGCTTAGACCTAAACCTAAGAGAAAATAGGACTTAGTACAAGACTTTTGTGACCATATGAATAACTCAATCCTTACCTTGACCCCATTAAACTTTGATAACTCTGACGATGACATGCCCTTAGTCTATCCACAACTCATTGATTGGGACCAACAAGACACACCCATCTTAGACATTTTTGAGAATGATGAAGCAATTGCTAAGTTCCTGGGATTACAAGAAGGCATACCTAACGATGATCACAAGGCTGGTTTTACCATTGACTTGGACAACAAAGCATATTTTGGGGAATTTGTTCAACCCTCCAATCACAAAAATGAGAAAAAGAATAAACAAGATAAAAAGGATGAGTCTCTAGGTGAAAACCGAAAGGCACCTTTAGACGATGAAAAAGTAAAAAGAAAGGACACATCCAAAGGTGAAAACCTCTCTGAGGAACCTAAGGATGGAGGTTTGAACATTCTCCCTATTGCATAGGAAAATTCACCCATGCTCGTTGAAGAATTGGTAGAAGTCAACATAGACACAAAATAGAATCCTCGACTAGTTTATTTTGCAATGTCATTGACAACAGAAGAGCAGCCAGAGTTCCACAACTTCTTTGCATAGAGACAGATAAATTTTGCTTGGTCATATGTAGACATGCCTAGTTTGGATCCTAAACTTGTTCTACATCACTTGCCCTTACAACTAGGTGCCAAACTAGTGAAACAAAAATTTAGAAAAATGCACCCACAAATTGCTTTATTAGTCAAGGCAGAACTCAAGAAACTCTTAGACGTTGGTTTCATTCAATCTATCGACTATGACTTCCCTTTACCTAACATAGACATGATAGTTGACATGACAGTGAGATACGAGATGTTGTCTCTTATGGATGGATTTTCAGGATATAATCATATTAGAATTGCAATTGAAGACCAACCTGAGACAACTTTTACTTGTCCTTGGGGTACGTATTGGTGGAATGTTATGCCCTTTGGACTCAAAAATGCTGGAGCAACTTATCAACGTGCCATGACCACTATCTTTCATGATCTAGTACACACTCTTATGGAGGATTATGTCGATGACTTTATTGTTAAATCCAAGACAAGGGAAGAACATTTACAGGTTTTAGACAAGATATTACAAAGGCTAGAGAAGTATAAGGTGAGACTCAATCCCAGCAAGTGTGTGTTTGGAGTGAAGTAAGGAAACCTGTTACGCTATATCATTTCCAGACGAGGCATTGAATTGGATCCAACCAAGGTAAAATCAATCATAGGCATGCCTCCACCCACTAATCTCATTCAACTAAGGACACTACAAGGAAGACTGCAATCCATCAGAAAATTTATAGTGCAGTTAGCAAATAAGACACATCCTTTTCAACATCTACTTAAGAAAGGAGTACCCTTTGCATGGATAGCTAGGTGTGGAGAGGCTTTTCAACTAATTAAGGGATATTTACTCACACCACCAGTCTTAATGCCACCTATTGAAGGAAGACCATTGATTATTTATATTATAGCAACCCATTCATCACTCAGAGCATTTCTTGCACAGAATGACGATGAAGGTCATGAAAGGGCAGTCTATTATATCAGTCGGACATTGGTAGGTTATGAGCTCAACTATAGTACCATTGAACGTGCTTGTCTTGCAGTAGTATTTGCTACCCAAAAACTAAGGCATTATATGCTAAACCACCAAACAATGTTGATTGCTAAAATAGATCCTCTCAAATATCTTCTCAGCAAGGCAACATTAACAGGGCGACTGGCCAAATGGGTTATGATACTTAGTGAGTATGATATCCAGTATGTAGAAAGAAAGGCTATTAAAGGATAGGTCATTGTTGATCAGTTAGCCGATGCACCAATATAGGTAGATCACCCATTAGTTGCAGAATTTCTTGATGAGTTTATATTTACAATTGACACAAACATAACATGAAAAATATACTTTGATGGATCACATACAAATCATGGCTCAAGGGCTGGTATACTATTTATCACACCACAGGGTGATTCCATCCCTAAGTCATTTAGGATTGCATTTCCATGTACTAAGAACATAGCAGAGTATGAAGCTCTAGTGACAGGGTTACGCATGGCAGTCAAGTGGAAAATTAAGAATCTATAGGTATATGGTGATTCTCAACTAGTAATTAGACAAGTAAATGATGATTATGAGACTAAGGATGAGAAGATTGCTCCCTACAAATGCATGGCTGATAGCTTTAAAGAGTACTTTGAAAAAGTCAAATTTCATCAGATACCTCATGTTTTAAATAGGGCAGCAAACATTATGGCTACAATTGCATCACTTCTCGACATTCCTAACAACGTTCCTAAGTTTGAGTTCTTGGTAGAGTAGCTTTTGGTCCCAGCCTACAATATCCCAGATTCTGAAATGGTGTGTGACATTGTTGGTCCTGATTCTCCATGGTATAAAGAAATCTATGACTACGTTCATGTCGAAGTCATACCCACTGGCCTATCAAACAACCAATGTAGGACATTCCTCCACAAGTTAGCCAAATACACCATCATCGGAGACACCCTATATAGACGCACCTTAGATAATACCCTACTAAGATGTCTTGATTCTACTAAAGCACAAGCAACCTTGTGTGGGGTGCATGTGGGTATATGTGGTTCCCATTCTAGTGCTCCTACCTTAGCCAAAAATATTATGAGACTGGGTTATTACTGGCCTACTATGGAAAAAGATTCATATGTCTTTGTAATGAAATGCTGCCAATGCCAAGTTCATGGAGACTTGATACATGCGCTAGCACAGGAGCTCTATCCTATAATGTCACCATGGCCCTTTGCCCAATGGGGACTTGACCTCATAGGTAAGATCCACCCCACATCATCTAATGGACACAAATTCATTATCACTACCATTGAGTATTTTACTAAGTGGATTGAAGCCATTCCTATGACATACATTACCAACACACAGATTTCTAAATTTATCCTGAATTATATCATCTATCGGTATGGTGTCCCTTACTCCATAATTATAGATAATGGCCGCCCCTTTAAGAATCAAGAAGTCTGCCATCTGTGTGATGAATTTCATATTCAACATCACTTTTCTGCTCCATATACCCACAAGGTAACGGCCAAGCAGAGGCATCTAACAAAACCATCATTCGAATCTTCAAGAAGACTGTCAATGATGTTGGTCATGATTGGCATTTAAAGTTTAATCCTACCTTATGGGCTTATCGCACAAGTATTTGTACTCCCACTGGTTCCACTCCCTATTCACTAATATTTGGTTCTGAAGCTATTCTTCCTATTGAGGTCGAGATTCATTCCCTAAGGGTATCCTTGAAAGGCCACATTGATGATGAAGAGTACCGAGTATCGAGACTCCATGAGCTAGAATTCCTAGATGAGAGAAGACAAAAGGCACTAGACCATCTCCAAGCATATTATAATTTCCTTCATCATAGCTATAACATGAAGGTCTTGAATAGAAAATTTGACATTGGTGACCTGGTTTTAATGGAGAACCCAAAGAATCAAGCAGAAAGAGACAAACTAGGAAAGTTCGAACCAAATTGGTTAGGACCTTATATTGTTACGAAATATTTTGGATCAGGAGCATACCAACTCTCTACTCTTGAAGGGGAGCCATCGTCCTCGCCAATCAATAGTCTACATTTAAAGAAGTTTTACACATGGCTTCTAAGAGCCTTGTCTTAATTAGAAAAAATACAAAAAAATTATAAAATCAAAAAAATTGTTACCAAGGTGAAAACCTGGCAAACAAGCGTCTTGGTAACACCAAAAAAATTATATAATCTAGAAAATAGTAAAGACAAATAATTTGTCCAATAGTGAAAACCACTTCGGTGGTTCTTTGGATAGGTACCATGGTGAAAACCTAGCAAACAGGCGTCATGTGTAGTTGACTCTGCTCCTTTGTCTACTATTATTCTAATCTAGCATATACCTGTACATACTACCTATCCCTATACATAGTCCACTACCCTATACATAGTCCTTATCCCTGTAAATATTGCTTATCCCTATACATATCACTTATCTTTCCCATCCATCACTTGTACATATCTTTCATAATAAGTGGTAGTCTTTCCCCTAACCTAGAACAATTGACATCGAGTGCATTTCATATCCCCCATTTTACCCTATTCATAATCAATTGGTCTTATACTTGACTGGGGGCAAACACTTGACGTGTGTCATATTGGTTCTTCCATTGGTTGTGTTGAAGATGTAAAACCATAGAAAAATCCACAAACATCACAAAATGACTTGAGAAAACACAAAAAACATCAGAAAACTTCAAAAAGAAAAAAAAAATATCAAAACATTTCGAAAATCCAAAAAATAGAGTCAAAGTCAATCGCAATTGTTAGTCTTTGTCATTTGTTGAACTACATTGCCTCTATGACTAGACATAGGCAAGGCCATCTTCCGATGTGCCCCAGAGGCATTAGGTCAGTCCGTTTAGGTTTGTCTATATAAAATCATGCTTCAATTCATATGTCTATATGACAAGGTCATTGGTCATGTCGAACTATGAGGTCTCTGCATGTATAACGTAGGCAAGGCCATCAATCGATGAGCTCCCTAGGCTGCACTAGGTCAGTCCATTAGGGTTCATCACCTTCACTATCACACACATCTTCTATTTGTAGTCAGTCTTGTCAGTCGAAGTGAAGTCAAACTATGAGGTCTCTGCGTGTATAATGTGGGCAAGGCCATCAAACAACTTACCAAACAAAATGATCAAAATAGATAAACAAATGTTTGCTACAAGATGTGTCCTTCCTAGAAACAGATGTCATCATGACAACCATCTGGTATCTTATCTAGGATGAGTCCTTCCTGAATACAACTATTGGCATGGCAATCTATGTCTTATACAGGATGAGTCCTTCTTGCATAATCGACATTGTCAAACAATCAAACATAGCCTTACATAGGTTATCACATCAACGGCATCTGACTCAACGTCTTATACGATACATGTCTTTCTAAAACCAGGCTTTGTCATGCCTTATACAGATAGTCATAACATTGAAACTAGACTCACAGTCTTATTTGGTATGTGTATCTCCTGACGTCAGGCTCTATCAATCAATCCTTCTATCAACCAACACGAATCAAACAAACAGATCAAGTTTTGGAAAATACTTCACTGGCTTTTTGACTTGATAGCTTATTTATCTTATCATTTATCATGAATTGATGACTAGGAATTTTTTTACTAGCTTTCTCAAGGATGTCCCATGAAGGATTTAGAGAAGCAACGATGTATCAGAATTTTGTTTTATTTGACTGTTGTCTGTCAATTGTCTTTTAACTTTGATTTTTGAGTCATGTTACTAATTTCCTCAAGGATGTCCCATGAAGGATTTAGAGGAGCAATGATGTCTCATGACCCATCTTTTACTTTGTTTGATGTCTGTGGTTTCTTTTGACAAAAGGACAGGGGCAACTTGTGCCCTTAGTATGAGTTAACGACAATCCTCGTCTGCGACTATCTATTGTTAGCAAGTGGATGACCTTGCACACCTTGATCTATGTCATATCATGGTGTTTGTCTCCATTTGTATTATTCCCACCCAATGATGATAAAGTACAATACCTTTTGTGATACAATGAAACATCAAATATTGCTAATACTAATATCCATCTCATTTCTTTTATTATTTCTCAATCTTTCTTTCTGCACTAATAGTTCTTCTTTCTTGCATTATGATGGAGTCCTGTGACACACAACAATACAAGTCATCCTGCATACACATACATGTTAGAAAAATACATACATATAGGCATTTATCATATTTAGGACATCATGACATAATAGACATTCATCATCATAAAAACATATCATAAGCATTCCATGTACATAACAAATGTAGATACATGCATCACATTACATTTGTACAACATCACATGTAGCATGCATTGTACATATAACATCATATTGCATCTCATAACTATAAACTGCATACATCATAGAGAATCAACATCACATAGAATCAACATTATATCATTAGCTACATCAACACATCATAAAATAGAGATGATCATCCATCACATATGCATATCATATAAACATCACATGTATAAATAAACAACTGCATAATCAATAAATAGAAATGCATATCATGAGAATAGCTGCCAAAATCATATATATATCGCTCAATAGTGTCACATCACAATGTCATAATGTATCAATAATACATGGAAGCCTGCAGGCTATAGAATCATAATACAATGTCTTGATACATATCAATAAGTATCCCTATCCTGAACTACCACTACTGTCATGACTAGAGTGTGTAGATGACTGATGCTGAGAACCCGATGACCTATGAGCTGAGTGAGGCCTGTCATATGGACCTGCTCTATGTGGCTGCTCCACACCCTCTGTGCTAACTGTCCTAGTGTGGGTCCTGGTTTGTGACCTACTGCTACGTGCCTGCGAAAAGCTGGGAGCCTGTCTTTCTGGAGTAACCTCTACCTCATATAAATCATGGTAATAAGTCTCCTTCTCCCCAGCTCTGACTAACTCTCTAGCAAAGGGAACTGATGGTCTAGTACATAAACCTCTAAGCTCTGTAAATCTCTTCTCTATCTCCTATCTCCGAGCTATGGCCTGATCTCTATCCATGATAGCTTTGTCCCTCTCTATCTGTAACACATCCCTCTCAAACATCAGGACTCTCATCTGCTCCTCCAAGGATGCAACCTGAGCACGTAATGTAGCTATATCATGATCAACTGCCCCTATGTCATCCTGTCTAGCCCTCGGTACACCATCCTCCTCCAAAATCCAACTCCTCCAAAATCCAATCCCGAATCTCTCTCTCATTATCATCATCCTCCTCATCATCCTCCTGATAGGCACCCAGCAAGCCTAGGGCATCAATCTCTTCCTCCTCTCACTCTACCTCCTCCTCTACAGGAACATCTGGAATGGCCTCCTCTCTACCAATCTCTACATGAACCTCCTCACCACCTCGACCAATATTGAGCATGGCCACATCCTCCTCTCCCCGTCCCTCCTCGTGAATCAGTGAAAATGGTGGCCCTTGTCCCCTCCATCCATGTATCCCTCTCCTCCCACCTCATTGACCACCTCTACCATCATCTCCATCATCACCACATCCTCCTCTACCTCCCTGGCCTCTACCTTTGCCACACCTGCCCCATGGTCATGTCCCTTGTCGCTCTACCGACGCTGGCTGATCTAGATCTGTCAAAGGAATCAACCTATGCATGGCCCACCACAGATCATACTCCTTTGTGGTACCTGGGTCTGCTGGACCATCTCTTCACCCCTAGGGAACTGCCTATAATGCATCAATGTCTACCTCAGTTGTGGCCACTGGAATCTCTGGACCCCATAGGGGGACCTCTCGCAATGACCTTGCGAACTTAGCTCGTCCTTTTGGCACGTCTTGTATCTCTCCAAGCTACCATAGGACATGATCTAGCAAGTGACGCTCTATGATGTGGACATGTCACACTGTCCACCCAATCAAGTACTGTGTCTGTCGGCAAAAAGGCAGGTACTCATCCTCATTAGACTAGTCTGTGCATCCCAAGTATGGCCTCCATGTAAACTGAACCATCATTTCTATGGCATGCCTGAAATATCCTGTATCCCCTACATGGTACTGAGTGTTCGCCCCTGCATAATAGAAGGCGTAAGGAGCTCTGTGTGGTACATCTACTGTCACTGGTGGTCAAAAGATTGCAATGTGTTCCCACACCCATACCATTAGGATCGTGGTACCACAACTCATAGACTTTGCCTCTTGGTAGGCTATATCATGTAAATGAAAATATAACATCCCAAGTAAACAAGAACCCCAAGCATATACCACTCGATTCTCTAACATTCCTACAAGCATCTCCCCCCACCCCACGAGAAAACCATGACCTCGGTGGTCAGGAAGTACTATCCCACCTATCAATGTGCATAATAAACAGTCCAACTGCCTATACCTCTGCACTAATACATGCCATCTAATCTCATAATGGTCAAGCCCTAATTGCCTGATGTCCGCATGTGGGTAGTATTGGCACATCTCAAAAATACCCCTCTGGGTATCATAGCTCACCCGTGTGCCTCTAATAGGTAGTCTCAAAATCCTGTAGACATCCTCTAACGTCACTGTAGCCTCTCTAGTAGGTAGGTGAAAGGATGATGTCTTCAAGTGCCACCGCTCGCACAGTGTTGTCAATAAACCCTAATTCACCCAAATCTAGGGCATGTCTATAACATGTAGTAGACCTAGGTGCCATAGGAACCATTGCTCTGCACTCTGCAAGCTGTCTTTGAACTGAAAGGTCGTCGGTCTTGACTCTCGTGTGTATACACTATCCAACACAACCTGAAATGGCATTATACATGCCTCATGTCAGCATCAAACATCTATCCTAGTGCAAAATGACTAAATTAACTGCTATTCAAATGCGTTGTTATTTTGAAAATGCATCATTCTTTAGCACATGCGTCATTATTTTACATATGCGGTGCATACAAATCAAATGTGCCATTTAATTAAACATATGCGTCACTATTGCTCAAATGCGTAACTTTACAGTGCATATGCGTGCATGATAACAAATACGTCGGTGAGATGCAAATGCATTGAAATAAATGCGAATGCATCAAGGAAAAATCAAATTCGTTGAACAATAAATAGATGTGGCTAACAAAATTACATATGCGATGTTTTATAACACATGCGTTTAACTAAACTACAAATGCGTTAAACCACACAAAATCTACGCTAGCTTAGTCATGTTACTAGTTTCCTCAAGGATGTCTCATGAAGGATTTAGAGGAGCGATGACATCTCATGACCCTTCTTTTACTTTATTTGTTGTCTGTGGTTTGTCTTGACAAAAAGATTGGGGCAACTTGTGCCCTTAGTATGAGTTAATGAAAATCCTTGTCTGCGACTGTTTGTTGTTAGCAAGTGGATGACCTTGCACACCTTGATCTATGTCATATCATGGTGTTTTTCTCCATTTGTATTAGTCCTGCCCAATGATGATAAAGTGCAATGCCTTTTGTGATACGATGAAACATCAAAGATTTCTAATACTAACATCATGGTCTTTTGTTATTCATCTTTCCTTTTGCACTAACATTTCTTCTTTTCTACATCACCACCCTTATCTATTTTCCTCTATCGTTTTTTCTTTCATCTTCTACTTCTCTCATCGATTTCGAGAGCACACTCATGTTCTTTGAACCCACCTGTCCTCCCAAGGGGGCATACCTTCACCTGTTTTACACTGGGGCATTATTGGGGTATATTTCTTATTGATTTTCTTTGACACAATGCCGAAATGACATTGTATCAAAGAGGGGAAAATGTAAACACCGAAATCTGGTTTAAGCCTGCAAACTCAATATTCTTCATAATTCGTATTCTTCATGGTCATGATTAAATAATGTCAAGTATTTAATTATTCTCTATAGTATGTTATTTCTTCTATTAATTAAATAATCTTAATTATTTAATTAATTCACATTTTTCTTTATTCTATTTGATTAATTAAATAAATCCTTTTTATTTAATTATGTTACTAATTAACCTTATCCTTGTCAAATTAAATAAATTATTATTTAAATTACTCTTTATTATCGTACTTCAACTATATTTATTTAATTATTCATAAATCATCACTTAATTAAATAAATTTATTTATTTAATTATTCTTCAAATATCAAATCTTGAATTAAATGAATTATTTAATTCATGAATTCTATTTTAACGCATTCCTCTATATTTAGATAATCGTGTGAGTTATCTAAGTATTCACTTTTACTCGACTCAAAGATCTATTCAAATCGCTCAATTAACTCTTCATTTAATGTCTGAGTGGTGTTCTCAAGTAATCTCTTCGTCAAATCATTCAATCGTCTAGTTCTAACTCATTTGCATGTACATGCGGATTAATTAAATATTCCTATTTAATTAATTAAATCTTGTGAGTGCATTCAAACAAGAGTTGCTTTAATCCATCTTCATCTTTGTCATACAAAGATAATTCTTTTGTTTTCAAATACCAAACTAGAAGATTAAATCATTTATTTAATCTTTAATTCTATTTCTAATTTATATCACTCATTACAGTACCAACTATTATCAGAATGCATGACTAATCAGTCAATCTCAACTGTTCGTTGATCTTTCAATCCTGGCCTGTCGTTTGAATAATCAATTTTCTACAAATTGATCTACTCTTCATCATTCCAATCTCTCTCGAAATCTTGACTTTTTGGAGAAACTATCTTGAATCTTTGATGTTTTGCTAAATCACTATCATAGGCTATACTTGCACAAACTCTTGAAAATCTGAGGGCAATTATACTACAACAACAAAATGGAGAAGGGCAATCGAGATGAATCATGGAAATATGTACAAATTTGGTGAGATTGTTCAAGTTTTATTTACATTTTTGACTTTCCTTTGTTCTTTGTTTCTTAGCATTAGATTGCATTTAGATTTGCATTGCATGTTTTCTTTTAATCTTTTCTTTATGCACTTTCTTGGTGTTATAATTTGCACAACCTTTGACTTGAACAGAGCACCTTCTTCATCACTATCTTTTGCAATTTCCACAACCAGTTGCACTGGATTTGGTTGAATTTCTAAAGCATGATCTTTAGAAACTTCATCTTCTACATCCACAACTAACTGACCTTTTCCCTTTTCTTCAACCTTTGCAGACTTGGGTACCGGTGGAGTGACATCACCCATATCACATCCTCTCTTCAACCTTTTCTTAGCCCTGTCGAAGGATGACCCATCTTCTGTTATCTTTACTGGGATAGGGATAACACCTTCCCCAAATCTTTCTAACATCTTTCTAAAAAATCTTTCATACACTTGTTCACAATTCTCAAAATAATTATAATGATTAAATATTTTCTTATAGATCGGCATATTTTCTCTCGATACTACATTATCTTTCGCAAGCAAGCAATTTAGAAAATACATCATAATGCAAATTACCAGAGTGCCAAACTTGAAAGGGTAGTCAATATCCTTTGTTAAATGAACATTTTCCATCAATTGCTCCTTTACCAAACTGCATATAGATCAAAATCTCCATTTTCAATTATCATTTTATGAGTGATATATGCAGCGCCTGTCGAGGTTGATCCTTCATGATTTATGAAGAAGATCTTGTATGATATTCCATGTGCCACATACCTTGTCAAAGGATCGTTAATTGTTGCAATTAACAGAGCCCTTTGATCTCCCCTTATTTTGGTTAGGGCTTCGATCTCAATATTGTGAATCAACTTTTTCTTTGGTAAATCACCAATATTGCATAAGCTTGTTAAATTTCTAATCACATCCTTAGTAATTTGATAAGTTTTGTCGAGAGTAAGGATATCACCATCCAATTTGCTCAAAATAAACTGAATTACTTCTGCATTAATGAAATGAGGATATTTGTTCCATATATCCAAACTTTTATGCTTAGATCCTTCAAACCTCCTAAAATCAGTGAGTGACAACAAATTCATTTCATCCCTAATCTTTTGACTACTATACTCATACAGAGTTAAGGTTCCTTTGATTTGCTTCATGAACCACTTCAAACGGAGTTCTACCAACCACAAAAGTAGATACAAAATTAATGATTAACAGAAATACATGGAAATTCTCTACAAGGATCACCTTTCACACCTTTGAAATTTTGCAGAAAATGCTCTCGAATTGTTCTTCTTCAATGCACAGTGACGAATTAGGGTTCCAAGTGCCCCTTTTATAACTTACTTTATGTCACATTAAATGTGTTTCCCTAGCAGTTCTAGTCACTCAATGAACTCAAGCAACAAGCAAAAAAATTGACTTTAGACCTATACCATTCCACCCAATTCAATATATGATTGCTAAGATTTTCATTCATGAATTAGCACGATGACTGACGACACCTAGCAATTTGGAGCCAATTATATACAGGGGGACAAGAGATCTTTATGAAAAAAACTCCCCCTAGGCCACTAGCCTGATATTAGTTTCCTGAAGAGCTACCAGAGGGAACTTCTGGTACAGCCTTGTTTCCTTCATCAAATTCACTTTTCTTCACCCATGTTCTCTTCATCTGATCTCTTATCTCTTCCACATTTTCCTTTTCTTTTCCTTTACTATGTTTCTGTGAATTTTTTCTTGATAAACTGGACCTCTTTTATTCAAGTTCTTGTTCCTACAAATTTTTGTACTTAAGGTGTCCAAGATTGTTACAATTGAAACATACTAGACCTTTCTATCTTTTCCAGCCATTCCACTGATTTCTTCCTGACCTGCATTAATTAGCGACATGTCCAAATCTTCCATAGTTATAGAATTTCATGTTACTTGTATTGACATGCATGCTTCTACATTCTAATGTCTTATGACCAAACTTCTTGCATTTAAAACATTGACCAGAGAATGATGGAGTACAAGGATTTATCCTACTTCTACACTGAGAAGCCATATGACCAAATTTATTATAAGTAAAGCAATATCCATTAAATCTTTGAGCATTGAGTTTCCTTACCGGATGTCTTCTCCCTTTGTTCTTCTTTTCTAAGTTCTTATGTTCAGATCCAAAGATTTCACCCTTCTCATACCCGAGACCTCTCTTGTCATCTATATTCTTCTAAATTTTGGTTATCTCATCAAGCTTAGCTGAAATTATCTTGAATTTCTCCTTGAATTCATTTGCAGTAGCAAGCTCATTTCCAAGAGTAACTATTTGTCTTTCAATTTCATATTCATAGTTTTTGGCCTATTGCAAATCAACCTCCAACTGAATGGTTCTACAATTAATTCTAATCCATTCTTCATATTTTTCTTTCAAAGACTGGGAAAGATTCCACTCATTCTTCTTTCTTTGTTTGATCTCTTTGATAAACTTCATTGTCACAGATTCCATCTCAAATTTCAGGGTTGCATTGTCCTTGGCTAGCTTTTCACATTCTTCTGTTATTTCTTTTAGGGATTGATTTAGATGGACATTATCCGAACCTTTGCTTTCTTTTTGGTTCAACTAATCACACAACTCTTTCCTCTTTTCCCTTGACCCATTTATCTTATTCTTTAGTGATTGAATGAATTTGTTAGCATCTACAAGATTTTCTTTCAACTCCATGACCTCTGCTTTAGATTGATCAAGATCATCAAGTGCCACCATAAGTTGTTTTTTAATACCAATAGCATCCATTGAGATTCAAGAATTACCTCAAGCTGTTAAACTTCTGAAGAGGAACCAGGGCTCTAATACCAATTGTTGGACATTAGGAACACTAAGAGGGGGGGTGAATCAATGTTCAATGATCACTACTTTCAAAATGGATCTAAAATAATAGAACTTCATTTACCATTTCTAGCACATAACAAATGAAAATATTCAAAACATGCAATCATATTAGTGAGCACCATAACACCAGATATTTTTATGTGGAAACCCTATTAGGGGAAAAACCACGGTGGAGATCAATCCACACTGTTTATTCTGTTAAAAGTAAATAAAAGAGGGGAATGCACTTTCATTCAGGCGCATTGCCTAGAGCTAACTGCTCAAAGAAAAAGAGGCTCACTAACTTACAGATATAATAAATTTTACAACAAGATTTGAACTGAGAATACAACATCATCAAATTCTAGGATTCAGTTCCACTGAAGCTCAAAAAAAAAATCCAAACCTCCTGACCAGATCATAATTTTGCTTTGCTCTACTCTACCCTACATACAAAAATTGTTACTAACAACTGATATGGTCTTCTTCTCTCTCTCCTTATAACAATATTATATCTGTAGACGTCTAAATTTGACCACTTCCATATGGTCAAAGAAATCTCCTTAATCATCCCTTTGCTCATCTACTTCATCCTCTTTGCTGGTATTAATTAAATCATTCATTTAATTAATATTTCGTGTCCTACATAAGGTTTCCAAAGTGTTTAATTTAATAAATACTTTTCCCCTCTTTCCTCTCTAAATTAAATAAATATATCACTTTATTTAATTTAGTCATATTACCTCTTGGAATTTTAAATTTAGTTTTAATTTGTCACTTTCTCTCTCATTGTCACTATTTGTTACCAAAATTTGCACCCGATTCTGAACTACACAAGTTTCAGCAATTTGGTAAAAACATTGGATTCACTTCTATGTGGGACACTTGAAATGAATTGAAACCTTCGGGTTCTAGGCCGGTTCCTAACTAGTAATATCACCTAAACTATAGACTTGATAGAAAAGGGTAAGAATATGGTTGTATATAACAGAAAATACTGAAAATATGAAATGGAAAAGGTGATACACCTAATTGATAAGAGCAATGGGATACTTTGATTTACACTTGAATATTGATGATGAACATGAGTTTACACAATGAATTTTTGTAAGTTATGCATTAGTGTTTCACAAACATGTTTGATTTACACACATTTTCAAGAAGGAAAGTAAATTCCACAAATTAAAATTCATGTGCAATTTTGTAAACACAGTTTGTAATCTATAGAATGCAACTTTTGCAAAGGAAAGTATGAAAACAAGAGATAAAGTTATTAGGAAATAGAAGAAATTCACAAAATAACTTGATCATGAACTTGAAAATGCACAACACTTGGCAAGAACAAGAAGGTAATTTGAATCATCATCAGTGACCAAGGTAAACTCTGTATATTATGCTCAAATGAGTTACAAAACCTGCAAAATATATGACAAGGGACTCTCAAAGTCACAAAGTCTCTATCTGCCTATTTAGAACTGACACAAAAAAGAGTTACAAAATCGCTAAGTAGTCAAACTCTTGAGTTGCTCCACAAAATCATGTTCTAGAAAACCTCATTTTCATAAGCACCCATAAAGCCACAAATTTAGGACCTGAATCTTCACCAAAAATGACTCTCCATGGTTGAAAAATTCAAGTTAATCTTATCAAATCATAAAAGGTCCCTAAATATGCTCAAAATGTTTCCAAATTGACTTCAAATAACCCTATTTTACTCCCAATGTTGGGTAATTGAAAATAACTTCCCAAGATGCTCTCTCCTTGTCGTAAATCGAAGCATATCTCTATCTTCCCACATGGCTTGATCATAGGCACACATGCTCCTATTTTTATTTTTTTATTTTTTTGCATTTTAAAAGTAATGTTTAAATTAAATGTTTTATAACATATCATTTAATTCAAACATTTTACAATATATAAAATAAATGCAAAAATAATATTTTCTAACTCCATGTATCGGCCATAGATCAAAAGGATATTTTTGTTAAGTCAAAAGAAGTGTGACTTAATCAAACCTAAATCATTCTTCATACTTTATGCCTAAAATACAAGGCAAAAAACATAGGGGTATTAGTTATAAAAATGTCATTTTAAAACATAGGCAAAAATGCCTAAGTGCTTACGGGCCATTTAGGGTAAACAAAACCCTAAACACAATCGCAGCTCCACATTTTGATTATTTCATTTATTTTTCTCCACTGTTCTGGTGTGCCGCCATGAGTAAGCAAGATCAAGGGTTTTGAAGTTGAAAGTGAAGGCTTCCTTAAAGATTTCAAGTAGAAAATACATGGTAAGTATTTATGAAAGCATTTTCAATAAATCTTACAGGCTTTTCATGGCCGTGACTCCTATAGTTATTCTAGCTGCCATGGTTCTTGTGAGCTTTTCATTCTATCTCTGTTTTTGTATCTTCTCTTGCAACATCCCTTTCTTGTAGAAATGTTTGAACATGTGTTTAATTTTTTGTATTTCTTGATTTCATGAATAAAAGATGAAGAAAACTATTTTTCATTCACTATACCATGACTTTTTGCTATTTCTTTTGCTCATCAATTTAACTCGTTGTGATTCCATGATGTTAAGGACTCCTGGTGTTTCCATAGTCATGGCGTAGCCCTTCCTTTTGTTCTGCATACTTGTCCTTTCCACACATTCAATGTACATTGCTTGCAGTTTTCTGAAGATTTGGTGCATTTTTCCTTCAATCTATATAGAGAATGTGAGCTCTTTTGAGTATTTTATGAAGCATTTTCTTCTGTTAGTGGATGTAAACATAGGAAAAGAGATCAAGAATTCGACTATTTTGATGTAGTACTAATTCATTACACTTTTCATAATACTTATGCAGAATGTTTAATACCCACTGTACCAATCTTGTGTTTTTATGTATACACCCTCTGTGGTCGTTTCTCTGTGACTAAGTTTTTTAGAAAAGAGCTTCTCCTATTGCATGATTCTTTCTCCTTTTTATTATTGGCTGAGATAAGAACTATCTTGGTCAACTGCTCCAAAAGAAAAAGCTGAATAAAGAAATAATTGGAAAAATGATTCAATGCTATTGGACAGTTCGGTATGAATCAAACACTCTGCACATTTTTACATTTCTTTTGTGAACACTCCCCTTATATCACTTGATTGAATTGTACCTTAATCTGCCCTAATCACTATATTTTAAAGTGAAAAATTGACCATTTCCCTCACTTTCATTTTAAGCTTGGAAACTATATTTTCATTGTTTCTTCAAGAGTTAACAGCCCTTTTTTTACAAAAACAAATTTTTATGTTACCTCATGTTGTCTCGGAACTTCTTTCATTCACTACTATGACATGGGTTGTCCTCTAAACACTGTTCTATTCAGAACGTAGTCTTCATTTATGGATGAAAAACAAGTTTGATATGGCACCAATATTCAAGAGGCAAAACACAATCACAGGTGAATTGTCTGCATCTTCACTGTGACCTCATCCTTTGACTGTTCGCATAGGTTGTCACTTACCAATATTTTCCAAACCATAAGATTTTCCTTGGAACTTTATGGCTGCAAAATCTCTTATATGACAATGAGTATGGTGAAAATATTAGCATTATCACTCTTGTCTTGAAAATAGAGACCTACTATCTTTTACATGGACTGTCATATCTTTTAATTGAGGATCCTAATCACTGCCATTGACTGTATTTAACAACACCAAGATGATTGTCTTTCCTCAGTTAGGCACTGCATAGGGTTATCATGAACTTGTCATTACACTTCACACTACAGGCCTTTGATGCATATGAAGACTTTTATGACTGTCTTTTGCTTACTATTTATGACTGCTACTCAACCTTTCACATAATTTAACATCCCTTACTTAACCTCTGCTCTACCATGTCCCAAGAACATATCACTGCCTTTCCTTAAAGGTGATCAATGACTACTATCTATTCATAGATTAGGAAACTGCTTATTGTGAGATCCTTGTAATACTGAAAATTATCATTTCTACCTCTTATAGTATTTGACTATCTCTTGAATAACCATCAGGTTTCCCATTCTCAACTGTACCTTGATAGTTTGTCTCAATACAACGAAATTGTATGTACTCTCCATGTTCAATTAAAGCACAATAATACATGTTGGGCTCAACCCTTAAGGGAGCCACATTTAAACCCACATGCTGAATTAAAACATGATTACACCTATAACTGCACATGGAACAAACAAATTAGAAAAAATGACTTTCTTTTGTGTGTACATTGACCAAATGGTTTTCCTAGACACCTAAGGCATTCATTGATCTTTTGATGCACATGGAGATAAATTGATACATGGATAGGTGGATAATATGAATGATCATGTATGGTTATGAATTTTCATTGCTTAGATTATAACTCTAACACATTGCTTGACTACTACAGGGATAGGAGCGTATGAAAATGAGGAAGGACAAGCAACGAGGACAACACTGAAGCAAGACAAACACCAACCAGTCATTCAGGAAATGACTAGTCATCCCTCTACATGCACATTTATTTTCCTTCATTTATTCATGTATTGATTTACCTTTATTTGTATCAAGGAAAAGTCAGTCTCACAGCTTGATGTGTGAGACGCATGTATCTTATCACATTCAATAAAGATTACATTTTCATAAATATATGAATCTTTCTCTATTACATGCATGTGTACGAATTTAATGGTCTGTAGTTGCAATCATTTCAGATTTTCATTTATACATTTGAATGTGATAAATAAGGATAATAAAATGTACCTTATCTTCTCTAGTTTAAAAAAAATTCTACCCTTTTGAACCAATGAGTGAAAAATGGGTAACAGTCACATCCTCCAACTTTTTCAAGTTGGTCTCTAATCCCTCTTAACCATCATAATTAATTTATGGTTAAGATGTGCACACCCCTAATCATCATTAGGGTCACATCCTCCATAATTTTCCACTTTCCTCTAATTTGTCATTAATTTGTCTAATCAGGTACTTGCACAACATTAATCACTTAATTAGGTCAACCTAATCCCCATGTCATTTATGGAATGTGTCCTAATTCAACCTTATTAAAGGATTTCTCCTTTTGGAGAAGGCACTTCATTCCCCATGTGAATTTTTAATTCACATTTAATCCCCCAATGCATTACAAAGAATTTTAAATTCTTTCTCTATTCCCATGTGGATATTTGAGGAATTTTTAATTCCTCACATGTCCTTTCACCCACATGGGGACAAGGACTTCTTTTATGAGGAGATCTTGTCCAAATCCTAAGGTACTATGTAGTACCTCCATGTCATGTACTCTCCTTCCAACTCATGTCCACATCATCTTTCTCAAGCCACTTCACATGCCACATGTCAAGATGTGAGGGCTTGTGAGTTCTCAACTCACCATAGCCCTACATCTTGGCCTTGTTGGTTTAATCCCAACCATCCATTTCTCTAGAGAATTCAAAATTCTCTATAAATACCCCCTCTTCTCTCTCATTTTAAGGGGAGATCATTATGCTAGCCAAACTCTTGCAAATTTTTCTTTTGAGCCATACTTAGCCAAATACTTGCATTTGCATCCATTACCACCTATTTTCCATTTATCTTGCATCTCACAGTTGCATCTCTTGCCATCAAAGGAGCATACACTACATCAAAGATTGAAGGGCCAACCAAAGGACAACTCAACAAGGTAAAAGGTTCCATTTTGTTTTGTTAATTTAATTATTTTCCCAATCTTGAGGTGTAGGGTGTTTATATTTGTTGTTTGCACTCTTTTGTTTGCTGCTCATTTTCTAACACATATTTTCTCCCGTTCACAATATCAACCACCACAACTTGCATATGATGCACACACATATATTCAAAATGATTTATGGATCTCCTTTATATACCCGCTAACAAGAAGTTCAAAAGTATGTCGGCCTCACAATAGGATATAATATTTTTCTTTTATGTCGGCTTGCATCACCTAAGTGGAAGATAAGCATACCTACACAAGTCAGCTAGACTTTAGTAGGGACCCAAACATAATTAATATCAAAACACACATTCCACATAGATCCAAAAAAAATCATACAAAGCATGTCGGCCACAATGGAAAATAAGCCATGAATGATGCTACTGAATCTCTTAACTCCAAATCTTCCTTAGTACAATACCACAAAACTCATCAAAGGATAGTGTAATTGTTAATAAAGATTTCTTGGAGGTCCACACCATGAAATAATGATCTGGTATAGTGAGCGATAACATGCAGAGTTTCACTTACGCAACCAGATGTTATGTTCTCTAAACTTATTGTTAGTAGAAGTAATGCCAGTACTGCAAATCATACTACTAACTCTAGTTTCCATCAATGACAAAACAAGTAGCCAAAAATGATCTCTCCAAGCCATATTCCAACACAATTTTTTAGTTTTGAGTTGCTCCACAAGCTTAGTTCATGTGTTGGAGTTTAACTTGACAATGTGTCTGGTTGCATAGAATGAAAGGGTTCTTTAGTTTCAAGTGTTTGCAAAGTGGTGTTGGATATTATGATGATGTGAATATTTTGGAGTGTTGTGGAGTGTTTCTATTTGGTCTATGTTATGTTTCCAAACTTGGAGATGTGTCTATGTGGTTAATTCTTAGTGTTAGTGCAAGTTTAGATGACTTGGCATGCTAGATCTAATTGTAGAGGTTGTTTATTGTTCTTAGAAGTGTGGTGAAGTGTGTTAGTGTATATTTGCATCCTATTTAACCCTTGGTGTGATTTTCCTTCACTTATTTCCACCATAAAAGTGTTTGGTTCTGACCTATTTGATGTTGCATGTTTTAGGTGCATACGTTTCATTGAGGCTAACCTAATTAATATTGTTTAGCTCGTGGATGGTATAAATGAAAGGTGAATTATTGGAGATAAGTGTTGGTGAAATTTTTTCATTTATTTCAAAAGTGTAATATGAGTAGTTTCAATCATGCAAATGAAAATCAAATATTTATCATGAAGTCAAAGGTGAATCTGAGATGAAATACAATGTTGCAGAAAGTTGCTCAAATAAGTGTTTTTTGATGGTAATATTTCCTGAGTGGTGTAACAAGCATTTATCATTTCATTGAAGAGAACATAACTTGTCGAAGTGAGTTGATTCTGTATCTATTCGAAACAATTATCAAGAAAGAGAGTTAAGTTTCATCGGTGAGACACTAGTATCTTGGTAGGAGTCTAGAAGGACTCCCTTTGATGGAACAATAAGGAGAGATACAAACTAATCAAAGTGATTGAAGTAGTTTGGAGTGACAATATTTTCACTCCCTTTGATTTTGTGATGAGTGAAGTCAATTGAAGAAATGGCTATGCAATCACGCTGGGACTAATCGTTGGTGGAACAATGACATTTGGTGATATCAAAAGGTGTATACATGACAGTTGCTTACCAACCCACTAAGAAGTTAGTGGGGTCTTGTCAAGACCCATAGGTAAGCAGGGATTTGTGGATATTGATCCACTCTAGATTGATTGTGATCACCATTGTTTTAGGTGGATTTGACGGTTGAGATGAGCTGAAGTATAATCTAACAACTATCACTAAGACTCTTTGTATCATAGAAACCTCTTTGGAATCAATGTGTAGTTTAGCAATGTGGGATGGAGTATGGTAATCACATATATTTCCTCACATTGCCACAATGGAAGATAAAGGCTTATCAAATTTCCAATAAAGCGATGGTCACATCATTCAAATGAGTATGCATTCTCTAACTTTACAACAATATGATTATAACATAAAAACTGACTATGTAAACAAAAAAATGTTGATTGATGATGTAGATATGGAAGGAAAATAAAATGAGGAAACTTGGTAGATGTTCATTCGTTGATTTTGCATCCTTTTTACAAATCAATGATTCAATCAATTGATGTCTATGACTATGGTGATTCAATATATAACCCTAGTCAACTAGTAGATGTAAAATGAAACAGCTAGGGCATGACCTCTTGGTGCAATAAGACACTGATGTTACCACAAGTTCTTACGTAAATAAACACAAGTATAAATGTTTTTAGTCCAATGGTGAAGTGAATGGCAAGGATTCTTACATAAACGAACAAGGGATCAGATCGATCCAAGAAAGTGGATATTTGAATATAATCACTTGCATAGATTATTAGGTAGATATCCAGCAATGATTTTGTTGGCTATTGGATGAAGATGATGGTTCTAAGGTGAAGAAGAACACACCATTCAAATTGGAATCCACTACATAGGAAGATGATGAAATGGTATGTAAAACCCTAGAAACAACTCGCAAAAATGAAATGGTACATTTTTAAATTTTAATTAGGGTTACAGCATGATTCAATTTGTTTCTTGATGAAGGAAAAGTTTTTTATATAATGGTAGTTCAGAGATATGAACCGATTGAACTTTGTGAAGAAAGATGACAATTAGTGAGTGAAGTGTGTTACTATATCAGTTTTTAAAATTTTGGAATGTACATATGAAGTTGTTTATAGTTGTGTGTGTCAGAGTGAACAGAGAGAAAAAGGTCATGTACTGAATTGATCCATTATAGGTTTTGCAGAACGAGTTTATGCATATTTGAATTTCTAAATCTAAAGAGATGGTTGCCTTAGTTTGTGTTGAGTTGGAGCTCAAGGTAGGGTGTTGTAGCATCCTTGAAGTTATAGCTTCTAAAACAAGGAGTTGGTGCTTCCTTAAGGTTGAAGCCCTTAAAATTGTAATTAAACTTCATTTCTTGTGAGGTTGGATTAGGAAAGTAGATCCGATGCAAGGATAGGTGGCTTTCATCTAAAACAACACAATTCAAGATATATCAAATGATATTTTTTCTCACAAACCCTAACAAATCCCTTTTCCAAACTAGCACTCCCCTTTGGCTAGTAGGTCTGCAGACCCAGTTTGTTCAAATTTTCTTCTCAAAGATTCTTCCAACACTCAAGCCCTTGACACATTCAAACACCTCTCAAGGCCAACTAAAACATATATCAAAACCACCATAGATTCCTTTTGAACAATTCTCTCAAATCCTTGAGACAACGCTGACCTAGTAGACCAAGAAGGTCTATTTTTCAAAGGAAGTACTCTTTAAATTCTCCAAAAATATTGAACAACCACCCAGACCTTTAAGATAGGTAACAAAAGGCCTCTTTCAACAACTTTTATGACTCCAAACCCCCATCTAACTACTGCTACATAAAACCCTCATTTTCCACCATTAAAGGGTAGGGTTTTTTCAATCTTATGGTTCCCAAACTCAAAGAACCTTAAAAATACCTCCAAAACTCTTAAAAATGTCTTCCTATTCTCACAATACCAACTCTCAGCCTCTACACACCTTATTTCATCAAACTCTCTCTCAAACCCTTCATTTTCATACCCAAATTCACTATATTTCTTAGGACAGTCATACCTTCTCACCCCAAACTATTAATACATAACAAATCTAACACCCTACCATCCTAGATTTATAACATCCTATGCCCATTCCACTTAGCAATAGTAAACATAGTAGGTGGAATGGGCTTTAACTCATATTTAAAGCTTCAGAACCTAAATTTATTCCTACAGGCCTGTCAACAAGAATTTGTCAATATATCAACTTATATTTAATGTACTACCCTCAAAATGGATCCAATTCAAATATAAGATAGATCTCCAACCAATTCCAATTTTTTTTGAACAAGTTGATGTTGTACGGGCATGCATAAGAGCCTGCATATTCAAATTTGAATACAAAACACATAATTTAAAGGAAAATAGGGGTTCTTTGATTGATTCTCCTTCAAAATGTTTCAACAACCATGTACAATGATGAATTACATGTATTTAAACATTTCCCACTCAATAAATTCCCTCCAAACTGACCAACTAACTTCTATATTCCCACTTGACTGTTGGGTTCCTTGAAAGTTGCATTTTTGCATTACAACATTTTGACAGTTTTGTCAACTTTATCAATTTTGCACTTTTGAACCCTAAAGCTTCTAAGGACCACTAAAATGACTCCATACCACCCTAAATATTCCATAAATACTTTATTTATCAAAACCTAAGACTTGACACCCTAAAACCCATATTTACATATTTTGCATTTTTATGCACCATTTGACAACATTGCATCATTTAATCAAATAGACTCCTAATTACAGACTAATGGTCCTTTATAGACATTATTGACACACCAAATGACCTCAAATACTATAACAAGCATACACTAACAAACTTGATCAAATTTGAATGAAAGTGGATTCGTGATCCTGCACCATGCAACTAGAACCTTTCCAAGTCTCTTGGAAATGGACTGCAAACTGCTCCAACTGGTCTTGTACACCTCCTTGCTCTTCACTTGCTCTTTTTATTTTCCTCTAAAGAATATATTTTTGTCTTTTGACACCATTACTGAAACCATACTACTTATCACCTATTTTTTCCTTCTTTTGCATTGACTGCCCTGATGAACACCTCTTGAATGTCCCTTCTCTTCTAACTGACATTCTTCTTGCTTTAACACCTGCAAATACTCTTTGCGAAACCTTGAATTCATCTACCTCTTTCCTATCTCTATCTTCACATTTGAAACTATTATCTTGTCCCTGAATCTCCTTCTCTTTTCCATGCAACTTGATGTTCAGATTTTTTTTCTCACTAAACTTTGTCTTGACAAACTTTTTCTCCACTATACTATCAGTACTTGGCTGCCCTGCAACTTTCTTAGCAGCCATAGGAAAAAATATTGTCCCAACCTCTATTCCTTCTTTCCTTGTCAACTCACTTTCTATATTTTCACCCTTGATTTTCTCAAACTCAGTCTTAATCACATTTTTCTCACCTTCTTCATTGCTTCTTATGACTGTGGTAGCCTGCAAATTTACTGTCTTCTCATTTCCTAAGCTAGAAGTGGTTGCAAATGTCTTTCTCCCTTCTTGATTATCTCTTGCAAACTCCTCAACCTCTTTCTTACCAAAATTAATAACCTTAGGTTCCTTTTTTTTCTCTTTTCCACCCTCCTGCAATGGGGTTAGTATAAAAGTAATGCCATCCTTCAAAATATGATATGTGTTAGCTCTCCCATCATAGATTAAGTGCCTATCAAATTTCCATGGTCTTCCAAGGACTAAATGGCAACAACTCATTGGTAAGATATCACAAAGCACTTTATCCCTATATCCACCAATTTGAAATTCAACTAGTGCTTGCTCTTTAACAAGAATAGATTGATCATCACCCACCCATGAAGCATGATATGGATTTTCAATAGGGATCCTTCCTAACTGTAACTTATCAACCATTTCACAAGATACTATATTATCTACAGATCCTGAATCTATCACAATTTTACACACCTTAGCTTTACACTTATAAGTTGTCTTCAACAATTTCCTTCTTTGAGCCATCTCCTTCTCCTTGGATGCTTGAAACAAAGTTCTTCTCACCATCAAACCTTCACCAACTTCAAGTGTAGCACGTAGAGTATTTGAATTTGAACTTTCAGACTCATCTTCTTGGACAATTTGATCTCTCCTTTCATTCTTCCTTTCTCCTCCACTAGATGTTGAACTAAGATTTTTAGGACATTTTTAAAAAGGATGACCATACTCACCACACTTATAACACTTTCTTGCAAAAATGTTTAGATTCCTACAACCAAATCTACCTCTTAATCCCCTGAATCCACCTCTGAAACCTGCAACTGGTTCTTTTCCTTTGTATGCATCCCCTTGGCTCTCATTGGTTTGTCTTGAATAAGAAAATGTGCCTCTTCCCCTTGAAGTGTTGCCCCTTCCTCTTGTTGACTTTTCTTGTCTCCTTTTCACCTTTTCTTTTGCTCTTATTTCCATCTAATAGCATTCTTCAATGGTTTTTGGATTATGAAAACTTATTTCATGTTGGATGTTAAATCTCAATCCACTAAGGTACTTGGCCACTTTCACAACATCATTGACCATATGCCCTACCCTTATGCTCAATTTATAAAATTCATTAGTGTAGGTTTTCACATCCATCTCTCTTTTCTTTAAATCTTAAAGTTTCTTTGACATTTGGATAGCATAGTCATTTGGAAAAAAATTACCCTTTAACTTAGCTACCATCCTATCCCATGAAGAAATTTTTCACTTACCTCTTCTTCTCCTTTCTGCTTGTTCATAATCCCACGAAACTAATGCATGCCCTTCAATTTAATCTTGGCTATCTTTACTTTTTCCTCATCAGATATATCCTCAAATTCAAATAAGTTGTCTAAAGCAGAAATCTAATCTAAAAATGCTTCTTCATCTAAAGTACCATCATACATTGGTAATTCAACTTTTACCTTATGCTTATTACATTTCACTGCCTTCAATATCTTGGCCATTCTTTGGTCTTCAAGGTCCAACTCTTCATCAACATCTTCATATTCTTCCTCTTCTTCATCTCTAGTCTCACTTTCATCTCCCACAATCATTCCTCTCTTTTGTCTTGTTTCTTATCTCCCTCTCCATCTTCTCTTCCATCTCTTGCATATTCCTTACCACATTATCTTTTTTTTGAGGCATCTTTATACTTTGATTGTTCAACTTCCTACTTTCTTCTCTTCAATCAACAACCTTCAATATTCGAAAGACCTATTCCCTATGCTTCGATACCAACTTATGTAGGGATAGGTGGCTTTCATCTAAAACAACACAATTCAAGTTAGATGAAACAACAATTTATCTCACAAAACCTTACAAAGTCCTTTTCCAAACTAACACTGCCCTTTGACTAGTAGGTCTACATACCCAGTTTGTTCAAATTTTCTTCTCAAAGAGTCTTCTAACACTAAATCCCTTGACACATTTAAACACCCATCAAGGCCAACTAAAACATATATCAAAACCATCATAGATTCCTTTTGAACAATTCTCTCAAATCCTTGAGACAACGTTGACCTAGTAGACTAATTAGGTCTATTTTTCAAAGAAAGTACTCTTGAAATTATCCACCAATCTTGAAAAACCACTCAGACCTTTAAGATAGGTAACAAAAGGCATCTTTCAACAACTTTTAGGACTCCAAATGCTTATCTAACTGCTGCTACAGAAAACCCTCATTTTCCACCATTAAAGGGTAGGGTTTATTCAATCTTATGGTTACCAAACTCATACAACCTTGAAATTGCCTCCAACACTCTTAAAAATTTCTTCCTATCCTCACAAGACCAACTCTCAGCCTCTACACACCTTATTTCATCAAAATCTCTCTCAAACCCTTCATTTTCATACCCAAATTCACTATATTTCTTAGGACAATCATACCTTCTCAACCCGAACTCTTCATACAAAACAAATATAATACCATACCATTCTATTTCTAACATCATATTCCCATTCCACTTAGCAATAGTAAAAATAGTAGGTGGAATGGGCTTTAAATCATTTAAAGCTTCAAAACTGAAACCTACTCCTAGAGCCCTGTTAGCAAGAATTTGTCAATATATCAACTTATATTCAATGTACTACCCTCAAAATGGATAAAATTAAAAGATAAGATATATCTACAACCAATTCCAAATTTTTTTCAACAAGTTGATGTTGTACGGGCATGCACAAGAGCCTGCATATTCAATTTTGAATGCAAAACATAGAATTTAAAGCAAAATAGGGGGTTCTTTAATTGATTCCCCTTCAAAATGTTTCAACAACCATGTAAACGGATGAATGAAATGTATTTAAAAATTTTCCACCCAATAACCTCCCTCCAAATTGACCAACTAACTTCTATATTCCCACTTAACCGTTCGGTTCCTTGAAAGTTGCATTTTTGCATTACAACATTTTGACAGTTTTGTCAACTTTATCAATTTTGTACTTTTGAACCCCAAACCTTTTAAGGACCACTAAAATGACTCCATACCACCCTAAATAGTCCATAAATACTTTATTTATCAAAACCTAAAACTTGACACCCTAAAACCCATATTTACATATTTTGCATTTTTATGCACCATTTGACAACATTGCATCATTTAACCAAATGGACTCCTAATTAAATACTAATGGTCCTTTATAGACCTTATTGACACACCAAATGACCTCAAATACTATAAAAACCTTACACCTAGAAAACTTGATCAAATTTGAATGAAAGTAGATTGGTGCTCTTGCACCAAGATCCTAGCAACATTTCTCACCATGGTTTTTCCTATTCAAGGTTTTCTACGTGCATTTAGTGTTATGTGTTGTTGTTTCATGTGCATGTGATTTCTATATTGGTTTATGTTTTAATCTACACATGTGAGTTTTAAGTTTGAATCTACAAAAGGGTTTTCAGGAATAAAAGTTTTAATATCTACTAATTCACCCCCCTCTCAGTAGATCATTGTGTTCCAATAATTGGTATCAGAGGCCCAAGTTCCCTAGGAGAAGCTTTATCAACACAAGTAAATCTTGGATAAGTGAACCCAATGGCAAGATAGGAAGGTTCATGCAAGCCAACTAGGTTTGATGGAACAAATTATGCTAAGTTGAGCTCATTGATGAAAGGATACTTAGTTTCCCTTAGACATGATGTTTGGATGCCAGTCAAGAACAAATATACTATCCTTGCTACTCCTCCTACTAATGTTGTAGGAAAGAAGGATTATGAGAATAATGAGAAAGATTGGTTTTCCATTTTGAAAAACTTGTCTAATTTTGTGCATAGCAAGGTTATGCATTGTGAAACTACTTATGATGTCTGGGAAAAATTGAACAAGATCTATGAAGGAGACACCAAGGTGAAGTTGGAAAATTTACAAGTGCTAAGAGAAAAATTTGAAGGCTTAAAGATGACTGGAGAGGAAAATATTGTAGACTATCTTCTAAGAGTTGATATAGTGAATGATATTAGAGGATATGGCATAGATGTAAAATATGTCGTTGTACTAAAAGCTTTGAGGTCAATGACAACTAAATACAATTGCAAGATTTCTGCTATTGAAGAAGGAAGGGAAGTTGATAAAATCACTATTGATGAGTTACATGGCATATTTACAACATATGAGATGATACTTCCAGATGTCAAGCCTTCTAGGAGAGAAGCTACATTTAAGGTTGCTAAGAAAGAAAAGGATGAAGCTGATAAGAAAGAAAAGGTTGTTGTCATTACATCAGATCATGAAGAAATTGATGAAGAACAAACAAACTTCACATGAACACTAAGGAGAGGATCCAAAAAATATAAAGGTAAACTGCCCTTCAAGTGTTTTAATTGTTAAAGGATATGCCATTTTTCTTCTAAGTTTCCATATGATAAAGAGGATAACTCCAAGCAAGAAGGAGATAGAAAAAAGAAGAAATCATATCATCCTAAAAGGAAGAATTTTGGAAAGAAAAAGAAGAGCCTGTACATTCATGGAGAAAGTGATGCATTTGATGCTATTGATAGTTCAAATGATGATCAAGATCAAGCTCTTGCAATGAGATAAGTTGGAAAAGAATTCTTCTTCATGGAAAAAGACACTAAGGATTAGAAGGAAGCACAAGTTAAGGACTCACATGAAGAAGAAGAGGAAGCGGTTGTTGATCTTGAGGGAGAATTGATTAGTGCTCTTATAGATCTTGATGAGTTAAGAGATAAGTTTGACGATCTTAAGAGGGAAAACAAGAAATTGGAAAAGAATGATCAAAAGGAGAATAGAAAATTAACTCAATAACTTGAGGAATCCAATTAGTTGGTGGTAAATCTAAAACTTTAGGTTGAAGAAGCTAAAAGAGGTGAATATGTAATGAAGTCCAAACTAGAATCTAAAGTGGATAGATTCGTGACGCTTGAGGAAGAAATAGTTGCCTTAAGAAAAGAGTTGGAGAAAGCTAATGAGTAGGTCAGTAAGGGTCTAAAACTAAAAGGTGGTTCAAACATTCTGGATGAATTGTTAAGTACACAAAAGCTAGCTAATAAGGATAAATCAAGCTTAGGATTGGAAAAAGGAAAGAGCTCATTTGTTGATACCTCTGCAAAACTCTATGAAAGATTTAGAGTAGAAGAAAAATCAGTCCTTAGTGGTGAAAAATTTGACAAAGGGGAAACCTCTAAAGATGAAAATATATTTGATAAAGAGAAGAAACTAGTTGAAGACAAAAAGGACAACCAAACAATTCTTGATTGACAAAAGAAGAAGCAAAACACAAAAAAAATAGACAATGATGGATTCACAAGAGTACACTATCCAAGGAGGCTTAGACAAAGAAGATCTCCTCATCTAGCTAAAGGAAACACCATGACCAAATACTCATCATACTTCAATGGGTATTGCTATACTTGTAACAATTTTGGTCATAGGGCTAGAGAATGTAATCATTCCAAGGAAGAACACAAATTTTGTAAGAAAAAATCCATTTTCCCCCTTAGCTGACATGAATACAGACAGTTATAATAGCAACAATTTTGGTCATGTAGCTAGAAATTGTAGAGAAAAAATTATACGACCAATGCTCAGTTTGAGAAGAAAAAAAATACATCTTCCAAAGTTGGAAAGGAAGTTGAGATTTTTGAGAAAAAGGAAGAGAAGCTTGAAAATAAACCTAAGAAGATGTGTAAGGAGAAATAGCAGAATTCCACTAAGTCTATGATTTCCCAAACAACACTACATGCAAAGGAACAATATTTTTGGGTAATTGATAGTGGTTGCTCCAAGCATATGACTGGAGATAAAAGTAAATTCATTCAACTCAAAATGAGAAAAGGAGGATATGCAAGCTTGGGTGATAATATTGTTGTCAAGATTCGTGGTAAAGGAATTTTGAGCATAGATGGGAAGAATAAGACTAAAGACATGCTCAATGTTGAAGGTTTGAAACATAATCTTCTTAGTGTCAGCCAGATTTGTGACAATGGGTACAAAGTTATATTTAATTTTTATGGCTACAAGATAAAAAAGAATGGTAATAAAATTGTTCAAGGAGTAAGAACAGATAGTAATCTCTACAATATATGCGATGTAAAAGTTCAAACATTTCTAATCAACCAAGCAAATGATAGTTGGTTGTGGCATAGAAGGCTAGGACATGTAAATTTTGACAATTTGGTAAAGATAAGCTTAAAAGGACTTGTTAGAAATATGCCTAAGATAGAAAAGCATGAAAATACAATTTTCCAAGGATGTCGGAAAGGAAAGAAAACAAAATTTAAGTTCCCTACAAAGGATTATTCAACTACAAAACCATTGGAGATAGTTCATACTAATCTATGTGGTCCTATGAGGACAAGAGGGCTACAAGGTGAGAAATATTTTATGTTGTTGATTGATTACTATACTAGAATGGCATGGATCACGTTTCTAAAGGAGAATATAGAATATTTTGAGAAGTTTAAAATTATCAGAAAGCTGGTAGAGAAGGAGACTAGAAATGAAATTAAGTGTCTCAAGTCAGACAAAGGTGGAGAATTTACATCAAGTGAATTCAAAGAATATTGTGAAAATCATGGAATTAAGCGACAATATTCAACACCTAGAACTCCACAACAAAATGGAGTGGTAGAAAGAAGAAAAAATATTGTGAAAGAAATTGCTCGAGCTATGTTAAATGAGGAAAATTTGGCAGATACATTTTGGAAGGAAGCAGTTCAAACTGTTGTGTACATTCAAAATAGAGCCCTACTAAGAGAAAATAGTGGCAAAACTCCTTATGAGTTGTGGTTTGGTTGGACTACATCTATCAAACATTTTAAGGTGTTTGGTAGTAAATGATATATTAAGAGAGAAGATGAAGATTTAGGAAGCTTTGATTCAAGATGTGATGAAGGGATATCTTAGGATATTCCAATCAAAGAAAATATTACAACAGTTACAAGAAGAGACTGCACAAAGTAGTAGAAAGCATAATTGTCAAGGTTGATGAAAATACAAATCAAGCTAAGTCTAACAAAAAAAACCTTGAGTTTGAATCAAGAGATGATTATGTAGGTGCAATAGTTGAAGAAGAAGAAAAAGAAGATAATGAAGAAGTGGTTGAATGAGCTCTTGTAAAATATGTGCAAAAGGATCATCTTGTAGACCAAATAATTGGTGACAAAAATGAAGGTGTGCAGACTAAGAGGAAACTTGTAAAGGACAAGGAGAAAGTTAATTTTTCTCTCCTATCTTAGACTGAACCAAAGAGATGTACTGAAGCTAGTAAGCATAAGAGTTGGATAAAAGCAATGGAAGAGGAACTCAATCATATTGAGAAGATCAAAACATGGGAATTGGTTCCTAGACCATCAAACAAGAAGGTAATTGGTACCAAATGGGTATTCAAAAATAAGCTAAATGAATATGGAGTTGTGGTTAGGAACAAAGGTTAGTGTGTAAAGGATATGCACAAGTAGAAGGGATTGATTTTGAAGAAACATTTGACCCTGTTGCAAGATTAGAAGAAATAAGAATTTTTCTTGCACTCTCATTCTGCAAGGGATTTAAAGTAATCAGATGGACTTTAAATCTATATTCTTGAATGGAAACCTAGAAGAGGAATTATATATTGAGCAACCCAAATTTTGTTAGCTGTCAAAGGATGATGGTTATGTTTATAGAATGAGAAAATCACTATTTGGTCTAAAGCAAGACCCAAGGGCATGGTATTCACAGTTGGATCAGTATCTACAAAAAAAATGGTTCAAGAAGGGTTGTGTTAGAAATTTATATCTTAAATCTGAAGGTGAGCATATGATCATTGTTGTAGTATATGTAGATGATATCATATTTTGGTGGTAGTAGTGATGTTATGTGTAGAATATTTGCTACACACATGCAAGATGATTTTGAAATGCCCATGCTAGGAGAACTCATACTTTTTCTTGGTTTGCAAATTGCACAAACTAATAAATGTATATTCATATCACAAAACAAGTATGTAAAAGAAATTCTTAAGAAGTTTGGCATGGATGATAATAGACTAGTCAATACTCCCATGATTACTAGTTGCAAGTTAAGAAAATCAGATGAATCACCTAATGTAAATCAAACTCTATATGGATCAATGATTGTAAGTCTACTATATCTAATTGCATCTAGGCTTGATATTATATAGGAGCGAATTTTCACCCCTTGTCTAAATTCCCCTTTTGCATACCTCCCTTAGAAAATCAAACCCAAATGTGAAATTCCACATTACTCACCTACCTTCCATCCACTTGGAGTTTGTCCTATGTGTCAGTGGGGGAATATTTGTTAGGGACACGAGCACAGTGTGTGGACGTCTACATGGCACGTTTTCATCCCTGATAGATTCTTGCCTCTGGTGTCTGTCAGGATGTTATGCTTTCCATTGGGTATGAAGTGTAATGCCTCTATCTCAACCAGTTGGCTCGAAAATGGCTCTTTCCCTCCTTATTCCACTTCAAATTCCTATCTTTCAAATTCACTTGATCTTCTTAGTAGTTCTTGATCTCTTTAGCAATCTATCACATTCTCTTGAGAATTTTCATACAATTCTATTGAGCATTATAGTAGCTTGTTACTCCATTAACTTCATTTTATATGTGTGGTGCTACCATAGAAGCTATGAGTTTGGAGTCTTACGAGACCTCCCTTCGTCACTGTTACGGCTATGTCAACTTTTCCAAGCTCGTTGCCTTCCATTCTCCATTCATTGGCCTTGAGTGCCTTTGGGTGGAGGTGGTATTGCTTCAATTTCCTTTATTGTTGTGTTTTGATAGAGTAGCATTGTATATTTTTTAGTGTTTGATATTCTTCTTTCCTTATTGTATTTTCTACTTCATGGCTTTCTTGGTTGTCTATGGAGATGGAAACACCAAAGCAGGGGTTTGACTGAGGCAAACCCCTATACAACCCAATATTTTTCCCTCTCTTGGCTATGTGTAGTTGAACGTGTGTTTGAAGCTCACTGGAAAACTAGAGCTTCAGTGATTTGGTCTTCATCACCCTTATTTTCATCTAGCTTCTTTACCATTTGTATAGTTATTTCTTGTAATTTATTATTTTGTTTCGTTAAACTTATTTAGCTCAGTCGTTAGTAGTTTTTTTTATATTGTACACTGTAATTTTTACTTTCTGGTCATATGGATGCCATTGCACCTGAGATGCTAGTGCGTGTTGTCATCCTTGATCCATGCTGACATCCTCGGGTAGAGAGTTGTCTAAAGTGTAGTTTGGATTCTAGAAAATAGCTCGTCTATCCCCATTCAGGTTTTTGGATTTGTAGAGTGATAGAAGCACATTCCAGTGCTCTTCATTCTCTATCATTTCCTTAAGTACCCGCTTATCTTGAGGTAAGATAGGGAAGTCCTCCACTCTCGGCTCTTCGTGACCTAGAGCCTTGGTGTGGTTGGTCCCCCTACCTTACATTTTGGTAAACTCGATGTGAACAATGTCTATCCATTTTCTTGTGTTGAGACTTTTTCTTCCACGCCTAGTGGCTATTGTAAACCTAAGTGTTGTGAAGGTTTATGAGCATCACAACCCAGTCCAAAAATTCTAGGTACGTTGTTAAGAGAAGCATGTGACACCTACCAATGGAAAAGATGAAGGTCACTTCTAGTTTCACCTACAATTTTTCCACTGGTCTGGCTACTGACTTTACCACTAGTTTTTCTATAGGCTTTACTGATGAGATGGGTTTCATAGATGAGACCACTCATGCTCCTAACCCTCTAGTATCCCCTATGGCCTTGTCCATGGATGAGGATGATGTTTTCCATATCCCTGCAAAAAACCTTTTAGCATTGGATAACATATTGTCAAACCTTATGAATCATCTAGAAAAAGCACCTAACATGGAAAGGGCCGCTAAACTTACTAGAGAGGTGAGGTATATGTTAGTGAAGGATCGAACAAGTATAGATTTCTTATGTGGCCTTACCAATCTGACTGAAGCTTATATCCCCTCATATACAACTAGATCAGGTACTACACGAGGAGAGGTACTCAATTCCTATGAAAGGTAGATAGACGTCTCGATGCCTACCACATCTGTATGCATGGCCAAAACAGGCCCTTCAATTAGTGTTTCATCTGCTTCTCAAAATCCTAACACTATCAAGGAAAGTAGAATACCCCTTAGTTCCAGTTTCACCTCTCCTCCTAGCGTTGGTGGTGGTCCCTCTGATGGAATGAGTGGTGGCAGATTTGGTAGGGGAGGTGGTGCCAATAGAGGCGGCTCTAGTGGAGGCCATGGTGGTGGCTCCAGTGGAGGTCCCACTGGTGATGGTGGCTTCGGCGATGGTCACCACAGTGGCTCCTGTGGTTCCACTGGGCCTTTGTCATCCTCTGACCCTATTCTCAATTCTCTTCTTCAAAACATGGGTTGGATGCAAAAACAGTTAGCGAGCCTCTCTCAAGCCTCTACCCATCCTATTTTTCAACCTTTCTTTTGAAATAGCCCATTTTTGGTGGCAATTTTGAGTAGTCCTTTCCCTCATGGAATAGAGATTCTTAAGTTTGAAAAGTATGGTGGTAAAGGGGATCCAAAAACACATGTACCGACCTTCATCACCATGTGTACAAATTTCTTTCATCACGATGCTTTGATGGAAAAAATATTTCCTCAATCTCTCAAGGATACAACACTTGAGCAGTACTATTCCTTTCCTGATAATTCTATATTTTCATTTGATCAACTTATGAATCAATTTCTCATTAGTTCTTGGCTAACATCGGTTTGAAGATGACCTTCTCGAATCTCGTTTGATGTAAGCAAGGAGATAACGAGAAGATAATTGACTTCATAGCATGATATCAAGCACTCTTTTCATAGATCTCATACTCATTTCCTGACTCTGATATGCAAAAGGTGTTCATAGGCAACCTACAGCAAGACTAGCAGGAAAAACTTTCCCTAATGAAATACCCTTTGATCATCTTTGTGTTGCATTGCGAGAGTATCAACAAATGGTAATCCAGTTCAACGGATCTTCTACACACTCTCGTTCAGAAGGAAAGTCTATTTTTTTGTATTTTGTGGTTGTGTTGCTCATATGTGGTTGTCATTGTTGTCAAAACTATTAGCATTAATGCATTAGAAGCTATATATGTCGAGGATATTAAGAAAATTGTAACAAAAAGAGTTATAGGTTGTCAGCGGTGAAGTGAAGTTCAGTCTGTTGGTGAATTCAGTACATTGTTGTTGAGAGGTTGTGGACTAAAGGGTTTCTTGTTGAGTATATATAGTTTATCCATGTCGAGTTTTAGAGATCCACATGAAGATTTGATCAAGTTATGAAGATTTGTATTTTGACAGTTTTTATGTTACTTCAGTTTGTGTTCTTGAATGAAGATTATGTGATTTTAGTAAATTCAGTTGTTATGGATGCTTCTCTAGTGATTCATTATGTTTGTGCATGTTTCTACATCATTCTCTATCTTTGTTGCATGTCTGCATTGATCATTGTGCTCGGGATCCGAGATTTTCTCTTGTGTGTTCATGTTATTCTTGTTCTTGGCCGACAAGGTGCTTGTAGCGCGTTGTGGATCTTTGAGGAGTAATTAATTGAAGTGGTTCATGTTTGAGGATGTTATTTTGGTCTTCACTATGTTATGGTCTATCTTGGTGGATTCGCATGAATAATATTTATTTTTTGAACTAATTGTTTATATTCTTTTTACTATTTTGTTGAAGCTGAGTTGTAGCGATTTAATTTCTTGTTGTGGATATATATAAGAAATTATTTTACCATTTGATGGCATGGTGTATGTGAATAATGTTCTAAATCATTCAAAGGCAAAACAAAGTGTGAATAAGAGTGAAGAAGAGTGAAGAAGTGTTCATGAGATTAATCGGAACAGTAATTAGTCATTAGCAGATGCTATTTTTCTCAATTCAAATTTGATGGATGTAATCAAAATATTTCTATAAGACAGCATGTCTTCCTTTTATATTTGAGCAATGAGCTCTAGGCAATGCGCCTGAATGCATGTGCATTCCCCATTCATATTTCTTTATACTTTTAATTGGGTATAATCTTGTGGACTGACCTACACCATGGTTTTTCACCTAACAGGGTTTCCACATAAAAATATTGATGTTATGTGTGTTTCTGATGTGTTGTTCATTTATGCTTTCATGGTTATTGATCAAATCTAAGAATAAGGTTAACAAGCTAAATAAGTTTGAAATTCTGTGACAACTGATTCACCCCCCTCTCAGTTGTCTACCCTTGAGTTTCCAACAATTGGTATCAGAGTAGGTTCCTTGGAAGAATTTTAACAGCTTAAGGCAATTCAGGATGGCATCTTATAAGAAGGATAGTCCTAGATTTTATGGAACAAATTATTCTTTGTGGAAGGCTCAAATGGAGTGCCATCTGAGATGCATTGGTGAAGCTTATTGGAACATTACAAGTAATAGGTATGTTATTCCACAGAATGGTCCTACTACTACTACTGTTGAGATTAGGGATGCTGAGTATAATATCAGGGCTAAGGAGGCATTGTTGAGTGCTTTGACTGATACTGAGATGAAAAATGTGATGGATCTAAAACTGCTTATGAGATCTCAAAAAAGTTGGAAACTTTCTATGAAGGAGATGCTAATGTGAAGATTTCTAAGCTACAAAGTCTGAAAGGGAAATATGGAATGTTGAGAATGGGTGACGATGAGAACATTACTAATTTCATGCAAAGAGTGAATAAAATTGTCTGTGGTATCAGATGTGTTGGTGGACAGTTGGATGAATTAGAGATTGTTGCTAAAGTGCTTAGATCCTTGCCTACTTCCTACAAAGTCAAATCTAGCACTATTGAAGAGCTTTGGACTATAACAAATATTACCAGAGATATGTTGATTGGTAAGCTTATTGCTTTTGACTTGAGTGAATTTGGTGATGCCATTCCTAAGGTTGAATCTGCATTTAAGGCCACTACTTCTGAAAGAGATAAACATAGATATGATCTGGGTGAAAGTTCATCAAGAAAGACATTCAAGTATGAGGATGAAATGAAATAGATGGAAGAAGAAGAAAGAGAGCTAGAAGAGTTGGAAGCACTAATTGTGAAAAGAGAAGCCAAAGGACAAGGTAAGTATAAAGGGAAGTTTCCTATTAAATGTTTCTCTTGCAATAAGATAGGTCATTTTGCATCAAGGTGTCCTAAAAGAGTTTCTAAGCCAAGATATAACAAGCCTAAATTTCAAAAGAAGTGTTACTATGTTGTTGATGAAGGTGTGACAGATGATGAATTTGATAAAGGCAATGAGAGTGAAGATGAATTTGTATTTATTGCTATCAAGGAAAATAATCATGTGTCTACTAAATCTGCTAGTTGTACAAATGTGGAGAAAGCCCTAGCTGCTCAAGTTGAAGAGAAAGATGAATGGGTGATTGATAGTGGGTGTTCACATCATATGAAAAGAGATAAAAGTAAGTTTGTGAGCTTTGAAAATTATGATGGCAGTGTTGTGAGATTTGGTAATGACAAAGCTGGTGTGATTTGTGGTAGAGGATGTATTTCTATTGATGGTAAGCATAATACTGATGATGTCCTGTATGTAGAAGGTTTGAAGCATAATCTTTTAATTGTTGGTTAGATGGTTGATAAGGGATACAATCTTCAGTTCATGGATGGAAAGTGCAAAATATTGGGGAATGCTAGAAATGTGATTGCATCAGGTACAAAAACAAAAGGTAATATTTTTCACTTGAGTGTGACTAGTAAAAGTTGCTTGATTGCTCAAGTTGATGAAAGTTGGTTGTGGCATAGGAGAATGTGTCATGTTAACTTTGATAATATTGTCAAGATAAGTTCTACTAAGGCTGTGAGAGATCTTCCTAAGTTGATGAAACCTACTAATGCCATATGCAAGGAATGTCAGTTAGGAAATCAAATTAGAATTTCATTTTAGAGAAAAAAAAATTCAAATGGATTGTTGGATCTTGTGCATATTGATTTGTGTGGTCCTTCTAGAGTCAGAAGTTTATGAGGATACAAGTACTTCATGTTGCTTATTGATGATTATTCAAGAATGATATGGGCTACTTTCTTAAGGGATAAATCTAAAGCTTTGGAAAAGTTCAAGATCTTTAAGGCTATGGTTGAGACAGAGACATGCCTAAAGATTAAATGTCTGAGATTAGATAGAGGTGGTGAATTCACTTCCAGTGAGTTTGATTTTTTTTGTGACGAAAATGGATTAAAGAGACAATTATCTGCACCATGGAGCCCTCAACAAAATGGAGTTTTGGAAAGGAAGAACATGACAATTCTAGATGTTGCTAGAACTATGATGTTGGAAGGAAATTTTCCTCATATCTACTAGAGAGAGGTTGTGAGTATTGTTGTGTACACACGTAACTGGGTACAAATGAAAGGTGATACCTGTAAGATCCCTTTTGAGCTATGGATTAGTCAAAATACTACTGTTAGATATTTCAAGATCTTTGGAAGCAAATTTTATATCAAAAGAGATGAAGATATAGGAAAATTTGATGCTAGGAGTGATGAAGGTATCTTTTTGGGTTATTCTACTAAAAGCAAGGCCTACTGGTGCTACAATAAGAGATTGAAGGAAATGGTTGAAAGTGAAAATGTAAAGGTTGATGAAGACATACCTGCACCATCCAGAACCTGTGGATATGATTCTGATGATCAGAATGATAGTACAAACAAAGGAAAGAAAGTTCAAACTTTAAATCAAGTTCAAATCATTCTGGTGAATCAAGAAGATCAAGAGAAAGGAGAAACTGGTTAAAGTGCAGAAGAGAGATCAGAAGAGCTTGAAATTCAAGAATGTCCTAAGACTCTAAGGTATGTAAGATTGAATCATTCAAAAGATTAGATCATATGTGATAAGAACATAGGTGTTTAGACTAGGATAAAGATTGTAGAAGAATACTATTTAATTTCAAAGACTAAGGCTAACAATGTGAATGAAGCATACAAAGATGAACATTGGGTTGAAGTAATGAAAGAGGAATTACAATAGATTGAAAAGAATGATACATGGATTCTTGTTCCCAGACCTAAGGATAAAAATGTAATTGTAAATAAATGGGTCTTTAGAAACAAGTTGAATGAGCAAGGTGAAGTGGTTAGAAACAAAGCAAGACTAGTGTGTAAGGGATATTCACAGATGGAAGGTATTGATTTTGAAGAGACCTTTGCCCCTATTGCTAGAATTGAAGTTGTGATATTGTTTCTTGCTAATGCTACTTACAAAGACTACAAGGTTTATCAGATGGATGTCAAGTCAACTTTTCTAAATGGAAATTTTGAAGAAGAGGTGTATGTTGAGCAACCAGATGGATTTCAGTTGACCGATTAGGGAGATATGGTTTGTTGATTGAAGAAGGAATTGTATGGACTCAAGCAAGCCCCTAGAGCATGGTATGCCAGATTGGATAAGTACTTGTTGAAGCTTGGATTTAACAAAGGTAATATTGATAGTAATCTATATTTCAAGATTGATCATAACAAAGATTTGATTGTGGAAGTCTTTGTTGATGATATCATTTTTGGAGGAGATGATAGCTTATGCATGAAGTTTGCTGATGAGATGCAAAGTGAGTTTGAGATGTCAATGATTGGAGAGATGATGTTCTTTTTGGGATTGCAAATTACTCACTCAGATAATGGGATCTTTATAACTCAATCCAAGTATGTGAAATAATTGCTAAAGGAATTTGGTATGGAAGATTCAAAGCCAATTGGTACACCCATGGTGATCGGATGCAAGTTGACAACTGGTGATGATTCTCCAAAGGAAAATTAGACTAGATACAGATCAATGATTGGTGGATTGTTTTATTTAACTCAAACTAGGCCCGATATCATGAATGTTGTATGTATTGTTGCAAGATTTTGAGTTGATCGTAAAGAATCTCATGTGGCTACTATGAAGAGAATGTTCAGATACTTGAAAAGGATAGTTGATTTTGGCATGTGGTATCCTAAAGATGATGATCTTACTTTGAGTTCCTTTACTGATGTTGATTGGGAAGGAGATGTGAATGACAAAAAAGGTACTAGTGGTGGAGCATTTTTCTTACGAAAGAAGTTGATTTCATGGTTAAGTAAGAAGCATAGTGCTATTTCTTTATCTACTGCAGAGGAAGAATAGATTGTTGTTGCTAATAATTGTACTCAAGTATTGTGGATGAAGTAGATGTTGAAGGATATAAGAGTTATGTATGATGAGCCTATTGTTATATTTTGTGATAACTCAAGTGCTATTAACATTTCTAAAAATCTGGTGTTGCATTCAAAGACCAAGCATATATCTATCAAGTTTCACTTTTTGAGAAAGAAAGTGAGTGAAAAGGAAGTCAGATTGGCGTATGTGCCTAGTAAGGAGTAGGTTGCAGACATATTTACCAATTCGTTTCCTAAGGATACTTATGAGTATCTCAGAGGGAAGTTAGGGGTGATTACCCCTCCTAATCAGAACTAAGATGCATTGACTTGCATCAATCCATGCATTTCATGATCATATTTTGATTCGTATTGATGTTGTGGTGGTTACTACTCAAGGGGAGTAGTCAGATATTCAGATGTTCAAATATGTGGTTTAGAGCTTGTAAAGAAGAGATCTTTGTCATTGATGTCAAAGGGGGAGAAAAGTGATGTGAAAAAATTTATGTGGCAGAAGAAACTTGTGAGGAGAAGAGTTCTATGGATCAGTTGGAGAGAAGAGTCAAAACCTAACAAGGAGTAAGTACAGTTGTGTTTATGGTGTTTTTCACATCATGTGTTGCCATCAATGCCATAGGGGGAGATTGTTGGATGTTGTGGTTAGTTTTTTATATGTGGTTTTCATTGATGTCAACACTATTAGCATGAATGCATTATAAGTTGTATATGTCGAGGATATTGAGGAAATTAAAATAAAAAAAGTTACAGGTTGTCAGTGGTGAAGTGAAGTTCAGTCTATCAGTGAATTTAGTATGTTGATGTTTAGAGGTTGTGGAATAAAGGGTTTCCTTTTTAGTATATCTAGTTTATCCACGTCGAGTTTCAGAGATGCGCGTGAAGATTTGATCAAGTTATGAAGATTTGTATTCTAACAGTTTTTTTGTTACTTCACTTTGTGTTCCTGAATGAAGATTATATGATTTTAGTAAGTTCAATTGTTCCGGGTGCTTCTTTGGTGATTCATGATATTTTTGGATGTTTCTAGATCATTCTCTATTTGTGTTGCATGTCTGCATTGATCGTTGTGCTTGGGATCCAAAATTTTCTCTTGCGTGTTCATGTTTTTCTTGTTCTTAGCTAACAAGGTGTTTGTAGCGCGTTGTGGATCTTCAAGGAGTAATTAATTGAAGTGGTTCATGTTTGAGGATATTATTTTTAGTCTTCACTATGTTATGGTCAATCTTGGTGGATTCACATGAATAACCTTTATTGTTTTGAGCTAACTATTTATATTCTTTTTATTATTTTGTTGAAGCTGACTTGTAGTGATGTAATTTCTTGTTGCAGATATATATAAGAAATTGTTTTTCCATTTGATGGCATGGTGTGTAGGAATAATGTTCTAAATCATTAAAAGGAAGAGCAGAGAGTGAAGAAGAGTGAAGAAGAATGAAGAAGTGTTCATGAGCTTAACCGGAGCTGTAATCAGGCATTAGCAGATGTTATTTTTCTGAGTTCAAATATGATGGATGTAATCAGAATCTTTCTATAAGATAGTATGTCTTCATTTTGTATTTGAGCAGTGAGCTCTAGGCAGTGCCCCTGAATGCATGTGCATTCCCCATTCATATTTCTTTATACTTTTAATAGGGTATAATCTTGTGGACTGACCTCCACCGTGATTTTTCCCCTAACAGGGTTTCTACGTAAAAATATTGGTGTTATGTGTGTTTCTGATGTGTTGTTCATTTATGCTTTCATGGGTATTGATCAGATCTCATAATAAGGTTAACAAGTTGAATAAGTTTAAAATTTTGTGATAACTAATTCACCCCCCCTCTCAGTTGTCTGCCCTTGAGTTGCCAACATATTGTGCCCATCTCAAGAAAGGGTAAGGTTGTTGTGAATGTAGTCACCGCAACTAATGATCATGGCCTTAGATGCAACAATAATTTTATGAAGTTAGCATAATATTATTCTTCCATCTTGCAAGAGTTGTTAAAGGATCAGATCATAACTTTGGAAAAACCTCAACCTCTAAAGCAACCTTATCCTGATTGGTATCATGTGAATGCTTTTTTCTAGTACCATCATGTTAATGGGCATGTTACTGAGCATTGTATGCACCTACTTCATGAGATACAAGATCACATCGATGACAGTACCATTTGTCTCAATGGGAAGAGACAAAACGCAAATAAATTGGTAGCAAAGGCCAATAGCGAGTTTTAGATTTACACAAACCCAATTTTGTCTCATTCTACGAAATTGATTATAGATCCCTCTGATGCTTCTCCTCAACCCTCAGTGTATGTGAACATGGTCTTAGTTACTCCTCCCCCATATCCTATGATTGGTTTTCCAGATGTGACATTCACCTCACAAGACTTGCCCTTGAATAATAAGCCCTCTCCTCTTGTAGTGTGAAAAATTGTGCACTCTTGAAAAGAGAGGCAATTTCACACTTAATTTGGACCTATTTTGGAATCTTTGCATTAATTACCCTTTAAAATCACCATTTATAGGCCCCTAAGACCCATTATTTTAAACCTCAAGGCTCATTTCACTCAAAAATCATATAAAATCACTTAAATCCTTGAATATCCCAAAAACCCATCTCAAAAAGCTAAGGTGGGACTCATTCGCCAACTTACACGAATGAGTCCCATTTTGAGTCTTTTTCATATTTGAGCAGGAATTCATCAATTTAATTCAATTTTTTGGTGAATGTCAACCTTTGAGATCTAAATAACGGTCAGTTAAGTGTTGATTCCTATAAAAGCAAGTTTCTAAGTCATTTTCATCATCTCTAAGCACTTTGAGTAATTATTTTCAAGTATCAAGCATCAAGAATCTTTAAGAAAGCTTTCACAAAAGCATTCCAATTCCAAAAGCAAGAAAAGTTGAAGCATTGGAGCAACATTAAAGCATTTTTGTAGGTCTTCAAGATCTAGCATTGTCAAGGGTTTACTATGGATATCTATGGTGAATCATGATGGATTCTAGGTTGGGGAAGTGCAACTAGCCATCAAGACAATCCTAAAGACTTGTTTCCTAAGTGATTCCATCTTCCATTGTCGCTTTAGATTCAGCCTAAGAAAGGTACAAGCATCATTTAGAGTTCACTTGGGGTGATTAGAGATCATCACAAGTGAGTCATTCATCTTTGCATTTCCATTATTGCATTATATTCTTGCACATTAGAATAGTATTCCATCATATTTCTTAGTCTTAGATACACTTAAGGCTAGGGTTTCTATGCAAATTTCATTATTTTTCCATCAAGGTTTAATTACCAAACTAGGGGTTTGACCGAGGCAAACCCCCCTTTAGCAAATCAAGTTGAATTTCTTTTTGCAAGTGTTTTTCTCAGATTCGGATCCAAAACTCAAGTTAGAAGGAAAGGGCAAGTGTTGGAGTGTAGATCACAATTTTCAATTTCTAAAAAGAAAAATGGGACTGATTCGCCAAGAGTGGTGGATGAGTCCCACTATAGCTATGTTTTAGATCTGTTTGTAGATTCCAATACACTTTTTCCAGAAAAAGACTCCCATGTAGAAACCCTAATCTAGGACTGATTCGCCCAAGTTGGAAAATGAGTTCTAGTTAGTCAAAAAGTCAACATTTCTAGAATTTTAGAGCTATTTCTAGTCTCTTCAAGGTTTCTAGGTGCACACTATTTTCATTTTTGCTTTCCTATTCTATTTATTTGCATTTCTAGGGTATTTTCTAAGTCATTTTACATATCACACTATGTTTTTCAATTCATTATCTTTTCCAATTTTACACTTGGTGGTGAACCCCTCATCAGACATCATTTAATCCGTAGAACTATCCCTTTGCTAGATTTCAATATTCTTTGCATCTTAATGAAGGCTTGCGACTCAACCATGCCTCTATAGGAGACTTATCAACAAGAGTTGATGTAGGAGACCTATTAATCAAGTAACAAGTAGTGGAAACAACTTCAACCCAAAACCTTTGTTCTAGACTACTACCACTCAACATACTCCTAGCCTTCTCCACCAGTGTTCTGTTTATTCCTGCAACTCCATTCTATTGTGGAGAATATGGAGTTGTCTTTTATCTATGAATACTACAATCTTTACATAATCTATCAAAATCATTAGAGAAAAATTCACCACCATTATCAATCCTCAGAAAATTTTTTTTTCTAGTTTGCAACTCAACCATTGCTTTAAATTCTTCAAATCGACTGAAAACTTTATATTTACTCTTTAGAAAATATACCCATGTCCTACTATAATCATCAATAAATGAAACATAATATGTGGATTTACCAATTGAAGGAACATCTATATGACCAAACACATCAAAATGAATAAGTACCAATACACCACAATATTTATGAGAACTCGAGTAAAATTGAACATGGTTTTGTTTTCCATAAGGGTAGGTGCAAGAAGTTGGGTCCACAAAATGTTCAAACAGTGGGTGTTTTTCTTGATTTTCATAATTTCTCATGGTTGAACTTAAAATTTGAAGCACTTACACATTGAATCTTAAAAAAAATTCGTAATATGAAATTTTAGTATTTTCAGTCTAGTTTTCAAATATGTAATTTATTCTAATACCTAGATGATACAAAATAATTTTTAATATGCATGTATAAAAACCACTTTTTAAAAGTCATTTTTTTAGGACCATACCATGCACGTGTATAGACACCATAATTTGACATAAATAAAAGTATTTTTCTAATTCCTTTTGGGGGAAGTTGTATATTATAATGAAGATTGATGAGGATATTTTTTAATAATTTTTTCATTATATTTTTTATTTATTAGTTTTTTATTAGCCCTAATTTCTAGTTTTTAAAACCCTTATGTACGGACACCATAACTTGAACTACACTTATCACTTTTTGAATTTTCTTTTTTTTCATTGTGTAAAGAACTGTTTACAAATTGATGTCATATAACTTTTTTAATAAGAAAATTGACAAATTAAAAGTTATTAAAAAATTAAAAAAACTAGACATTTAGAGTTTATGGACATGTTTCCTCATAAATTAATTAAAAAATAGAAAAAAATAATCAACTCATAAAAAAATTACATATTTGAAAACTAGACATTGTCATATATAATGGGTTTTAATTTCATAAAATATTTTAAAAAAAAACCTCATTAGCTATATTGCCAAAGTTATTTTTTTCTCTTGAAATTGCCATGACCTTGTACTTGTAGGTCTAAGCCTAAGTGTTGGGTTACCATGCCTTTTTTGAGCCTAAATCCAAATGAAAAGCATGTCTTATGAGTTTCAAACCTTTTGGAACAAGTGCACACTTCAAAATGAATACCTATTCTAAAAAAAGAATGGGTATTTGTCTCAAAGCTAAAAAATGACACTTCCCCTTAATGTGGACCCAACTTCTTGCACTTACCCATAAATACAATGCTCACAGAAATCAAATTCAAGATTACAATCAGACAAACCTTCAACAAGGTTTTAATTTTTCAAGGTCCTTAGAACCTTTTCTCTAATGTGGCCAACTATCTAGTGCCATAACATAGTTTTCTCTATAGGTAACTTTGATTCAGAAGAAAGAGCACCCTTGGGTACCAAAAATCCATGACCATTTGTTGAAGGTGAAACCCTCACTTCTTCCACAGACTTTCTTTTTACAGAAGTACTATTGCACTCAACAATGCATGCATCAAGTTTATACAATGTGCCATATCTAACACCTCTAGCAATCACCATAGCACCTCTGACCATCTTGCATCCTACATCTATTAGTTTGCTCATAGATAACAAATTTCATGTTAAACCAGGGATATGCAAGACACCATTAATCCTTTCTACTCTACCATTAGGAAACCTAATTTTAACTTTACCACAACCAACAATGTCTAAATGAGAATCATCACCCAAGTACACCTCACCTCCATCAAATTCTTCATATTCCAAAGACCAATCTCTATTAAAGTTCATATGGAAAGATGCACCTAATTCAATTAACCATGCATCATTACTTGCATGAGTTGCCAAACTTGCAATGGATGTGTCACCATATTCCTTCTCAGACTCATAATCAGAATCAAATTTCTTCTTTTTCTTCTTCTTTTCTTCTTTGTGGTCCTTACAAACATGTTGAGGCTTACCGTAGTTCCAAAAAATAACTTTGGACTTGGATTTGTCATGTTTCTCATTCTTCTTTCATTTTTCCTTAGTTCTTTCATGAATATTTAGAGCCTCCTTTGCATCGATGAATACCTTCCTCCTCATCTCTTTAGAAAGAAAAGAACCCACCACATCCTTAATCTTCAATATAACATAAGTACTCCTAATAGCCATAACAAGAGAATCCCATGAATCAGGATCTAACATTTCTCTTCCTTATCCATTTTGACACCAAATGATGCCAATTGATCCACTAGCATATTGAATGATTCCAGGTGGTCTGTAATTCATCCACCCTCTTCCATTCTCAAGCAATACAATTTCTTCCTTAGGAAAATCTTGTTCACTAAAGATTTAGCTTGATACATCTCACCAAGCTTCTTCCATAGTTTTTGTGTCGAGGTCTCTTCATGGAAATTGATTAAAACAAAGTCTTTCAAGCATAATATGATTAGACCCTTGGTTTTATAGTCCATAACATCATATTGAGCAACCTGAGTAGGATCTACAGGCCTTGAAACATTCTCATCAATAGCATCCCACAGATCTTGATATATCAACAGATCCTCCATCTTCAACTTACACATTTCAAAATTATTTCTAGAAAATTTATCCACCTTTATTCTCCTTGATGAACTTTCCATCTAAAAATTCATGCAACAAGATCACAAAGTGTCTTCTACACAAGCTCCCACTCAAAACTAGATTAGTTCAAAAAATCCCAACAACCCACAACTGAAACCAAAGGTGATTAGGCTCTAATACCACTTGTAAGGAAGCTAAGGTAGCGGAACAACTTCCTACACTAATCTTGAGAGGATAATAATACAAAAAAATTACAAATCTTTAATAGTTACAAAAACTTAAACACAAATAAACACAAATATCATTCATACCACAACACAATGATTTATGTGGGGAAAACCATTTTAGGAGAAAAAAACCCACTCTCCAAAATCCACCCAATATATTATTAAAAAATCACAAAGATTACAATATACTTGCAAAGAAAGCTTCTCACAGGAGTATCACCACTCAGAGATCCAAAGGCAACACAACCGCTATCAGACTCAAGCACAATACATCACAACACATAGTCATAATACAATGCCCTCATAAAATAGGGTTTCCTTCTGGGGAAAGTCAAGCTAATAAAATATCAGTCATCAGATATGAGACATAATGATGAACGGTCCAGATTTACAATAATTAAATATAAATAAAATTTTCCTTTCAAGGGCACTGCCCCTAAGCCCCCACTAGGGCATGCTTAACCTAGACCCTAGCCGGGGAGATGATCCCCCTAAACCCCTTGTGGGGGGGATCCATCCAATGCCCCCCCATCATCGTTAGATGAACAATACCTTATATATCAATAGTACCTTATGTAATTGCAAGGTTGAGACACATTTTCTCAACAAAACCAAAAACGTTTCCTTTTCTTTTTCTCTCTATGTGTCATTATTCCATTTTATGTATTGATCTATGAGTATTTGGGGAATGATGACGGTTCTGAGCTCTACCATATCATTGTAGCAAAAACATATGCTGACCTCAAATCCGTAGATCCCTTATGTTTTATCTTTTGAGATTGCATGTGGGGGAAACCCTTCTTCATGAAGCAACTTTATTTGGAAACATATTATTGTCATAGGGATTTCCAAATAAGCTCTCATTTCCCTTTTATCAATTAGAATTTATCATTTTCTACTTTAAAGTAATTTCTCACAACATGGTGTTTAGAAATTCTTTTAAAGTCGGGGCATACATTAACATTATTTCATTTTGGCATTTGCACCTCCTAAGGTGAGTTTAATTTTTAGTTTCACATTTTGTTTCACTTTTATTCACAAGAGTTGAACTCAGTGTAGCGTTGGCATAACACATTGATCATTTTGTAGCACCTTATCAAAGTTATCATGGGGTATAAATTTTGGTATGGTTGACATATGGGAGACCTATAGACTTGGTGTGACGTTCTCATCTACCACCTTTTTATGGATTCATACCTTGCAGACCTAGTGTGTGTTTCCCATCTTATGTTGGGGCTCACCTAGTGCATACCAGACTACACTATCCCTTGTAACCATATTTTATGGACATGTCATAATACAACTTACTATTCCATCCTTTCTTCCTTTTGCATTGGCTTTGACATTGTATGCTTGTGTATCTTGTGTTGTTGCACATATCTTACATACATGTGTGTCCTTTGTGCTTATGTTAATTTTCCATGGGATCTTAGATCCTAGGGGCTTGTGCAACCTCCTTGGTCCTTTTTCATCCTATCTTTTTAACATTTGTGCACTTGGACCCCTCTTGATGGACGCTCCCACAATACTGGTTTACAATTTTTTGCCAAACTAGACACTGAACTGATTTTTTTAACTAAATCTTCACTTTCGGGCACCTATAGCTGCTAAACTATGAGGAATTTGAAGATGATGCAAACTAGTGATTTGTGACATTTTGTCTATAGAGTCTAAATATATTTTTTCAAAAAAAATTGAATATGATTGCATTCTTTTTCCATATCCTTCAAAAACTAGTTTTTATCAATAAACACCATTTTTAAGGAGTGATGCTCACCATATACAACATAACTTGTTTTCTATAAAGGATAAAATTCTTTTTTTTTGAATTTAGATTTATAACTGTGATATCTAACTAGTTCATTTGGTTTCGTAGTGTTTTATTGAATATTTTTTCCTTAATAAAGTTTTTAAGTCAAAGCAATTACAATTCAAACATAAGAAGACGTTATACAACATAACTTTTTTTATATGTAGCGAAATTCAATTTTTTTTTACTAGATCAAGGACATCAATACCTACCCTAAACATATTTTCATAATTTTATTTTGATAATCTATGATTTTTCCACAAGTGCATAATAGAGAGCTTGATTTTCGGTAAAAAACCTATATTTAATCAAACTAAAAAAACAAATTTACATAATAAAACCAAAACATATTAAAATTATATTCGATGGATAGCACTTTCAGAGGACTACCATCATCTAGTTGGTTCTATGAAGTCTCCTCCATTTTCATCCTCAACCTGGGCTCTGAAGGGAAGATTTTTGCAAAGAATTCGTAGAAGAGGAGGGGAAAGGGGTAAAAGGGGGGTTAGAATGGACCCAGGTTTGAGCGAACCCCCCTTGGGAGTTTTCTAGGACTAGGGTTCAAATGAACCCTAGTTCGAGTGAACCCCCCCTTTTATTGAGTTTTCCATTGTCTTCGTTATAAAAAAATGCCAAAAGGTGGGTCCCATCATTTAATAGGGTTCGCTCGAACTAGGGTCTATTTGAACACCCCAGTTCATGTGAACCTCAAAAAAAAAAAAAAAAATCATGGGAGTGTTTTTGTAATTTTCCTTCCTCATTGGAATTGTAAACCAGTATTGTGGGATCACCCTGACACATATTTCTCTACTTTAGTGTGAGTCTGAGCATAAGTTCATACTCTCACTAAAGTGGGGGTTAAATATAGTGTAGGAAATTATATACCTTTACAATTTCACACTATGTTTGGGTCCTTAATTTATTGGACTTAATTAAGCTCCTAATTTTCTAAATTATGCATTTCAAAGCCTTATTTTTCTAATTTTTCGAAAGGAGAACTTACATTAAATAAATGCAATCAATAGTTAAAACACATTGGAATATGTGTGTCCTAGACTTATAGGCCATGACACATTTTCCCATTGGTGAATGGGTCCCCTTTAAATACCAAGACTTATTTTTAAATTATATTTTTGGTGGTATTTTAATGATCTTCAAAATTAACTTGCGATTGTCGTATTTTGGAATCTAATTTTTGGGAAATTAGGTAAACACCTATAAATACATAGTCTTTTTATCATTTGAAATTGAACACTCAATGAACAAGCATTAAGGAGAAATTTTATTGATAAAATATCATTTTCAAGAGCATTCAAGAGCAGATTTATTAGTCATTTGTTGCAGCAATCAAGATCCTAACATCATTTCCTAGTATATGTGTTCATGTCATCTTGTGAAGTCTAATATGCATTGTTGATCGTAAAGCATCCAAGAATTTCAAGTATCCAAATCAATCAAGCAAAGCAAGATCAAATTCCTTAGAGAGATGTGTTTGACTTACGTCCTCTAAGGGAAGCCATTGAAGGTTGGTGAGTTGTAGCAAGCATTGTTCATTCATCATTTCCTTCCTTTTGTCATTATCTTTCTATCAAGAGTTGATTACTAAATTGGGGTTTGACTAAGGTGAATCCCCATTCAAACAAAAAAAATTTCCCTCTTTGTGTATGTGTATATTATAGGTTGAAGAAGAATTGAAGAGATCTCAAAGGAGCAATTTTGCATTGTTGCACAAGTTTTCATGATTGTTGTCAAGCCACAAAAACTAATTTGTAGAATTTATTTTTAACTTTTTTATAGTGGGACCTATGCCAAATAGAAGCCAAGATCTAGCCTCAAAGGACTATCAAAATTTATTTAGGAAGCCCTAACAAGGACCCATTCGCCTAGGGGCGAACCAGTCCATCAATAGAGCTCAAAAACACCTTTTGGTGATAGGTACATGCCATCAGACCTATTGTGCCTATAACACACACGCCTCATTCAAAATGGGGACCCTCTCTTTCCACCTTCGTTGAGTCCCTTTTTTCCTTCACCTCATTTTACGTGCACCTTAATTTTGAGTTACAAGTGGTCAAGAAGTCCCAAGGTCTTCATCTTTAGTTGACCAAAGTTCACCACCCAAGAAATTTCCCAGTCCTTGGTCTTCGCAGGATTTCCTTGACAGGCTTACCTTAAGTTTCAAAGCTGGAATCCTTCGCCTCCTACAGGTCTACCCTTGTGGGATTCCCTTTGCACGTGCCAGTCTTTCCTTCGCTGATTCCTCAACGGCTGACACGAGACATCCACCCGCATGGTGGGTTTCGCGCCCTCCACAGCTGCCTTCTTTCACCACCCATTGAATGGCAATGCCCGGGGCTCTGTCCGCCCTGCGGGACCTAAATATCCTGCAACCCATGCCTATCTACCCTGTTGGCCATCGTATAACCAATAAATGTAGGTCATTAATGCTAAATTTCCTATAAATAGGAGGGTCAACCTGTTATTTTCACCGACACAAGTCAGAGAATTGTGAAAGCTCATAAAGTCACCGCCTCCTCCGCGCCCTCACAACCTTTCAACCGATTTCAAATGTTGCGTTCATCAAATTCTTTGATTTTCTCAGGTATGACCGCTACCGCCCAACTGAAACATCCTTTAAGTTTAATTTCTAAGATTAACTAAAAACTTTAAGGAAATTTTTAAAATTCTTTAGGCGTCTGATTCACCACAAAATTCTGCATCAACCCATTTAAACATTCCTTAAAAAATGATCAAACTCTTCCCCTAAAATCCATGTGGAACTTCACCTTCCCGCTGCCATTCTTCACCAAAGCTTTGAGACCTACACAGCCTGCAAACCCTTTTTCACCACTCAAAATGACTTTCAAATGGAAGCCTAAGCATTACAAGTTTGCGGGTCTACCTTTGCGGACAGATGCCACACCATTGCTGCCCGGGAAACTCAAACAAAAAACCAAGTGAAAGTGTGAAACCTAAACCCTTTGCAAGTCCGCTATTGCTAGCCACCATGTGTGGGTGGCCCCCATCTAGTGGTTGTTTTTTCAAACGGACACCTTCTGTTAACATCCCACCTTGCAGGTTCTACTGAGTCCATTTCCTTCGAATGACTAAAGCAAGGTTTCATTATGGATCTCTCATTACGGACTCTCATCCACCCATCGCCATTGTTTCACATGCTTCCCTTGAGTAGAATAACCCCCACTCCTACCCACACCACGAACCCCATAGTATTCCTTGACGGTGCTTTCTCGAGCTCTCAGAAAAAAATGTTAAGTCTTAGGCCTTAGCAAACCAAATCTTGCGGAAGTATCTCTACGGGCTGCTGCATCCTCACTGTCGAACAAAGCAGCCAAGGACCTTAATCGGTCTGCCATGCGGTCTTTGACCTATTAGTCTCCCCTCGAGTTGTTAGGCACAAAATGACCAAGTAAAAGTGCATTGTAGGTGCTTCTTTGCGGGCTGCCGCCTGTGGTCCACCGTCAGCTTGTCGTCATCTGCAAACGGTCACGCCCTACATTTTTTCTGCATTGTGGAGCTCGATCACTCTACCGTCATTTGGGTTCCCATTAACAAAGTGGCTAATGTCGATGCCTTTTGCGGACCCAATGATGTAGACCTCCTCCTACAGGCCACCGTATCCTTTCCTCCATCCTTGAATAGCCTTCATACAATGGCCTTCCACCAGTCCTTGCCCACAAACTTCTAAATAACTGAAACCAAAGGGACATTACCTAGGCCACCCAAGCTGCTTGCGGACCCCGCTGTGTGGGATTCCCATTATGGGTTTCTGCCTTGTGACCACTATTTTCAATGGAAAAAATCCAAATGTCCAACACATCCCTTGCCTCTACCCTCCTTGAGCTGACAAAAGCACAGTAACCAATTGAACACCTCCAAGGACCTCTTGGATGATTTCCCAATGTAACTAAATGTCTTGGAGCCTTAAATAACCTCCAAACTTTGAATCTAGAATTCTGAGTGTGGGTGGCTAGCTGTGGGCCATCGTGTGCTCAGTGTCATTTCCCTTCTACCTCCTCTTGAAGGCTGCCATCCTAGGGAAACCCGTATCCCTAGGCTCGCACTGCTATATTTGACACAAATGAATGCCAAGCAATGAACGTTAATAAATATCATGATCTCTAGAAGATGAATTGTTGGGTCTAACCTTCATTTGCTAGGATTCCACTAACACTCTATTTTTTTATATAGATATACTTACTGCATTTCTGTTTGCAGATTTTTGGAATTTGTTGCAGGAACATCGGGGTTGTTTGCAGAAAAAGAAAAGGGAAAGAAGACTGCCAAAGAACTGAGGGGAAAAGAGGAGAAAGACCAGATGAAGTATCAGTTCCACAGGGTGGAAATCACCTCCAAGGTTACCTCAATATGGGATTTAGTATCAAATACCAACCTAGGACATGTAGACAGATTAATTCAGACAAAGAATCACAAGCAATCCCATCACTGATAATGCACGGAAGATCCGAAAGAGTGGCCTAGCCAAGGCAGTCAACTTCCCACCCATGCTTGTGGCCCCAAAACTTGTAATGGCTTGCAGAGAGTGCTACCATAGTGGTAACAGAAAAATCATAGATCATCAAGGTAGGGTGTTGGCAAACCTGTCTACTCGGTCCATAGGTGAGACTTTCCATATCTTGACATTCAACCAACATTGTTTGAAAGAAAAGAGGGGAAGTTCCGCTAAGGTGCCATATGAGCTCTTCAGAAGCAATTTCCATTAAGAGTACCATGATCTGGTCACTCCACTAAGTAGGGTAATGGGCCTCCCTAGTGCTTCCTTCTTTCAAGAGTGGATGTTTTATTTCATAGAAGAGATCATTCATGGAAAATCAAATTTTTTTTGCACCAAGATCATCAGTGACACTATGCATGCATAGTTTATGGTTGTAAAGAAGACGTTGCAATTCTATATGACCTCCTAACTAGTATACCTGCTAGCAGAGGCATTCCCATACAAAGGCCTCTTTGTTGCATGAAATCCAAATCCAGGAAGCAGGGAGATCAAGGTATATGACTGCTACCCACAATTGCAGTAAAGGAATTTCAAGAGGGAATATCAGGAAGTAAATGATGCCTTCATCGGGCATATTATCAAACTCCTTGGAAGGGACTTTCATAGAAGATTCTTGCATATCTCTTTGCTATTCATTCAAAGGTTTGGGTTCCTCTTCATTCAGTTCCCAAAGTTCACATACATTAGAATAGAGGGCTTCTATGAAAGACCTTACAAGCTACCCCAATACCTAAACAACTAGATGATTATATTGAAAGTCTCCTGGCAGCTACAAAATATCCACACTTTGCTAAGTGACAAGCATCGGGCAACAATTCCATATCCCCTCAATTTCAGGAAAGGAATGTATGCCATCCCTGCTGCACAGTCTGCTAAATATTCTAAAAAGGAGAGAGTGGAATAATGTTTGGACCACCACATAGCCCGACCCAGGATGGATCCCTATGGAAAACTAAAGAATTTTTTCATAAAGCAGTATGCCCACTTGCTTCACATAGAATATTTATGGGCTAACTGCAAAGATTACAAAGTGAGAATGAGACATTACATGTGATTGATAGCCTAGTTTGTGCAGTCAATCAACTTGTTCCCGAAACCTAATCAGATTATGGAGAAAGATGACACCATCCTGGATGAAAGATTTGATGTTGTGGTCGAGTTGTCATTGCCACTAATTGATTGGGATGAAGAAGAGGTCAATGACCTCAACATTGTAACGCGGTCAATCGAGAATAGAACCAAACAATGGGTGGGTGCTCAAATAGCCCAACTCAAGCTATAGGGTGTCGTGTTGACATACGAAGAGCTCATAGATGAGCTCAAGAGTGAAATAGATAGTGGGGAAACTATTGCCCTAGCAAGAGAAACTGCCAAATCCCCTCTAGCAACTAGATCAAGAAAGAGGAAGGATGTGTCTAAGCATCAATCCAAACACAAAGCCTATACGCAAAAGGCCTCAGAAGGAGAATCCTCATCGAAAAATGAAAATAAGTAAGGAGGATTCAGAGAGATGGTAACCATCATGGAGGATCTACAACATGAAGGAGAAGAAGAGGTCGAGCAACCGCAATCACCACCTACTACCTTTGCTCCTATCATTCCCATTGTCATCACTACTCCACCACCCCCTGCATCTCAAGCATTGCCTATTTCCTCTCCACCTATGGTGGAAATTTATTTTCACCTTGCTTCCACCTCACAAATGGCCACAATTATGGTATTAGACTCCTCTTTAGCCATGAAATCCTTGTTGTCATCTACCTCACTACCCCCTCCATTACCTACTATTTCAAACACAATATCTTTAGTTTCCACAACTACCATGCCTTATCTTACCTTGCCTGAGGAATTTTCCAAGTATATGCTAAGAATACCCATCGAGATCTCTAAGGTGATAATGAACCCCACTATCCAAGCAGTGATAGCCCAAATCACTATTGGCCTACTCGTTCCTCCACCACCCACAAAGTCACCCAAAATGGGGGCTACTATGCAAATATCAAAAGAAATGGAGAAGAGACAAAGGGAGGATGCCAAAGGAATAATGGAGGAGATCGAAGACCCTTTCAAAGAAGAATATTTTGAACATCTAGAAGGCAGGTTGAGCATAAATGTAGATGAGGTGGCAACTGATGAGGAAAATTCACAATCTTTGAAGGAGGACGCTAAAGCCCTCAATGCTAAGTACATAATAGAGACCTCTAATCAAGAGCTTGAAGAGTTGTCCCAATAGCTCAAGGACATAGGAGAGCAGGTGGAATTGGAGAAGCAGCCTCCTGAAGAGAAAGAGGACACTAAATTCAATGTGGAGACATTCGAGGAGCCTCCACTAGTTGGGAAAGACAAAGGCCCTATTTAGGAAGAGGAGATACTACCTAAAGAAGGAGAGAGAAGAAAAGAAAGAAGAAGATGCTCCTAAGAAGGGTCCTAAGTCAGAACATCACATAGAGCTCGAATAGGAAACATAAAGAGCACCTCAGACAGAAGGTGTCACTACAGAGAAAGTGGACCCCACTGAGTCAGAAAGAGAAAATACCATGCACATTGAAGACTCAGATGAAGACAAAGAAAGAACTAAAAAAGAATCCCCAGGTCATGAATTGAGACGGCCCTAGCATGAGCAGAAAGAGGAAGGTGATCATGAATCACCAAGAGAGGAGACTCAAATGCCTAATTAGTTGGAGAAGTAGTTACAGAAGAAAACCCCAGCTCTTGTGGATCCAAAGACTGGGCTTGAGGCTATATTGGGAAGAGCACAAAAAAAGACTAAGAAGGAAAAGAAGCCAAGATTTTGATACCATATCATGGTTGATGGTTCACGATCAAGAATCATGCAAATTGCCACCCCAGTGATAGACAAAGGAGAGGGGGTCAGCTACAAAATTTCCATAATTGACTGAGGCCCCACAACAAGGGAATGAAAAATTGATCAACTCCAGGGATAAGTGGCAACAATTTTCCAACAGATGAACAAGGACCAGTCCTCTAAAGAGGAACTAAAGGCACAAGTGGCAAAGCTCAGTGCCTATATACAACAATGGACATCTCTAGAGGAAGAAGCTCCAACTACATCCTTTGTGCCCTACTCCTCTCCCAAGAAGAACTCTCCAAGATCGAGAAGATGAAGAATTGGACAAAGGCTACTGTAGATTGGTTCCAATGAGTGCTATATAATGGTGACATGGGCATAGGCCATGCTATCTAAACAGCCAACAAATTTTGGGATGTGTAGAAGTAGCTAGAGGGCATGGAAAATATTTCTCACTGATTCACCGAGCTATATAGGATTACCTATCCTAAGCTCGAAACCATTCTCAAGATGCTTGAAAAGACATGGGAGAAGGAGTTGGCCCTTGTAAAAGATGATCATTGGCTGGTAGAAACTTGGAAAATGGGTATGGATCATAGGAGAGACATCCTAGAGAGGGGGTTACATGAAGTTGAGCTAGACCTCGAATGGGTCAAAGAGCATAGGACATGTTAGGTCTCAAAAGTGCAGGTTTTTAAACCATAAGAGGGTGAAAATCTCTTAATACACCTTTGGCCCATGAACAAGGTAAACAAGGCTGATTACCTCCTACTCTTCAGGCTCTGCTAGACCTAGGAAGGTATACCTAAACAATAAGGTAGATTTAAAATTGGATGTGGTTCCTAAATTGGCAATCTACTCACTATGGCACATGAAGGTGGAGTAGATGTAGAGCTTTGATAGCTAATTCTTATTGAAAGTATTAGAGAATTCAAGATTGTGAATTGTATTTTGTATGTAATATCCTAAGTATGACCAGTGCCTACTCCTATTGGGTGAATGGAGTGAATTAGTGGGTGGTGATTATGGAATGGATATAGAGTTGTAAGATAAGTAATCCTATTTTTTTAGCTTAACTCGAATTACTACGCACTTGAGATGTTTGCACCTTGTGCAAATGTACAAGATTGTTTATTATAGTGTTAGTTTTTAATAATCCCAGTGATATCCCCTCAAGTTACTATGAAAGTATGAAGGATTATTAATTCCTAAGTTAATGGAAACTAATAAAAACAACTTCTTTAAAATTATTTTAACCCTAAGAAGAGACCAATTAAAGTAAACTATAAGAAAGGATTTTAATTCTCATCAACTTAGAAACCAATCAACTTTTTCACATAGTAACAACAAATGTGCTCTGATAAATCATGCAGATTTAAATAACTTGAACATACCACTTTGGAGACAAAAAATTAATAAATGAGCATGAAAATCGACACAGTAATTGAATAGTGAAAATGAATTATGATTTATAAATAGTCTGATCCATTGTATTACTTCAAAATATAAGCATTATAACAAAAGTCTTTGAAAGAAGGTATGGATGGGAAAATTATGCAATCTATCTTCTTACTAATGCCTACTCTAATGGAATGAAATGTGATGATGATAATGATGATATCAAAATTGGGCCCTAGTTTCCCTATTTGTATGGGAAGCAACAAGCTTCAGGCCCATTTACAAAAAGGCACATTGTTCATAACTAAAACATAATTAGCATAAACATGAAAATATTAAGAGTTTGTTGGTGAATGCACTATAGTCTATTAATCTCCAACAAGTGTCTATGGTCATCTAAGACTTGTTCAAGGCTCATGCACCATAACCATGTATCCAGAACCATCAAACCCTAACCCCTATTGCTCCTCTCCTACTTGACCTATGCAATAAACAGGTTGATCTTCGAAAAATGCTCCATATACCCACTTTTGGAATGAGTTTCTTCATTATGTATAATATCTATCATGGCATACTCCAACTTGAAGATTCTTCCTAGTTGTTGATCTATTATTTTAAGCACTTCATCTTCATCATTGATTGCATCAAGAATAGCTGGTAAATAGTTGGCTATTTCATCCTTGCATGTATCCTAATCTTTCAATTTTGTTTCGTCAAAGAAATTGGTTAAGGCCATACTCAATGGCTGACTAAAGTCACTTAACTCCTATTTTAGGATGTTCTAGAAGTCCTTATGAGCTTTCATGAGTTCTAGGTATTCTTGTAGCACAACAGAGTTATCCTCCTTTTTTCAATAATGTGAAACTCCACTTCATTTTATCACTCAATTTGGTGTTTTCCAGTAATGTTGCATATGTTTTATCATGAATATGCTAGGCTTGTTCAGTATGCTTATTCATATCTTTGAATCTCATGCACAATATTTTTTATGCCATTTCAAAGGTATTGGTTTTGAGATTTCCATTTAACTCTTCTTGTTCCTTCTACACTTTCTCATGTTTGTCTTTCCAATATGTAGTTTCTAACATTGCTTCCAAAACTTTTCTCTCATGTTCAATTAGTGGATAATAGAGCCTTGAAGAAGAAGCCAGTCTATCCCTATAGATGATTAGCTCCTATTTTAACCTTTCATTCTCTTATGTCAGTCCCCTATTATCTTTTACTAGTTTTTGAATCTGAGCCATTTGTGAATTTGGCCACATTCACATTCAAATCAGAAGTTTCCATGGGATTTTTTTCTCCTACTCTTTGCACCAAAAGATGTCCAAAAATCTGATCATGATCAACTAGGGAAGGCCTTTTTCCTAGTGGATAGAGTGCCCATATCTGCAAAGTGGTATTATCAGGATTAAATCCTAATCCAATGTAGATCTTGTCACCATCTTCATTTTTCAAGTGCAAGGCTTTATTTTTTCTTTAGAAAACTATCAAATACAATGGCCGAGCTGATGTCCCATGCTGGAAGGAGCATAACCCCAACTTCTTTCAACAATGCTCTTCCTCTTTCAGCAGTCATGTTTTTCATCTCTCTATCAATTTCATGTTGAAGTTATTTTAAAGCATATGCTTCCTTCTCAGGGTCAATGTCCTTCAACATCTCCCTCACCACCTTTCCTTTATATTCATAAATGAAAGCTTTAAATTCAAGAGTTTGGACAAAGGATTAATCTACAATGAACTCTTTACTGGCTCATTGTCTCACATAATCAAATAACTCATCAAAAGCTTCAAATTTTATTACACTACTTTCTAGTGGCATTTCATATTGGGGAATTGCAAGATTGTTGATCTATGTGACCTCTTCTTCCCCTTCATCATCATCTTCAACCGTAATTGGGGTATTAACTAAGAAGATTACCTTTGGGGTAGACTGTGGTGACAAGTGGCCCAATGGTGTTAGATTTTTTGCTTACCTCCTAGAGCCAACACTTCTTCTCTTCTCAAATGCCACCAAAGGCACATCTTTTATTAATTCTTCCTCATGCTCAAGCAATTTCTCAACTTTTTCCATGGGGTCTTCGATTTCATGAAAATCTTCCACATAAGATGGATTAGTGTTTAGCCTCTAGGTCTTAGCCATAACAATTCTATTATATGTATTTGCTCTCATGATTACCTGACTATCCTCATAGTTCCTGATAACATCATCAACATCAAACTCATGCTCATATCCTTTATGTTTCTGAGAAATTTTGGCATCATATATAAAGTGCTCAGGCTCAAAATTCTTCCTCTTATTTCCAACCGACAATCCATAATAATTTAACTTTCTTCCAACCAAGTCATACCCTGAATCAGCAATAATAGTGAAATCACAAAAGCACATAGTAGAAGGCATGAATGTTTTCCTTCCATAGATTTTCATATGCATAAAGGTTGAATAAGACAATTGTCTTATAATCTCAAGATAAGAAACTCTACCCAGCACAATCTTAGGTAGTAAATATGGTGCTACCTCAAATCCATAGATTCTAATAACAGTGCAATCTACAAACATGTACCAATCTCCCCAATTGTGGTTTATCTTTCCATCATGGCCTTTCTCCTTTGGTTAGAGAAACCTCTATAATTTTGGGGATAAATTATAGTCACATTTGTGGCCAAGCAATTTATACAAGGGTTTGACAAAATGCTCCTCAAATTACAAGTAGTGGGATCTCCCACATCTACTATCCCAGACTAATATCCACATTTGCACTGGTCTAGAATCACCATCACTATCTAGATCTTTTACTCTCAATTCTTCACCCCATATCCCCATCACCTAGCCCTCATACAGTATCATATGCATAAGAAGTGAATAGTGCTTGAAATTGATAGCTTCACTATTATTCTTAATAGCATTAAGAGTGCTATTAATGGCCTTAGATAGATACTATGCATAGTCATAGGGCTTGGAATATTGAATCTGAATTTCCACGGCCAGAACCATGGGAGCTATAGTCATGTTAATAGGAGCCTCAACTCCCAATACTTGGACAATTGAATAGTATGTGTACTAATAGTATTCTTCAAACAATTCTATAGAGAATGGGGGATTTTCATTACTGGAAAACCTCATGGGTTGATTTCCTGGGTCTTTGGGTCTATGCAGAGGCAACTTCCACCTCTTGTGGGTCATATCCATACAGTGATACTCTTCCAACAAGTCTCTCAGTCATAATTTCATTTTCAAAGAAGTGTCCAATTGGAAAACCATACAAATATAATCCCTTGTTATGATCATAAACTGTGACCCATCATGTAAATGAATTTCCCTTGTTTTGGGATTATAATTCTTTGCCAATGCTTTAATTAATTCTACGTTCACAAAAAACTTTGGCATTACTAGTTTCCCTAAATTCAAATTCCATGTGTTCGAGACTGGGCTATATTCGTACTTCTTCCTATAAGGATATATGAAAAAATCATAGCCTCTATGTGGAGTCCATACATCTCCCAAATTCTTATGCTTGTCCTCTAGGGTCTCACATGATGGGTTTAACTAAGCTATTCTTTGTTCTTTTGGCCCAGACCTGGGACACTGCTCTATTAAGTCTTGATTTAGATGTCTACTTTCATTTTTTTGTCTCTTTTCTCTTGTCTTCTCTGGGGATTTATCCATTTTAACCCTAACATTGTTGTACTTCAAGCTATATTAAAAAAATTACGTTCAGTTGAGCCAAGGTGTACTTAATTGAGTGAACACCAGGAATTTTGAGTTGCTTGCTTTCGTCCAACTCCATCCTCTAGATACTTAACCACAATGTGCAGTGAATTCTTGTTTCTCAGAGGCTGAATTTATCTAATTTTAGCACGTTTGAGGCAGCTTTGGTTCATAAATGGCATCATGCCACCCTTCCTATCAACTTGTGTATTAATGGTAGTTGTCTCTTTGATGACTTAATCTGTCAAATCAATTTGGTGACAATTATTTAATATTTTGTCAATGAGATTGTAATCACAACGTCTATATCTCTTTTTGATATCCTTGGCCATCTTTTGAGAAATGTCTAAGAGACATTTAGGTTTCTCTCATCGATATTGCAATGTCTCTTCAAAATTTACTTTTCATTTTTCTCCCTTATAGTTCTCTTTTTGTCGATGAGACTAGTGTATTTCTCTTGCTGACAAGCCTATGTTTGCTCGACATGTCTTTATTTCTTCCCCCAGTGGTAATATTTTCTATTGATATCCATGTGACTTTTTATGTTAGGGAGACTCGTGGTCACCTCTCTTCGACATCCCTTAGTCTCATTGATAACTTGTTCCTGAATGTTGGGGAAAATTTTGATGATGTCTTCTTGATATTTTTCTCTCCTCAACATATCATTGTTAGGATGTTCATGAGACCTTATCCAATGTCTGTTTGATGTCTCTGTGTCTTGCCGATATTTTTCTCCTTGAGTGTCGAAGAGACTTCCTTGCTTCTATCTTCAATATGTTGATGTCTCTCCAATATTTCCATTCGTTTGTCCTATTCTACCAGTGACTTATCATTTATTTTATGATGATCTCTCAATTTTCGAGAGATGTTTTTTTGTTTCCTGAATGTTGAATGCTTCATATGATTTTTTGGTGAGACATGTTAGACTCTCTCCTTGACATGTCCAAATCTCTTACACAATATCATTCTTTAGGTTGGTGGGAAGACATTTGAATATGTCTCTTAGACATTCAGGAGTCTCATCTACATCTCTTATCAACCCTTTTTGCTTGTGTTGAAGAGACTATGGTGATTCTCTCTCTAATATAACATTGTCGTGGTGACAGCTGCTTGGAGAAATTTTCAAGAAAGGACTTCATTTTATTGTAATGATCAAGGGCCTTATTTTGGTATTTAATATTAATGTCAATTACTGTAAAATGGAGATGGAGCATATAGTGGATGTGGGAGGATGAGTGAAAATGGAGGTGTGCAGGACAACCAATGTGGATTTTTTGGCTCCAACAGTGGCTCCAATTGGGGATGAATGAGCGTGAGGTCATTGCAAGGATCCAAAAATGATCTCTTGGATGCAAACCATGAATGAATTTGATCAGATGGGTGAAAATGGAATAAAAATCTAAAAATAAATTGCATGGAAGATTATTATTTTAAGAAGTATTTCAAGAATTGTCCATGCACTAGAAATTCTTGGCCTTCTCTTAAACTATTGTGTATGGAAAATTGATTTAAGAAAAGAAGTGTTTCAGGAATTGTCCATGCACTGGCAATTCCTGGTCTTCTCTTGACATATTTTTTAAATAATAGGAGTCTTCACCTCCTTTTCCAGTGATTACAAAGGGTCCTATCAAGAGAGCTTCAAACTTCCCATGCTTCCCTTTATCCTAACATCTTGCATTCCACAGTAGGACCATATCATTTTCTTCAAACTTTTTCTCCTTGGTTCTTTTGTCAAATAAATACTTCATTTGCGATTGTATTTTTGTATTTTTCTCTTGGGCCAAACTCCTGATTTCATCTAGTTCTACCAATTATTCTATTCTATCCTCCATTGGCTCGAGGATACCTAGGTCTTCTTGAAGTATGAATTTGTATGTGGGTAGAATATTTTGCAAAGGCATTCTAGCTTGTGCCCCATACACAATTTCAAAGGGTGACCTACTAGTTGATTTCTTCACAGTCATTCTATTTTCCCATACTGCCATTCTCAATTTAGAATCCCATGCCTTTTTTTTTCCAACATCCTTTTAATAATCTTCAAAACATTCTTGTTACTTGATTCTTCCTATCCATTAGCTTGTGGATGATAGGGTGAGGCATATGAAATTGTAATACCATATGTTTCACAAAATTTCCCTAAACTCCTGTGATGTGAAACACATACCATTATTTGTAATTAATAATATTCTTCACTATAAAAATTGTTACAACTTTGCTAGTGGCATGTTTTGTCAAAATAGCTTCCACCCATTTTTTGAAGTAATCAGTTGCCACTAATATCCATTTGTGACCTCTACTGGATTTTTCTGGTATCTCCCCAATAAATTCAATCCCCCATTGGCTAAAGGGAGCTTCCACCTACATCGGTCTTAGTGGTAGTGCTCCTTGATATTTCGATTTTCTAGAGAATTTCTGGCATGCTTCACACCTCCTTACATAGGTGAAAGATTTGTTAAAAACCCTAGGCCATTACTACCATGCCCTTAAGATCTTATGGGAAGTGGTCTTCAAAGAAAATTGTCCCCCACAAACTCCTTTGTGCATTTCTCTCAATACATGTTTTGCTTGAGATTCATCCAAGCATAATAGTAGTACTCCATCCCTATTTTTCCAATATAGGTCTCCATCCATGAAAACATACTTGCAAGCATGTAATTTCAAAGATATGTTTTGATTTTCATTCATATGTTTACGGAATTTCTAGTTCTTCAAGTAATACATTATGCCAGTGTACCATGCAATGTTCTCTATGCTTGCAATCATGGTTTCCTCTTCCCCTATGTTGCAAATTTGATATGCCTCAAAGTTTGACTCAACCATTAGCTTGGCTAGGCCTTGCCCTCTTACCAACTTGGTGATCTAAATATCAATATCAAATTCTTGAATCCTATTGATCCACTTGCACCTTCTCCCAGTGACCTCGGTAAGTACAAACACATCCTTGATAGTGGCATTGGGAATATATGCAATTATTTTTTCTCCTACCAGATAGGGTCTAAAGGCCTTTATTATTTTGACAAGAGAATATGCTTGTTTTTCTGTGATATCATACTTTAACTCAGCTCCTTGGAGGGATCTACTTAATGCAAGAGTATCCTTGGTTCTTGGCAATCTTGCATCAACCAAAAATATTTTCTTTTAGTTTTTGTTCTTTTTTTTTGTTATTGCTTAGTTCATGCTGGTGGATTCATCATATTTGCTTGCCGGACCTTGTGGATATTTGTTTACATCTTGGACATGTTCATCTTCCTTATTCCAAGATTTGGGCATGATTGGATCTTTTTCTGGCAAGTTATCAATTCTAGATTTCATGGAAGTTTCTTGAACCAGCACCGGAATAATTTTCAAGCCTAACGGTTAATTTCATTATTTGTGGATCATCCTCATAACTTTTGGATCTCGACGGTGTGATTTTAATTGTTTCATGAAGTTTCCTTGACCTTCATTAGAGTTCCACACTTCATCCTTTCCATTCACCAAAGAGTAATTGAAATTTGAGGCCAACCTGTTCTTGTGCACATTACACTTTCCTTCATTGGAGATTGTAATAATCTTTTCCCAACGCAGATGTTTCTAGACATACGGATATGATATAAAGCTTGTAATAGATCATTAAAATGGTAGTAGTTGATTAGGTAGAATAATATAGATCGAAAATGTAATATTTTCACTTGTGTTGAGGAGCATATTGGAATGTTGTATTTTTGAAGATGTTATATCAGGCCTGTGAGCCAAATTTGCAAGCTTGGATGTTGTCGGCTATTTGTAATCGATATTTATTTTAATTAGCATGTTTTAATCTACATTTTCCTCCATATTCGGTGTTGCTTCTGTTGTGTTACTCTTTTTGCATGGTCTGGATTGTTCTCTTTGAGGACCCTCCTACTGTGACTATGCCAGATTGGTATCAGAGTGAGATTCAATCTGTGTGAGGTCATCAGAATTCATAGAGTCCTATCAAAGATTTGTTGTGGGTGGTGAATTAAGACTCTGACCTATAGTTGTAGAGGACTTGTGTAAAGATGACAGGAAGAAGAAATTTTAGAGGAAATGGAGCACATGGAAATGCAGACAAAGCTTTAATGGAGATGGTAAGAGGAATTGTTGCTAGATTAGATGCAGTTGAAATGGCCCAGAGGAAAGTTTGACTAGTTGATGATGTGAGTGATGAAGAGGTAGAAGTACAAGAAGAAAGAGGAAGAGAAGAGAGGTTCATAAGAGCCCTAACTAGTGCAAATACAAAACTCCATTTCAGTCCACCCAATTATAATGGTAAGTTGGATTCAAGAGAATTGCTTGATTGGATTACAAAGATGGAAAAGTATTTTGAATTTGAAGGTACCACTGAAGATAAGAAAGTGAAGTCTACTTGTACAAAGTTGAAAGGACATGCATCCCTTTGGTGGGAACATTTGTAGAAAAATAGGAAAAGAAGAAGAAAAGAAAAGATAAAATCATGGGATCAGATGGTGAACAAGTTGAAGAAAAAGTTTATGCCTATGGATTATCAGATCAGTTTGTTTCAGAAGTTGCAAAATTTGAAGCAGAAGGAATCTAGTGTGGCAGAGTATACTAAAGAGTTCTACAAGTTGAATATCAGATATGGACATTTAAAGGATGAGATTGAGCAAGTAGCTAGATATGTGAATGGTTTGAGATCGTCTATACAAGATGAGATTGGTTTGATTAACTTGTAGAGTGTGGAGGAGGCATATCAATGTGCCCTAAAAGCAAAAGATAAGTTGAATGAAAGGCATGAGCAGAGATAGAGAGAAAGAGGTGGAAGATTTCAAAGAGGAAGAACTTTTACTCGAGGAGGAAGAGGATCTATTCCAGAGAAGAATAAGGATAAGGAGGTTAGTAAGAATGAAAATTTGCACCATAGAGGTCATGTAAACTCTTACAAAAGAGAAGGATATGGTGGTTACCAGAATGAGGGTTATAGAAAATATGAGAAAAGAGTATTCAGGGGAATTTGTTATAAGTGTGGTGAAGGACATAGAGCATTTGAATGTAATCAAGGAGAGACAAGCAGAAAGATAGAGAACAATAGAAGAACAAACTTTTGTTGAGGATTATCATGCTAAATCATCTAATAAACTAGAAGATGGAGAAGTGTTGGTGAATAGGAGAGTATTATGTCAAAGTGAGATAGAGCAGGAACCATTGCAGAGAAATAATCTATTTCAGACTAGATGCAAGGTAGCTGGTAAATGTTCCAAAGTGATTGTTGATAGTGGAAGCTCTAAGAACCTAGTTTCTAAAGAGATGGTGACCAAATTGAAGTTGGAAAGGTTGAAACACCTAAATCCCTATCAGATAGCTTGGATTCAAGATGAGCATAAGATACTGGTAAGTGAACAATGTTTGGTGAAATTGAATATAGGAAATTACCATGATGAAGTTTTATGTGATATCATGCCTATGGATATATGCCATATTTTTTTGGGAAGGCCTTAGCAGTATGATAGATAGGCTAGTCATGATGGAAAGAAGAATATATACATCATTGTTGCTAATGGGATGAACTAGACTTTGTTTCCCTTAGAAGATGTTCCTAAAGTTGAGGTTTGTACAAATGCTAGGGTTTGTCTAGTTGATGGAAGGATATTCCTTGATGGATTGAGACATGAGAATGTGTGTTATGCCTTGGTTCTTAAGAAGGATGAAGACTTGAAGCATGTAGAAGAGCACCCGAAAGAGATAAAGGAGTTGTTGACAGAGTATGAGGAGATCATTTCAGATAATGTACCTGATGGATTTCCACCTGTGAGGAGTATTAGTCATTGTATGGAATTGATTCTTGGAGCTACTTTTCCTAATAAAGTAGCACACCAGATGACACTAGAAGAGAATGAGGAGTTTAATAGACAAGTGCAAGAATTGCTAAGGAAGATCAGAGAAATCTTAAGTCCATGTGCAGTACCTGTTGTGTTAGCACCTAAGAAGGATGGAGAATGGAGAATGTGTACAAACTCTAGAGCCATAAAAAAAATCACGGTGAAGTATAGATTTCCTTTTCCCTAGATGGATGACATTATGGATTGTTTGAGTGGAGCTAAATACTTTACAAAGATAGATTTGAAGAGTGGATATCATCATATCAAAATCAAAGAAGGAGATGAGTGGAAAATAATATTCAAGACAAATGAAAGATTGTACGAAAGGTTGGTGATGCCTTTTGGACTAACTAATGCACCGAGTACTTTCATGAGGTTGATGAATGGAGTTTTGAAGAAATTTTTGGTTAAGTTTGTGATTGTTTATTTGGATGACATCTTGATTTTTCGTAAGACTAGAGAAGAACATTTGTTGCATATAAGACAAGTTTTGCGAAGTTTGAGAGAAGAGAAATTGTTGATAAACATTAAGAAGTGTAGTTTCATGAAGGAAGAGTTGGTATATCTAGGATTTGTGATGTTTTTGGATGGATTGAAGATGGATCCTAAGAAGGTAAGAGAAATTGTTGAGTGGCCTACACTTGAAAGTATTGGAAAGGTAAGATCATTTCATGAATTGGCTAGTTTCTACCAGATGTTCATTAGGAATTCGAGTTCTATTTGTAGTCCTATGACAGAAACAATAAGAGGAGATAGGAAGGATTTTAGGGGGACATCTAGAGTACATTGAAGTTTTTAGCTGTTGAAGTAGAAGGTGACTGAGCAGCATGTGTTGGCTTTATCATATTTCAATAAGGTATTTTAAGTAAACTGTGATGCAAGTGGAAATGCAATTGGAGCAGTATTGAGTCAAGAAGGGAGACTTGTAGCTTATTTCAGTGAGAAATTGAATGATACTAGGAGAAGATATTCAGTGTATGATCAGAAGTTTTATGCCATAGTTCAAGCCTTGAAGAAGTGGAGACATTACTTGTTGCCTAAGAAGTTTTTTTTGTATACAGATCATCAAGAATTGCAATATTTAAATAGTCAAGGTAAGTTGAATCAGAGACACATGAGATGTGTAGAATTCTTGCAGAGTTATACTTTTGTTTTGAAACATAGGAGTGGAAAGTCAAATAGAGTTGTTGATGCCTTGACTAGGAGAAGGAATTTATTGATAGATATGAGAGTGGAGGTATTAGGCTTTGATGAATTGTAAAACTTGTATGAAGGAGAGCCAGATTTTGCAAAACCTTGGAGAGCTTGTAAGGAACCCATTTTGGAGGATAGAAGTCAGTGGTTGGATTATTTCATTCAAGAGGATATGTTGTTCAGAGGGAATCAGTTGTGTATACCCTAGAGTTCAATGAGGGATAACTTGGTGAAAGAGAAACATAGTGGAGGATTGTCAAGACACTTTGGGATTGATAAGATAGTAGCATTGGTAAGTGAGAATTACTTTTAGCCGTAGATCCAGAAGGATATTAGGATATTTGTGCAAATTTGTAGAGTTTTTCAAGTTGCAAAGGGAGGTTGTCAGAATGTTGGATTGTATAAACCTTTGATAGTTCTAGAGAGACCTTGGGAGGATATCAGTATGGATTTCATACTTGGTTTGCCGAAGACACAAACAGGTAATGATTTTGTATTTGTGATGGTAGATAGATTTTCTAAGATGGCACATTTCATACCTTGTAAGAAGACAATAGATGCAGTACATGTAGCAAATTTCTTTTTCAAGGAAGTGGTCAGATTGCATGGGTTACCTAAGGGTATTATTTCAGACAGAGATGTAAAGTTTGTTGGTTACTTTTGGAGGAAACTTTCGAGGAAGTTGAAGATGGATCTAAAGTTTAGTTCTACTTTTCACCCACAGACTGATGGATAGAAAAAGGTAGTAAACAGGAGTTTGGGAAATTTGTTGAGATGTTTGGCTGGAGAAAAGACTAGAAGTTGGGATTTAGTCCTTGCACAAGCAGAGTTTGCTTACAATAATTCAGTGAACAGGAGTATAGGAAAGACACCTTTTGAGATTTTTACTGGAGTCCATCCTAGAGGTATATCAGAGCTAAGAGACATCAGTTTGGAAGATAAGAGGAGTACAGAACTAGAAGAATTTGTAGAACATGTGAAGAAAGTGCATACCCAAGTGAAACAAAAATTGGAAGACATGAACCAGAAGTATAAGGAGAAAGCAGATGAAAAGAGGAGACATAAGGAGTTAAAAGTTGGTGATGAAGTGATGGTATATTTGAGGAAGGAAATATTTCCAGTTGGAACATACAATAAGTTGAAGATGAGGAAGTTTTCACCTTGTAAGATCTATAGGAGATTTGATTCAGGGAATGCATATGAGGTGGAGTTACTGGATGACATGGGTATATCACCTATATTCAACATTGCAGATCTACATTAGTATGATGAAGCAAAATTCAGTGAAGACAATAAAGTAGAATTGGAGATACGGTTTCCTAAACAGTAGTCAAATGAGATAGAAGATATTTTGGATATCAGAGATGGGAGGAAAACTTATGGAAGACAGTACAAGGAATATCTTGTGAAGTGAAAGGTAGACCAATGGAGGATTCTTCTTGGAATTATTAGGCTAAGGTAGATCGTTTTGGTTTTCCTTTATCCCCAACAAAGTGAGGGACTCACTTTTCAATCAACCCTAGATGTCTGATGCCGGAGCATCCTTAGTTCTTGGCAACCTTGCATCAACCAAAAATATTTTCTTTCAATTTTTGTTCTTGTTTATGTTCTTGATTAGTTCATGCTGGTGGATTCATCATATTTTCTCACCAAACCTTGTGGATCTTTGTTTACATCATGGAAGTTTTCATCTTCCTTCTTCCAAGATTTGGGCATGATTGGATCTTTTTTCGGCAAGTTATCGATTCATGGATCATCCCCGTAACTTTCAAATCTTGATGGTGTGATTTTAGTTGTTCTATGGAGTGTCCCTGACCTTCATTATAGTTCCACACTTCATCCTTTTCATTCACCAAAGAGTAATTCAAATTTGAGGCTGACATGTTCCTGCACACGTTACATTTTCCTTCATTGGAGATTGTAATAATCTTTGGCCGACGCAGATGTTTCTAGACCTACGGATATGATATAAAGCTTGTAATAAATCATTAGAATGGTAGTAGTTGATTAGGTAGAATAATATAGATTAGAGATGTTATATTTTCACTCATGCTGAGGAGCATACTGGAATGTTGTATTTTTGAAGATGTTATATCAGGCTTGTGATCCAAATCTGTAAACCCGGATGTTGCCAACTATTTCTAATCAAGACTTTTGTTAATGAGTATGTTTTAATCTGCATTTTCCTCCATATTTTGTGTTTCTTTTGTTGTGTTACTCTTGTTGCACATTCCAAATTGTTCTCTTTGAGGACCCTCCTACTGTTATTGCACCACTACTAAAGAAGGATATGGGCTACTCATACCCTTCATCATTCTTTTGTAACATCATTGTTACAAAGTTGTGGTATGAGGAAAACAAAAAAAATTGAAAAGGCTTACTGAAATCAGGGGATTTTAACAATCGAGCCTATTTGATTTCCCTTTTTATGGATACAAATGCATCAAGTGCTTCTACATTCCAGTTAATTTTAGCCCCTTTCTTCAACATCTTTGAGATAGGTTTGACAATTTCAGCAAAATTTGATATGAATCTTCTAACAAAGTTTATTTGTCCAAAGATGGAATGAATGGCCTTAACATTTTTAGGAATAGGGATCTTATCTATAGCTTATACTCTCTCTAGATCAATTCTAACTCCTTCCTTGGATACTATGTTCCCTAATAACTTCCCCTTTGTTACAATAAAATGACATTTTTTAGGATTTAGGGAAATTCCATACTCCAATACTTTAAGGAAAATCTTCTCAAGGTGTGCAACATGGTCCTCTACTTTCTTGGAATATGCAGTGAGATCATCTTGGTATACTACCATTATTGTATTGATCAAATCACAAAAAGCAACATCCATAGCTCGTTGGAATGTGGCACAAGCATTTGTTAGCCCAAATGGAATCCTTACGTACACATATGTGCCCTAGGGGGTAGTAAATAGAGTCTTATATTGTTCTAATTCCTTCACCTTTACCTGGTTATACCCTGAAAATCCATCCATCATAGATAATAGTTCACAACCTATCACCCTCAGCAGCATGGCCTCCGTATTTGGGAGTGGGTAATTATCTTTGAGGGAAGAAACATTCAAATTTCTAAAATTCACACATAACCTTATGTCCCCATTCTTCTTTATAATAGGCACCAAGTTTGAGACCCAAGTAGAATTCCTAATAGGTTTGATGATACCCCCCTCACTCAGCTTCATAAGTTCCTCATGCATTTTATGCTCCAAAGTTGGGTTTATTGGTATCTGCTTTTGTCTAAAGGGTTTTGCATCTGGTTTAAGTGGAATGTCATGTTGGAAAAATATTCTTTGTATGCCTTAAGATCATCATAAGACCATGTGAACACATGCTTATATTTCCTCAATAATGCAATCAACATTTTTCTAATTTTGGGGCTTATCTTTTTTCCAATGTATACTTTCTTTAGTGCCAATTCAATGCCTAGATTGATTTATTCAATGTCTTCCCTTCTTACCAGTGTTTGTTTCATGACTTCTCGATCATTCCCATCAAATACTCTTTCTAGTGCCACCAACCCTTTAGGAATCTTGTTTGTCTTGAGTTGCACAACTTCCTGAAAAAATATAGTTTTCTTTCCATCTACTTCTTCCATAAATGCATTAAAATCAATCTCTTATGCCTTGTATTGATCAATGCAATGAAAGAACTTGATCAGGTCAGTATCATCATTGAAAACATTCCAATTGTAGATGTTGTCAAGGATGGCTGGCCTAGTCTTAAGTTCAACCTGTGAAATTCCTGCTAAAGTAATATCATCCCTTTTCAAGACTACATTCGCTAAGAAATCAGCCATTAGGTTTTTATACCTATCTATCCACTCAATGGAGAAAGCATCAAACAACTCAATAGTGTCCCATACAAAATGTCTATATTGCTTCAGCCTTTTATTCTTTGTGGAATATTTTGATCTCACTTGTGAAACAACTAGCTTAGAATCTCCTAGGACACTTAACAGTTTAATCTTGTGCTTAGTATCCATGTTCAAACCTATCAGAAGGGCTTCATAATCTGCTATATTATTTGTGCACTCAAATGTTAATAGGAATGAATATTTGAATGTTGTGCCTTCAGGTGAAATGAAGACAATTCCTTCTCCATTTCCTTCTCTACTACAAGCCCCATCAAAGTACATTCGCCATATGTCAGGCTCATTCTTAGAAACATCCCTAACAATTGGATTTGTGTTTAATAATTTGGGGTTTGCGTGTTCAATTCTAAAAATTCCCAAGTCTACATCACAGAAGAAATTCATTTGATTTGGGTCAAATAGTTCAATGGCATGTTCAAACCTAGGCTCCCTATATAAGTTGACTTCTTTCCCATTCACTAGAATCATGGCATAAGAAAGATCTAACTGAACATTCCCACCAAATATTTTTTTCCATTGCCTTGATAGTAACATCCTATAGTAGGGGGGAGTATCTACCACAGTAATATTTTTCTTGTATGTGGCCTCTAGATAGGATGCTAGCTTTAGTTATACATCCCATATTACCCCTACTACAAGGACTGATTTTTTATCCATGGCATAACATTTCCCCTATGTAGTATTTACCCATAAACCTTGCTCTTCATGACAACCAGGGGCAGGATGTTAATTGTTTCCCCTATGTAAATCATACAATACTTCACTATCTTGTTATTAATCACCAACATAGTGTAGAATGGATCTATTTGGGAGGGATTCTCTATGAGTGTATCCCCCAAATATACCTTTGGTACCTTTGTAATTTTCCTTTCCATAGCATTCACTTCTTTCTTCTAATCCTTCTGCTTTTGGGATGTGTTGGTGATCATTCTGAGGGTTGTATCTCTAAATTCATCAATCTTCATTAGCTCCATTAAGGGAACTATCATTTTTTATTGATCCAATGCTTGTTCCACATCGAATGAAGGGGCAATGATACCTTGTTCATTATTTTCAGTTTTAATACTTTTTTCCCCTCATTTTGGACCTTGTCATCTCTTGTTTTCTTCTCAAGCTCAATGTATACATTTTCCTTTTGAGCATCTTTTTGATGTCTCTTCACTTCACCCTTCTTCTGATTAGATGAGGCACTCTCATTATTCTTTTGTTCTTTGATGAACATGCTTTTTGGTGTGCCCTAATCTCCATCTGTGGGTTTACTTCTCAGATTATATCTCCTCCCTTTTTCCTTAGCTACAAATTTTTCTATGATAGCCCTTTGTTCTTCCTATGTTGGAGTTTTTATCTGAAAATGGGGTGTTGCATTATATGTCTATTTCAACTCTAATGGGTTTTCTTCCTAATCAAAAAACACCTCTTGCTCTATATTCACATTATGTTTCTAACTATCAACATTGTATTCATATCCCTCTTCAGAAGAAGAGTATCCTTCTATGATGCAGCGAAGTTTACCTACCCTAAGTGATGCAAAATAGAATGCAAAAAGATGGAAACAACACTAAAACACCTCAATGATTAGCCTAGTTGAACTTCAAACAAAAGAAAAGATGAAAAATAGCATATTTTACCTTTGTTCAAGTTGATCTTTGCTTGGCCCTTGGATTTTTGATAATGTGTTCTCCTTGATGGCAATAGTGCTAAAAGTGGATGCAAAACAATCTTGATGAAATGAAGATTCAAATGAGAAATGTGGATATGTGAGAAAGTGAACAAAATGGATACAATGAAATTTTGAAGCTTCAACAATGGAGGATGGATGCAAGTGATCGAAGTTGCTTGAGAAATGAAGTTGGAGAACTCTAAAATGTGTTTGTAAGTTGAATGCATCATGAGAGAATGAAAGATAAATCCTATATATTTAGGGGAGAATTCTCTAGAGAATTCAATGGTCAATATGGAGGGCTATGGTGAGTTGAGGACTCACAAGCCCTCACATCTTGCCATGTGAAGGATGAGATGTCAAGAGGACATGTGATGTGGAAAAGGACATATGATGTGGAGGTACTTGCAAGTACCTTGGGATGAGAGTGATGGTGACAAGTGAGAGGACCATGGGAATGAGAAAAGTTGTTGGGGGAGTAAAAGTGAATTTTAAATTCACATGATTATAAGTACCTTGTGGATAAAACAAGGTCTTTATAATGGAAGGTTCTTGACCCATGTGACTGATGTGACTTTTCAATGATCCACATGGGGAAGAGGAGAGCTTTGGAGGAATAAAAGTGAATTTTAAATTCACATGGGGAAGGAAAAAAGGAATTAAAAATTCCTTGGGGGATGGGGAGAGTTGACTAAAGGGGGGGTGATTATAGTATCTAATCAATGATTAGAAGACAATTAGTGGCTAATGAAGATTATGAGCCAACTTGAAAAAGTTGGAGGATGTGACACATCCTAATCATGGATTAGACATGTGCACATCTCTAATGATAGGATGAGGAGGTGGATTATGATTAAGAAAAAGTGGAGGATGTGGCATGTGAGGAATTAAATAAATGTATTATTTATTTAATTCTTTTGAGGAAAAGGGGAATGAAAGGTAAGGTATTTAATTATTTAACTAGATACCTTAGGGATTTAGAGGACTTTAGGGGTATTAATTGAATAATAGTAATATTACTTAATTAATGCAAGTAAGTGGATATTTAGACGAAAAGGGATAAATTTGGACAAATGTAAGTGTCCAAATTTAGGTGTCTACATTTTTCCCCTCTTTGAGATGGTGCTACGAAGTAGCATCGTTTCAAAGAATATTTTAAGATAAGACCAAGAGGAAGATGGTTAGATTGTAAAAGATGCCCTAGTCATTCAAAGTAGTGACTAGGAAGAAAGATGATGAGGGTGAAGATAAAGATTAGGGATTGAGGATGCCCCCTCGAGAGGACATGCGAGTTCAAGAGAACACGGGTGTGCTCTCAAAATGGATGAGACGATGAAAGGATTGATGGGAAAGATGATGTAAAGTGATGGATAAAGAGGATGATAAGTGATAGGAGATTTGGAAGCACAAATGGATTCAAGGAAAAATGTGATGTTTCCCCAGTCAAGCTACAAGTCAAAATGGGTTGATGATGGATGGAGTGTTGTTAATGAGGGAATGATATATCCTAAAACAACATGAGGATGGGGAAGGATACATCCCAATGATGAGGAGGAAAGTGTTGTTGATGAGGGAAGGATACATCCCAAAACAACACCAAAGGATTAGGAAGGATACATCCCTAAGATGATGACAATGATGATGATGATTGGATCAAGGCTTGTAGCAAGGCTGGGAAAAAGACCAAGGATGTGATTAGATGATTTGGGTGAGATATGATCGGATGAGGAATTGATGGAGATATGAGATGGTTGAAAATATTCATAGAATAACCAAGCTATATTATTCTAAGAAGATTGAAAAGAGAATGAAATGATGAGGATTGATGAAAATATGGATGAGAAGAGAGGGAGGATACATGCAATGAAATGGAATGGAAAATGAAATGCAATCCTAATGTAATTTTCCATTTTTGGAGCACTAATTTTTTCTATAGAATAAGACACCAAGTGCCAGGGTATGTGGAACCAAGCCAGATTAGTGTCTAATGCATAAAACAAACACAATAGACAAGAATGATATCCCAACACCCCAAAGTTATGATGACTTTGGTCAGGCCAGGTATTGGGATAACCATAAGCAAAAGGATGCCCTAGAATAACACAAAATCATAGAGATCTTGGTGGGTACTACATGGGACAACCAAGAAGACAACAACAAACAAAAGATCAAGATACGCCCCTATGTTTACCAATCAAAGCACACCATGATATGATGGATCAAGGCAACCATGACAAATGATGATAGAGAGCTCAAATGATAAACAAAAGCCAAAAGCATCAAAAGATTGCAATCAATTCCAAACATCCTTTGCCATAGGATCAAGGGGATGGATGGGAGTGATGATGTCTATTAAGAAGGATGCATCCTATTGAGACTGAAGATGGACACTAAACTAAAAGATCGATATGACGCAGGATACTCAAAACTGATTGGATCTCATGATACGAGTGGATCTCATTTATGAAGAACCAACTAGATAAGGGCATAACTTGATGACACGACACAAGAGATGAGACACAAGACAAAAGACACAAAATAGATGCACCCTAAAGACCTAGGGGTTTGGGGGCTGATCAAAGATTAGCCTTGTCTACGTGAAAACGTAGAGCCCTCGTAGTTCAATAAAAGGCTAATGACTGACCATGGATAAAATCCAAAAGAGGACGATGGATACCTCGATGGATGACAAAGACCGAATAGACAAAAGAAAAGAAAAGCCTCAGGAGCGGATCAAAAGATCGACCTTTCCTATGTGAAAGCACAGGGGAAACGTAGTTCGACAAAAGACCAAAGAGAAATGATGGACAAGGGATGATGAGATAACCCTGATAAGGGGATAAAATGATGGGACCGATACTATAAGACAAGATAGAAATATTGGATTAGATAGGATGATAGCAATCACACAAAGCTCAAGGATGGGATAGTTATCCAAATCATCAAAATGAACTGGGAGGATGATATGATTGAGATATGAGCGATGAGAAGTGATAGGAGATTGGACAGATGGGAAAAGGAAGCGGGAGTGATGACGATGAGATAGATGGAATTGGGTTGCATGGGGAGAAGCCTATAGCTAGATACCAATGACAAAGGATGATGAGATGGGATGAGAATAGAGATGCATGGATAAGGAGATAAGGATCGTGAGATGAAAAGGATTGTGTGGATTGGCAAGGAGATAAGGATGGGGAGATGAAAGGGATGCTATGACGGATGGATAGGAAGATAAGGATGGGAAGATGGAAGGGATTTTTTGGATTCAAAAGGAGATAAGGATGGGGAGATGGAAGGGATGTTATGATGGATGGATAGGAAGATAAGGATGAAGAGATAGAACAGATAAAAAGATAAGAATGGGGAGATGGATGGGATGATAAGATGGATGAAGGGTGTCTCCAAGGACTATGTCACAAAGGAAGGAGGTGCCCCCACTCTAGATAGGTCATGCATGATGAGGCAGTGGGGATGGAAGATAAAAGGATGGGAAAATAAGGGAGAGAGGGATATGGATAAGATGCATGGATAAGGAAGGGAGATTAATGATAGCATGAGGGGTGGACAAGGAAGGTAGATGGATGTGGATAAGGGTTAGGATAGTGGATGGATGAGGGGAATGAATTCCAAGAGGTGTCTAAGCATGTATTTATGTTTTCCCCTATCTATATCAAGATCGCAAGGAAGATGGAGGGATTGGGATAAATGGAATAGGACAGGCAAGATGTGTAAGATAGGTGGGATGGAGGATATGGGTAAAGGGGATGTTGTTTCCCCCAAGTGTGGAACTAAACTAAATGGGGAATTTACACATGATGCATGTTTGTTAGGTTTTTATCATGGTACTTATTGTTATCAATTAGATTTGCACCCTGCTAAAAATGAAAAGTTCAGCAATCTATTGACACATGGAAACATTCTTGAGTTGTGGGTAACTCATTGTCAAAAAAAATCTCCAGAGTGAGCTGGTTCTCCGAAAGATGGATCCTATTCTAAGTGACTTTCTGGGAAAAAGGATAGAAGGATAAACTGGATTTAAAATCTAAAACTGAAATTCTATCACCTAAAAATATTCACCAACTGTAAGAAGATTTTGATAATAACTCACTCTCACCACCTCTTTAAAATTTGATTCTCACAATCTCACAACACATATAATCCATAAGTGATTTTTGCAAAGGTTTGAAATAAACACAAGGCACAACCTAAACTAGCATGCAACTCCTGCATATTACTTAACAACAGTAAGACAAGAAAAGGATTCAAAAGATTTGAATCACAAGACAAATCAAATTACTATTGCAAATCATGAACAAGAATTGAGAAAGCAAAAACTCTGCTATTTTACTAAATGAAGGAGTGAAACTCTCAAAATATGAGCACAAATAAGTTTACAAGCTCAAAAATGTGTAAGAGAAAGAAACAACCATCTGAACTAGAAAAACACTAAGTTTTTCCCAAAGATATATCTCTCAAAACCCTAATCCGAGCTCAAGAAGAAAGCTCAAGGAAAAGTATCAAAACTACCTCAAAAGATTGCACAAAAGTGGAAAAAACATACTTTTTGCATGGACATACTAAAAGGCCTCTTAAAAAAATCCAAATTTGCTTTTAAAGCAAAAAAAACACCTTTTCTCTCCAGCAGGAATCTCAAATCCAACCAAGGAAGAAAAGAAATAACAATCTACTAAAAATAGCAAAGAATAAAACAATTTGTTTTATTCCTACTTTACATGGCTTGCAGATTTCAAACCTTCATAATTTGACTAATTTTTGCAACTAAAGATTTCAAAATCTTTTGCAAAAAATAATACTGATCTCCCCAATTACAATGCTTGATTTTCTTAAAAATCAATAAAAAATATAGAAATCTCCATTACATATCTTAATTGATTCTTTAAAATCAATTAAAAGTAAAAACCCTAAATCATAAATAAATTCTCCATTATATTTTAATTGATTTTCTCAAAATCAATTAAGACCTAAGGCATTTGTCATTCTTGATTTTAACTAAGGCAATAAAATCTGACAAGACCTAAAGTCTAAAACCTTCTACTCCACCCAAAACATAATCAAATAAGTCTAAAGACTTAGGAAAAATCATAATATGGAGGCCTCTAATATGCTCGACCTAGGGAAAGCATAAGACATAACATCCTAAAGGTCATTTATCACCACTATGAATTGGGGACTTAGGAATAATAATTTGTTGGCCCCCCATGATATTACTTGGCATTGAAACCTTAAAACTTAAGGGAAAATCCCTTGGCCGACTAAGGGTAAGGAAACCCTAAGCAACAAAACTGATATTCTTGCTTCATTTGCATCATTTGCAACTGAGAAAATGCATTTGCCTGGGTGCTGCCTCCAAGAGCTAGGGTTTCGATTTATGTGGGAGATTTGAACTCCATACTTGTTGTGTATGTCAAATTTGCACAAGTTCCTGGTGGTAAGAATAGTCTCAAGCTCTTTCAAGCTTCCTTTCTGTATTTTTCATAGATTTTTGGCCTTGAGGTCGCGACTAGAATGTTGTTTCTAATGCATATTTTGTTTTATTTTTGTGTATTTACCTCCTCATTGGCTGCCATGTATGAGAGCTCGAGCTTGCTTTAGAAGCTCTATGTTTGAGAACTCCTTGAGAGCTGGCCACGCCACTTCACTTCTCCATTGTTGATAAGGGTAAGCTCTACTATTTAGCATTTGAGTCTCACAATTTTCTGTTCCTTCAATACAATTGTGCATTATCAATTCATTATTTTTCTATTGATGAAGGCCTCTTGTTCTCATGTTGTGGCCTTGTGTCTCTTATCTCCATTGTAAGTGAGCTCCAATACTACGTGAGCTGGAAACATGGTTTCCCTCCTCTATATTTGCATTCCCCACTCAAATCTTCTTATGGGTATTCGACCCTTTTTAAAAGGAAAAGAAACTCCATGGCATGGCCATCATATGCTTGTTTTGATTATTCTGGAATTATTGTATTAGTCCCTAGCATGGACTCAAATGAACCTTTTTCTTTTAAAGAAGAATCCCTTATTGTATTTTTGCAATTTCTTACATGTACTAGGCTCGACCCATGATGCATTATGTGTATTCTTGCATTTCTAGCACAAACCCTCATATGGGTATACTGTATTTTGAAGAAAAATGTCTAAATTTCTTACTGGAGTTTGATCCATAATAGATTTTTATTTCATTCTGATTTCTGAATAAACCTTTATGTAAGTAAACAATACTCTAAAGAAATCTGCATTTTAAATTAGAATTGTTATATGGGCATTCCTTGTTTCATTTTCTAAAGGTATTTGTTGTGTTATCTTGTTTGTTCAAAGGGTTAAAACCTTAACAATGGAATACCAAATGAGACTTTGTATGCACCTCCTTGAAATAGAAAGCTTTAACATTCAGAAATTTGCAAAAAATAATGAGTGTATCCTTCGTGGGTATTGCTAAAAAGCTTCAAACATCATATGGAGCACATTTTCTTTTAAAAGTCACCATCCTGCATACATAAATTCTTGATTTAAATCTATAGATTATTTGCTTGTTCTAGACTCTTATGCACTCACACTCTTTAGGGATGAACCCCAAACCTCAACTTATGCCATGTTCAATATAAATTTTTCCCATTATGGAAATGACTCTACTTGTTGTACCACCATTCAAAAACATGTTAATTGAAGAAACAAACCTTCAAAAATAGTGTACTCTTGGTTGTTTCCCTCCACTTTCAACCAAAATGAAACTGGTTGCCTTCGTTGTATAGTTCTTGATCAGTTCACTCGACAACTATGATAGTTATCTGGCATTAGCACCCATGGCAATTCACTCACTGCTACCTTCTTGTTTTATGTTCCTCTTTATCAAGACATTTATGATTACTATACCTTGCACTTAAAATGTTGTCCTCTTTTCCTATTTTGAACTTTATGCAAGATCTCCTTGGCAAGGCATAAAACAAGAAAATCAGAATTGTTTCTCACATGTACTGTTCAAGCATTGATTAAATGATATCACTATTCCTCCTCTTGGCACTCTTCATGCATTTTTATGCTCCATTATGTAAAAACGGTTTTATGCACTTTCTCTCTTCTAAAGTGAAAATCTGAAACAGTGCTCTTTGTTGATGCATTATGTATGCCTATTCACTATCATTGCTTAAAGATAGAACACTATTGTAATATCATGAAACAAGATGCATAACAACACCCATGGCAAAAAAATTAAATTGTACAACAATATCTATGATTTGGAATCATGAAAAAGATGTATTCTATTGAATTGATTGAACCTATTTAAGTCCACTATCCACCTGTAGCTTTCAGGAAACATACTTGATTGTTATCAGTGAACAGTCGACTTAATAACTTGATGAATGAACTATGTTTTACTCTTTCAGTTGTATATTTCCTTTCTTGATGAGCATGATGATTGCACTCCTTCTCTCAGCCCCATCTGTAATGTATAAGGGGCAACATGTCGAGCTCTACCCTTGTGGGAGCCCATTTTTTCCCACATGCTTGGTCTTCAAAAGATAATTAGATCCATGACTTTTCCTATACCTGCACAAGGAAACAAACAATGTTAGCATAAAAAAATATGTGATGATGATGTTCTCTCCTTCACTTCTATCCATCTCTCATTTTTGCAATTGTTCCAATTTATCGTTAGTAGCATGTACATTATTGTTGGTGGTTCATATAGGAATGTTCATATTCGGAGCTCAACAACCCCTCTCTTCTCTTACAGGTCGATCGGAGCTCGAGGACAGAGGATGGTGCACCACTTCTACATCGGCCAAAAGTATAGGAAATGATGATTATGTTCATGCTTATGTGATTTCTTTTCCTGTATCCTCAATAGTGTAGCATGCTCCTCATGATGCATTGTGATAGTTACATCCACGGCTTGTGTGGATTCTTAAATTTCCTTTTTCTACTTTTCATTCCAAAATAAATGCATCAAAATGCAAAAATGTACTATCATTTGTATTCTGCAATCAAATGAACATATGTAATGTGAATCATTTCATGAAATAAATGAAAGCATTTTGTTATGCTTTATCATTTGTACACTCAGCTTTGTACCCCATTTGATTTGTAAATAATAATATGAGTAATACTTCTGAAACTCAGTTTCTTGAAACATTTGCATAACTGTCATTTGATGAATGATGAATAAAGTGTAAACAACACTTGAGCATAAACAGAAATAACTATAATTTTCACTTTCAAATATAACAATATTTAATCAACTCCATCAATTGAGCTATAGAGAAAATTTGGTAACACTTATCCAAGGCACTTGTTTGCCAAGTTTTCACCATTGGATGAATTATTTCTCTTTACTATTTTTTTTAATTTTTTTGACTTTTTTTTTTTTAATTTTTTGAATTTTATTTTTATTTTTAGACTTTTTGGATTTTTGGATAGAATGTGGATGGAAATGGAGAAGGATAGGGATGTGGATAAGTGGATTTAGAAGATATTCGATAAGGAGATGGATGAAGGACTCAAGCATCAATTTTCATATGAGGTATTAAGAGCCCATGGGTGAAGAGACTACTTGGTGTTAGTACAACCTTATTAGGATAAATGGATTATGCAAGAGAATGGATTAAAGGGGTTTGATGGGGGAAATAGGTAGGATAATGGATGGGGTATTGGAAGGTGTATGGATGGAATGATTCGGTAGGCGTGTGATGGGGAGATCTTTTCAGGACCAACATTGGCACATATGGTGGTGGATGTGAAAGGATAGGAGGATTAGTGGACAGAGAGTGTGGGGATAATGTAGGAGATGGGATAGTGAATTTTGGGACATAAGGTCCCAAAATAGATTTAGGAGATGGAAGGGGTGTATGATTAGCTTTTAGATTAGCAACTTTGGATGTAATTACAGATTTTTCATTTGAAGGCATTGCATCTTTTTTCTTTGGGATCCACATGATTTTGATTTTTCCTTTGGGGTTAAAGTATAATAGTGGTTTACAATTATTTTGAGGAAGGAATTCTCATTTATTTTTGTTTTCACCATATCAATGGGTTCAACTAAACTTATAGGTTCGGTCGAACACTATTATATGTTCGACCGAACCTATAAGTTTGGTCAAACCCATTGTTCGACCGAACCACTCAACGGCCCAATAAAATAAACATATTTTATAGGGTTCGATCGAACCTGGGTTCGACCGAGCCCCTTGAATTAAGGAAAATAAAATTAAAAAAGTCACTATCACATGACTGTTTGTAAAGAGGCGAACGTGAACAACGAAGGTGGCGAACCCTAGGGAAAAATGTGCAACACATTTCTAAGTTTATCAACCTCTTGACCACACCATAGTGAGCAGCAAGTTGGTGATTGAAATTTCATTTCAAATTGAATTTATTTTGAAAAAAATTTAAACCCTAAATGGAATGAAATGGTTAAAATTTACAATTGATTTGAAATTAAGTTTGTTGAAATTGAAATTGCATTTTCTTGAAAGTTTCTAAAGCCTTTCAAGAACAACAAACTTAATATCTATTATGCTTTGATGAATGTTCATATCGTGTTTTAAAGCTCCAATTTTGGCATGGGCAGGGAGTGTCGAATTTGACTTTGCAGTCCATTTGTTTGAAAGATTTTGCATACCCATTTTAAAAATTTATCAAAAAATTAACATGTCTTGTCTATGCTTCCACATTTTGCATACATTTCTACCAAGGCACTGCCAATTTCATTTGCTTGAATGTTTCTAAAGCTTTACTTTGTTAACAGATTTTTTTGAGGCATTATATCAAACAGTTCATGTGCCTTCCAAATTTTGCATACATGTCTACCAGGGCACTTGCAATTGCAACTACAACATCTAGTAAAATTCCCCCTTGATGATTTGATTGATGTCCATACCCTGTCCAAAGCTCCCATTTTGGCACAAGGAGGGGGAAGGTTGTTGAATTTGGCTTTATAGCTGTCAATTGCATTTGCTTGAAAGTTTCTAAAGTCTTTTCAACAAACCCATTTGTAAGGATAACATGATATTATTTAAGTACAAGCTTAAGTTTAAATCTTGCATTTGAAAGCTAAATTGAAATTAAAATTATATGTTTGAGGCAATGCATATAAGACACCCATACAAAATAGTACAAAAGAAAGAGAAAAAATGTAAAGAATGCACTTGTAACCTATACTTGAGAGCATTAAAATTTTGAAATTAAACATAAAGAATAATAGGATATATATATATATATATACACACACACACACTCTTTCAAATCAGCATTGAATATTAGAGGATGAACTACATATTAGGATTTTTTCTTTTAATATAAATCAGGTAAAACTTATTCCTTTGAGTAGATGAATAAACTCTATTAATATTTAATAGTAAGGTTGTAAATGAAAAATTATTGTGGTTACAAGATAAAAGAAAATAATACTAATAGGTAATATTTATATTAAGGAATGTCATCTCCAATTACATACTTAACATAGTTAATAATTGTGTTATAATCACATTATGTATCATAAATACAAATATTAAAATTGATGAAAATATTATATTATGGATAATAATTATAATAAAACATAATAAATTGAAACTTATTTCATATGAACATGCAAGGGAAATGTTAGTATGTATTATAAATAGTAATTATTATTTAGAGTAAATTTTAATATTGCAATAATAGTATTTACCATTAATGTTATGAAATGATAATAATGTTGTTATATATTAGTAATATAAGTGTTGCAAGTGTTATTATCCAATATACAGTGCCCAATATATAACAAAAAAAACCATTCGCATTAAGAGAAAGCGCTAATAAATATTTCTTTTATTGTTGGTTTTAGGGCATGACCTTGGAGAACCAAATAGTAATGTTGTTAAACATTAAAAATTGTCAATTTTGGAACAAATGACAATACCATTAATTGGAGTAAATGCTATTTTAAAGTTTAAATTTATATTTTAATTTTAGGGTAAATACTTTTGGTTGAATTTATGAATTAGAAATAGAAATTTTGAAAGGGCCCCACCCTTTTACAAAGACCAATAAAGAAACAAAAAATGATCAATCATATTGGCATGGAACAACAACAAGAAAAATATAGTTGTAAGTTAGAAAAATAACATCCAATTAGAAATACTCCACCAATAGTGGCAATGTATCTAATAAAGAGGGTCATTTTCCCAAAAACATTAGTAGATCTATCATTTCACAACTTGAATCCAAAATTCTTCAAGGAACTATATATCTTATTGTCAACCTTATCCTTTTCCATGAATGAACCTAGTTGAGGTTTGTAATGGAGTTTCCATCTTTAGTTTCCAAACTTGAGACCAAAGGGAATAAAGGGTTCCTATAATCTTCTAAACTTGAACCTTCTTCATATTTTTAAATTATTAGAAGAAATACCAAGAGGTGAATGTTGCAATTCAAGAGAATGGTAGAGGCAATGAACTCCAACTAATACATCTGTAACATGATTCTTGTCTCTACCAATCTCCTCTAAATTTCTCTTGACAAGACCTTCTAAATTAGTCATGTATACAAGAGGACCAACCACCCCTCGATTATGCTCAAAGGAAGCCTCAACAAAATCCTAAGTTAAACAAGGCTCCATCTCATCCTTATGCATTTTGTTCAACCTTGCCTTCCTCTAAAATTCCTAAACCTATAAAATACATAGCTATCTACACATGACAACATGGTGAAAACACAAGAAAATCCTATAGCATGACATGTTGAACCCAAATAACCAAATTCAAAAATAATTTAATCTATAAGTATAAATAGTTTGATAGTAGAAACTTTATACATATAAAAATATGATAAATGTGTGATTATTTTTCTTTCCAATCTATAAATTTTTGATGTGCTTGGCTATATATAATTGAGATGATTCACTCGTTTAATGTAATGATAAAAATTTAGTATGTACATGAAAGAAATATTTTCAAGACATCAAGCTACCATTCTACATAACTCTCACATGGAAATAATAATATTATTTTATTTTAACTAAAGAAATTGTGTGTACTCTATCTTGAAAATTACTAATTAATTTTGAATTATATACATATAATTTAAAATAAGAGCATCCTTTGTAACATGGAATATATAGTTTAATTAATGAAATAAAATATGTTTTTATATTAAGAAAAAATTACAAATATATGGAACTCATACATTGAGAAATTGACTAAGATGTAACTATGTATGAGAATTAAGATGCTCGAATAATTTATATACCTTCTTTCAATAATTGACATTAGAAATTAATACTTGGCTCATATTGTATACCCACCTCGCAATGGGCTTGGAATGGATGCATTTAGATGGAGAAGGATTTCAAAAGGCTCATCGTACTTGTGGACCCCTCAAAGGCATGATATAGAACACATGAAAGTTCTTTATTTACGAAATTTGGTCTTTAGTTGTTGGCTTCTAGTATGAATGTTATCTATAAGGTGGAATTCATAGTTGAGACGCAATCTTCCATTGTTGGTTTCTAGTGTGATTATACAATGTGAGCCAAGTATTAATTTATAATGTTAATTATTGAAAGAAGGTTTTGTTTCATAAGAAGAGGTATGTTGACATATTCCAAGGCATTTTTATTATCCACAATGCATGAAACTTCTTCACATCTCTACCAAGTTCTAAACAAATACAGATCTGCCATTTCCATGGAGGAGATTGATGATTTAAAAAGAAAATATCATGCCATTTCTTTCTTGAGAAGTCATGTTTGCATTCATGATTTGCAACTTCCATCTTCATCCAAAAATAATTTTTTTTATCATTATGTGTATGATATTAACAAATCAAAACCTTCTTTTGAGCATGATCGCCAACACAAAGGTAAACGAGTGGAAACATAAGAAAGCTCGATTAATGGCTTTCAGCATGTTGGTGGAAAATCTATATCTTTTTGAAAGTGGCTTCCCAGCTTGTTAGTCTTATTTTTAGTAAGGTTTTGTAATCTCCAGTGTTATGTATTCAGGTCATGGGTATATCTAGTATGATGTCTTATTTTTGGTATTTTGGGTGCATAAGAGAATGTGCATATGTATTGATGTATTCAACTAATGTGCTTATGTAACGTTGTAATCAAACAATTGGTCATTTGTACTGGGACCTCACTGGTCTTTTTCATATTTTGTAAAATTTGTTACTTGGACTGCAACTGGGGGTTTTCTTGTTGGTTCTTTCCTACTAGTATGTCCGCCTAAACTAGCTATATGTACAAAATATTATATATAAATAAAATTATAAGTGGTCTCCCACTTTTTCTTTAAAAAAAAGTTCTTGTAAATGTCCACATCTTTTTCCTTGACACAGTTGCTATTTTTCTTACAACAAGATTTTATTTTATGCAAGGTCCCACTCACTCCAAGATTAGTAAAAAAAAATATACCCGTAACACCTAGAATGTAAGATGACCAAGGCTTAATACCAAATGAAAGAAAGTAGTGGTGTAAAAATATTCCTACACTAATAAATGGGATATTATATACTCAAGCACTAACAATACCTACAAGCCAATCATATGAATCATGTGATATTATATACTCAAGCACTAATAAATGGGATGTTTTGAAACTATACATTAAAAGTGGTTTATTGAAACCATGAGTGAAAATAATTCAACCACAATTTTTGTATTCCACTTTGATATATTCAAACCCATTAAAAGATTTCTTATGATTTTTCATAATGTTGGTCAATACTTTACTGTAAATATTCTATAGTCATGCTCTTAAATGTCATAAGAATATGTCATAAGAGGGTTTCATCTTATAAAGCTATAATGATATTATATGCTCTTAGAACATCTTAGACACCTCCCAAAGCATTCAACAAATGACAAATAACTACCAACACAAAGTGAGATGCCTCATTTCCTAATATGAGGACAAAATAATAAATCAAAATATTAGGATGCAAGGTTGACCCACCTTTCCCAAAACTTAGAAGATTTGAACTTAATTGTGGTAGAGGATCTCAATTAAGAGATAGGCTTACATTGGATGAAAGGATATAAGGGATACAAATTATTTTTTAGTTATCTCAAACATATTTACATTCTCAAGAGTGGATAATATCTATCGTTGATCAAGAGAGGTAGTTCCATGACAACTCTAATGATATTAAATCCATTTTCCTCCAACATTACAAATAATTTTTAATTGATCTAGTTGAAGGAGATCCACTTCAAGATATAGTTGAGGAATTGATTGGCACTTGCATACCCAAAATAATTGGTCTCAAAAAATAGGCACATTTAGATAATTTATTCACCCTTGAGGAGGTTGATATTTCCTTGAAGGATTTGAATACTCAAAAAGTCTTGGAATAGATGGTTTAGCTACACAATTCCTTAAAACAATATGTCCATTCATCAAGGAGGACTCTATGAGGTATAAAAAGTAGCTTTATCAAAGGGATCCATCATTTAAATTCTATTAATCAAGGGTTGATAAATTAATTCCTAAAGGAAAAATATTTTTTTTATCTGAGGGTGGATACTAATTACTCTTCTTAATACCTCCTACAAGATTGCGGCTAAATCCATAGCTAAAATAATTGAACAGATGACACAAGAAATTGTAAGACTAGAAAAAACTATATTTATATAAGAGGGAGATTTAAATTATAAAACTTGAATCTTTTTAAGGTATCTCATTAGATTCTACTTACTCTAACTTAAATTTAAAAAACAACATTAAAATCCACAAAACAAATTTCAAAGACATAATAAATTATTACAATGTTATTTAAAAATCTAATTGTAATGAACATGTTATAGTAATAAATATTCAAATTTTAAATCTATGAAAATATATATAACCAAATGATCCTTAGTTTTCATATATAATTTGTGATGACAATGTTGAATATTGTAATTTTTTAGGCCAACCTTTAGGCACTAATTCACCATTGTTAAAATGATCCTTAGTTTATTCATTATTTTTTTATGATTATAATTTTTTTCAATTTCTATTAAACCAAACTCAAAATAATGGTATAGATTAAGGTTCTTGTCTTTATCATAATTAGAAATTGTATAAATTGTTAAATTATATATTTTTTAACATATATAAAATGTATGGTTGGATTAGTGAGCTATGTTGATGATGTTTTCTGCACAGCAACAACTCAGACAGAATATGAAATCTATCTCTCTTGAAAGGTAAATCTCTATTAGCAAGCCTCAAGAGATAACCTCAAGGTCTCTAATTTCAGGTCTTGACAATGCATAAACAACTCAGTGATAAATGTGAAAATGCTGGTAATCACAAAGGGACCTTACTACGAGCAAAGATTAAATCTTTAATTTATCAGATCTAACAATGTAATGATACTTCAATCCTAAATCTAACCTAGATAATAAAGAAATAGCAAAAGATAAGGGTTTCAAAGAGATATCTAAGTTTAAAACTACTCCTAAGATTAACAATGCAAATGATGAAATACTTGAAATGGACCAATCCCTCATAAACTAATTCCTGCTTAACCCAGATGAATCTGCAATCTCACAGAAACAGTGCAATCTTCTAAGGTATTAAATATTTTCGTATCATGAACATTCATCCAAGACAACCCAATTGCAATTGAAATGAATAGATCTCTATAATTGAACTAAGCACAATGGATATAAAGGTTCAGGCTAACTTTGCAAAGCAACTAACAATTAGCTAGCTGCAAAAAGTATGGACTAGGGACTGCTGCAAACGCTTCAAGCATTAAGTCATAAACACCATTGAATCAGATCTAACATACATCTAATAACCTTGAGCAATTTTGAAAGATAGAACCATAAGAACCATGCAAGATAAGTCAACACAAAAGAGATCACCAAAAAATCTCAATGTCTTCAATTGTATTGAATCACTAAATTTCAGCAACAATTCCAATGTTTTGTTACAACACTTGCTCAGAATGAACTAACTTCTAACTCTTCTCTACTGCTTAATTCTCTCTTGTATCAAAACTATCTCTATCAATGTATCTATTCTATCTCTTACAAATGAGGCAAAATGCCCAATTTATAGGAATCCCCAAAGCATGTCAGCCTGGTTGGGGTTTACAATCATAAAATAGCCACAAACAAGTTGGCCCAACTAATGTTTACAATAACAAATGGCCATAAAGCAGGTTGGCCCAAGGAGAATTCAAAATAAAATGAATTAGCATTAAATGCTTGAACTCAATCCAAGTCGGCCAGGGATCTCCAATGTAATTCTAACCAAGGCATGGAAAATAAAAGGGAAGCACAAATTCCAACGTAACATTGCATTAACTAGCCCCTTCATCCTTGTTCTGATCCAATTTATCTGGCATCTTAATAAAAATAATCTCCAGGTCAGCCATAGGTGAATTAAATTAATCTCCTCCAGAACTTCCATGACAACCTTGTTAAATCCAGCCTGCACTCAACAAAAACCACCGTCAATAATATCCATTATTCAAATAAATCAGAGCATAGATTGAAATCAACCCCGAAATATTGTTAATGCACAATTTCTACATAGTTAGGGATTTTCACCCCTCCGTGGAATCCAGGCCAGAAGGGAATTTTGGGAAAATTCAGAGGGAGCGAAAATCCGCAAAGTAGGAAAAACTCTGGATTTTTGGGAAAACGCAAAGGACAAGGGAAATAGGGGAAATTTGCTAGCACAAGAGAATCCTGAAACTGAAGGAAAACCTGGATTTCAATGTTCTCCAACGATCTCGCTCAAATTGATTGAAGATCACAAATTTGAGGACCTAGGCTCAAATGCTAAATCATTCATTGATGGATCCAAACTCAGAATTCACTCAAGGGAAATTTGATCGGTATTGGTGATGGCTCCAAGGTCGAAACCCTAAAATCAACCAAAATGAAAACAATCATACACACAGGGTCGAGCTCAAAAATGCAATAATAAGAATGCAAGACACCATTAGACTCATCGATCAGCAGGAGAAAACAGCGATTGGGCCATCAACATTCATAAAACTATAGACCCAAACCCAAAATTCGGGAATTCGACAAGGAGACAGAATTTCAAGAAAATCTGATCCATGTGGAATTTTGCGAGGGACCAAAATCTCCAAAAAATAATGCAAAAGCTTAGCCGTCGGGCTTTGAGTGAAATCGGGAAAATTTGGACGGGGCAGAAAATCTCGAAAGTGGTGAAAAACCCAAAATGAGCTCAAAACGATAGATTTTCAAAGTACTTCTTAGAAAGGGGCATATGCACAAATAAGATAATCCTTCAAGCATGTGTTAAGGCAACAAAACCTCAAAAATAAAGGGCCAAAGCACAAAACCAGAGCAAAAAAGGGTCCCTACTTTCAGTGGGGCGTGTGTGCGAAAACTGCACAACAAGATATTTTTAACAAGTATGCAATATATTTAATCATATAATTATTTTTGTAATAGAGATGAATAATTAAATAAATGCTATAACAATATATAAGAGTTAGATAAAAGAATTAAAATTAAATACATTAATAACAAATAGTGATACTATTAGTGAGGGTAATATAAAGGGGGATCGTCATACTAAAATAAGTCGCAAATAAAATCACCCGAGTAAGAAAAGTATTTTATTGATAATCTTATTAGGGATGCTAAGATGGTAATAAAAGTTTTGCAAGCAACAATGAGCTGAACAAATAATAGTGTTTATGTGCTATTGTATATATATATATATATACATTATTAATATTATTAATAAAATTTATTATAGTATTGATATGGGTATTAATGGATGGTATTTGTAATAGTATAAATGAGGGTATATGTAAACATGATATCACTATCACATTAACATTTCTATTATGAGTAAAGTTTAATATTATTTGTGAGTAATAAAATTGATAGAATGTTTGTATTAATTGTAGAGGGAGCCTTAATATCATCGAGTATTGTTAATACTCTTATCAATATTCATATCGATAGTTACCTTAATACTAATGTTAGCATACTTAACCTTATTAATGCTCATCGATAATTGGATAGCATTTTTGGCAAAACCTTTTATAGATGTTGAAATATGAGAGGAAAATAAATAAATAAATGCAAACCATATAATTATTCATGTTGTTATTACCATCAAAAGTTACATATTTAGTACTTTAAATGCCATCATTGGGTCATGAGGAACTATCCTAATAATCATAATACCATATTGACCTTACTGTCAACAAGAAATAGAAGTAGGAACAACTCATTGTGGGTTACGATGACATAACCATTATAATGAGAATATTATTAGTGTAACCATTAAATTGTGATACTTGCAAATTTAATATTTAAAGTATAGTTAATAGTGAGAGATGCATTAATAATAGTATGCATTAGCAAGTTAAACCAACAAATTAATTAAAGAAAGGATGTTAATTCTATTGGAGATGGTTATTGTTGCATCATAAATGCTTAAAGCATTAATTAGCGTAATTAAAGGATTCAAAAAAAAAAATTATTGGGTTTTTCTAGTGAAAAATTATGGGCATAACAATTATATATTTTTTAACATATATAAAATGTATGGTTGGATTAGTGAGATATTTATAACAAGTATGCAATATGAAGTCAAACTTTATTAGATTTGATTCTTAATAAATTAGTTTTAACGATTCAATTTATAGCTTTATGCAATCTATAAGTTTAAATAGTTTGATGGTATCTAAACTTTATACATATAAAAATATGATAAATGTCTGATTATTTTGCTTTCCAATCTATAATTTTTTGATGTTCTTGGCTATATAATTGAGATGATTCACTCATAATGTAATGATAAAATTCATCCTCATATGGAGGATTTTATATTATCTTCCATTAAATTCATCCTCTTTATGAGATTCTTATGGAATATTGATATTGTAGTGTGAATTCTTAATTTTAGACATATCTTAACTAGATAAATTTAGGTTCAATGAAGGCAATAGAACTTTTTTTTCACTTACATAATCCTATTTTGAAGTTCATTTATGTTAACAACTATTAGATTAGATATTTTTATCCCCAATTATTTTCAAATAATTTTACACTAATCTTTGTTTTCTTATTCTTTCTTTCATTGTTTCATTTAAAATTTGAACCATTTAAGGATGCTATGTTATAGATTATAGTTGTCTTCCAATTCTTTTTAAATTGTTAATGGTATGAAAATATTATTGATGAGTAGATGAATTATTAGAACTGTTTTAGATAAATATATTCTCTATATCTAGATATATTATTTACCAAGGTCTCATTGCTTCTTTAGGTGTACATACATATATAACATGGAAAATGAAGATGTTCCACCTGCAGAAAATTTGTTTGGAAATACCACTAATGAGATTAAAAAATTGAGAGATTCATTAGCATAGGGTGCAAACCCGAGGATATATAGTGAACCATGCATGTTAATACTGCATAGTCTAGAAAAACTAAAAGATGAACTTGAGAGGACTAGTGCATATTCCCCAGATAGAGTAGCTGCTATTCTTTCCTGCATGTGGGAAGAAGTACATGGTGATGTTCCCCTTAAACAAATACAGGATAGTGTCACCAAAGAAATGATAAAAGCCACTTGTTTTCCATTTTATCAAAATGTGTGTAAGGTTAGGGGATACCAGGTCACTAGATGTGTCGATCATGCTATGCCCTCATTGATCTACCCACGATTTCTCGTAGCACATGGTCTATACCCAAACAATGACTAGATTCCATTGTATTTTGTTCAGCAGTTGTATGTTGAGGTCCATTTGGGCCTCAAAGTTAACTACCTAGAAATTCCACCATATGTTGGTCAGGGGCGGCAGGATTGCTAATAGGCCCACCTATCGTCGAAAGCGATAGACCACCCCCATGTTAGAGTAAAGGTTTTAACTTAATTATGTTAATTAAGTTACCTTTATTCCTCTCTTAAGATTTCACTTTAGTTTGCATATTGTGACATTTAATAATTATATTAATTATTAAATGTCTACCTATTAGGGTTACTTTTAGGTTTTACATGATCTCCTTTTAAGGATTGATCTTTGTAATTATTTCAATTCAGTCAATGCAATCTCTTTGAAGCTTGAAGAGGACTCTTGCTTTTTTGTCTCCATCTCTTCCTTTCTGTGATAGGTTATTTGCATGCAGGTGATCTTCGGGGTCTGTGAAGTTGGCTTTCACAACTTCAACACGGTATCAAAGCTCTAGACCTACTACTTCATGTTCATGTTTTGAAGGATTTTTGGAGCTTCAAGGGTTTGGGGTCTGTCTCTTTTGATCTAGGGCTTACCTATTTGATTGGAGTCTTTTGAGTCCAAACGGACCTTGCCATTGAGTCTGTAGCAGTTCAAAACCCCAAAATCGACTATTCATTTGTCCATTTTCGACAAAGTTGATCTGAAAGGCAAAAAAAAATTGCCAAAGAGGTCGCATGGCCTACCCAGCATGCAGATCGAGGTATACAAATTTTTTTGTCAAAAAAAAATATTTTTTTGGTACACGGAATTTTTTTTTCAAAAAAAAATTAAAAAGCTTTTTTACAAAGCTTAGGCGAAATTAATTTTTGTAGGGGGACAAATTAAGTGTAGGGTACCGCAGGTACCCTGCCATGGCAGGGCCTGCGGGACCCTCTCGTACCCTGCCCTCAGTGACCTTCAGTACGCCGATCAGTGTACTACCTACTGCCATCAGCTTATAGCTGACCAACAGTCTGATAGTACTGCCTCCGGCAGTACATAGGTCGCCGACCTAAAAATATTTTTTTTATTAATTTTTTTTAAACAAAAAAATTATTATTTGTAAATGTTTTTTATTGTTTGTTTTATATAAAAAAAACATTTTTTTCTGTAATAAGCCAAGTTGTGCAAGTGCACTGACGGCCATTTGACCGTCAAGTTTAGACTAGGTTTTTTGCTGCAACGGCCGTATGACCGTCAAATTTAATCCAACACTAGTTTTTTCCTCTTTGGAGCTAATTTTTTTCCAAAGGCCATAACTTGGGCATACGATACCATTTTTTGGTAAACAAGATATCGTCAGAAAGCTCATTCTGTCAAATTTCTAGTGGTGTGGGTCTCATCACTTCTTTTTTCTATTGGTGCATTCTATAGCCAGTTGAAGTCAAAGGATCTGTTTTCATGCCCGAGCTCATAACTTTTGACCAGTTTCTCCATTTTTTCGTGATCTTAGCGACGTTGGAACCGTATTTTAGAGCTCTTCAGTTCCATCCATGCAATTTTTCCATATTTCACTCTAGGTACATTTTATTCATTTTTTTGTGTTTTCACACTCTGGTGAATTACTTGGACATATTAGCTCTTGGGAACTTCTCGTTTGCGTGGGTTGCTTCATTTTTTGTTGTTCTTCATGTATTTCTAGTCTTTTGTCTTTTTATGACATTATGATCATCATTTGTAAGCAATATTATATGTAAACACACTAAGATAAAGTGTCACACTATTGTAAATGTATTTTTGGGGATTTTGCACATAACGTTGTGCCCTATTTTATACTTGCACTGTATAATAAAGTGCCATGGGGGGGTTGTGTAGTGCCTTTTTTTTTTCCATCACACCTTTGTCCGGTGAGTGTCCCTCCACGACAATAGTGGATCTATATGATTCCAGAATCATGCATGTGTGCTTTGTTTTGCACACCACTTTTTCAGTTGCAAGTGCTTTCTTGTGCACTTTCAAATGTTGTTTCCTCTCCTTCATGCACTATAGGGTGTTACGCAGCATTTCAATGGATCTTTCAAGCTCTCCCAATCAACATTATGGGGGGGTATTATACTGTTCATGCTAATGCTTCCTTAGTTTCTCCTTGGAAGGAATCTTCCATTCTCAGTTGATCAGTGTTTTTCAGACTATTGGTGCTTGTGCCATTTCTATCTCCATTCTAGGTGTTTTCCTTTGTTTGCCATCTGATTCGAGTAGTTTCATTGGGGGCACTCATGCACCATAGCAGTCATCTTTTGACAATTGTTTGTAGCTTCTTCTACTTTAGTGATGTTCTTCATGTCTTTCATCTCTTTTTGGAGTAGAGTTTTTCCCATGAGGTTTTCTCTATTTCTCCACTTTACAGAGATTTGGTTGTATTCGGGTACCTGATTAGGCCTAGTTGTTGGACCCAATTTTACTTTCATGCATTGTAGTTACTTTTTCCTTCTTGCACATGTTTGTAGCTACACATTTTCTCATCTTAAGGGGGGTGTTAGAGTAAAGGTTTTAACTTAATTATGTTAATTAAGTTACCTTTATTCCTCTCTTAATATTTCACTTTAGTTTACATATTATGACATTTAATAATTATATTAATTATTAAATGTCTGCCTATTAGGGTTACTTTTAGGTTTTGCATGATCTCCTTTTAAGGATTGATCTTTGTAATTATTTCAATTCAGTCAATGCAATCTCTCTTGAAGCTTGTAGAGCACCCTTGCTTTTTTGTCTCCATCTTTTCCTTTCTGTGATAGGTTATTTGCATGTAGGTGATCTTCGGGGTCTATGAAGTTGGATTTCACAACTTCTACACCCCATTGTTTAGGGTATTGGTTGGTGAGAGTTCTCCTACTCTCACCCCAGCTCTAGCCCCCATAGCAGATGAGGTTGTCATTGCTTCCCAAAAGGAAGCAATTGACACTGTAGGTGACATTGCGGTTGCCACCACTAGGATATCTAATGATCATGTAGGTCAGTATTTAATGTCCAGACATTCCTGATCCACGCCATTTTCAGCACAATGGACCACCATGGATCCTTTTACAGTGGTCGGCATCCCTACTCCTACACAGCTTGATGCACTTATAGGAGACATGGCACGCATGACTCTGCATTGTTTGGCTGAGGACCTGTTGGAGGCATATGCCCTCATTGCATCAGACAATGGGATCGGTATAGAGAATGTTAGAGATCATTTGAGATGTAGAGATCATTCAGTTCCAAGATCCCATCACTCTCAACCGAGCACTAGTGCACATTAGGATCCACCTACAGTTCATTCGGCAGTTGCACAGACTATGGGTTTTACTGATATGTTGATTGGTTCTAGTTCATCATCACCGATACCATCTCACCTTCATAGTCCTCTACATTCATCATTTATGGCATGACATGGGATAGATCGGATGGATGTAGATGTTGATTCGTCGCTTGACCATTTGGTGGATATGGTGGAGGCGACCGTTTCAGAGGACTTAGGTCATCTGATATCAAATGATGTGCATGTATGTGTGCATGTCATGTTTCAATTCTTTTTTCATTATTTAAAAAAAAAAATTAACTAGATATTCATGTAAGTTGATATATATATGTATATATATTATTACAGGTGGACATACCTCATATCACTCCTAGCCTTGGTCCAGATAGTGTGCATGATCGATGTGATTCTGTGGATGAATCTGTTGCCAGTGGACATGTGAGTTATACATTTTTATATAATCACACGTGTATATGTACATGCAATATTTATGTATGCATAGATCTAGATTGATATTTAAAAATACAAGTTCATTTAAAAATAACTTTCATAAATTTATTTAATATAAATTATATGTATTTAACACATCTTGTACACAATTTTATTTGCAGGGCTCAGTACATCTATCAGAGCAAGACCGTTCTCATTCAGATGGTCATTCGACTAGGAGTAGACATTCATATTAGGCCATGCACACTAGATTTATGATCTTTACCACATGTATTTGCTTATATGATGATCTTTAGTATTTGAGATTTGATGATCTCTAACTTACATTTGCTTATATGATATACATACATTTTCTCATTTGTTGATCTTTAGTATTCAACATTTGATGATCTTTAATTTACATTTTTCTTATATGATATGTACATATATTTTCTTATATGATATATACATACATTTTTCCTTTGCTTATAATATGTGTTATGTTTATATGTATTGAATCCCTTTACATGTATGTACATGTGTTTGCTTATGGTTTAAACATGTTTACACATAATATATGTATGCATTTTCTTTAAATATTCAATATACATACATGTTTTCTTATTTTATGATCTCTTACAACTTACATTTCCTTATATTCAATATACATTTGATCTCTAGTAGAATTTTAGGGAAATCAATGCCACTTTATAATTAAGTTCATTCATGTTGATCACAATAAATATTTTTTTAAAAATGACTTAAGCAACATGAACCATTGAGTTGAGAACAAGATATAATCTTTTTGACAAGTAACTTGAAATTCAATTCAAATATAATTAAGAAAATTCAATTCAAATTATACCTCTATTATACATTTTTGACACTTTAACAAAATTCTAAAATTACTAGATATGTTGTGCATACCTATGAATTAAATAACAACAAACTCCAGAATGAAATAACTTATTTGTTTACTACTTGATTCATTTAAACTAGGATCTAGTTATTCCATGTACACTAGAATAATTTTTTTCCCATCCCATATGCATATAAATAGAAGCTTATTTTTCATTATTGTGGATATCAAATTGCAAGATTGATTCTCATTTATATCACTTGGAGTGCAGATTTTGGAGAAGTTTTTGCACATTTATCGAGGCAAATATTGGAGCTCGACAACTTTTCATTTTTATCAATCAAGGAAAAATTTGGAGAATTTAACTAAGTTGGTAGAGGACTTGTTTTGAGTCATCTTTAAGTTGAAGAATAAAATGGGACAACAAAGAAAAAGAAAAAATGTGTCTCAATGAAAATTGTCAAAAGAAGAACAAAAGAAGCGTGAACAAAACTTGGAAAATTATCATAGAAAGAAACAAGGTACATGCTTGTTTCTTCTCTCTCTCACTCTCAAGTGTGTGTTTAGGAATTTTACTTTGAAAAACATGAGTATTCATTTGATGGGATGGAATCCATAATGTGCATTACTCCACCCAATAATTTGGTTAGTACACCTAAACATAAATTTGTATGTGCATACATTTTGCATTGGCTTTCTTATTAAAGTTAGAAATGTTTAATGTATGACCATTTTTCAACTTACAATACCCCAACTTAAAATGTACTCTTAAACTAAAATATTGTACATTAAATCCTTCCCTACAAACCTTACACTTATCTTTACCAATACCTTTGTTTAATGTTTTTGTCATCACATTATCATTGTTGAGTATTGCATCTTCACAATTTTCTCTTTACTTTGTTCATGAAGAAAATGATAGTGTACTTCAATACATGCTTAGTTCTCCATGAAACCTTAAATTTTGTGTCCCCACTATGCCACTTTGATTTTTTTCATATTTTTTCAACCACATTAATTATTTTATGGCTTTGCAAATTCCTATATATTCTAACTTTGCACTTTGAAAGAAACCATTATTTTTTCTTAATTATTCATGAAACTACACCTTCATGTACAATGAAGTAGCATTCTAATGTTGATATTTGGTGATCAATATCCCCTATCCAATCTACATTGCAACATATAATTAGCTTAAGATTTTTCTAGACTCCCATTGAATTTAATCTAATGATCAATAGTTCCTTAAAAATATTTTTTAAATATTTTAATGAATGCCCAATTCTAAGCTCTAGAATTATTTGAAAATTAGAACTCAAATTATACTTAAAGCCAATGCAATGTTAGGTTTTCTAGAGACTAACACATGTATACATCAAAACTCAAGCTATATGGTGCAAAGGAATAATAGTTATATATGATGGATTATTCTTTAAATTATGTCTTTAGACACATTTGTTTTGAAGGTTTATAACCATCATTGCACTTGAATGACTATAAATAATTTTAAATGTCGTCAATTCATCTTGGTCATGCAAGTTGCAATGTTTATTTGATCCTTGATTCCAATTCCTTAAGGCAATTCTTTTTGTTTCAATATTTGTGTTTGGTTTTAGTTGATTATTTGGGTTGTGTTTTATGTCCCATAAATTTTTAACTTTTTTCATCTTAGCATGATATTGGAAATTTATTTGAAACCTTGAAACATCTTATAGCCCAATTTTGTTGGGGTTCTTTGGATCACCTTGTTATACTCTAAGGGTTTCCTTTGCTATATCACTAGCCTAAAAGTTCTAAGTCACTTGTATGCATAATCCTCAAACTTTGATGCTTGGCATGGAATTTGACCTATGTGTATCCTATCCTTGGATATGCATTTATGGATTTGTTTTCATACATGTGCATGTAGTTGTTTTGTGTCTTTGGTCTTTTCTTTTCATCACTTCAATGTTCTCATTATTTTTATGTTTTATGCTCTAGGGATTCCTCAAGCTGGAGTCGAGCCAAATCTACATATTGGATCAAACGAATCCGTTGAAGAACACATGGACCTTGAAGTTAGGGAGGAGACCCAAGTTCAAACAATGCTTGTTGAAGAGGGGTCAAGATCACTTCCTTCTACTGGTATGGATGAGCATATAAAACTAGCACAAACTTCTCTCACTTATAGCATCATGTCTTATCATTTTTTTTGCTTGCATACATAAAATTCACTTATATAACATCATCTCTCACTTTTTTTTGCAAAATATTTTGTGACATGTAGGAAGGGCTCAACAAACAAGAAGTTTTCATGCTCAAGTCGAGCCAAATCTAGACATTGGATCAAATGAATCCGCTCAAGAATGCACGGTCCTTGAAGATAGGGAGGAGGCACAAGTTCAAACAATGCATGTTGGAAAGGGGTCAGGATCACTTCCTCCTATTGGTATGGATGAGCATATAAAACTAGCTGAGAAGGTGAGGAAACAAATTTCTCATAGAAATTTAGATCATTTACTTGAAATGGATATGGAGAAACTGAAATATTATGCCAACCAGCCTTATAATAAGAGAAAGAGGTCAATGACTAAATTTGTAAATGGAATGATCAATCATCATTTCAATCATCTTGATACACTTGAAAAAACCCAATTGTTATCACATTTACTTCTTCATGATGAGCTCAAAGAGTCATTACAATTGTTGGGTGTACATTCGGCATCAAATAAGAAGAAACACATGGGATTACAAAAGTATATTGTTCAAAATGTTAAAAAGGGTTTAGATTCCATTGGGAAAGGATCTCGATTAGTGGATAAGGCCACTACAAGAAGGGTGATGTTGACATCTATTATAAATCAAGATATAGCAAGAAAAAGAAAAATGTCTGCACTTTCAACTGAAGTTGGTTATAGTAGAACTACATTGATAAAATATGAGAAAAAGAGAAAATTTTTGGATGAGAGTTTAGAAGGAAATTGAGAAATTATGTGTAGAGCTCCCCGTTCTGACAGGATTGAAGATGTTGTTAGGAACTTGGTCTCAGGTTTTTGGCATGATCAGACTCATCCATCATCAAATACTAGAGATGTTATGAGACATGGGATTGGACCTAGTATTTATGAAAATCATATCAAACATTGGCTAGACATAACACAATTTGAGATGTATATGAACTTTTGTAATGCATATCCTCATATAAAGATTGGGAAAACAATGTTTCAAAGGTTAAAGCCATATTATGTGAAGATAAACAAGTTTTTTGAAACTTGTTGTTGCCATTATCATATTGAATTTGATCTCTACTATCAGGTGTTTTGAAAGATGAGAGAAGAAAGATGTGGGTTTCAAAATGCACCTCCTAAATAGGCAAGTTTGTTCATAAAGTCTATATTATGTGATCATGAAAATGGACCTCAAATAAACTACATAAAAGGAATTTGTGAGACATGTGGAAATTTGGCTAGATTTCCTTCAAGAATTGAGGATACTGACCTAACAAAGACAGTAAATTGCAAGAGGTAAGTACTATTTTTAGAGAGTTTATTTGTTTCAATTTCTCATAGATTGTTATTTGGATTCTCTTTGATGTAAGTTTTCATTGATTGTGTGGTTTATTAGTTATTCACATATTTTACTCACACAGGTACAAGTATGTAAAGTTGCAAACAAATTTTGGGAAAGAATCCACAAGGTTGAACTATGTAGAAGAGGAGATTCCCATTGGAAAATTTATGGAAGATTTTCAAAAATTGATACGACCATACATACAGCATTCCTTTTTTGCTAAGTGGCAAGCACAACAATTCCAAACATTGAGAGATACTTTCCCATGTGGAACAGTTCTATCAGTAGTTGACTTTGCAGAAAATTACTCCTTTGTACATCAAAAGGAGATTCAATCAGAGTATTACTTTTCAAAGCAGATCACTATTATGGTTCATGTGTGTTATCGACATGCAAAATTAGAAATGGATGTTGTTGAGAGTACAGATGTAGAACGGGCCATTAAGAAAGAATATTACTTTTATATTAGTGATGATAAAGAGAATGACACACTTTTTGTCCAACATTTCTTTACAATATTTTTTGAGAATTTGAGAAGCAGGGGTGTAAAATTTGAAAATCATTTTGTATGGTTAGATGGATGTGCAGCACAATTCAAATCTTCACGGCCATTCTATGCACTTTGTAGATATAATAAAATATACAAAATACCACATGTTTGGAGTTTTTTTTAGAGTGGGCATGGAAAGGGTGAGCATGATGGAGCAGGAGCTTGCATCAAACGAGATTTAAGAAAGCATCAAATGAGTTATCCAGAAGATCGTCTAGACAATGCACATGATGTTGTTGAATGGTGCAAGAAACACTTTGCATCAAATGTGGTTGGAACATCTTCAAGAACAAACCGACACATTCTACATAGAGTGTTTTGGGAGATATCGGGTATGTATAAATTACATTAAATCAAAAATTTGAATTTATTTAAATTTAAAATATATATATACATATTTGTTCACATAAGTTTTTTGTTGTACATATGTATCTAGGTGTGGATAGAAGACCAATGCATGGATGCAAGAGGGTAGAAAAAACAAGATATTTGCATTGTGTTAGGAATTCAAATAGTCGCCATGGATGGATATTAGACACAAGGGATTACTCTTGTTTTTGCACTAAGTGCATTGAGGGGAACTCTGATTATGCATGCAACAATCAAGAACTTGGATATGTTGGTAAATGGGATACGGTGCCACTAATTGTTTTAGAAACATATGATGAAAACGAGGAAGAAACATTTGAAGACATTCCTTTGATTTCAATTGATTTTGACCATATTTCAGGATTGGTTAGAAAAGGTACACATGTGTAAGTTTTCAATAATTTAAATATTATATATATCTAGTTAATGATCTTTAGAGACATTTCTAATTTTTTCAGAATTTTTTTGTGTAAATTTGGTGTACAAGAGATGTTTTTATGGTCATAGCAAAGCCTAGAAACATCGAAGGTGTTATCTATTATTTATTGCATTCCACAAAAGAGAGGAATAAGCTAACAGAACCTGAAACAAGTGATGGAATGTCATTTCCCATAGGTGAGTTTGAATTTAAAATTTTATATACATTGTATTCACATGTGCACATTACATTATAAACATTAAATATATTGTACAAACCTTGAGCAATTTAAAATGTTGCACACGCTCATATGGCTTACCTTAGGTTCATGTTTACCATGTAGGTTCTGTTGTAGTGAAAGGGACATATCTAAAACAAGTCAAATTTGTTCAACACGAGATTCATTTTGTTGACTATCAACCTGATAACAATGTATGTCAATATAGTCATTTGATAATTGCTACTGCCCTACATATTCAGGCAGTTCCACATGCACGTGGCCAAAGAAAATGGAGAATTAGATAGTGATGATCATCAAAAAATTCTACATGTTATTGAAGAGCGGGCTGAACCAAAATCTTTGACTTAGATTATATCCATGGTTTCCAAGTTCACTTGTAACCCTATACATGTTCAAATGAGAACTTATAGTAACTCGTACTTAGTTGTAAATCATATTGTGTAAATTATAATTATATGTACATATTTGTTCCATGGAAAATTCTTAAGTTCAAGAATCTTTCATAGCATCATCTCTCACTTTTTTTGGTTGCATGTAAACCCATATATATGCTTTCAATCCTTATTTGAAACATAGTGAATTTTTTTAAAATCATTTTGCCTAAATTACAATTATATGTACATATTTGTTCCATGGAAAATTCTTAAGTTCAAGAATATTTGATAGCATCATCTCTCACTTTTTTTGGTTGCATGTAAACCCATATATATGCTTTCAATCCTTATTTGAAACGTAGTGAAGTCTTTTAAAATCATTTTCCTAAATTACAATTATATACAACTT
>VDFB02358134.1:213658086-213718459 GCA_007258455.2 Sequoia sempervirens
CCCTACCCTTTATCTCTCCCACTCCCCCCCCTCTCTCTCTCAAGTCTCTCCCTCCTATCCCCATGCTCCCTTTCTCTCCCACTCCCTCCATATGTCTCTCTCAATTAAATGATATGGGCCTTCCATAAAATTTCTAAACCATACTTGCCATTCTCTCCAGCTAAAAAATCCATTTAGGCCCATTAAAAAAAACTTAAGAGTAGTTAAAGAATACCCATAAGCACAAAGCTAATGAATCTTCAACTTCATTGCTCAGGTGATTTAAAGCATCAGAATAAAATAACCTTATGGGTCTCTAAATCTTATACAGTATATGATATGAAGCAATTTCATCATTGTGGGAAAATCACTGCACTAAAAAGATTTCTAGAGAAAATAAAATCTAGGAGGTTCGTAGGGTTGTAAATACATTAGAATCAGAATAGGAACAACTAAAAAAGGAGTGACTCATAATCCTTTTAACCACAGTTTACATTTTGAGAATACAAAAATTTGGAATATGCAGATCATCAAATTAGTTAGGCTATGCAAATGGACCTCATCTTTCAACCGAATATTCTCAATACGTAGTTGCTGCTCTTGAAGACAGACTTCTGCAATAACAACAGGTGCTCTGCAGTTGGTGCATATGGGATTTCTCATGGCTTCTTTAATTGCCATGTTCTCCAAGTGAAGCTTCTCATTATCCTGCTTGAGGAGAGTGTTTTCATGACACTCGTGTTGAGCCTGAAAATCCAAGATTTGAAAAGCCATGATTAGAAAAAATTAATATATAGTTTTTAACTATATACTTTTAATATTATAATAATAATATATATAGTTTTTAATTATATACTTTTAATATTATAATAATAGTTATATATTATAATAATAATATAATTATTAAAATATATTGCAATAATAAGTATATTATTTATTATAATTTAAAAGGAATATAATTTATATTTATATTAATATTAAATATTAATTTTTAATAGAGGGGGTTCAACCGAACATTTTTAGAACATTCGACCGAACCCCATTCAAATCTATTTTTTATTGTATGTTAAATGGGTTCGGTCGAACACTAGTTTGGTCGAACCCCCATTTGACCAAACATTTAATTTTTGTTTGACCAAACAATGGTTCAACCGAACCCACTTATTTTCACCCACATCCTCTCAGGCACCAAAATTGCTCAGAATTTTGCACTTCGAAGCTCAATTTGAGAATGAAAATGGAGGAGATCTTAGAAAACCAACTGGTATCAAGTTTCCCTCAAAACAAGCTATCCAACGAATATAATTTTAATATGTTTTCATTATATTATCTATTTGTTTTTTAAGTTTTAATAAATATAGGTTTTTCACCAAAAACAAAACTCTATGTTTTGCACATGTGGAAAAATAGAAGATTATCAAAAAAAAAAATTAAAAATATGAGTGCACCAGATATTGGAGTCCTTAATCCAACAAAAAAAAATAAAATTCAATACATATAGTAAAAGTTATGCATTATACACATTATGTCCGAATTGTAATTGATTTGACTTTGAAACTTGATTAAAGAAAAATTATTCAATAAAAACTATCTAACCAAGTGGAAGCACTAGATATCGAAGTTACAAATCTAAATTTGAAAGAATTAGAATTTTATCTTTCAAGGAAAAAAAGTTATGCATTATACGATGTGCGTCACTTTTTAAAAATGTTGTTTTTTGAAAAAAAACCAGTTTTCGTGGGAGATGGAAAAAGAAGTGCAATCTGATTCCAAAATTTTTGAAAAAACTATTTTTAGAATATATAGACAAAATGTGACAAGACTCGACAAGACTCTAGTTTGCATCATCTTCAAAGTCCTCATGGTTTAACCGCTATAGGTGCCCGAATGTGAAGATTTAGTTTAAAAAAAAATCAGTGCCAGTTTGGCCAAAAATTGTAAACCACTATTGTGGTATCACCCTTTGGTGGGCCTTTGTGGCCTACGGATTTGATTTGGATTTTGGATTTTATTTTTATTTTCTTCACCATGTCTTTTAGAGGGGACATGGGGAGCTATATATTCATTTGAATGTTTAGATTTATGCATTTTTACTTTGACATCCAAAGTGCTTTTAATAGCAATGGGATGGGTGCAATCAGATGGATGATGTGGAGGAAATACGAATGGAGTGATGGAGGTAGGATTTTAGGGATGATATGTGGATAGAGGATGTGTAGGTATGTGCCCTTTTTATCCTGATTAGGGAACATGAGAGTGGGATGTTTATGATGATTGACATGGATAGGTGATTGGTGGATAAAAGGATGAATAGGACAAGATGGAGGAGGTGATTATGTGGTATAAGGGCCCAAAATGGACTTAGTAGCTAGAGGATGTACAATGGGAGATGGAGGGATGTAAGGACCCAAAATGAATGGAGCAGATGAAAGAGGAATATGGATGGTTGTTTGGAGGTGATACAATGAAGGAGGGTGGATGGCAACAAATGATCGGGTGGAGTGATGGGAGGAGCCTCTTATTCATTTAGAAGAGGATTATTAAGGGTATGTGGAGGTTGTACCAAAAATTTTGGATTGTGATTCGCGAGTAGTACATCTGAGACCTCGCGTATAGGATTGTTCTTTGACTTGGATGGGCTCTAAAATACCTTGCTCATGAAGGCCTAAACCTTTTCCTTGATAGTTCATGTTCTTGAGCATTTGATCCATGATAGGATTTTTGTTATTCTGGAAGAATGATGTGAGTCCATTATTAGGTGGAGGATGATGGGTGGTATATATACTTTTTTTCTCTTCTGCAAGGAGACCACCATGGAGGAATGTGAGAGTACCAAGGGGATATAAAAGTGATGTGGGGATAGTAGGTTTAGGCGACAATGGAGGATCATGAGATGTAGATGATGGGATAGCAACATCTTGATTGGGACAAGTGGTAAGGAATCGGGAGAGGGATTAGGTGACATGATAGGATCTGGATTTGTGGTAGCAGGTGATAAGAGCTCATGCGATGGAGTGATCAGATATTGAGTATCAAGGGGATCATGGGATGGAGTGGATGGAGGATTATGATCTTGAGGTGGACTAGATGGGATGGTAGGATCTTGATTTGGAGAAGGGGATATGTTGGTATGCTCTAGATCAAGCTCTTGGCATGACTCATCTTGTGTGGATGGTATGATGATGAAGTATTGAAGAGACTCCTCAAGTGGGGGAGATGGAAGGATGGGGGATTCATGAAGTTCATGGGAATGGATTTTCGTGATACTAGGAGTGGGAGAAGTGGATTGCATTTGGGTTTCTGTGATGGATTGGGTGGATCTAGAGTAGAAGATGGTGATTGGATTTGATTGTCTTTGATGGGTTTCGTGGTTCTTGAAGTAGGAGATGGTGGTTTGGTGGAGTCAGTGGGTGTGAAGGTTTCAACGGTTTGAGTGGTGCGAGGGGTGGTAACATCAATGATAGGTGTGGGATGGAGAAGGGTCTAATGACTAGTGATCATGGATGATGGATTGGGATGGTATGGTTCCATGACTTCAAGGTGTGAATTTGGGGATGTCTTCCTTGTCATAAGTCCTTGGAGAACCTCTGGAGTGAGAATTGTGCATACTCTAGGCTTATATGGCATAGTAGGTGTGGATGAAGGATTATGGATTGGTGGATGATTAGGATTATGGATTGGTGAACTAGGATTAGATGGAGGAACGAGATTGGATGGAATACTAAGGGTAGGTGGAGGATTAGGATTGGATGGAGGGTTAAGGTATGGATATTGGGATGGTGAATTTTTATAGGACATGGATGGTGGATTAGGACAAGAGGATATGGGTGGTGGATTATAATAAAGGTATTGGGATAGCAGATTAGGATGGGAAGATTGAGATGGTGGATTAAGATAGGAGGATGTGGATGGTGGATTAGGATAGGAATATGTGGATGTTGGATTAGAATAAGAAGGTGTGGATGTAGGATAAGGATAGAAAGATGTGGATGTTGGATTAGGATAAGAAGGTGTGGATGTAGGATAAGGATAGGAAGATGCGGATGTTGGATTAGAATAAGGTGTGGATGTAGGATTAGGATAGGTAGACTAGAAAGGAGGATTATGATAGGGGGACATGGATGGGGGATTGTAATAGGAGTATTGGGATGGTATATTAGATTGGGATAAGAGGATATGGATGTTGGATAAGAAAATGATGTGGATGAAAGGTATGATGAATATGCGGATAGGGAAGATATTGGATATCCCCTGTCAAAGGTAGCATAAGGGTTTCTAGTAGGTGTACATGAAGATGTGATGGGATAGCAAGGAGGGATGATTGGATTTTGGAAAGCGGTTGGGGAAAGCTTACTAGAAATGATAACATCAAGGGGATCTAGGTCATATTCTTCTTGATCCACAAGACTCTCGTTATCGTCGTCAACGTAATTAGGATTTCCCTTGACTACTATTAATGGTTGCATTGGTGAAGGATAAGGATTCATGATGTTAGATTAGATGGATAGGGATTGAAAATATGGGAATGGAAAATTAGAAGGAAAGAAAATGTGATGAAAGGATAAATAGGATGGATTGGAAGAAGATGGATGAATGGATCTTAAGATTTGAAAAAGCTCAAATAGGGGTTTAAGTTAAGATCGGATTGGGATTAGATTAAAGCTCAGATTAGGATGATTGGAGGATGTGATGGGATTGATTCTACACCAAGTTCAAGGGGTTTAACTAGAGGATGTAAGGTGCTGACAATCAGATTTTTCCAAATTTGGCAGTTTTCAAAAATTGTCAAATTTTGCCATTTTAGGTAACTGCACAGGCATATCTTTGAGAGTCCAATTTTTTTCCCAAAAACCTCCTAAAACTAAGGTAGGATGAATTTCCAACTAAAATCCTAAATTTGAGACATGCATTCTGAGTTATTAATGAAAATGATTTTTCAAAAACTAGAAAAAAACACTAAATTATGATTTTGAGGGTCAAGATGAAAGTTTGAAGCCCTGAAAAATGTGTCAAAATAGGGGCCAACCAATTGAGGGTCTATTGAGAATCCACATGCCACCTCATAATGCAACCACCCATAAAATTTCAGCCCAAATAGACACCCAAGTCAAAAGTTATGGCCTCTGAAAGTTTTTGTGTCAAAATCAAAATCCTTGAAACGAAGTCTAGGTGATTGGGATGGATGATTTGATGATGGATATGGACTCTAATGATGTTCTAAGAAGCCCCCATTTGATTTGGTCAATGAAACAATGACTTTCAGAATGTGTTGATGAATGAAAATGATGATGATGGGAAGACGAATGAAGGTCTGCTTTTGGGAAAATTCACTTGTCTGGGGGGGCAAGGTCACCTATCTAGAGGGCAAGGTCGCCTATCTAAAGGGAAAGGTCGCCTATTGGAGGGTAGGTTCACCCATTGGTGGGAAGGGTCACCTATTAAATGGCAGGTTCACCTATTGAAGGGTAGGTTCGCCTATTGGTGAGTAGGGTCGCCTATTGAAGGGTAGGTTCACCTATTGGAGGGTTGATTTGCCTATTGGAGGGCAGGGTCACCTACTGAAGGGCAGGTTCACCTATTGGTGGGCAGGGTTGCCTATTAAAGGGCAGGTTCACTTATTAGAAGGTAGGTTCACCTATTGAAGGGCAGGTTCACCTATTGGAGAGCAATTTCACCTATTGGAGGGCAAGTTCGCCTATTGGAGGGCAGGGTCGCCTATCTACTGGGCAAGGTTGCCTACCTACTATCAGACCCTCTAAACAGAGAAAGGGACTTTTGGAACGGGAAAAAGGACTATCAAATCAGGGAGACGGATGATCAAAATAGGGAAATGAATGATTGGATTGGGGAAATGGATGATCGGATCGGGGAAATGGGTGCTTGGAATGGATGAACAAATACTCGGAACGAGGAGACGGATGGTCAGAATGGATGAATGGATACTCGGAACATGAGAACAGATGATCAGAATGGATGAACGAATAGTCAGAACAAGGAGATGAATGGTCAGAATGGATGAATGGATACTCAAAACGAGTAAACGGATGATCAGAATGGATGAACGAATGCTTGAAACAAGGAAACGAGTGCTCGAAATGGGAGACTGACTCTCAGAATGAGGAGATGAAAGCTCAGAATGAGTGAATGATTACTCGAAATGAGTAAACAATTGCACAGAAGGGGAGACTAACTCTCAGAATGAGGAGACGGATGCTCAGAATTGATGAACGATTACTCAAAATGAGTAAACAATTGCTTGAAAGGGCAGACTAACTCTCTGAATGGGGAGATAGATGTTTGGAATGACTGAACGGAGGATGAAATTAGCTGTTTGGGGGCAGGTTCACCCAAGTTGGAGCAGGTTCACCCAAGTATGGGGCAGGTTTGCCTAACTTAAGGGAAAATTCTCCCAAATTGAGGTCAATGTCACCTATTCAATGAAAGATAGTTCAGAAATGGATGCTCGAAATAGGTAAATGGGTGCTCAGAACAAAAAGACGGATTCTCGAATTGAGGATACGAATGCCTGAAATAGGGAATGGGTGCTCAGAATGAGGAGACAGATGCTCAAAATGAGGAGATGGATGCTCAAAATGAGGAAACAGGTATTGAGAATGGGCAAACGATTGCTTGGAATGACTGAATGGTAGATGAAAATGGTTGTTTGGGGGGAAAGTTCACTCAAGCTGGGGAAATTTCGCCCAAGTAAGGGCAACTTCGCCCAAGTATAGAGTAGGTTCACCCAAGTATAGGGAAAGTTTTCCCAACTTAAGGAAGGTTCGCCCAATTGGAAAAACTAGTTGTTTTGATGGTTGTTTGACTGTCAGAGGGAAAATTCGCCCCTCTTCAGGGTAGGTTCTCCTGTTTGGTGAAAAGATAGACAATTTTGACAGAAACATCCTGAGAGATGACTGACACATAAGGTAGGTTCACCCCTGTTCATGGTAGGTTCGCCTTTGTTCAAAAACCTGAACTTGACTTAGGTGAAAATGGCTATGGAAAAGGACCAAAAACATAGCAAACAACAAGCAGTAGACAAAGGCTAACTTGACTAAATAGATACGCACTGGTTTCGCACGGAGAAGATAGTTCAAGCAGCACGATCCTAACATTAGTAAGAGAGTATAGCCAACACGGTCCTATAACTAGGATGAACAAGGCAACTAGGGAGTCCTCGATATATGTATGGTACATGAGGCACAACCGTTAACACCAGCCCTTCTACAAGTGTGACTCAGGAACCCCAATGAGATACTAAAGGCTCAGACCAAATCTTCATGTCTATCTAGGTATCACTCTAGCTTTGATGCTTCCCCAGACACAATGTGACTAGATTGGGGTACAACTTTGGCTCTCCCCCCTTTGTATACCCCACTGGTACGTGTGGTTGGGATCATCCCTTGGGGTAATGAAATCCCCAAGCAGGTCCCACTAAAAAGAGAACACTAACCATTTTTGGCTACCCCCCAGGCTCACACAAAGTGCAAGGGGAAAGCTTGAATGATGTAGTGCACCTTGGGTGACACAAAAGAATTGCAAACACGAGAAATAGTATGTTTACTCCTCCTAATTAGATCTATGAGCCTAGATTAATAAACAAAAATGACAACAATATAAACTAATAATGCTGAAATGATCACTCTGAAAGAAAAGTGTTAGTAGTTTGATTGATAGGTAGGGGTTGGATGGAAACAATCACTGTTCCATGCTTTGGATCTTGCTTGGGAAGACCCCCATGGTGTCACACTCCACCACCTTAATCTATAGGACCTACTGCTTGTGCAGGCTCCCCTGGTTCACCTTGCCAACCCAACTATCAAGTCAAATCCTACCAACCAAGCCAACCTTGGTGCAATGCTTCAACTCTTCCTTAGCCCTTAATCTACCCTAAAGGCTAACCTATCCTCAACACTCAATTAGATCTTTGCAGGGGTGTAGAGATGTCTCCAATAGCTTCAAACCATCCTCCTAGGGTTCTTGAAGGTTCACCAAACTCCACCTTTCCATCACTTCCACCAAACCCTCATCTTGGGTTAAAAAGGCTACTAGCCATGAGCCCCAATTAGGTCTCCATCTCCGAGAAAACTAGTCTTTGCTCAAAACTTTCCAAAGAACACCTCATTCTTTCTTTGAGGTTCTTGGTTCAAATGAACGCCCCTCAAATATTTTTGAGGTTTTGGGCCTTTATCAGCCGTACAAAGCCTCAACTTGAAAATGGGCATAAACTAGGGTTTTTAAGCCATTTTTTGGTTGCCTTCAATCTGTCAAGACTTCCACCAACCAAATGAATTAGTGGAGCCTCCTCCTATTTATGAAACCTTGGTAAGACTTCCACCTACCTTCTCAAAAAGGAAATTCAGCAAGAATCAATCACACCTACAAGCTATGTGCTTTGCACTCCTTGTCTTCCCTAGCCGGACTCTTCCTAGCTCGCCTAGGGCAAGACTTTGCCAATAGCTCCTATGCACACACAAACCCTAAAACCTACCATATGTACACACATGGAGTCTAGTCACTATTCCCAAAGGGTCATACAATTTGTATGGTGGTAAAGTGGACTAACACTCCATTTCAACAAAACTGCCTGGTTCAGACTAGCAATAGGGTTAAAATGAACTATTTACAAACAATGATTGAAATCTAATCAAAAAGACTAAAAGATGGCACACTAAGCTTGAGAAAAAACTAGACTACATCCTCCACAAAACACAGTAACAAATTCAATCCATTAAAGCTCTCAGGTCAAGGCACACCTTAAATATGGTTCCTCAATCAGTTATTCCCCCTTGGTCGGACATATTAGTTACCTAGTGGAAAGAGTTGCAAAATGCACTGTGTTTTACAACTTTTGCCAATTTTTTTAGAAAACTAAGCAAGATGAGTTTCTAAACTCATCCATCCTTTCACAACTTCTATCCTAGAGATAAAACATGTCCCTAAGCTATCACCTCAACTCAATGGTCAACATGACCTTCAAAGTAACATGCTAAAGATAAAAATTCAAAAACTAGGTTGCCTAATTGCCTAGTGTTTCCTAGTGTCCCTTAGGTGCTCCTGCAACATTCTACCCCTCTCTACACAAACACTAAGGAATGTGAGGAGAGATCAGTGACACATCAATTCCCTACTTCTTAAACTAAGCTTCATCTACCCATGTAGCCTCAGATTCATGTTTGTTCTTCCATTTGATAAGATGCTCCATGTACACCTTATACCTTGTAGATTTCTTCACTCTTGACTCCAAGATCCTCTCTGCTTGTAGCTTGTCTGGAGTAGGTAAGGTTATGTTGCTTACATCCTTGAAGATCTCCCTACTATTCTGATCTAGGTCATTGATTGACCCCTTATACCTGATCAAATTAGCTACATTGAACATTGGTGAAATCCCTAAATCTGCAGGTAACTCCACCTTGTATGCATTTTTCCAATACTTGGCTAACACCTTGCATGGTCCCACTCTTTTCATCTGCAATTTGGTTGATGTACCCTTCTACAACCTAGATTTTTTGATGTGGACCATGACATAGTCTCCTACTACAAATTGCAAATCTTTCCTTGACAAATCTACCTTATGCTTCAATTTTTGTGTAGCCTTGATGACTGTCTTCTTTACCTGCTCCTGAATCTTTTTCATGGTCTGAGTGAAGTCCTCTGCATGTCCAATCCTATGCTCCATAGCTCCAAAATCCCTGAGCTCACATATTTCTCTTGGGTGCATCCCATACACTATTTCAAAAGGACTCTTCCCTGTGGTCCGGTTCACACTGTCATTGTATGCATACTCAACCTGTGAGATAACCATGTCTGCTGTTTGTCCATACTCTTTGGTTAGGCACCTTAGAAGGTTACCTAACACCCTGTTAATCACCTCTATTTTCCCATCGTTCTAAGGATGGTAAGCTGATCCAAAGGATAGGTTGGTACCTAATCTACTCCATAGAGTCTTCCAAAAATTACTCATAAACTTCACATCCCTGTCCAATACAATGCTCAAAGGCAATCCATGGATCCTTACAATTTCCTTGAAGAAAAGGTGAGAAATGTAGCTAGCATCATGTGTGGTCTTGCAAGGAATAAAGTGACTCATCTTGCTGAATCTATCTACCACCATATAGACACTATCAAACCCTGTCTTAGTCTTAGGGAGTCCTACAACAAAATCCATGCTAACACACTCCCATGGTCTATTGGGAATAGGTAGAGGTTGATACAAACCTACATTACTAGCTCCCCCTTTGGCTTTCATACAAACTACACACTGCTCCACATACCTCCTGACATCCCTTGGCAACTTGGGCCAATAGTAAAACCTTTGTACTATTTCCATTGTCTTGTTGATACCAAAATGACCACTAAGACTACCATTGTGCTTCTCATAGATAAGATTCTCTCTCATAGAACCTTTTGGAACACACAACTGATTTCCCTTGAATAACAATCCATTTTGTAATGTATACTCTGAGTATTGACAATGAAAATGATTCTCAAAGTTAGAACATACCTTGTAAGCCTCTGAGAAGTCTTCATCTTCCCCATAGAGATCCTTGAAACTCTCTATCCCAATGCTCTTGATCTGTATCTCTTGCACTGTCAACAATCTCCCACTTAGTGCATCTACCACCTTGTTCAACTATCCCTTCTTACGCTTGATGGTGAAGGTAAAAGCTTGGATGTATTCCATCCATTTCAAATGTCTATTACTCAACTTCTGTTGAGTGTTGATATAGCTAAGTGCCTGATTGTTAATAAAGACCACAAACTCTTTAGGTAGAAGGTAATGCCTCCACTTCCTAAGTGACTGAACTAAAGCATAAAGTTCTAGGTCATAGGTAGAATACTTCTTATTAGCTTCATTAAGCTTTTCACTAAAGAAAGCTATAGGCATGCCTTCTTGGCTTAGCACTCCTCCTACTGTAACTCCACTAGCATCACATTCCACAGTGAACAACTTGTCAAAACTAGGTAATAAGAGAAAAGGTTGAGTTTCCCCTTCTTGTTTTAGTTTCTCAAAACCTTTCTTAGCTTCTTGGGTCCATTTAAACTTAGTATTCAAGCCACCTTTGATTGTGTCTAGGACTGGTGCACATATGCCACAAAATTTTCTTATAAACTTCCTATAAAACTGAGCTAATCCATGAAAAATTCTCACCTTTGTCCCTGTGGTTGGTATAGGCCAGTTTAGGATAGCTTCCACCTTGCTTGGATCCATTTTCAATGATCCTTGGGATACTACAAACCCCAAATACACAAGCTCTTGTTTAAAGAAATCACACTTCTCTAGGTTGATGGCCATCTTCTCCTCTTGCAATCTTCTAAGAACCAACTCCACATGCTTTAGGTGTTCCTCTGCTATCTTGCTGAATATGAGTATATCATCAAGATATACCACCACAAATATCCATGTAAAGTCTTTAAGCACTTCATTCACGAGCCTCATGAATTTGCTAGGGGCATTAGAGAGGCCAAATGGCATAACTCTCCACTCATACAACCCATTTGTTGTCTTGAAGGCTATCTTCCACTCATCTCCATCCTTGATTCTGATCTGATGGTATCCACTCTTGAGATCCAACTTTGTGAAGTACTGAGCTCCTCTAAGACAATCCATCAAGTCCTCAATTCTAGGAATAGGGAACCTATACCTAATTGTGATTCTATTTATTGCCCTAGAATCAGTGCATTATCTCCACTTGCCTCCTTTCTTGGTTTCTAAGACCACTGGTACTACACATGGGCTGATACTCTTCCTAATCAATCCTTGATCCAATAACTCCTGCACTTGCCTAGCTACCTCTAGGTTTTGATCCGGGGTAAGCTTGTAGGCTGCTTTGTTTGGCAATGAATCCCCTGGTATGAAGTCAATCTAATGACTAATGGCTCTCTTTGGAGGCAAAGTTTCAAGTGCGCCATCACTGACTATGTCCTTATACTTCACAAGTAACTTTTGGACTACTTCAGGTATGACTGTTTTCTCAGTCTGATCTTCCTCCTTAGTCTGCATCATAACCACATATCCTTCACCCCCTTGATGTAGGTTGTTAAGGAACTCTTTACCACTGCTCAACAAGACACTAGGTGTCTTTGACTGTCCTTCTTCCTCATCTGACAGTGACTGCAACTTAAATGTCTTCCCATCCTTCTTGAAAGAAACGGTGTTCTCTTTCCCATCATACATGGCACTTCTGTCATACTGCCATGGTCTTCCCAATAGTAGATGGCATGCATCCATGGGTAACACATCACAAATCAACTTATCCCTGTACCCTCCAATGGAAGACTCCACCGTTACCTGCTCATTGACAAGAACACTCTGCCCTTTGTTCAACCATGTTACTTTGTAGGGGTTAGTGTGGGGTACCTTCTCCAATTTTAGTTTCTTTATTGCCTCTTCTGAGATGATGTTATCTGTTGAACCTGAATCCACAATAACCTTACATACTTTCCCAAGTATTTTCCATCTCACTCTAAATAAAGCTCTTCTTTGTTTTGGCTCTTCCTTGACCGGTTGTTTGATCAAAACTCTCCTAAACATCATATTCTCCCCTCTTTTTTATTCAATGTGACTGATCTCTGGTGATTTAGCACTCATCGTGTCCTCTTGAGCATATGCCACTCTCTTCTCAGTGCTTGATGAAGATGCTTTCAATGAGCCCCTATAAGCTAGATGTCCTACTTGGCCACAATGGTAACACTTCATATTAGCAAAGTAAGAATTACTCCTACCTGCTCCTCTTCCTCTTCCATAGCCTCCTCTAGAAGTTGTCTCACTTCCATGCTCTGTGAATTTAGAATCTCCCTGATTTCTTTGTTCAGTCCCTCTACCTTGGTATCCACCTCTATGTCCTCTTTGATCTCTTTGAACTCTTCCTTTGCCTCTACTCTTACAAGCCTGATCTTGTTTCCTCTTGCTTCTTTCCTCTATCTTAATAGCTAATTGGTAACATTGGTGTACTATCTTGGGACTTAGAAGAGTCATCTCCTCTTGAATGTTCCACTTCAAGCCATTAAGATACCTAGCCACCTTGAGACTTTCATCTTCTGAAACATTAGACCTCATACAAAGTTTTTGAAACTCCTTTGTGTAAGTGTTCACATCTTGGTCTCTTTGCCTCAAGCTTTGTATCTTCTTATGTAACTGAATCTCATAATCATCTGGCATGTATGCTTCTCTCACTTTTGCAACCATACCTTTCAAAGTTCAAATAGGCTTCTTGCCTTCCTTTTCCCTCTTTGTCTGAATGAATTTCCACCATGTCAAGGAAGATCTTCTCAATCTTGATTTGGCCACCTTTACCTTCTGTGCTTCAGTGACTCCATCACATTCAAAATGGTTTTCCATTCCCTCTATCTAGTCCATTACTAGATCAGCTTCCATTTTCCCACTAAACAGTGGTATTCCTTCAAGTGATTTTCCACTCAAAGCCTTGAATGCCTTCAAGAAAGGCTCTTCTTTCAAAATAGGGTTAGGTTCAGGGGTCTTATATTCCTCTACAACCTCTTCTTTCTTGGGTACCCTTCCTTCAAACTACACATTACTTATTGCTTCCTGAAGTTGGGCTATTCTTTCCTTCAATAGCCTATTATCTTCCTCCTATTCTCCGACCATCTTGGCCAATTCCACATTTGTCACCATGATGGCAGAACAACTAGACTCAATCTCAGACATACAATAGTCAATCCCAAATCTTTAACTTGCTCTGATACCAATCTGATAGGTAGGGGTTGGATGGAAACAATCACTGTTCCATGCTTTGGATCTTGCTTGAGAAGACCCCCATGGTATCACACTCCACCACCTTAATCTATAGGACCTACTACTTGTGCAGGATCCCCTGGTTCACCTTTCCAACCCAACTATCAAGTCAAATCCTACCAACCAAGCCAACCTTGGTGCAATGCTTCAACTCTTCCTTAGCCCTTAATCTACCCTAAAGGCTAACCTATCCTCAACACTCAATTAGATCTTTTCAGGGGTGTAGACATGTCTCTAATAGCTTCAAACCATCCTCCTAGGGTTCTTGAAGGTTCACAAAACTCCACCTTTCCATTGCTTCCACCAAACCCTCATCTCGGGTTAAAAAGGCTACTAGCCATGAGCCCCAATTAGGTCTCCATCTCCGAGAAAACTGGTCTTTTCTCAAAAATTTCCAAAGAACACCTCATTCTTTCTTTGAGGTTCTTGGTTCAAATGAACACCCCTCAAATATTTTTGAGGTCTTGGGCCTTTATTAGCCGTACAAAGCCTCAACTTGAAAATGGGCATAAACTAGGGTTTTTAAGCCATTTTCTGGTTGCCTTCAATTTGTCAAGACTTCCACCAACCAAATGAATTAGTGGATCCTCCTCCTATTTACCAGACCTTGGTAAGACTTCCACCTACCTTTTCAAAAAGGAAATTCAGCAAGAATCAATCACCCCTGCAAGCTATGTGCTTTGCACTCCTTGTCTTCTCTTGCCAGACTCTTCCTGGCTCGCCTAGGGAAAGACTTTGCCAACAGCTCATGTGCACACACAAACCCTAAAACCTACCATATGTATACACATGGAGTCTAGTCACTGTTCCCAAAGGGTCATACAATTTGTACAGTGGGAAAGTGGACTAACACTCCATTTCAACAAAACTGCTTGGTTTAGACCAGCAACAGGGTTAAAATGAACTATTTACAAACAATGATTGAAATCAAATAAAAAAGACTAAAATATGGCACACTAAGCTTGAGAAAACACTAGCCTACATCCTCCACAAAACATAGTAACAACTTCAATCCATTAAAGCTCTACTTTGAAGCAAAATCAGTAATAGCACACAAAACGCTCTTTTTCTTTCAATTCACAAAATTTTCCCACACTACCAATGCTTCCAACCCTACTCTCAGGTTGAGGCACACCTTAAATATGGTTCCTCAATCAGTTATGCCCCCTTGGTCGGACATATTAGTTACCTAGTGGCAAGAGTTGCAAAATGCACTGTGTTTTACAACTTTTGCCAATTTTTTTAGAAAACCAAGCAAGATGAGTTTCTAAACTCATCCATCCTTTCACAACTTCTATCCTAGAGATAAAACATGTCCCTAAGCTATCACCTCAACTCAATTGTCAACATGACCTTCAAAGTAACATGCTAAAGATAAAAATTCAAAAACTAGGTTGCCTAATTGCCTAGTGTTTCCTAGTGTCCCTTAGGTGCTCATGCACCATTGATCTTTGTTCTCTGACAAGCATGAAATAGCTGCACCAATGTTAGTAAAAAAATAGACACACTCACCAACAGACGATGTTAGGGGGTTAGTATCTCGAAACGATAAGAAACAGATGCTAAAAACAAAGTTTAAACCCATGTTTTACCTCATAGACACCTATGTTTGGCCAAGGTTGCCCCTATCTGGGGTAGGCTCACCCCTCTATAGGGTAGGTTCACCCCTTTGTAGGACTGGTTTTCCCCTCTATAGGGAAAGTTCACCCATCTATGGGGCAGGTTCGCCCATTCAACAAACTGAAGGTATATTTTGTCTTTTGCACAGATGAACGACTCTGCAAGGTAGGGTCGGCCCTGTTGAGGGCATGTTCACCCAAGTTGGGGCAGGTTCACCCAACTTAGGGAAGATTCACCCCTTTGTAGGGAAGGGTCACCCAATAGTGGGCGGGGTCGCCTCTGTCAACTACAGTCACCTCTCTACAACTTGAACCTGCAAAATATCAAACAAAAGACAAAGTAGAAGCAAGGGACCCATTTGTGGGTCCCACCAGGCATTCCATAAATGTGATGCAATAAAGTTTACCTACCCTAAGTGATGCAAAATAGAATGCAAAAATATGGAAACAACACTAAAACACCTCAATGATTAGCCTAGTTGAACTTCAAACAAAAGAACAGATGAAAAATAGTAGATTTTACCTTTGCTCAAGTTGATCTTTGGTTGGCCCTTGTATTTTTGATAATGTGTGCTCCTTGATGGAAATAGTGCTAAAAGTGGATGCAAAATGATCTTGATGAAATGAAGATTCAAATGAGAGATGTGGGTATGTGATAAAATGAACAAAATGGATACAATGAAAGCTTGAAGCTTCAACAATGGAGGATGGATGCAAGTGATTGAAGTTTCTTGAGAGATGAAGTTGGAGAACTTGAAAATGTATTTGTAAGTTGAATGCATTATGAGAGAATGAAAGATAAATCCTTTATATTTAGGGGAGAATTCTCTAGAGAATTCAATGGTCAAGATTGAGCCAACATGGCCAAGATGGAGGGCTATGGTGAGTTGAGGACTCACAAGCCCTCACATCTTTCCATGTGGAGGATGAGATGTCAAAAGGATATGTGATGTGGAAAAGGACATATGATGTGGAGGTACTTGCAAGTACCTTGGGATGAGAGTGATGGTGACAAGTGAGAGGACCATGGGAATAAGAGAAGTTGTTGGGGGAATAAAAGTGAATTTTAAATTCACATGATTGGAAGTACCTTCTAGATAAGACAAGGTCCTTATAATGGAAGGTTCTTGACCCATGTGACTGATGTGACCTCTCAATGATCCACATGGGGAAGAGGAGAGCTTTGGAGGAATAAAAGTGAATTTTAAATTCACATGGGGAATACAAAAAGGAATTAAGAATTCCTTGGGGGATGCAAAGAGTTGACTAAAGGGGGGGTGATTAGACTAGATAATCAATGATTAGAAGATAGTTAGTGTCTAATGAAGATTAGGAGCCAACTTGAAAAAGTTGGAGGATGCGACACATCCTCATCATGTATTAGACATGTGCACATCCCTACTGATAGGATTAGGAGGTGGATTATGATTAAGAAAAAGTGATGGAGGGTGTGACATGTGAGGAATTAAATAAATGTATTATTTATTTAATTATTTTGAGGAAAAGGGGAATGAAGGGTAAGGTATTTAATTATATAACTAGATACCTTAGGGATTTAGAGGACTTTAGGGGTATTAATTAAATAATAGTAATATTACTTAATTAATGCAAGTAAGTGGATATTTAGACAAAAAGGGATAAATTTGGACAAATGTAAGTGTCCAAATTTAGGTGTCTACACCTTCCTCATTCTAACAAGACATCAATCTCAGCATGTTGATGGTGTGGCCATCCTTGTCTTGTTCTTGTGACCATTCATCCTGACAATCCTGAGCTATTGCACAATGTTTAGGGTCATGATTTCTATGGCAAGGTGAACACCAAGGTGTAGCATCTAGTACATGTGCTCCATGCTTCTTCAAGGGGTCAGGATTTTCCTTTGTATTTGATCTTGCCACCAGTTTTCCATCTTTCCAAGTAGTATTGTAGGGCATGTCATGTAGTCTAGGTCTTTCATTTATGTATTGATTCTGATGTCTATTTTAGGAAGGATTGGGGTTTTGTGGAATCCTAAGGTTGTCCCTTTTGCTAGTCATTCCTATAGCCTTTCTATTATTTTCAATGGTGAAAGTTTCCTTTTATGCTTCAGACAAACTTCTAGGGAATTTGTTTCTAAGCTCATAGCCTATTTTTGGATCAAAAGCCTTCAAATAAATACTCAGAGCTACAAGATCAGTTAATTTGGATCCATGTGATATTTTATTATAGAGCTTGGAGAACATTTTATTGAAATCATAGACTAACTCATTCTGATGTTTCTGAATACTTATTAGTTCATGTAGAGAAAACTCAGGAGCACATTAATTTCCATACTGCTCTAAAAATTGATTCTAAAATTCTGCTACAGAGATGAATGAAGCATTGAGCAAACTGTTAAACCAATCCCTTTCTTCTTTAGTTAGGGACATCATGAACAACCTCATATTTGCATCCTCATGTTCCATACATATGTTTTGCACAAAGGAATTGAAGTTTCTAATATGTTCTTTAGTTGTTGTGACATTATTCCCTATCAACTTTGGAACAGTGTTTCTCCAATTTCTATCAGCAGGGCCTATATACAATTGGTATCCTGATAGATCAAATTGTCTGCTTATGCTCATGGGGTTCAGTGGATAAGGATTGTGAGGTGGAGGAATGGGGTAATAATGATATCCCTATTGAGGTTGTTAATACATATTTTGTTGGGGATTATTTGGAGGGTACTATTGTGGGACATGATGGTGTGGAATGTATCATTTTCCAGGTGGTGGAATGTTGGTATTGTGTAAGGGTGCATTTTGTGGTACATGGTGTTGCATTGGCTAATTTGTTCTTCCAGCTATGTTATGGGGTGTTCCTGAGGAACTAGGACCACCTTTATTTTGAGATGACCCTTGTCTATTAGTATTGCTTCCTTTTTTATGAGGTGGGATATATTTGGGTGGCTTTGGTGCATTAACATCTAATTGGAATAGTTGTTGACTTAGATCAAGACTCTTTTTTATCAGTTGTTGTCTTTCCTTGAGTTGTTCTTCCTACTATTGTATGTAGTCTTTTATTTCTTGAGTATTCATCCCCTCCCGATTGACAAAAGGAAAAGAATGAATTGTAGAGGCATACTAGACTTCTCCTTCTTATTGTGATGAAAATTTCTGATCATAATCACTTTGTATTCACTCCCCTTCTTCCTTCAATTGGGAAACAAATTCATTTCTTTTATGTGGATCAATGTCGAGGTAAATAGGACAATTAGTGTTTTCTTATCCTAATGGAGTTTGGGGATCCTTGCATAGGTTATCTTCATAATGTCTGGACCAGTGCAATGGGTCAAAGCTATTATGCAATGTATGTGGTTGTTCAAATACATTCTCCTTATCACTGAATATTGTATCTTGTTTTTTAGATCTTGCTTTGTTCTTGTTTGTGTCAGACTTTGAAGTGGGGGATACATGTTTATCTTTCCACCTGACATTGTTCTTCTTGGGGCTCTCCTAATGCAAAGATCTTCTACCATTCATGTTGGATGATATGGTATATCTTTGATTTTCAGTCTATTCTTTCTGATCTGATGTTCACTATATCAGTCATAAAATTTCTTCAGACCTTCCATGAGTAGGACAGTTTAGGGTTTTTGAGTGATTTTATTCTTTTTCTTAGCGAAGTCCCTAATCTATTTTGATTCTTTTGAATGACTATGATGGAGGGGTTTGGGTTCAAAATTGGCTTGTTCCAGTAGAGTCAACAATCTGTTAGGTCTCAAAAGTGTAAGTTTTTAAACCATAAGAGGGTGTCAATCTCTTAATACACCTCTAGCCCACGAATGAGGTAAACAAGGTTGATTACCTCCTACTCTTCATGCTCTACCAGACCTAGGTAGGTATACCTGAACAATAAGGAAGATTTAAAATTGGATGTGGTTCCTAAATTGGAAATCTACTCACTATGGCACATGAAGGTGGAGTAGATGCAAAGCTTTGATAGCTAATTCCTATTGAAATCATTTGAGAATTAAAGATTGTGAATTGTATTTTGTATGTAATATCCTAAGTATGACTAGTGCCTACTCCTATTGGGTGAATGGAGTGAATGAGTGGGTGGTGATTATGGAATGGATACATATTTGTAAGATAAGAAATCCTATTGTAAAACTTAACTCGAATTACTAGGCACTTGAGATGTCTGCACCTTGTACAAATGTACAAGATTGTTTATTATAGTGTTCTTTAATAGTCCTAGTGATATCCCCTCAAGTTACTGTGAAAGTATGAAAGGATTTTGAATTCTTGAGTTAATGGAAACCAGTCAAAAAAAATTATTTAAAACAATTTTAACCCTAAGCAGAGACCAATTAAAGTAAACTATCGAAAAGGATTTTAATTCTCATCAACTTAGAAACCAATCAGCTCTTTCACACAGTAAGAGAAAATGTGCTCTAATAAATCATGCATATTTAAATAACTTGAATAGACCACTTTGGAGACAACAAAGTAATAAATGAGCATGAAAATCGGCATGTAATTGAACACTAAAAAATGAATTACGATTTATATATAGTCTGCTCCATTGTATTACTTCAAAATATAAGCATTATAATAGAAGTCTTTGAAATATGGTATGGATGGGTGAATTATGCAATCTATCTTCTTACTAATGCCTACTCTAATGGAATGAAATGTGATTATGATAATGATGATATCAAAATCAAGCCCTATTTTCCCTATTTTTTATGGGAAGCAACAAGCTTCAGGCCGTTTATAAAATTCACATTGTTTCATAAATAAAACATAATTAGCATAAACATGAAAATATTAAGAGTTTTTTGGTGAATGCACTATAGTCTGTTAATCTCCAGCAAGAGCCTGTGGTCATCTAGGACCTATTCAAGGCTCATACACCATGATCATGTATCCAAAACCATCAAACCCTAACCCTTGTTACTCATCTCCTACTTGACCTGTGCAATAAACAAGTTGATCTTCGACAAATGCTCCATATACCCACTTTTGGCATGAGTTTCTGTATTATGTATAATATCTTTCATCACATACTCCAACTTGAAGATTCTTCCTAGTTGTTGATGTGTTATTTTAAGCACTTCATCTTCATCATTGATTGCATCAAGAACAACTGGTAAATAGTTGGCTATTTCATCCTTCCATGTATCCTAATATTTCAATTTTGTTTCCTCAAAGAAATTGGGTAAGGTCATACTCAGTGGCTGATGAAAGTCACTTAACTCCTGTGTCAGGATGTTGTGGAAGTCCTTATGAGCTTTCATGAGTTCCTAGTATTCTTGTAGCACAGTAGAGTTATCCTCCTTTTTTGCAATAATGTGAGACTCCACTTCCTTCATTTTATCACTCAATCTAGTGTTTTCCAATAGTGTTGCATATGTTTTATCATGAATATGCCATAATTGTTCAACATGCTTATTCATATCTTTGAGTTTCATGTAGACTATTTCTGATGCCATTTCAAAGGTATTGGTTTTGAGCTTTCCCTATAACTCTTCTTGTTCCTTCTGCACTTTCTCCTGTCAGTGTTTCCAATAGGTAGTTTCTAACATTGCTTCTAGCACTTTTCTCCTATGTTAAATTAGTGGATAATAGAGCCCTGAAGAAGAAGGCAGTCTATCCCTGTAGCTGATTAACTCCTATTTTAACCTTTCATTCTCTTCTGTTAGTCCCCTATTATCCCTTACCAGGTTTTGAATCTGATCCTTTGTGAATTTGGCCACATTCAAACTCAAATCAACAATTTCCATGGAATTTGTTTCTACTACTCTTTGCACCAAAATATGACCAAAATTTTGATCATGATCAACTAGGGAAGGCTTTTATCCTAGTGAATAGAGTGCCCATATCTACAAAGTAGTATTATCAGGATTCAATCTTGATCTAGTGTAGATATTGTCACCAGCTTCATTTTTCAAGTGCAAGGTTTTATTTTTTCTCTTTAGAAAACTATCAAATATAATGGCCAAGCTGATGTCTCATCCTGGAAGGAGCATAACCCCGAATTCTTTCAACAATGCTCTTCCTCTTTTAGCAGTCATTTTTTTCATCTCTATCAATTTTAGGCTAAAGTTATTTTAAAGCATATGCTTCCTTCTTAGGGTCAATGTCCTTCAACCTCTCCCTCACCACCTTTCCTTTATATTCATAGATGAAAGATTTAAATTCAGGAGTCTAGAAAAAGGCATCATCTACATTGAACTCTTGATTGGCTTGATTTCTCACATCATCATATAACTCATTAGAATCTTGAAAGTTGATTACACTCCTTTCTAGTGGCATTTCATATTATGAAATGACAAGAGCGTTGATCTATGTGACCTTTTCTTCCCCTTCAGCATCCTCTTAAACCATCATTGGGGTATTAATTGAGAAGCCTACCTCTGGGGTAGATTGTGGTGACAAGTGGCCCAATGGTGTTATATTTTATGCTTTCCTCCTAGAGCCAACACTTATTCTCTTTTGAAATGCCACCAAAGGGACATCTTTTATTAATTCTTCCTCATGTTGAAGCAATTGCTCAACTCTTTCCATGGAGTCTTGGATTTCATGAAAAGCTTCCACATAAGATGGGTTAGTGTTCAACCTCTAGGTCTCAGCCATAACAATTCTATTGTATGTATTTGATCTCATGATCGCCTGACTATCCTCACAGTTCCTGATAACATCATCAACATCAAACTCATGCTCATATCCTTTCAATTTTTGAGAAATTTTGGCAGATCACATATAAAGTGCTCAGGGTCAAAATTCTTCCTCTTATTTCCAACCAGAAAGCCATAATAATTTAACTTTCTTCCAACAAGGTCATGCCCTGAATCAGAAATAATAGTGAAATCACCAAAGCACACAGTAGAAGGCATGAAGGTTTTCCTTTGTATAGCTTTTTCAGATGCATGAAGGTTGAATAAGACAATTGTCTTCTAATCTCAAGATAAGCAACTCTATCAGGCACAGTCTTAGGTAGTAAATATGGTGTTGCCTCAAATCCATAGATTCTAATGACAGTACAATCTGCAAACGTATACCAATATCCCCAATTGTGGTTTATCTTTCCATCATGGAATTTCTCCTTTGGTCAGAGAAACCTCTATGCTTTTGGGGATAGATTATAGTCACATTTGTGGCCAAGCAATTTATATAAAGGTTTAACAAAATGTTCCTCAAAGTACAAGTAGTGGGATCTCCCACATCTACTATCCCAAATTGATGTCCACATTTGCACTTGTCTATAATTACCATCACTATCCAGATCTTTTACTCTCAATTCTTCACCCAATATCCCCATCACCTAGACCTCATACAGTATCATATGCATAAGAAGTGAATAGTGTTTGAAATTGATAGCTTCACTGTTATTCTTAATAGTATTAAGAGTGTTATTAATGGCCTTAGATAGATACTTTGCATAGTCATAGGGCTTGGCATATTGACTCTGAATGTCCATGGCCAGAACCATGGTAGCTATAGTCATGTTAACAGGAGCCTCAACTTGCAATACTTGGCCAGCTAAATAGTACGTGTACTGATAGTATTATTCAAACAATTCTACAGAGAATGGGGGATTTTCATTATTTGCAAACCGCATGGGTTGATTTTCTAGGCCTTTGGGTATATGCAGAGGCAACTTCCACCTCTTGTAGCTCATATCCATTGAGCGATACTCTTCCAACAAGTCTCTAAGTCATAATTTCATTTTCAAAGAAGTGTCCAATTGGAAAACCATACAAATATAATCCCTTGTTATGATCATAAATTGTGACCCATCATGCAAATGAATTGCCCTTGTTTTGGGATTATAATTTTTTTCCAATGCTTTAATTAATTCTACGTTCACAAAAACATTTGGCATTACTAGTTTCCCTAAATTTAAATTTCATGGGTTCGAGACTAGGCTATATCTGTACTTATTGCTATAATGATATATGAACAAATCATAGCCTCTATGTGGAGTCCATACATCTCCCAAATTCTTATGCTTGTCCTCTAGGGTCTCACATGATGGGTTTAACTGAGCTATTCTTCATGCTTTTGGCCCAGACCCAAGACACTACTCTATTATGTCTTGATTTAGAGGTCTACTTTCAATTTTTTGTCTCTTTGCTCTTGTCTTCTCTAGGGTTTTATCCATTTTAACCCTAACGTTGTTGTACTTTAATCTATATTAAAAAAATTACATTCAGTTGAGCCAAGGTGTACTTACTTGAGTGAACGCCGAGAATTCTGAGTTGATTTCTTTCGTCCAACTCCATCCTCTAGTTGCTTAGCCACAATGTGTAGTTAATTATTGTTTCTTAGAGGCTGAATTTATCGAATTTTAGCACATTTGAGCCTACTCTTATTCATAAATGGGGCTCGTACCACTCTTCCTATCAACTTGCATATTAATGGCAATTGTCTCTTTAATGACTTAATCCATCAAATCAATTTGGTGACAATTATTTCATATTTTTTCGATGAGATTCTAATCACAACGTCTATATATCTCTTTAATATCCTTGGCTATCTTTTGAGAAATGTCTAAGAGACATTCAGGTTTCTCTCATCGATATTGCAATGTCTCTTCGACATTTACTTCTCAGTTTTCTCCCTTATAGTTTTGTTTTTTGTTGATGAGACTGGTGGATTTATTTTGCTGACAAGCTTGTCTCCTCGACATGTCTTTATTTCTTCCCCTGGTGATAATATTTTCTAATGATGTTAGATGTGACTTTGTTATGTCGGGGAGACCCATGGTCACCTCTCTCTGACGTCCCTTAGTCTCATAGATAACTTGTGCCTGAATGTCGAGGAAACTTTTGATGATGTCTTCTTGATATTTTATATCTCCTCAACATATCATTTTAGGATGTCGATGAGACCTCATCTAGTGTATGATTGATGTCTCTATGTCTTGCCAATATTTTTCTCCTTAAGTGTCAAAGAGACTTCCTTGCTTCTCTCTTTGATATGTCGATGTCTCTCTAATATTGCCATTCATTCGTGCTATTCTACCAGTGATTTATCATTTATTTTATGATGATCCTTGGTGTCAAAGAGATGTTTTTTTGTTTCCTGAATGTTGAATGCTTCATATGATTTGTCGATGAGACATGTTAGACTCTCTCCTCGACATGTCCAAGTCTCTTATACAATATCATTCTTTAGGCTGGCGGTAAGACATTTTGAATATGTCTCTTAGACATTCAGGAGTCTCATCTACATCTCTTATTGGCCATTTCTGCTTGTGTCGAAGAGACTATGGTGAGTCTCTCTCCGATATAGCATTGTCTTGGTGACATGCCATGTGCTACTAGGAGAAATTTTCAGGTAGGGACTTCATTTTATTGTAATGATCAAAGTCCTTATTTTGGTATTTTATATTAATGTCAATTACTGTGAAATGGAGATGCAGCATATAGTGGATGTGGGAGGATGAGTGAAAATGGAGGTGTGTAGAACAACCAATGTGGATTTTTTTACTCCAACAGGATGGACAGCGAAGATTACTTAAATTTGATGACAAACTATGATATGCCTGTCATGGAGCTAGATCCGAAAATGATAAGGCCATACTTCCATAAAAAGATGGAGCAAGGGGCAGAAAACTCACTAACGCCAAACTTAATGGATTTTGCTTCTAGGGAATTCATTCAGTCTGAATAGGTAATTAAGGCCATGCCAAAATGCAATAAGAACTAGGAACAAATCACTAGCAGATCTAAGAAGTTGACCTTCCAAGCTCTTCAATCTAATACCATGGAGTGGAACAAGCTTTAGGTGTTGATTGGAAATTTTTTGGAGTATGCCACTCTTCAGAAGAATGAGGGAAAGCCAGCTATAGATGATGATTTCTTGATAGTATAAGCTGAGAAAAAGAAGGTAGTCACTAGAAGACAAAACTGCTACAGTGTCAGGGCACTACAACAAAAATACGAATGAGACAAAATTATATTTTATATTAGTAAAGTTTTTGGGATAGGTGAAACCCTAATGTAAAATGAATCTTAGCCACACATTAATGAGAGTAAATCATGGCCATTCATTTAACTTTTGGAAAACTATAAATTGGGGGTCTCCTCTCATTTTCAAGAGAGAGTTGAGTTGTTCTAAAGACATGCTACAAAAATTTCAATAGAATTTCATTGCTTTTGGTGGATTATTGTGTTTCTCACATGTTGCATGATTCATCTTCTCGCATTTGATAGATTTAGATAGATTTACTTTGTTGTTCTAGGTGCTTTCAAGTAGTTTTAGTAGTTTAGTTCATGTTGTTCATTGATATTGAAGAATGTTATGGTGTTGATGCTTTCCATGTTCATGTTTTTTGTTGGTTATTGATGATGAACATCAATGTAAATCTAGTCTAAACATGCATTCATTGTTGCACATAAAATTTCATCTTTTATTCATGCTTTATGGTGAATGAATAGTTGAAAATCTACACACCTTAGAAGATAGCACTAGTTTCATGAGACTGTATGATTGTTTGGTTAATTGGAACTTGGTTATAGGAAGGTTGTCCATTGTAGCATCATCCATTGTCACTGTTCATCAGTAGTTGCAGGTCTATGAACTCTTACCTCCCTTTTCCCTTTTGACCTTTCTTTGAAATAGTAGTTTAGGAAAAGTTCTAGCATCATTGTAAAGCTAAATCTAACGTTATCCATGGAGTTTTAGACTATTGTTTTGAACTTGCAGTAATTGCACATCACTTCTAGAATCTCATGTACTCCATTTGAAGATCCAATATCCTTCCAACTTAGCAATTTTCCATGCCCCTTGTGATTACCAGCAAATCACATCAATTCACTGAGTTGTTTTTGCAAGTCATGACCTGATACCCGAGAGACCTTGGGGTAATTTTCTATAACTTGTTTGTAGGAAGTTTCCTTTCAAGAGAGGTAGTGCACTTGTGTGCTGCCTATGTTGAGAAGTGCAAAAACACCCATCAACAGAACTGGCGCTAGAAGGAGGGCCTCCCTTTTGATAAGATGGATTGAATTGGTTCCTTCTCCCCTAATAGGTTCCAAGAGTGTTAAGATGTACACCAAACAAAGGGGAATTCCAAGAGCTACCACCCCCTACCAAGGATAAGAGAGCCAAAAGTGGGGAAGCATCCTCCTCCACCTCATCCATTCCACCCACTTCACCTCCATCCTCACCTCATCCTTCCATCCATTCGCCCCACTCTCCCCCTTCCCTTCCAACACCCACTTCCTCTTCTTAACCACTCTGAACTGCCTTCCAGTTGTCCATCTCCCACAGTCAAGGTGTTGCTCCTCTTCCAGCACATCTAATCCAAGGCGCTGCCTCAAGTGTTGTTGCAGCCCCAAGTTACCATTGCACAACCACAACCTTTGCCTCCCATCATGGCTTGGCTAGGTAACAATCCTTCTCCTCTATCTTTCAATGACTATTATGACATGCCAAAGAACTTAGAAGGATTTTGCATGAAGTTCCATCCTCATGATATGTAGAGGATAGAAACAGAGCACATCAAGATATTTCAAATAGCCTTGAAAGACATGCAAATAAATCATGAAGAAATGTCTTGTCAGCTCTTTCCTTACTCCTTGGGGAAAGAGGCCTTCTATTGGTACATCAACTTGCCAACTAGATCCATCACCTCCTGGAATTGATTAAAGAACTCCTTCCTACAGAAATACAAGATTCCAATTAGCCCTTTAGAATTGTATCAACAATTCATGTCCATTCAAAGGGAATTCAATGAACCAATCAGCTCCTACAATGATCGGTTTCATCGTGCTTACATGAGATTGCAAGCTCCATATGTGGTTGATGATGCCTCTGCTCGATTGGTCTATTATGCTACCTTAGACAACCTTATGTCTGTACTAGTAAAAAGAATGTGCCCGTCGCCTGGAGGTAGTCATAGCAAGCATGGATTTGGGATAAAATTCTCTGGGTCTGCTACCCTCTTTGGGGCCAACTGCTCATCCAATGTAGATCCAAGGACTCACCCAAGCTCTGGCACATCAAACGCCACTCATGAATCAAGTCCCACAGCTACCAATGGTACCTCATCTAGGACAGCCATTGAGTCAAGAACCTCCAGTGCCCCGCTACTTGTAGCCACCACAATAGCAAGTTTATCCTTAGCAACCTCAAGCTCCTACATACTTGCAGGGACCTGAATTTCCACTTGTTCAGTAGAATCAACTAGCAGTTTAGCCGATCTTCCTCTAGAATCAAGCACTGCCATCTAACAACACAGAGAAGGATCGGATTGATGAATTGACGGAGATGATTAAGAATATTTCAATAGAGATGACACACCTAAGGAATTGGAACAATCAACTGCAAGCCTCCCAAAGAAGCATTCAAGCCAATCTCAATTAGGATAACAGGGACAATCGAGATGTGTGTGCTTCTTCTAAGCAGAATTATGAGAGAAGTCAAAGATGTAACCAAGGCTTCGAAAGGAGACCTTCACAAAGACAAAATTGGACGTGGAACACAAGACCAAACAATGGAGGCATTCCCACCCCTCTTGATCATCCAGCTAGTGTAGATAAGACTATGAGTGGAGTATACTTAGTTGAGGCAGCCTTGTCCGGGTGGTGCCGCATTCACAAGATGAATAGGCATTCTGAATTGGATTCCCTAAGTTCCAAACAACCATCGAGATCTTTCAAGTGGAAATTCAAAATCTTGTATATGGTGTTGGTTGCAGAGACATAGTCCCATCCAAACCATATGACTCTTCAGTGCTAGTGGTCAACCAAGCTCCTTTCCCGAGAAGTGAGAGTAATGCACCCAAAAAGGAGATCATTGCCCCAAAGGAAAAAGAAGCAAAAGAGGTAAGCAATGAAGGCCCTCTATCTCAGCTTTTTAATTTAGTAGACAATGGTCCAGTAGATGAAGAAGAGTCCCATGAGAATGAGGTCCAAATGTTTCTTCAAAGGGAAACTCCTTATAATTTGAGAAATAGACAAGTAGGTGGCCCTTTTACGACCTCTACGCCACCCAACAACTTTAACACTCTGCTTGACCCAAATGCTATCAACAACCTAGGTTACCCTCATGTGCCCACCTAGCACTTCAACAGGAATAGGCAATCAAATCCAAATCAGACCCAAAACCAACCCACTAGCTCCTCTCAAGGTAAATCCTTTGAAGTTGAAATTGAGCAAATGAGTGAATACATGGTTGAAGAATTTAAGGTCAAGATAAGCCTATCCACCTTCGAGCTATTCAGAGTCCCAATATTTAGAAATTTTTTTTGTAGGATTCTTAATGGAACTTCCCCCTCCAGATCAACCCAAGAGCTGCCTGCCAAAAGAGTCTCCTTTAATGAGTCACAAAATGAGCCAGTAATCAAGGAAATTCTAGGAAGGAAGATAGATAAGCCCACAAATCAGCAAACGGGTAAACAACCGGCCAAGGAGAAAAACCAACCACAAACCAAGGATAAGGCCAATGATAAAGACAAGGCTCAAGTAGCTCAGGCAGATACACCTATGGGCTTGTTCTAGGGGAAGTTAGAAACTCCCCCCTTCTTAACCACTATCAGGATATTTGGAAAGAACCTGCATAATTGCCTGCTCGATTCAGGAGCATTGGCTATTGTCATGCCTCTTGTTGTATGCAAAGCTCTAGGAATATTCCCAACTCCCTCTTGATGAAAGGTGATCCAATTGGATAAAATGAAAGTTAATATAGTTGGTGAAATCAACAAGATACCTATGCAATTTTTTGTTGATCCAAGGGTGCAGCAAGTCATTGATATCCAAGTTACTGATATCCTGGACACGTATGGCATAATACTAGGAAGGGACTTCACCTAGGCATTGAATGGATATGTTGAGATTGACTTTTCCCACTTATGGTTGCCATGCAAAGTGCCGCCAAACTAGATCTATATCGATTGGGAGCCACATATGAAATTCATGATCACCAAGTATAACAACACAAATGAGGTACAGTTCGTTGAAACAGAGTTGGGAAACTATTGTCCTGTAGCATATCAGGAGGAACTAGAATTCTAGGAAGAGGAAGTGACTGAAGAGGTTCTCCTCATGTTATGCATTCCTCCTATTAACTTAGCCTACACACTTCAAAGCATCGAAATGTTGATCGAATGATGAAGAATCCTATGAGGATAGCAATCTGGGACTATTAGATGGATTCCAAGATTTTATGGGAAAATGTGTGCAATATCATCTCAGCTTAGGAGCAAGAATGGACTTTCAAGAGCTCCTATTACCCAGTTGGTGTTGGGTGCATAATGTTGCCCATTTAAAATTTGAATGTTGTATGTGCCAGACAACAATTGAGCACATAAGAGGACAAGTCACACCAAAAGAGGAACTCCAAATAGGACAGTTGAACCAAAGCTATGTTGAATCTATGCCTTCACTTAAGGATGTTGAGGCAAGTGTCCAACCTAGAGAAGAAGTCTGTCCTATTGGTTCCAAATCCCAAGGTTCCTCTAAGTTTTGGATGCTATGCTTTGATGGGTCCAAGTCCAAATAAGGAGCGAGAGTTGGATTTGAGCTTATCAACCCTCTAGGTAAGACATATTTTGCTTCTCATAGACTTCATTTTTATTACATGAACAATGTAACAAAGTACGAGCCATTATTCTATGGTCTCTTGATGGCTCTAAGGAAGAAAGTCAAAAAGTTGCAAGTCTTTGGCAACTTAGAGCTAGTAGTAAAACAAGTCCGAAAGCTATATTCCTATCATGATAGGAGACTAGCAAATTATAGGCATAGATTTTGGGATCTCATAGAAGGCTTAGATGTGTTTAATATTTAGTTGATCCATCACTCCGAGAATCATACTACTGATGCCTTGGCGCAGGAAGCTAGTACCCTCTAGCCCCTTTCCCTATCTGGGTTAAAGAATTTCATTGTTGAGCTTACCTTCACTCCCTCGGTGCCAAATAATATCACCAACTTCTAGGTGTTCAACGATGAAAAGAATATCTTGGATTTCATTACCAGCTTCGATGTGTTTGCAACTCAGATAATTGATGAAACGAACCCTATAGAGGCTAAATTAGATCAGATCATCCCTTCCATCGTTACTCACACCATCCCTCTCAAGCCAGATGTGAGACCTTTTCGGCAGCATCAGCACCCTATCAATGGATTGCTGGAACCCATAATCTACAAGGAAGTTCAGAAGTTGTTGTCTTCTAGAATTATATTCCCAGTTAGACACTCCACGTGGGTGGAAAAATTGGTCCCATTCAAGAAAAAGAATGAAGAAATTAGATTATGTGTGGACTTCCGCAATTTGAACAGATCTTTAGAGAAAGACAACTATCCAATTCCCTCACTGGATGAAGTGTTGTAAATAGCTAATGGATCTCAGATGATATCTTTCTTGGATAGATACGCGGTCTATAATTAGGTGATGGTATAGTTTGAAGATAGGCATAAAACGGATTTCACCACAAAATGGGGAACCTTTGCATACAGAAGAATGCCATTTGGACTAATCAATGTTGGTGCAACCTTTCAACATGCCATGGATATTTCTTTCAAGGATTTGATTAGAAAATGCATCATCATCGACATGGATGACCTCACTATGTTTTCAAAGAAAAGAGAGGATCGCATCTCTAATTTTTGTAAGGTCTTCCAGAAGTGTAGAGAATTCAGAATATCCTTGAATCTGAAGAAGTGTATCTTTGGAGTTACAGAAGGGAAGTTCTTGGGCCACATGATCTCAAAGAAGGGAATTTCAATAGACCCCGAATGCATCCAAGCCATTCTAAAGATTTTGCTTCCAGGCAGCAAGAACGAGTTGAAATCCTTCTTTGGAAAGATCAATTTCGTCAGGAAGTTCATCACTGGCTTTGTTGAAATAGTCAAGCCAGTCAATGCTATGCTAAAGAATGATGCCAAATTTGAATGGACTTCGAAAGCCAAGCGGGATTTTGAATAAATTAAGAAGGCAATTATGACGTACCAGTACTAGTCAGCCCAGATTACCTGAAGCCGTTTTACATTTATTCATTTGTTTCATATCACTCATGTGCCAGCATATTGACTTACAAAGATGATCAAGGGAGCGAACACCCAATCACCTTCATGAGTGCTCCACTGAAATATGATGAGTTGAGATACCATAACATTGAAAAACAAGCATATGCCTTAGTCAAAGGAGTTAAGAAATTTTGACACTACATCTTGCGGAATAAGGTGTTTGCAATTGTGCACCTGACCTAGCTGCTAAGACTCTCTCTATGCAGACCGAACTGGGAGAAAGAAGAGCCAAATAGGTCACTTTTTTGTAGGAATATGATATGGAGATCCATCCCATGAAGTTACTCTGAGGGCAAGCCCTCACTTGAACGATAGTTGAAACAATAGCTAAAGTTGGACCCAAGCTCACCGCACAGTAGTACCAACTAGAGGATGTTTCTCCCAAAGAGTGGTACGATGACATCATCTATTATCTGCTGAACAAAAAGTGCCCATCCTGACTGCAAGGAGTACAAAAACATGCCCTAAGGTTGAAAATCAGTAGTTATATGTTGCAGGGATCTGTATTCAACAAGCACAACCATGAAGGCATCTACCTTAGATGCCTCAGAAAAGAAGAAGTAGCCAGGGTACTGAATGAATTTCATGATAAATTTGGCACTGGTCATGGATCCAGTCCTTCAACTACCCACCAAATTCTATGGGCTAGGTACTACTGAATGACGGTATTTAAGGATGCTCACTACCATGTTAGGACTTGACACGTTTGCCAAGTTGTCACTACTAGAGAAAGAAATGTTGTTGTCCCACTGCAACCTGTCCTAGAGGTAAGATTGTTTGCTCAATGGGGTCTTGATTTCACCAGTCTGGTAAGCCCACCATCCTCTGTAGGCCACAAGTACATTCTAACCACATCTAATTATTGTACTAGGTGGACAAAAGCAATAGCATGTAGGCAATGTACTACTAAGGTGGTTGTGAATTTTCATGAAAGTTTTATTTTGAATCATTTTGGTTGTCCCTATGCCCTTTTCTGTGGTAATGGCCTCACCTTTTCCTCACTTAAGTTTGCTATTTGGGCCTTCAATTATGGAATTGTATTGAAGTTCTCACCCAACTATTACCCCCAAGGAAATCGCCTAGCTGAATCAATGAACAAAAACCTAATAACTATGATAAAAAAAATGCTTCATAGAAACCCAAAAGACTGGCACGCCTAGTTGCATTTTGGCCTCTAGGTAGATCGTACATGCCACAAGGCTTCCTTGGGTGATTCTCTGTTTCATCTAGTTTACGGTCTAGAACCTGTCTTCTTTGTCCACCTTAAGATTCCCACCCTCCAGTTTCTCAACTCATACTATAAGGAGGAAGATCGTCAAGAAGCCTACTTAGTTGAGTTGTTGAACCTAGAAGTTTGTGACCGCGCAATTGAAATTTTTTCCAAATACCATCGCATAGTTAAAATGTGTTCAATCATCGAGCCAAATTCAAGGCCTTTAGGATTGTTGATTTAGTCCTTTGTTGGGATAAGGCCCATGAAAAGAAAGGGGGACATGACAAATTCGACAAGCTCTGGCTTGGCCCCTTTCAGATTTTAGAAATTTTAATAGATAATTCCATTCGCCTCAAGAGACTCACTGGAGAGGACGTCTCGTTGCTCGTCAACGAACAACACCTTAGGCATTGTTTCCTTTCCTGAGCTTTTCAAGACTCATCCTTGTATATAGTTGTATATAGGTTAGTTTAGGTTTCCCTTTTGCTTCATTGTTGCATCTTTGCTTCGTTTTGCTTATTTTCCTAGCTACTCTTGTTTTTTTTTAGAGTGTTCCTCTATGCCTGATGCAGTGGTCGTGCTTGAAATATTAGATAGTCTACTTTATTGTTCGCTCATGTATGTTCTTTGGATAAATCTTCATTCGTAACCATTAATTTTTTATTGCTCTTGTGAAGTGGTTTCCCTATTTGAACTCTGACTTGACCTAGGACAAGACCCTTGATTGAAGCTTTTCACATTTATCTTAGATCACGTACAAGACACACCTTAAATATTTCTAAAGAGCTAAACAATAGCTATTATGAGGTCTCAGCAAGTGAAGAATCTTAAGTCTACTCCAGTAACCACTATAATTCCAAACCCACAATAGGCTTTAATGCTTACACAGTTGAGCAAAAGGAAGAGTACTAAAAGAAAATATTATGAAAAAGAAAAGAAAATAAAGTGTTAAACAAGCAACTATGTGGGTGTACGAGCAACTCTATCGGGGCTATGGATGCCCAACCAACAATAGAGAAATGTTTGTCACATCACAGTGGCAACTTCGTCAGGGATATGGACGCCTGATTGGTAGCGAAGCAATGTCTAGGTCACTTTTGGGGTCAGATGATATACATAGCTTACCTAGACTGATTAATAGCTGTTTGTTATGGTTTCTGAAGAAAAGGAATGAATTCACCATACTCACACTTCTAAGATACCCCGTGACTTGATTCAGCTAAGCATCCAGTCCTCCTTCGAGTTTCTTAGTTCACTCTTGGAAACTGGCTTCTAGTCTACAAAACTAGATATTTTGGGCTCTGAATGAACATTTATCCTTAGAACGCTCAAGAGCGTCCTCCCAGCAGAGTCGCCATTTGTTGTGCCTATAGCACACACTCCCCATTCAGAATGGGGACCCTCTCTTTTTGCCTTTGCCGAGTCACTTTTTGCCTTCGCCTCATTTTGCATGCCCCTAAATTTTGAGTTCTAAGTGGTCAGGAAGTCCCAAGGTCGTCATCTTTAGTTGACCAAAGTTCACAACCCAAGAAATGTCCAAGTCCTTGGCCTTTGTGAGGTTTCCTTGACAGCTTTACCTTAAGTTTCAAAGTTGGTGTCCTTCGCCTCTTGTGGGTCCACCCTTGGGGGCTTCCCTTTGTGCATGGCAGTCTTTCCTTCACTAATTCACCGGTGGCTGACATGGGATTTCCACCCACATGGTGGGTTTCACGCCCTCCACGGTCACCTTCTTTCACCGCACGTTGAATGACAACACCCAATGTTTCGTACGTCCTGTGGGACCTGACTTTCCCGCATCCTTTCAAAATCCACACCCAGCTACCCCGTCGGTCATCGTACAAGCAATAAATTTTGGTCATTAATGCTAAATTTCCTATAAACAGGAGGGTCAACCTATCATTTTCACCGACACAAGTTAGAGAATTGTCAGAGCTCGGACAGCCGCCGCCTCCTCCATGCCCGCACAACCTTCCAACTAATTTCAAGTGTTGCATTCATCAAATTCTTTGGGTTTCTTAGGTATGACCGCTACCACCCAACTAAAGCATTTTTTAAGTTGAATTTCTAAGATTAACTTAAAAATTTAAGGAAAAAATCTAAAATTCTTTAGGCGATCAATTCACCACGAAATTCTGCATCAACCCATTTAAACTTTCCTCAAAAATTGATCAAACTCAGCCCCTAAAAGCCATGTGGAACTTCACCTTCCCGCCACCATTCTTCACCAGAGCTTTGAGACCTGTGTAGCTCACAAACCCTTTGTCGCCACTCGAAATGACTTTCAAATGGAAGCCTAAGCATTACAACTTTGTGGGTCCACCTTTGTGGACAGAATCTATGCCATCGCTACCTTGGAAACTCCAACGAAAACCTAAGTGAAAGTGTGAAACCTAAACCCTCTGGGGGTCCACTATTGTGGGCCACTGTATGCAGGCAGCCCCCATCTAGTGGTTGTTTTTTGCAACGGACGCCTTCTACCAACATCCTACCTTGCGGGTTCTGCCAAGTCCACTACCTTTGAATGCCTAAAGCAAGGTTTCATTATGGGTCTCTCATAGTGGACTCCCATCTGCCCACCGCCATCGTTTCACACACTTCCCTCCAAAGGTGAGACCCCCACTCCTGCCTGCATCGTGGACCTCGTAGTCTTCCTTGATAGCGTTGCCTCGAGCTCTTAGAAAAAAATGTTAAGTCTTAGGCCTTTGCAAACCAAATCTTGTGGAAGTCTCTCCGCAAGTCACCCCACCCTCACCGCCAATCAAAGTAGTCAAGGACCCTCGTCATTGACGCCATAAGGGCATCGACCTATCCATCTCCCCTCGGAACATTAGGCACAAAATGACCAAGTAAAAGTTCATTGCAAGTGCTCCTTTGTATACCACCGCCTGTGGCCCACCATCAGCGTGTCATCGTTCACAAACAGTCATGCCCTGCCTTCCACCCACCTTGTGAAGCTAGATTACTCTACTGTCATCTGGTAAATCCCATTAATGAAGTGGCTAATGTCGACGCCTTTTGCACACCTGATGATGCAGACCTCCTCCTGTGGGCTGTCGAATCCTTTCTGCCATCCTTGAATGGCCTTCGTCCAACGACCTTCCACCGATCCTTGTCTGCAAACTTCTAAACAACTGAAACCAAAGGGAAATTTCTCATGCCACCCAAGTTACTTGTGGACCCCGCCATGCGAGATTCCCATTATGGGTTTCCGCCTGATGACCACTATTTTTAATGGAAAAACTTTGAATGTCTAAGGTGTCCCCTGCCTTTGCCCTCCTTGAGCCCACATAAGCACAGTAACCAATTGAACACCTCCAAGGACCTCTTGGATGAATTCCCAATGTACCTAAACGTCTTGGAGCCTTGACTAACCTCCAAACTCTGAATGTAGGATTTTGAGTGCAGGTGGCCGCCTGTGGGATGTCGTGCCCTCAACGTCGTTTCCCTTATGCCTCCTCTTGACGACTGCCAGCCAAAGGAAACCCACATCCCTGGGCTTGCATTGCTATATTTGACCCAAATGAATGCCAAATAATGAATGTTAACAAATATCATGATCTCTAGAAGATGAATTACTTGGTCTAACCTTCATTTTTAGGATTCCACTAACACTCTAATTTTTTATATAGATACGCTTACTACATTTTTGTTTGTAGGATTTATGGAATCTATTGTGGGCACATCAGGGCAGTCTACAAAAAAGAAAAGGGAAAGAATGATTCCAAAGCACCGAGGGGAAAAGAGGAGAAAGACCAGATGAAGTATTAGTTCCATAGGGTGGAAATCACCTCTAAGGTTACCTCAATGTGGGATTCAATATCAGATACCAACCTGGGACATGTAGACATAGATTAATTTAGACAAAGAATCACAAGTAATCCCATCACTGATAATGCACGGAAGATCCGAAAGAGTGGCCTAGCCAAGGCAATCAGCTTCCCACCCGTGCTTGTGGCCCTAGAACTTGTAATGGCTTGCAAAGAGTGCTACCACAGTGGTAACAAAAAATCATAGATCATAAAGGCAGGGTGCTAGCAAACCTGTCTACTCGGTCCATAGGTGAGACTTTCCATATCCTAACATTCAAACACATGGAGAAAATAGAGAAGGGATACACCGAGAACACATGGAAAGCCAATCCCCTAGCATGTAATAAGTTAATCAACCAACATTGGTTGAAAGAAAAGAGGGGAAGTGCCTTTAAGGTACCGCAGGAGCTCTTTAGAAGTGATTTCCATGAAGAGTACCATAATTTGGTCACTCTACTAAGCAGAGTAATGGGCCTCCCTTGTGCTACCTTCTTTCAAGAGTGGATGTTTTATTTCATATAAGAGATCATTTGTGGAAAAGAAAAGTTCCACTAGGCCAAGATCATCAGTGACACCAAGAATGCACAATTTATGGTCGTAAAGAAGACATCATAGTTCTATATGACCTCCTACCTGGTATACCTACTAGTAGAGGCATTTCCATACAAAGGCTTATTTGTTATATGAAATCCTCATCAAAAAATCAAAATAATTCAGTAGGATTCAGAGAGATGCCAACCATCGCGGAGGATCTGCAACATGAAGGAGAAGAAGAGGTCGAGCACCCATAATCACCACCTACTACCTCTACTCCTGCCATTCCCGTTGCCATTGCTACTCCACCACCCCCTACATCTTAGGCACTGCCTATTTCCTCTTTGCCTATTGTGGAAATTTCTGTTCACCTTGCTTCCACCTCACCAACAGCCCCAATTATGGTATTATACTCCTCTTCGGCCATGACATCCTCATTGTTGTCTTCCTCGATGCCCCCTCCATTACCTACTCTTTCCACCACAATATATTTAGTTTCCATTACTACCATGCCTTCTCTTACCTTGCACAAGGCATTTTCCAAGTATATTCCAGGAATACCCATTGAGATCTATGGGGTGATAATGAACCCCACTGTCCAAGCAGTGATAGCCCAAATCACTGCTAGCCTGCCCGTTCCTCCACCACCCACAGAGCCACCCAAAATGGAGGCTACTATGCAAATATCAAAAGAGATGGAGAAGCAACAAAGGGAGGCCACCAAGGAATAACGGAGGAGCCCGAAGACCCTTTCAAAGAAGAATATTTTGAACATCGAGAAGGCGAGTTGAGCATAAATGTAGACAAGGTGGCAACTGATGAGGAAAAGTCACAATCTTCGAAGGAGGATGTTGAAGCCCTCAATGCTAAGTACATAATAGAGACCTCTGATCAAGAGCTTGAAGAGGAGTTGTCCCAACAACTCAGGGACATAGGAGAGGAGGTGGAATCGGAGAAGCAACCTCCTAAAGAGAAAGAGGACACTAAAGTCAACATGGAGACATTCAAGGAGCCTCCACTAGTTGGGAAAGATAAAGGCTCTATTTAGGAAGAAGAAATACTACCTGAAGAATGAGAGAGAGAAGAAAAGAAGGAAGAAGACGCTCTGAAGAAGGGTCCTAAGTCAGAACATCATGTGGAGCTTGAACATGAAACAGAAAGAGTACCTCAGACAGAAGGTGTCACTACGGAGAAAGTGGCCCCCACTAAGTCAAAAAGGAAAAAGACTATACACATCAAAGACTCAAATGAAGAAGAAGAAAGAACTAAACAAGAAGCCCCAGGTCATGAAGTGAGATGGACCCAGCATGAGCAGAAAGAGGAAGATGATCATGAATCACCAAGAGAGGAGACTCAAATTCTTGATTGGTTGGAGACGCAGTTATAGAAGAAAACCCTAGCTCTTGTGGATCCAAAGACTAGGCTTGAGGCTATCTTGGCAAGAGCGCAAACAAAGACTAAGAAGGAAAATAAGCCAAGAGTCTCATCCCATATCACAATTGATGCTTTAGGATCAAGAACCATGCAAATTTCCACCCTGGTGATAGAACAAAGGAGAGGGGGTCAGCTACAACATTTCCACAATCGACTTGGCCCCCACGATAAAGGAATAGAAAATTGATCAGCTCTAGGGATCAGTGGCAACAATCGTCCAACAGATGAACAAGGACAAGTCCTCTAAGGAGGAACTGAAGGCACAAGTGGCAAATCTCAGCGCTTATATCTAGCAATGGACATCACTAGAGGAAGAAGCTCCAACTACATCCTCTACGTCCCCACTCCTCTCCCAAGAAGAACTCTCCAACATGGAGAAGATGAAGAATTGGACAAAGGCTACTGCAGATTGGTTCCGACAAGTGCTCTATAATGGTGACATGGGCATAGGCCAGGCTTTCTGAACAGCCAACAAATTTTGAGATGTGCAAAAGCAACTAGAGGGCATAGAAAATATATGTCACCGATTCACTGAGCTATATAGGATTACTTATGCTAAGCTTGAAACCATTCTCAAGATGCCCAAAAAGACATGGGAGAAGGAGTTGGCCCTTGTAAAAGATGATCACTAGTTGGTAGAAACATGGAAAATGGGACTGGATCATAGGAGAGATGTCCTGGAGAGGGTGTTACACAAAGTCGAGCTAGACCTCAAATGGGTCAAAGAGCACATGATGGACAATGAAGATTACTTAAAGTTGATGACGGACTACGATATGCCTGTCATGGAGCTAGATCCAGAAAAGATCAGGCCATACTTCCATAAGAAGATGGAGCAAGGGGCAGCAGACTCACTAATGCTAGACTTCATGGATTTTGCTGCTAGGGCATTGGTTCAATCCGAATAGGTAATTAAGGCCACGCCAAAATGCAATAATAACTAGGAACAAATCACTAGAAGATCTAAGCTGACCTTCCAAGTTCTTCAATCTGATATCATGGAGTGGAACAAGCTTCAGGCACTAATTGGAAAATTTGTGGAAAACACCACTCTTCAGAAGAATGAGGCAAAGCCAGTGATAGATGATGAGTTCCTGATAGTATAAGCTGAGAAAAAGAAGGCAGTCACTAGAAGACAAAATTGCTATAGTGTTAGGGCACTAAAGGACAAAATAGGAATGAGACAAAATTGTATCTTATATTAGTAATGTTTTGGGGGCAGGTGAAACCCTAATGTAAATGAATCTTGGCCACACAATGAGAGTAAATCTTAGCCATTCATTTCACTTTTGGAAAACTATAAATAGGGGTCTCCTCTCATTTTCAAGAGAGAGTTGAGTTGTTGTAAAGACATGCTACAAAAATTTCAATAGAATTTCATTGCTTTTGGTGGATTCTTGTGTTTCTCACATGTTGCATGATTCATCTTCTCACATTTGATAGATTTAGATAGATTTACTTTGTTGTTCTAGGTGCTTTCAAGTAGTTTTAGTAGTTTAGTTCATGTTATCCATTGATATTGAAGAATGATATGGTGTTGATGCTTTCCATGTTCATGTTTTTTGTAGGTTGTTGATGATGAACAATAGTGTAAAGCTAGTATGAACATAAATTCATTGTTGCACATAAAATTTCATATTTTATTCATGCTTTATGGTGAATGAATAGCTAAAAATCTACACACCTTAGAAGATAGCACTAGTTTCATGAGACTGTATGATTGTTTGGTTAAGTGGAACTCAGTTATAGGAAGGTTGTCCATTGTAGCGTCCTTCATTGTCATTGTTCATCAGTAGTTGCAAGTCTAGGAAATCTTACCTACCTTTTCCCTTTTGACCTTTCTTTGAAATAGTAGTTTAGGCAAAGTTCCAACATCATTGTAAAGCCAAATCTGATGTTACCCATGGATTTTTAGACTGTTGTTTTGAACTTGCAGCAATTGCACATCACTTCTAGAATCTCACGTACTCCATTTGAAGATCCAATCTCCTTCCAACTTAGCAATTTTCCATGCCCCTTGTGATTACCGGCAAATCACATCAATCCACTGAGTTGTTTTTGCAAGTCATGACCTGACACCCGAGAGACCTTGGAGTAATTTTTTGTAACTTGTTTGTAGGAAGTTGTCTTTCAAGAGAAGTAGTGCTCTTGTGTGTTGCCTATGTTGAGAAGTGCAAAAACACCCATCAACAAGACCCTTCTCAAATTTTCCTACAAACTATCATTTCCAATTTTGTACTTTTGAGAATATTTATTTTTTGTATTAGGTCTTGTTGTTCAATTATTTAAAGTGCATCAAATCATTTTTGTTTGTTTCTAGACCTTTACTAATGTCCTGAGGACTGAGATCCAGGTCTGATTGACTCACCATTGAGGTTGAAAGTCAATCTTCACACCTTGTGATCTCTCTCCTTAATGAAATTAGGGAAACAACACCTATTTTAAGATTCCTAAGGTTCTATACAACATCATAAAACCTTTCAGGATTCCTTTCCTCTTCATTTCACCTATTAATACAAGTATGAAACTTATTTAGTTATAAGTTAAACCCTTTTGTTGATATGTAATATATTGAATACACACAAGATTAGTATGCAAAAAACATTTGATGATGATGTGGTATCTATTTATGAAGGTGCAAGAAAAATGTAAGTACTTGATAATTCCTTTATGGATACTTTTGACAATAAGTGTCATATCAATAGTTTCTTAAGACTTATCATCAAATAAAATATCATAATGCATAATTTAATTTTTTTGGACAAGTAATAATTAGTTCCCTTGACTATTGACTCCATAATTGGTAAAATTAAATTTTAAAAAGGTGAAATAATATTGTGTATATGGTTATGTCCAAGGAATTAAACTAGAGTGCAATCTAATCCTAAAGAAATAAAACTTAAAGATCTAAACCATTCCAATTCTAAAATTAAATTAAAAGTACTTAAAATAATCAATAGAATCACAATTTTGTCTTATAAATAAAACATGATAGACTAAACATAAAGTTAATAATTTGTAACATTATAGACTAATCAAAATATAAACTACATCTGGAAAATAAAGATGTGATGATATCATTGATATCGAAAAAGGTAATACAAATCCTCCAATGAATTCTCTAAATTAGAAATGTGAGACTCCACAAATAAGGATGAAATGTTTGAAAAATAAGAATCTCATTGAGTTGGATTTGGAAGACTAAGATTGTCCTAATACAAAGAATCATTGAAAGCTTTTAAAGAAGCAACACTAAACTATAAAGTAACAATACATGATGATGGAGTAGATATCTCAATGCATATCATTTGATTACATTGCTCATTCTTAAATGATGTCTCCACATAAGATGTCTATGAGTGAACATCAAATGCATATATAAATGCTAGATTAAAATGATCTAGAAAATTGATGTCATTTTCTCTACAAAGTTATCTCAATTCATAAATTTCATAAAGAAGTCTTAGATGATTGAATTCCTTCAAAATATGTTCACCTATTGTATGTCTTTTCTTTCCCATAGTAATTAAATTTAATCTATAAATTAGACACATGATTGCAAATTAATAAAAATAAATACAGAATCAAAGAGATAAAATGAAGCCCACCCAAAAAAATAGAACTTCTCCAAGTGCCAGAATGTCCAAGCTATTAACTAGACAATATAAAATTGATAAAATAAATAAAAGATCATATAATTGAATCTAGAAAAATTACATGAATGGCTAAGAAGAGCTCATCAATACTTATTTGATCTAAAAAAAAGTATTCTTAGAGAAATTTTTGAGCTCAAAAGCCAAAAATATAATTTGGACTTCAACTAACAACAAAATGAAACAATAATAAAACTTTTAAAATATACTAGCACCATTGGAAAGTGCTTGGAACCAACTTTATGACACCTATTTTTTTGCAAAAAAATGACATCGTATACTCAAGATATGCCCTCCAAAACAAGATTGCCTCATTATGTATGAAAAAGGAGGCTGAAAACACTGTTCACAACTTGAAAACACTATTCACAACCAGAAAAAATACTATTCATGATAAAAATGACTACTCACTACCAAAATCATTGTTCATGATGGAACACTATTCATAAGGTCATGCCCCCTCCAAAAAATTACCTTAGAAATTCTTAAGTCCAAATCTAATGTGCTTTATATGGATCTAGAGGTTTTTACATATTTTGAGTGAAATGATAAGATCTTTTTTACACCAAGATGCATGATTACAACCTCATGGACAAAACCCTAAGATATCAAAGAAAAACATGTAAATTTAATGCAATATGTATAAAACCCTAAGATAATATGTATCTCTAAAAGAGTTAATATCAACTGCAATAATTCTTTTACAAAAGAGAGCTTGCTACAAATGCATAAATTAGAAGAAAAAAAAAAAAGATACAAAATAAATATTGGTGCATTCATTCATTCATTCCATTGATTACATATAAAAAATTACAAGAAGATATGCATCCACATTTGTCAAAAATAGAAAAGATGGAGAAATAAAAATAAATCTCATGTCACAAGATTTACAAATTAAAAATAGGAAAATAAATTCTTAATAAAAAATCCAAGTAAAATGTGAATATAGTTTCACACAAACATTCAACTCATATCATTACAATGATAATCACCTCCTTTATATAGGCCTACTAATAATATAATGGAGGGGTAGTCTTAATGAAGACTTACTCATTGCTTGATATAATTAATTACACAATTTGTCCACATAATCTAATACAACTAATTTAAGAGTCTACCACATATTGGAGGTGATTATCATTGTAAATATCATATCCCCATGTACCTAACAATATAAGTATAAAACTTGTTTGGTTATGAGTTAAACCCTTTTGTTGATGTGTAATATATTAAAGGCACACAAGATTAGCATGCAAAATACTTTTGACGATCATATTGTCTATGGACTGCACATTTGATCATATCTATTAATTTATTGAAAATCAGAATACAATGCATTTTTTATTTTCAATTAATTAGTAAATACAGTCAAATGTACATTGTGATAAGTAGATAAATGTTGCCACGATCATATTGTCTATGCAGCCATCAGACTGCACAGTTGTAATATCTGTTTATGAAGATGCAAGCAAACTGTGACTTATCATCAAATACATGGTCGTAGAATGCAAGTGCAAAGTATGCTCTATGGACGCTAGTAAGATACGATCCATATATTTACAAAACAGAACCATAGAACTTCCGCACAGTAACTGTTCAACAACAAAATGACTAACAAAGGACTTATAATACATCACTCAGATAAATGAAAGGCCAACAATGGGTACATTCTTTTTAGGCTTTGGGCTTTCATTATTACTAATTTGGCAGGATCCGACTTCTTTATGGCTGAAATCTCTACCAAAAAGTCTCAATGGAATATCCTCTTTATCGCATGATGGATTAGAAGCATTAGAACTCAAGACTGAACCTTTCTGCAAGAGTGGTGTGGGTGGAAGGAGTGGAAGAGTAACCAGATTTTTCTCCTCTTCCTGCAGAATATCACTAACAATAGGGAAAACAAAAAATCTAGCAGACCCACAACCACATTGACTCTCAGCCACTGTAGGCACAGGCTCAGGTTCTACGTTTGATACAGGATTCTCCAAACCCACCTCCCCAATTGACTTCATTACCACTTTTATATCGACCCATTGTTCAGATCCAGCATATTTTTCATCCAACACACTGCTTCCATTAAAAGCATTGGCCGCTGTTCTCTCCACAGCTTCCAATTCTTTATCAAGAGCTGAAGGAAGGATAATTTCAGGCCCATCAACTTTTACACTGGGAAATACAATCTCACGGGTGTTTTTGCCCTCAGTGGGGATGTTGGGGCCTCTTGATTTCTTTAGGGCTCTGGGTGAATGGCCTCGAAAATCAGAGGCCCTCCTCCTCTGTCCACTTCTATTGCGGCCGCCATTACAGTTTTCCACAGTATTGTTTCTCTTGTGGGTAGTATTGAAAGTTGAAAGAAAACCCAAGGCAGATATAGAGTCAGAAGCCGGCTTACTTAATTTTGAAGTCGTATGAAGAGGGGGTTTGGGAGCAATTGGCCTGTACTTGGCCATTATCTCATCAGCCCTTGAGGCGGACTGTTGATTTCCTTGCATTGCAAAGCAGGTTCTCGCCCAATCCAACTGACCCATAAAGGCTACCGACCAGTTTTCTCTTCGCCGGCAGTTGCAGTTGTGCAAACATGAAAAAGAAAGTGGGGAAGAAGCAACCTAGAATACGATGATGAGCTGATCACGAGGTCATGGATGATGAACGGTGGAAATGTGGGCGTACAGTGAAGAAAGGGCCACGTTATTATGAGAGAGAACACCGTTGGTTGCTCTAAATTGACGACGTTCTAACAGTACAGTAGAGAAAGAAAAAGCCCGAATGAAATAGAAGAGAGTACAGCAATGACCATGATAGATTGATAGATCTGTGTGCGAGTGGTTGGGGTTCTGGGGAATGGACGGACTACTATTGGTGGAGAGTCGAGAATCAAGGTTGAGGTCCGGTCTGATGGGTTGTCTGGCTCTTCAAATTAGCAATTGCCACATGCAGACTCTTTTTGCATATGCCTTCAAGTCACCTGGTAGCCACATGTCTTTTCTTTTTCAGTTCTTTCACTGTTTGTGACGGAGGACATTAACGCACCACTGACGCTCCGTCGTTTGTGGACTTGTGAAAACCACTTTTTTCGGCTAGCCCAAAAGATTCATGTTTGGGGATGGGCATTGGCTGTCAGTCTAGTGCCTCGAATGAGGTTCATCTTTACCAATCAAGGGGGATATTGGAATTGAAGCACCATGTTCCGAATTCGGTAAACCGAGTAGCTGATTTAGTCACATTAAAGGTTTAGAATTGACGGCCTTTTTGGGAATGTTCTCAAAATGTAATGATGAAATTTTGTAGATATATTGATAAGTGTAAAGGTAAATTTTTTATTTTATTTTATTTATACGCTTCTATTTTTTTTTGGGTAGCTCTTTTTATAAACTGTAATGTATCTGGTAATTTTTTTTCACGTGGCCGGTGACGCTAGCATGACACGTCCTCTGGTACTAAGGGGATAGGGGAGCCTAGACGTCGTGACCTCTTGCTTGCAAGAGAATGCTTTAGCCAATTAAGCTAGGGCCCCCGCCCCATATGCCTCTATTTTATATCATTCTATGTGTTTACTATTTATCTTCTTTCACATATTTATACATCTTTATACATTTGTATTATCCACTTGATTATCACACACATATTTGTACTTCTTTATAAGTATGTTTTATCTATCAATATTTTCGGAATTAGTTAATGGTTATAAGGTCGTCTTCATAATTATGATTTTTTAAAAATTCAAATGTAATTGCCTTCACACCTTTACCCTTCCTACCCAGGGCCAACTAAATTCAATTTTGTGTGATATGTTGTCATGTCCTTGTATGTTAAGGCATCTAATACATTAATTGTAATCATCTCCTTGTATTGTAGATTTTGATTGGCTAGAGATTTCAATAACAATACATGTCAATGAGTAGTTATGTTTTTTATTCTTTTTGGAGTAGTAGTTAGCTAGATGAACAAGGGACAATAGATAGTTACATTATCCACAACTAAAACAAAATATATTGACAACCATTTTCTGGGATGTGCTTTTGTAGACACCTAAAATATGACCTTACCCAACCACACCTAATTTTAGCCTATCCTTAGCCCATTAATTAAATAAATATATAATATTTATTTAATTATTTTGCCCTCACATTATCCCATTAATTAAATAAATACTTTATTTATTTAATTAATTCCCCTTTATCCTCTACCCTTGTTCATTTAATCCTAGCTCTTTATCGTCTTCACGTGCATCTAATCTTTAATTTTCACTATAGTGTCCCCTTCACATATCTAACTCCTTGTCTGGATTCATTGAACCTAGACACCTCCCCAATAGTCAAACTAACTTGTCATCTTATCCATTCATCTCATCTAAACCTCTTAATCCTAGCCATTCTCATAAGGATATTTTTTCATCATCATAATATTAAACCTAAATCCTATCCCTCATGTGCCACTTGTCACATGACTACATCTTTCATCTAATCCCTAATCCTCCTTCAATCTTAGCCATCCATCATCAACCATTCTTAGCAATTGATTTTACCTCTTCAACACTCTATATCTAGAGGCTCTCATCCCTCATCAAACCTCCTAATGTATAAACTTTGAAGCAATCATACCTATATGTTATCATTTTGATATCTTGTCATTATCAAATCATATTAAGGCTATGCTAGAGCATTGAGCAATCCACATATCAACACATCAAAGAGCAAATCAAATGAAATAAGGGTGCACTCCATTTTCACTCATCAAGGAGAGAAGCAAAGATTTCAGGTGAAGGTATTGTTCTACTTATCGAAGGTATTGTTCTTTTCATTGCTTTATCTTCCATTTTAAATTTACCTTCAACATTTTTCCCCTCTTCAACTTTAAAATTGTAATGATGAAATTTTTATATTGATGTTATTTTTTATTTAATTTTGGGTAAGTGCACCAAGATGGTGCACAAAAATGGGGTCAAAAGTCGCCACTTTTTTTCTGAAATTAGCTAAACTTGAACTTGGAGGAGCAATTTTTTGATTCATGCACTCAAAATTTGAAGATACCAAAAGAACAAGAATTCTAGTACTTTGAATCTAGTTTCTAAACTACTTTTTTTTTTCAAAAATAGATAAGATTAATAGGATCAAATGTTTCATGCACACAAAAGTGTTCATATTTTTTCAACAAAATATAACATAGTGTCTCGTGTACACCCCTTAATTTTTTTAGTTGCATTTAGTATTTTCAAAAACCCATCGATAGAAATATAGTTAAGAGTGAGTAGTAGAAGTTGTATATTTTTTTGTAATTTTTTATTGAGTACTTTTTTTATGATTTTTCAAAGTGGATGCATCCTGAAAATTGCATCACCGAGCGTGCGCATCACATAACTTGCACCAAAATAATTAAAAATGAAAAAAAAAATTCCAATGTGTAAAGAATGAAGTGTAGAACAATATTATATATATATTTTTTCAAATTTGGACAAGTAGGTCAAAAGTTATTAAAAAAATTCAATACATATATGTCTTTGATAACTATAAAACATTAGTGAAAGAAATTCAAAATAAACATGTTAATTATATTCAAATATAAAAAATATATATGGTTACAAAGCTTAGGAGACGTGTCAAATTATGGTGGTAATTTTACTAAGATTTTATTTATAATGTGTAAAGTTGATGACAAGCAAGTTTAAAAACAATAATGGAGGAAAAAATCACATGAAAATGAGGCAAACAAACCATCCAAGCCTAATGCTTGTCATCCAAGCCTAATTACAATTCAAAACACATGTGTGTTCTATGTGAGCCAAAACATGTGTGTGTTCTATGTGAGCCAAAACGCATGCGTGTTTTATGTGAGCCAAAACACGTGCCTATTCTATGCAATCCAAAACGTGCGCGTGTTCTATGTGAGCCAAAACGCATGTGTGTTATGTGCAAGCCAAAATGCATGCATGTTCTGTGCGAGCCAAAATGTATGTGTGCTCTATGCGAGCCAAAACATGTGTGTTCTATGCACGCCAAAACACGTGCTTGTTTTGTGCGAGCCAAAATGCATGTGTTATGTGGGAGCCAAAACGTGTGTGTGTTCTATACGATTCAAAACGTGTGTGTGTTATGTATGAGTCAAAACATGTGTGTGTTCTATGCGAGCCAAAATGTGTGCCTGTTTTGTGTGACCCAAAACGTGCTCGTGTTTTGGCCTACACTAAAATCATCTTCTTGAATCTAACTATTTAGCGCTCTCTCCCTCCACCTCAGTCTCTAACTTTCTCTATCAATATTCATCTCTTTTTGTCTCCATTCCTCCCCCAAAAATCTCTCTATCCTCTCTCCCTCCACCTCAGTCTCTAACTCTCTCTACATCTCTCTCTATCGATATTCATATCTTTGTGCCTCAATCCCTCTCCCCAAAATCTCTCTATCCTCTCTCCCTCAAAATCTCTATATCTCTCCCAACCCCTCCCTCCCTCCTCCCCTTTGTACTATTTTTTTCTCAAATCTCTCTTTATCTCCCTACCTCTCTCCCCATTTTCCTCCTTCCTTTTCTAATCATTTTCTCCCATGTTGGAAAATTGTGCCTCAACTTGCTGGCTTGAAACTCTGTTAAAGACTCGACATTCTTTTCCTTTGTTTGGTCCTCATTGTTAGTCGATCGCTGGATTTTTTAACCTTGGAACCTAAGTCGTAGGGTTCTGAAAGTTACTAACTTGACGATAGTGTGTTGGTCGTGGCATCATTGTTTTCTTTAACTTTAGAACTTTGTCGCGGAGTTCAAAAGCTTCTTAACTTCCTGACTAGCCAATCTCCTTCATTGTTGCAGCATCCAGGAATTCTCTAACCTACAGTGGAGGTTATGAAGTTTGAGTTTTCTCCTACTAGGCGACAGTGGTATCGACTTGTCACGGAATCCGGGAAATTCCTAACCTTCGTGTGGTGGTTGTGAAGTTAGAGTTTTATGCAACATTCTGATGGGTGTTCACTTCATTGGAGCCATGTCGATGGGTGTATTGAGGTCGCAGATGTACGAGTGAGTAAATAACAAAAGGCCATCTTGTAGACATATAAAGTCTTCAGGATTTTTGATTTAAACTATTTACCATTTATATTTTGCACTAATGTGGGGGGTGATCCCACAATTCTGGTTTACAATTTTTTGCCAAACTGGACACTGAACTAATTTTTTCTAACAAAATCTTCATTTTCAGGCACCTATAGCGGCTAAACCATGAGGAATTTGAAGATGATGCAAAGTAGTGATTTGTGACATTTTGTATGTAGATTCTAAATATATTTGTCTCAAACATTTTGGAATCAGATTGCACTTAATTTTCCATCTCCTTTGAAAACTAATTTATTTTAGTAAACACCATTTTTAAGGAGAGTGACGCTCACCGTATAACACAACTTTTTTTCCATGAAGGATAAAATTCTTTTTTTTTTGAATTTATATTTGTAACTAGAATATCTAGTGTTTCCAATTGGTTTTATAGCACGTTTTATTGAATATTTTTTCCTTAATCAAGTTTTGAAGTCAAACCAATTACAATTCAGACATAGGCGAACTGTATAATAAGTGAATTTTTTTGTATGTATCGAAATTCAATTATTTTTTTTGTTGGATCAAGGACTTCAATATCTAGTGCACTCATATTTTTTTAAAAAAAATTGATAATATTCTATTTTTCCACATGTGTAGAACATAGAGCTTAATTTTCAGTGAAAAAGCTACATTCACAAGAAATAAAAAATAAACATAATAATTAAATTAAATTTATTTAAAATTATACTTTTTGGGAAGCTTATAATAAGGACTACATACAAAAAATAAAATTTAAATGAATTCATTTGATCCCCCAAAAGGTAAATCAAAAGTGATTTTTTATCAGCATTTTGATAGGTGTAAAGGAGACTTTGTTATAGGTATGGTTTAAAACTAACAGGTTCTATCCAAGGGGGTTTGATCTAAGGTAGTTTGATCAAACCCTCTTCAATTGAATGATTTAAATGAAAATTTTTAAGGCTTAAATCATTATATTTTCTAAAAATTGTGATTTCAACAAAAATAAAAATCTCCCAAAAATTGTAAACTAGCTTTGTGGGATCACCCTAGGATAATGTTGACGGTTGCACTTCTTTGACAGTTGAATGGATTGAATCAATTTGGACAAAATATTCTTGGAAATCGAAGGGTCTTCATGAGAATTGAAAAATAGCGGACCAATTGGGTGTTGTGTTGGAAGGAAAAAGATCATTTTGGTTGAGCGTGTACTATATGTTGAAAGAACATTGTAACAATGTTGTGATTGACTGTGGTCTATAAGTACTATGTGATTGGCTCGATTGTAATGTTGTTGTGTAATATCAAAGAACAAATACCTATGAAGAAGGAATTTGTAACTTTATTGTAATTTCATTTACTGTAAATAAAGTGATCTTTCTTTGGTGGTGGGTTTTTTTTTCCTGAGAGGGTTTTCCCATGTAAATTTGGTGTTCATTCTTTGTTGATATTATTGTCTTATTTGTTCTATCCTTTTTCATGTGAATATTAATGTTATGTATTTTGAAATTAAAAGTACTCATGCATTGTTCCCCTGCAAATTGACATTAGGAAAGCGATTTCGGCACTAGAGTCTTTCCTTACATCCCATGTATCTCTTTGTCTCTCTATAACTAAATCTCCCTATCTACATATCTCCCTCTCTCTCTCTCTCCATAACTCTTTCTACCTCTCTATCGCTCTCAATACATCTCTATCTAGATTATAATTCGCTCATGTTTCTAGGAAGAAAATGTCTCCCCCATGCTCAAAAATTCATCTTAATAGGAGGAAGTGTGTTATAATGTGCTCATGTTCCTATGGAGATAAAATCCTCTTTGTATCTCTCTCCATATTTCTTTCCCTCCCTCTCTTTGTCTTTCCCTCCCTATCTCTCTCACTCCTCCATTTGTCTCTCTCTAATACACCCTCATTTATATGAAGAATTTATAGTTGAGGGTTTAGGGTTGATGGTTGAATGTATATTGTTTAGGGTTGAGGGTATAGGTTTTAGTGTTAATTATTAGTGTGAATATTTAGGGTTTAATGTATAGGTTCAAGGTGCATCTCCTAGTGTTTAGGGTTTAGGGTGTATAATTTATGGTTGATAATAGAGGGTTGAGGGTCTACCTACCTCTTTATTTATCATCTCACATCTCCCTCCTCTCTACTCTCCCCCCCATCTCTATTGTTCTCTATCTCACTTATATCTCTCTCCTAGATCTATCTCTCTATATCTAACCTCTCTTTCTCCACTATCTACCTCTCTATCTCAGCTTTCTATCTCCCCTTCCTACCTCTTCCTCCCTCCCTATGTAGATCTATCTTCTTTCTATCTCACATATCTCTCTTTCTTTGCCTCTCTTCTCTCTATCTCTCTCCATGTCTCTCTCTCCTCTCTCCCTTTAATATATCTAAATTATTCATTATTTACAATGTAGGGCCTATTTTTTATGGGTTTAGGGTTGATGGTTTATGATGGAGATTTTTTAGTTGTGTTGAATACACTAGAATATTGAGAGGGGGGTGAATCAGTATTCTATGAAATCTCAAACCCTCCAAAATAGTTAGACACTTTAAACTCTACCACGTAAGAATGAACATGAACAACACTAGCTATACATAGAAAACCCTACAGGGGAAAAACCATGGTGAGAAAATTTTCTAGGAGCTACTATCCTAATCTAGCCTTGCAAGATGAACAACATTTAAAACTTTGTTTTAGGGCTACAACCCAAGGAAGCTACAACTCCCTAATTATAGTTTGTAGCGTCACTCCCAAGAAAACTATAATTCCTTGATTGTATAAATTTGTTTTAGGGCTACAACCAAAGGAAGCTGCAACTCCTTGATTTGAGCACACACTCAAGAATGATTAAAGAATGACAATCCTTCCACTATCTGAAACTGACAATTAAGCTCACTCCTTTTGATGATTGCAATTCTACTTTTTCACTTCTTCAAATATTTTCCCAGCTGCCTACAAGCTCACTAATTTTAGTAATCAATAATTTTTACCTTTGGCTCACTGCCTCCAATAATAATCAAGCACACTTCTACACTTGCCTTATTTTGCAGAGATATGATCAAGTTGAAACCGGACATGATCTACCACTTCTACTCTTTCTCTTTCAGTCACTTACATAATTTTCATAATGCATCGCACCACACTTTTACCCTAGATCAACTAGATTCACATTTTATACAAGATATTACATTGATTGCATTTCATGTTGGCCTATAGGGTAAGTGAAAAAAGATGGGGGGCCAAAAAGGGGGCTTAAGTGGCCACTTTTTTTTTGAAATCAGGAAATACTGACCTTGGACGTGAAATTGAGGATAGTTACACTTGAAATTTTGAGATGCAACAAAAACAAGGATCAAAGTGCTCTGAGTCTCCTTTCTAAACTACTAAATTATTTTGAAAATAGTTGAGATTAAGGAGTTTAAAAGAGGGACGTACAAAAATTGGTGTTGTTTTTGTAAAAAAAAATAACAGCAACTTTTGTACGTCCCTAGCACGATGAACTTTCTTTTAATATTTTTAAAATCGCTCCAGTGAGAAATTAGCTAACAGTATGTAGTTAATGCATGATTTTTCTGATAATTTTTTAATGAATATTTATTTTATACTAAATTTCTAAGTGGACACTTCCTAAAAATAGAATTTTGGTGGTGCTACCCCTACAAATTTTGGAAACTAATTGAATTTTTTATTTTTTTTAAATTTGTAGAATGGAGTCTAGTTTCTAAAAATGTAATTTATTTAAAATTTTGATTAACGGTTAATTTATAACAAAAAAAACACCACACTTCTTTTTGCCAAAAAGAGACAAAAAAGGGAAATTATAGATGAAAGGCTTAACATTGTCAAAAAGTGAAAAAAATTACATTGTTGGTTAGCTAAGAGAAAAACTAACATTACCCAAGTGTTCGATTTGTTTGACATTGAAATACGTGCAATCTTGATGGTGAGCATGAACCCGATTATGTGAAATATTGTAGAATTTGCAAAAACACATCTCTGGTCGTTGGGAAGGCCCTCCAAGCCTTTGGGTTGGTATTCCAAGGAAAATATCAAGCCTAAGGCTTGGGGATTCCCAAAGCAATATATAACATGTGTGTGTTATAACACGAGCATGTTATAATGCCCTCGCATTATATCTTAGTTTTGACATGGCTTTTTTTTTTGTGAATGAATTGATAAAACACGAGTGTGTTATAATGCGCTCGTGTTTTGATCTACGTTGAATTTATTTTTCTTCTCTTTTAATTTTCTTTCTTCTCGTTATCTTTAAGGGAAACTATATACTTTAAGTTGTATTTCATGTATATAGTTTCAAGATGTTTGAGAGTGGTTTTGGATCTCTAGGAGTTATAATGCAAATTCTAGTTTTTAGAAGATCTCACAAATTTCAAACTTAGTCAAATTTCAGTAATTAGAAAATTATATTATTTCTCTCTCTATCTCACTCATTTTTTATCTAGGTTACACTCTAGACCTCTCTCTCACTATCTTCATCCCTTTATTTGACTCTCTCCCTTGATCTCAAGAACTCTCTCTCTCTCTCTCTCTCTCTCTCTCTCTCTCTCTCTCTCTCTCTCTCCATCAATTCCCTACCACTCTCTCTTCTATTTCTCTCTCCCTCACCTCTCTCCCACCTCCCTCTCTCTCCCTCCATACTTCTCTCTCCCTCTCTTCTTCCCTATCTACTCTATATCTCCCAATCCCTCTCTCTACCTACCTCTACATCCATCACACCTTACCACTCTCTCTCTACACCTCTATATTTCACCTTTCTCTCCCTCCCTCCCCATTCCCTCTCTCTACTTCTCTCTATCTCTACCTCTCCTTCCCTCTCTACTTATCTTTATCTCCTCTCTCCCTCTCTCTACCTACCTCTCCTTCCACCACTCTCTATCTCACCTCTCTCTCCCTCACTACATCTCCCTCCCTCTCTCCCTCCATCTCTACTTATCTATATCTCCCTTATCCCTCTCTACCTAGCTCTCCATCCATCACAACCTACTACTCTCTCTCTTTGTTACTATCTATCTCACCTCCCACTCTCTCCATCCATACCTCTCCCTCTCCTTCCCTCTCTACTCTCTATCTCCCTAATCCCTCTCTACCTACCTATCCATCCATCACTCCCTAACACTCTCTCTACACCTCTTTATCTCGCTTCTCTCCCTCCCTCCCTCATTCCCTCTCTACTTCTCTCTCTACCTCTCTTTCCCTCTCTAATTATCTTTATCTCCCCTAGCCCTCTCTCTCTCTCACACACACACACATACACACACACAATGTCTCCCTCCCTACATTTTCCCCTATCTACAATCTATCTCTCATCTCCCTCCCTCTACCTCTCTCTCTCACACTCACTCACTCCTCCCTCACCCTCTATCTCACCATTCTCTCATTCCCTCTCTGTAACTCTCTCATTCTCTATATGTCATCATTCTCTCTTTACTTATCTTTATCTCACCTATCCCTCTTTACCTCTCCCTTCCTCCCCTCTTTCACCCACCCTTCCTCCTTCCCTCTATCTCTATCTCTATCTCTATCTCTCTCTACTCTCTATCTCACCTATCCCTCTCTACCTGCATATCCCTCCATCACTCCCTATCACACTCTCTCTATTGCTCTCTATCTCACCTCTCTCTCACCTCCCTCTCTCTCCCTCCATACCTCTCCCTCTCCTTCCTTCTTTACTCTCTATCTCCCTAGTCCCTCTCTACCTACCTCTCCATCCATCACTCCCTACCACTTTCTCTACACCTCTCTATCTTGCTTCTCTCCCTCCCTCCCTCATTCTATCTCTACTTCTCTCTCTCTACCTCTCTAGGTTCCCTCTCTATTTATATTTTTCTCCCCTAGACCTCTCTCTCTCTCACTATATGTCTCCCTCCCTACCTTTTCCCCTATCTACTCTCTATCTCTCCTCTCCCTCCCTCTACCTCTCTCTCTCGCTTTCTCTCACTCCTCCCTCACCCTATTTCTCTCTCTCTTTCCCTATTTGTAACTCTCTCCTTCTCTATATGTCACCATTCTCTCTACTTATCTTTTTCTTACCTATCCCTCTTTATGATCCATAAAGCGGAAGGGATCTATGACAAACATTTCTTAAGTGGTTATGAACAAAGGCGTAAAGACATCAACAATGGAGTAGCAGGAACATTAAACAGAGAGAATTCAAAACGTAGAACAAAGAGAGAGATAAGAAGACACCAATTTGATTACGGAGTTCGCCACAAACGTGACTATGTCTCCGGGTCGAGCTCAACTGAGTGACCAATCTATTGAAATGTTTTGAAATGGTAGTACAATCTCCACTGGAGCCTATTGCAACACTGCTTCACAATATCTTGTAGCCTTCCACAAAGTCATACAAAAATTCTCTCACTCACACCCCTCTCAAAAGCTCTCAAGACTAGGGATGATAAACAAAGAGTAAGGAAACTAACTCTACCTAAAGGATCTACTACAAGATTAGAACATCATTCCATCACAACTCAAATATTCTCCTAATTCCCTCTAAAAATTCTCTCACAAAAGCCTCTCAAAGACTAAGAGAATGGGATACAATGGAGAATGATCAACTGATGGATGAGTGAGGAAGACTCTCCTAGTCTCCCTTTTATACTTGAAGTTGGGCCTATTTGGTTAAAACCAACAATTTTAGAATTTTCCCCTTAAATGGAAAAAATAAAAACCAATTCCCCACTTTTACAAATACAAACAATAATCCCCCTTAAAATAATTAAATTTGTTTTTGAGCCCTTGTTTATAGCTTATTCGGGCTTTTAGTTTGAGGGGTTTGTTTATTTTGTTAACAAATAACCATTTGTTGGTTATTTGGTTTAGGCTTTGGCCTAAACATTGGGTTATATAAAACCCGTGCCATTCAAATATAAAGCAACAACAATAGCATGTCGGTGGTTATATATTTTGGAACCCGCGAGATCGGGATTCCAATCCTATTGCGCTCATTGTAAAACCATTTGGAACTTTCAAAGACTTCAAAATGAACTGGCATCAGTATATGGTCAAAGACATTATGCGTGGCACAACGGTCAGGCCAGCGGCCTATGTGGGGAATGTCGGTGCTTCCAACCACACTAACAAAATTTTTTAACCGAAACAACCCATAAGTGCCGAACGAAGAGCAACCAAGGGGCCACGTGTCAAGCTCACAGGAGGCCACGCATCAGGAAACTATTCGCCGAAGAATCCTAGTCAGCATCCACGTCTGAAAAACACATCCGCGTCTGGTCATCATGCCACCTCATCAACCGTACTATCAACGACACGTGTCAGCTTCTGATTGGTCCAACTCGACATCCGTATGATGACCTATCTGTCAATTCAGCATGATGACATCATTCTGATGTCAACAATTGTACCACATGGTACCTTGGTCAACTACAAGCTTTGACTGGCCATATCTCGCACATACGAGCTCTGATTTGCGCGAAACAAACACCATTGGAATCGTGACGATGAGACCTTCGCGATGATACCACCTTCGATCATTTTTTATGAAGTCAAAATTTCATCCTTTTTCTTGTCCCTGGTAGCTGAGTTGACTGGCCTTTGACCAAAGTTTGACCGGCGATATCTCACACATACAGACTCAAATTTTGATGAAACGAACGTCGTTGGGTTCATGTCGTCGAGCCCTTCAAAGTGACATCTCTTTTGACCAATTTTGTGTCCATCAAGTTTTCACCTTCTGATGGCTTCCTGGTCTAAGGGTTGACCCAACTTTGACTGCGCGTAACTTGAGCAAACGGACTCCTTTTTTGCCCATTCAAGTTGCGTCAGATTCAGTATTCTGAGCTCTACACTATGGAACTACTTCTGGGAGAAATGGGAACACTTCAATTTTTAGGTTTAGAAGATCCACCTAGATCAAACCTCCCCACTGAAGAACTTTTGGTCCTCCAAAAGTTTATAGTTCCTTCAAAAACATCTTCCATTCAGCATCTTGCCACTCGCCATGATCTGAATCAGTAGAACACAGATACTGCCACATCTGCCTATTGAGGTCTTACACTTCAGCAATGTACTATCAACAAGAGTTGTCCTTATCACCACATCTGCCCTCTACAAGGGTCTTACATTTTGGCAACATGGAATCCACAACTCATCACAATGCAGTTTAAAATGGAACTTAACATACCCAAAGCAAGAAGGAAAACTGAGTATGGTAAACCTGTCTCTCAGTGCTTCTCACGGGGTGATTCACATTCCGCATCTCTTGCCATTTCCTCTGGCATGCTTTTGTTGCTCCTCCAACTGCTCGAGCATGGTATCTGTGCCTCAGCCTAAAATATTCCTTCACCTTTGTACTTCGGAATAGTTGATTCAAGGCTCCACCATACAACTCCGGTCATGTTCATCTGAAGCAATGAGGTCATCGCTAACATCCTTCAAGAACTTCAACTGAGTTCAGACGTATCCTTAAAACGGCCTCAACTGAGTCTTCAAACTGAGAACATGCAAGGTCACTATTGACCATTCTCAGCAACTCTTAAGCTGAAGCTTCGCACTTGAAAACTGTAGGTACAAGTCCTTAAAAACCCTGCAATGAGAAGTTACACAGTATTCTCCTTTCTATATTACAAGAGATGTGGCTTCAAGAGCCTTACAAAATCTCAATCTCTAGAGAATTACAACTTCATAAAAATTATTACAAACAAGTTTATTCAGAGTTTTAATACTCACAAAACAATACTAGCTTATCAACATATTCATCACACTACAAAAGATGTAATAAACACACAAATTGATATACTAGTTTGATGAGCGTTGTTCCCAGCTCCTACGAAGTTGTTCAATGGAACTCTCTTTCACAGGTTGCTCAGGCTGTGGTTGAATTTCTCCTGGGACTACCTCAGAAATGGTAGCTACCGCCAGCTCTGCTTTAGTCTCCTCAACTTTCTGGTGGTTGGGTCTCTCAGTAGACCTCGATCGATGATGAAGCTCTGGATGTAGCTTCCAACACTTTGCCTCCTAATGTCCACTGATGCCACAGTGGTTGCAGAAGTTCCGAGCTCTAGAGGATTTTCCATCTCCTCCTTTGAATCCCAATCCTTGGTACCGTGGTCGCTTCTTCCCCTTGATCGGATTGGTGATGCCTTGCTCAGAAATATCAAAGCCTTTCCCTCTGAAGCCCATATTCCCAAGTAGCTTTGATCCTATGCCTCTTGTGTGCTTCTCAAAGTGTGCAAAAGAGTCTTGCTCCTCCTCTGTTGACTTCTTCTATTTTATGGAAGAAGAGGCTTCGAGATAGTTACTGTCACAATCAGGCAGATTGAGAGTCTGAAGGTACTTCATCTGTCGATAGTAAGCACACTCTGTTGCATCAGGAGAATTAGCCCAATCATGGCCACAAGCAAATCTAGCCACGGGCCTCGTCGCTGAAGAAGCTCCCATACTATCAGGTGGGGTAAGCGGGGAGTATGAGGATGATGTATCCTCTGAATGCAGACAAAAACCACATATGTGTCTACTCCCTGATACAGGAGGACTTCTCTTGTTCTGCTCCTCTAAGACTCCCTACAACAACACTTGTAGTCTTTCCTTCTCCATGTTAGATTCCTCCAACAACCGCTGAAGTTCTGCATTCTCTATCTATAGGCGTCAATTGGCTTCTTCCAACTCTTGCATCCTATCAGCCTTCTCTCGATGGTCTCGATAGAGTTCTTCAACCATGCCTTTCATTAACATGAAATCATCCACCATGGATGGGGTCAATGTCAGCCTGGAAGATTCACCCTTTTTTGATGCCATCTTTGCTCCAACCTCCAAATGTCCACCAATAGCAAAATGTATCACAATCACTCCTGCAAACTAGCCAAAAAAAGCTCTAATACCACTTGATCCGTAAAGCGGAAGGGATCTATGACAAACGTTGCTTAAGTGGTTATGAACAAAGGCGTAAAGACATCAACAATGGAGTAGCAGGAACATTAAATAGAGAGAATTCAAAACGTAGAACAAAGAGAGAGATAAGAAGACACCAATTTGATTACAGAGTTCGCCACAAACGTGACTACGTCTCCGAGTCGAGCTCAACTGAGTGACCAATCTATTGAAATGTTTTGAAATGGCAGTACAATCTCCACTGGAGCCTCTTGCAACACTGCTTCACAATATCTTGTAGCCTTCCACAAAGTCATACAAAAATTCTCTCACTCACACCCCTCTCAAAAGCTCTCAAGACTAGGGATGATAAACAAAGAGTAAGGAAACTAACTCTACCTAAAGGATCTACTACAAGATTAGAACATCATTCCATCATAACTCAAATATTCTCCTAATTCCCTCTAAAAATTCTCTCACAAAATCCTCTCAAAGACTAAGAGAATGGGATACAATGGAGAATGATCAACTGATGGATGAGTGAGGAAGACTCTCCTAGTCTCCTTTTTATACTTGAAGTTGGGCCTATTTGGTTAAAACCAACAATTTTAGAATTTTCCCCTTAAATGGAAAAAATAAAAACCAATTCCCCACTTTTACAAATACAAACAATAATCCCCCTTAAAATAATTAAATTTGTTTTCGAGCCCTTGTTTATAGCTTATTCGGGCTTTTAGTTTGAGGGGTTTGTTTATTTTGTTAACAAATAACCATTTGTTGGTTATTTGGTTTAGGCTTCGGCCTAAACATTGGGTTATATAAAACCCGTGCCATTCAAATATAAAGCGACAACAATAGCATGTCGGTGGTTATATATTTTGGAACCCATGAGATCGGGATTCCAATCCTGTTGCGCTCGTTGTAAAACCATTTGGAACTTTCAAAGACTTCAAAATGAACTGGCATCGATATATGGTCAAAGACATTATGCGTGGCACAACGGTCGGGCCAGCGGCCTGTGTGGGGAATGTCGGTGCTTCCAACCACACTAACAAAAAAATTTAACCGAAACAACCCATAAGTGCCGAACGCAGAGCAACCAAGGGGCCACGTGTCAAGCTCACAGGAGGCCATGCGTCAGGAAACTATTCGCTGAAGAATCCTAGTCAGCATCCACGTCTGAACAACACATCTGCGTCTGGTCATCATGCCACCTCATCAACCGTACTGTCAATGACACGTGTTAGCTACTGATTGGTCCAACTCAACATCCGTATGATGACCTGTCTGTCAAGTCAGCATGATGATGTCATGCTAACGTCAGCAACTGTACCACATGGTACCTTGGTCAATTGCAAGCTTTGACTAGCCATATCTCGCACATACGAGCTCTGATTTGCGCGAAACAAACATCATTGGAATCATGATTATGAGACCTTCGCGATGATACCACCTTCGATCATTTTTTATGAAGTCAAAATTTCATCCTTTTTCTCATCC
>VDFB02358134.1:213718559-213785363 GCA_007258455.2 Sequoia sempervirens
TACTATCACAACTATTGAAGCATGGTCAACTATTAGATCCTCTTCCCTAATTTGTTTTTACTTTGTTCTTCAAATTTCTTATAAACTTAATACTTTTAAAAATTGAAATTATGAACTAAGGACCCATGACTATAACTTTAACCCTTTGTCCTAATACCCTTTGTCCTAATACAATGTCTCAGCATCCTATCAAAATATTATAGTACAAAAGTTAGATTACAATATAATATAATATAAAAAACAAATCCAGAGTTTTAGAGGACACCTAATAAAATGGATTCGGTACCGACTGCCAAGCCTGAGCTATGCCTATGGTAATAGTCCATAGTGTCTGCATTATTATCATCATTCCCCATTACCCATTGTACGGAATTCTGGAGAAATTAGTAGCATATGCTCATATTTAAAAACTGAAAAAGAGTTTGGATAATTGGAGACCTTTAATTTCTCGTTTCAGACAATAAAGGCAATGCAGAAGGTACTGAAAATGATATCACCACCATTTTTGTGACAGATGGTAGCTCACGATTAGAAGAGACAGAAGAGAATCTGGAATTGTGTGGGAATGCTTGATTTGATGTGGGTATTGCTGCCCTGATATTGACTGCTTCCAAACTCATACAAAACATTTAGCACGGCTCATGACTGACAAATGCACTGCCGGTTTCTGCACAGGTAGATAGGAATAGGATGATAATATATTTCTCCTGCTAACCCATTGGCTGGCTGTGGGTTAAAAACTGATGATGTATTAGTTCCAAACAATAAGGCACTGCAAGCTGTCGGGAAGGAATGTACGGCTTACTCTTTTTGCTTATTGGAGCTCTTCTGATTGCCTCACATGGAAGATCAAATCTCAAATTATTAAAGAATAGGAAAGGAATAGCCTACCCCTCTGTCGTCAAAATGTTTTTAGAGGTGTGGGTGGTTTTTTTTTTTTTTTAAAAATAAATAATTGGATAAAGAAGAAAAAAAATCAATTTACATCAGTGAGAATACATTGTCAAACAGGGCACCATTAGGTCATACACAAGTAGCAAGACAAGCTGCTACAGCAGCAACAAAAATAACAATACCAGCCCATCATTATATAAAATAGAGAAGGTAAAACATGCTGCTACAGCTGTAATAATAAATGCAGCTCTACAATAGCAAAGTGTGCTGTTACAGCAGCAGTAGCTCCAACAAATGCAATAAGAATCTCTCTTCAAAGAAGATATACAACACCACTCATAACCAAAACTTAAACCATTAGTCAACAGCCATTTAGAAGGAGGTCTAAGCAGCTCAACGTCCAAAGGGCAGAATACTCTCCATAGCCTCCAAGAAGCAGCCTCCTTAGCAAGATGCCTATCCATCAACAAACTGTAACTGTGCTTGAACATTGTAGATAGATATTTTAAGATCATTGTTAGTTTCTAAATAATACTGGAGCATAGCAATCAAATATGTAACTTGTAAAGAGAGATTCCAGCAAATTATTTGAACTTCAACTTTAAGAGGCTGAGAGATATTTTGTAATTGTGCTTGAATATTGTAGATAGATATTTTAAGATCATTGTTAGGTGTGGTTTTGAAATCCCTGTGAGTGTTGTTCTTCTATTCCATGACAATGATGTAATGGTTGGAGCAAAAGATTAAAAGTAAGTTAATTGTTTGTTTTATAGGATTTTTCATTAGGTTAAATTACTAATGACTTCCACTTTAATTATAAATATGTACTTTTAGTATTCACATAAGTGGAAATATCATCATGACGAGAAACATAGGAAAGAGAACCTCCTCACAACTAATGAGAGAGTACACACATTTCATTATCAACACCAATGATGGGCAATAATGGAAATAATTAATGTCCATACTAAAGTTCATACCCAACACATTCAAGCCTGTGACAACTCAGCTATGCCTCACCAAAGATTGATTAAGCTCACTTTAGGGGATGATCGTACAATAGTGGGCATCCTCATTTTGACCTAAAATCACATCCTTTTTGGAAAAAAAAAACAATGATTTTAGTGTAGAAGAGTTCCATCTAAGGGGGTTTGATTGAAGGGGTTTAGATGACAAAACCCCTAACAAAGTCTCCTTCATACCTATCAAAATACTAACAAAAAATATAGTTTTGCTTCACCTTTTGGGAGACCAAATGAAGTTATTTGGAATTACAATTTTGTAAGTGTGTAGCTCTTAGTCTTATCTTTCCATAAAATATAATAAGCATTATATATTTTTTAATATTATACACATTTTTTATTTATAATGAATGTAGGTCCATTATGAGCAATCAATGAAAATCTTATAAAAGACTTAAAACCATCATATCTATACAAATGGAAACCATGATCCACAATCTTTAAAGCAATCACAACTTCTAGATTTTGTAACTCTCTAATTACCCCATAATGTGGTGAGAATTCCTCTATTTTCTATCACTGGAATGAAATTTTATTGATGGAAAGAAGATTTCTAAATATATCAATAGCATAGAGGACATCATTGGTGAACCCATCAAACAACTAAAATAGATGCCAAATTCAAAAACTATAATCCATAAAGAATTGTCACTGGTATTATTTGAAGTGATACTACTGGAAAGATTAGTGAGAATCTCATCAGGATGTGTCATGTGATGTCAAGCACTTGAATAAAATGTCCAATTGTTTGAAGGTGCAACTAAAGCCCTAGCGAAAAGAGCTCACTCTTTATGAGTTGAAGATGGTGAAGGAATATAAAATTTGTGCCAAGACATGGCTTCCCCCAATACCTCCAATCTCAGATTCCAACACCTAGATTTAAAATGGCCAATTTTCAAAAAGTTACAAACAATGTCACTAAATTTTTGCTTTGCCTTGGAGGTAGAGTCACTTGAATTAGAAGCCTGGGAAGGTTCAATATATTTAATCTTGTTCTTCTTTGTCTTGGAGGGAGACTCACTTGATTGAGTGGATTATATCCTAGAATTAGGTTCTTATTTAGGTTTACCTTTTCCCTTGGAAGATTGAGCAAACAAGGCTTGACTTTTGGAACTAGGGAGGATATCCAATTGGGAAAGTCTGAATTATTCCCTAGTAAGATGCTAAAAAAATAGCTCAAAGTGGGTATATTAAAATATCTTCCTAAGGTACTTATAGTGGAATAGAAGATGGAAGAGGAAACCTAGAAATGACCTTTTAACTTTGAAAAAAATATAAATATGCTATTTGATCTATTATTTCCTCAACACAACCCTTCAATTGTGAAAAAAGTGACTTGGACTTGGAGAGAATATACTCAAAGGAGGGATGATCATCAGGTACAAGAGAAGACAAATATACTTCTAATTACAATAATTTGAATTCATTAACCTTTCAAAACAACTCATGGAACTTATCTCAAGCCTATCTTGGTGTAGTACAATCCATAATTTTAAAGAGAAAATTATAAAAAATAGACAATCTAATAAGCCCCATTACTTCATCAAGTTTATTTGTATAGGTAAATTTATCATATTTCTTAGTGAAATGTGGTGGTGTTTCAAGTAAAATTTTCCACAAACACTTACATTACAATAGTTTCTTGATCTTTATTTTCCACATATGATAGTTGTGTGAAATTACAAGATCAATAAATTTAGTTTTAACCATAAAGGCATAGTCACCAACCAAACAATTGAAGAAAAAAAAGAAATAATGGGCAACTAAATGTGCCTTGTAAACCCCCCAAAAACTATATTATAACTATGTACATGAAAATTGGAGCATACAAGAACAAGCTAAAACTATATTAACATATTCAACTCATAATCTAATGTAGCACTCAAATTTTAAAAAAGAGCTAGTAAACATTGATGAGAACAAAATGAAAGCTCACCAACACCAACCCTTATTTTACCAGGTCTATGAAAGTTGTTCTCAAGATGGTGATATATGAGTGCTCCTACTTGTAGTATAATATTGCATTTCATGGAGTTCTGAAAATGGCATGGGTTGAGGACAATTTATAAATGTTTGACTATAGGATTGGATGGCTAGGATTAAAATTAGAGATCAAAGGCTCAAATTGGTTGAAACCCTTGTAGAGATGAGAGGAGGACAAGGGTCCTTGCTCGAATGGTGGATGGAGAAGAGCCCAACATTAAAGGGGAAAATACGATGAATAATCCCCTTGAATAAAGTGGAGAGATGATAAGGAAAAGGGGTACTTTGGAGTGCTCTAGGGGGAATTGACAAGTCCTTAAAAGGAAGCAAGGTATGCAAAAATTCTTCCTACATTAACATGATGAGGAGATTGTTGTGCAAATTTTAATATTTTAACAATTATAAAAAGTAGAAACACAATTAAATGGAAAATAAATAATGTATACCATAACACATGTGCATGTAGTGAAAATAGTTTCGAGAGAAAAACCCCACACTCTAAAGAAGCTCAATGTGTTATTTAGTAAACGATGATTACAATGAACTTGTAGAGAAAACCCTTATAGAGGAGTATCACCAACCAAATATCTAGAGTAATTGTTATAGACTACTAGTATCTAAAAATCTCTACACTCAACCTCCATCTCAAGAACCTAATATATAAAAGATACAAAACCCAAAGCCATCAAATGGTAATTAGAAACCCATGAGCTAAAACCACCCAAAAGTGGTTCCCCCATTATCCTCCAATCAAATATTCCATATGATGGTTCATAACACACATCATAAGTTGGTTAATAGTTGTAACTCTCATTCATAACTCTTTTATGCATCCAACACATTTTTACATCTTCTATGTAAAATTTCAAAGGCCATAATTTTTGATCTAGTGGATTGATTGGGATCTTTTTTAGAAAATTGAAGTACTCAAAGATATCAATGAAATATGCACCCCAATAGAAAATTTTGAGCAAATGATAATTTTTTATTTTTTCTAAAAAATAACCCTATAGACCGTAAATTGATTTTTTTCATTTTATATCGCAAAAATACACTTTTTGTAATCTTAAAATTAGGAGCAAGGTTGAGAAAAATTTCCCAACTTTCTTCCACTTTTCAAACACCTTGAAAGAGAAAATAGAGTATCAACACCATTATCTAATTGCTAGGGGTTGAGAGGCTCATAAAATTATAGCACCAACTAAATTTTTCTATGCACATTGAAATTTTTCTAGCATTAGCTCCCATCCTCTATCATATTCCAAACAAAATAGTATTGAGCATCTATATTCTTTGTCCTTGTATGAAAGGTTGGGTTCTTTTCCTGTACATATGAACTCTAACTATCACAAAGAATCATTATGGTTCATTCCTCTAGCCCAACATCTAAGCACAATCATTTAAATAATATAGCTTCCTTACAAGCATGTGTTGCTGCCATATACTCTACTTTTATAATGGAGAAGGAAACCATGGCTTTTTTCTTACTCATCCAAATATTACACCACCAAACATGGTCAAAACATATCCACTAGTGGATGTTTTGTCGTCAATATCTCTAGACCAATCTAAATCCATAAATCCATGAATATAAATAATTGTTTCATCTCTTATATGATAACCATGATATCATAAGGGATAGGCAAAGGTATCCTACAAATACCTAAATATCCTCTTCACTACATCCTAAAGTACTCTTCCAAGATTAGCCATAAATTGGATAAGGATTCCCACTACTTGAGCAAGGTCTAGTCTTGTACAAACCATACCATACATAAAAATATTGAATACACTAGCATAAGGTAATTTTATCACATCCTCCATCTCAATAGGATAAATTAGACACTACTTAATAGATAACGTTGTCCCCATTGTAACAGAAACACAAAGTGACTAGTAGTAGATGACATGTTTATAAACCTCTCCAACATTGAGCTTGAACATACTTAATTTGGCCCAACCAAAGCTTTCTATTCACTCTATCTCTTTTGATCTCTATCCCCAAGATGAAGTTAGCTACCCTTAATCTTGTATCTTAAACTATGTTAAAAATTGAGACTTCAAATCACAAATCAAGTCTTTCCCACTCCCCAAAAATAATATATCATCAACATATAACATAATTGCAGTGTAGAAAATGGTATACCTTAACAATTTCACATTATATTTTGTCCCCCTAATTTATTGGACTTAATTAAGCTCCTAGATTTCTAAATTATGTATTCCAAAGCCTAACTTTTACCATTTTTTGAAGAAGGAAAAGCATTAAAAAAATGCATCCAATCATTAAATTGTCCTGGACTTTGAGTGTCCTGGAAATTTGGGCCAAGATCAAATCGCCCATGGGCGACTGAGTCCCTTTTCTTAGTCAGGACCCAAATTTAATTACGTTGTTGGTGACATTCTAAACCTTTATCCGCCAGGTCATCTTTCCCTTCACACTTTTTGGTTGGGGTATTTTATCAATAGTAGCCACTCTCTCCGAATCTATCCTTACGCCTTCCTTAGAAACTATGTGCCCCAAAAAATTTCCTTCAATAACCCCAAAGGCACATATCTTGGGATTGAGTGAGATCCCATATTCTAAGGCTCTAGTGAAAATCTTCTCCAAGTGCATACAATGCTCTTCTTCCTTCTTTGAAAATGTAGCCAAATTATCCTGATACACAACCATAAAAATATTTATGAAATCAACAAAGGATACATCCATAGCCCTCTAGAAAGTTTCACCAACATTTGTCAAGCCGAATGGCATCTTGAGATATACATAGGTTCCCCAAGGAGTGGTGAATGCAGTCTTATATTGTTTAGATTCCTTAACCTTTACTTGATTTTAGCCTGAGAAATCATCCATCATTGACATAAACTCACAACTAGTCACCTTTTGAAGCATTGCCTCCATGTTGGGCAATGGATAGTTATCTTTCAATGATGATATGTTGAGATTCCTGAAATCAACACACAACCTTATATCACCATTTTTCTTTCTTACTGGCACCAAATTATAAACCCATGTTGAATGTTTCATGGGTTTAATAATTCCCTCATCTCTCAATTTCATTAGTTCCTCTTACATTTTAGGTTCCAGTGTGGGGTTTATTGGTCTTTGCTTTTGTCTAAAAGGCTTAGCATCTAGTTTCAGTGGAATCTCATACTAAAACAACTCTTCTATATAAGCCTTGAGGTCATTATATGACCAATCAAAGACATGCAGGTATATTTTGTCATAAGAGAAATAAGCATTGCTCTTATTTTGGGGCTCAATTTTTTTACCTATGTACACCTTTGGTGCACATTCTATTCCAATATTGATTTCCTCTAGATCTTGTGGATCAGTGGAATTCTGCTTGACATTGCTCTTATATGAGTTATCAAACACCCTTTCCAATGGTACCAATCCTCTGGGAATTTTGTTTGTTTTCAATTAGACTATTTCATTCCCAAATATTGTATCCTTCCCATCAATATTTTCAACAAATCCTTTGAAGTCTATTTCTTGGCTCTCATACAGATCAACACACTGTAGGAGCTTCAATATATCATCATCATCATCATTGAATACTTGCTAGCTTTGAATATTATCAAGAACTAAAGGCCTTGTTTTCACCTCAACCTTTGAGATGCCAGTGCATGTCATATCATATGGACTCAATGCAATATTAGCTAATAAATTATCCATTGCATTTTTGTTCCTTTCTATCCAATCAATACCAAATGCATCAAAATTTTTGACTGTATCCTACCCAACATTTCTATATTTTTTTAGTCTTTTATTTTTGGACACAAATTTAGCCCTAACCTAGGATACAATTAATTCAGAATCTCCAAAGACCTTGATATTTTTGATCTTATGATTGTTTTCCATGTTCAACCCTAACATTAAGGCCTCATATTCAACCACGTTATTAGTGCAAGCAAACTTTAGTGAAAATGAGAACTTGAAGGTCTTACCATTAGGTGAAATAAAAATTACTCCTACACCCAGTCCTTCTTTAGAGCAAGCACTATCAAAGTACATAGTCCATACTCCATTTTCTTCAACTTTCTTTAACATTTATTTTTCCAAAGGTGTGGGTTTATTTTCTCCTTGTAACTCTTCAATCCTAAAATTATCCATGTCTACATCCACAAAGTGAAAGTTTTCTTCAGGCATTGTTTCTTCAATTAAGTGTGTAGACCCTGGTTCTCTAAGGAGTTTCACTTATTTTCCATCAATGGGAATGGTGGCAAAGGACATGTCTAGCTCCATGCTTCCTCCAATTGTTGCACTCCATTTTCTTGATAGTAGTAATTCATAAGTGGGAGGAATATTGTAGTAACAAAAAATGTATCCCTTTTTCCTTAGTTTGGGAATAATTAATATTAAAATGAGCTTAATGTTGCCTTGATTTAGTGTTGTAATGTGTTTTACACATTCACACTAAGTTTAGGGCCCTTTTTAAACTAAATGGACTTAATTGTGCCTTATTTTGGGTGTTGTAAAGTCTATCTTTACATTTTCACACTAAACTAGGGCTTTATTAATTAATTGAGCTTAATTTTCCTTAATTGGCCCATTTAATTCAAATCCAAGCCTAATTAATTGCAAATCCCAAGGGATAAAACCCGACGTTCATAAATGCCATTACACCACTTAATTTTAAAAAGGTGTGTGTCCTAGGTTAGTGACCTAGGACCCATTCACCACTTGGCAAATGGATCCTCACTAGGTCCTGGGACCCTATTTTCACATGATCTTTCACATTGTTTGAATTTTGTCCTAGTTAAGTGAGATAGGACCCATTCGCCCTATAGCGAATGGGTCCTCACTTAGACCTAGGAACCCTCTTTTAAATATGTTTTCAGTAGTATTTTAATGGTTTCAAATCCTAGATTTGATGTCGGCTTGTGATATTTGAATTTCAAAAATTAATGGTAAGATATGTATAAATACAAGGCTAATTCACTTAGTTTCAACTAGAATTTTTATAAGCAATCAATAGTAATTTCACTAGAGCATTGATAGATCATTCAAGAGCATTTCTAAGGCATTCAAGGGCATATTATTGAAGAATATTGCATAAATCAAGATCCATTTCATCATGTCAAAGGCATAATGCATCACATGCATGTTGTTGAGCTAATGTTGTGATGTAGTATTCAAGATCCAATTCAAGTGTTGTTTCTAATCAATGTTCATGATCAAGATCTACATTCATTGAGGCCACTCCATGCTAGTTTGCAGATTTATCCAAGGTTCAATTGAGGATTGGCGAGTTGTGACATTTCATTTTTTTCATTCATCATTCCTTTCATGCTTTCATTCATTTCAAGGTTTAATTACCAAAATGGGGTTTGACCAAGGCAAACCCCTATTCCCTAACAAAACAACATTTTTCTCTCCTTTGATGTGTGATTGCAGGTTTTAGGTTGAAGATCATTTGGAGAGAAAAATTGAAAAAGTTGTCAAAGTTACAAAGAAAGTTATCAAATCATGGAAACTAAGCTACAAGATTTATTTCTGGATTTTTGACAGTGCTTGACTAGAATTTGACAGTGCAGAATGAGAAGAAAAAAACCCATAAATTGATTTTCCAGAGCCCTAGCCAGGACCCATTCGCCATAGGCAAAATGAGTCCTTAATGAGGTCCAAAAAAACACTTTTTGCAACAGGTACATAACATTTGACCCTCTTAAAACTTTCCTTTTGATTGCTATATCAGTTAGGTTTATTTTTTGATTCTCAATTACACATCATAACCCTCATATTGAATGAAATTAGGGAGATAGGTCCATTGTTCATCAATTCATTTTGGTGAACCTCCACCCACTTTTCCTTTCTTTTCATTATGGTGAACCTGACCTTTTGAGCATTGTAGTTTTTTTATTTTTGAGTCCTTTTCATCCTAGATTTAGATCTTGCATTCATTTGCATCCATTTCATTGAATTAGGTCTCATTTAGGGTGTCTAATTTGCATTCAAATTTGCATCTCATTAAAGGTTTCAGGATTACATATTTTGCATTCTTTAAATTTGAAAAATACAAAAAAATCAGTCATCTTGCATATTATTTACATTATATAAACTTTCATTTGGAAAATTGAAACAAAATTGCATATCAAACTAGGTATTTTTGGTCATCATTTTGTCACATTTTGCACTTGCATTTCATGTTGCATTTACAAAAAACTAAAATTGAAACTTGCTATTACAAACCTAAATCTAAAAACCACTAGAAAACACTTGAAAATCTATAAAAATCAGTTTCGAAACCTCATCCATGAACCATTCACTATAGGGATAATGATTCCCTAATCAAGTCATAATTTTCATTTATAGAAATTAAAATCTTCATTTATGTTCTTTTTTTTGTTGCTTTCAGATTTTTGTTTTAGTTTGTTGAGTTTTGGTTTCATCAATTTGATCATATCTAGCTTAATTTGGTATATTTAGTGCATTGTGTAATTTCAAAATTGTATTTACAAGATTTCATTTACACATTGTTGCATAGTGTAATAAAAAAATTACCTTGTTTAAAATCTGAAAATTGCATTTACACATTACATTTTAGGTCATTGCATTGCATTATAAGCCTCTTTCCATTTTTGGGTTTGGAAACTAAGTTTGTGAAACTTGCATGAGATTTAAAACTTGGTGTCCTATTAGCAATACTATTGTGAGACATAGTTCAAGACTCATGTCATCCCATAATACACCATTCATCGTGGATCTTGGGTTTTCTAACTCTCTTTCTAATAGTGTTGATAATCAACCCCCTATGGATCATAGTATGCATACCTCATTTACCATGACTTCCCTTCTTGCAAACAATATGCATGATGTTGTTCATTTCTTGCAAGAAGACATAAAAAGACTAGATGAAAGCCTAGAAAAGTTACAAGACACTATGCTTACTGAAAGTATGGACATTAGTATGATTCCCACTTTACACAATCTAAGGAAAATGCTTAAAAATGAAAATGGAACACGAATTTTCAGTAGCCTCAGTTGCTTCCTTCATGAGAACTTAAACAAACAAGAGAATAATAACATACATGCCTCAGTCAACTTTATTGATGCTAAACCTCATACGAGCTCAACCAAAATGCTTCTTGATATTGCTTTCTCGCAAAAAGACATACATAAACATGCACCCAATGGTCCTCTTTACATAACTAGAAGAATTAATGACAAACCTACTAATGGGATACTAATTGATCTCATTTGTGTAGAGAATGTGATCATTGAAGAATTCCTATTCATGCATGAACTTTATCAAGATACATATGACAAACCGAAAGCATGGATCAAAACATGTAAGGGTTTTGCTTGTATGGGTCCTCACTTAGACCTAGGACCCCTCTTTTAAATATGTTTTTAGTGGTATTTTAATGATTTCAAATCCTAGATTTGTTGTCGGATTGTGATATTTGAATTTTGGGAATTAATGATAATATATGTATAAATACAAGGCTACTTCACTTAGTTTCAACTAGAATTTTTATAATAAATCAAGAGTACTTTCACAAGAGCATTGATAAAGCATTCAAGAGCATTTCTAAGGCATCCAAGGGCATATTATTGAAGAATATTGCAGCAATCAAGATCCATTTCATCATGTCAAAGGCATAATGCATCATGCATGTTGTTGAGCTAATGTTGTGATGTAGCATTCAAGATCCAATTCAAGCGTTGTTTCTAATCAAGGTTCATGATCAAGATATACATTCATTAAGGCCACTTCATGCTAGTTTTTAGATTTATCCAAGGCTCAATTGAGGATTGGTGAGTTGTGACATTTTATTTTGTTCATTGATTATTCCATTCATGCTTTCATTCATTTCAAGGTGTAATTACCAAAACGGGGTTTGACCAAGGCAAACCCCTATTCCCTAACAAAACAACATTTTTCTCTCCTTTGATGTGTGATTGCAGGTTTTAGGTTGAAGATCATTTGGAGAGAAAAATTGCAAAAGTTGTCAAAGTTGCAAAGAAAGTTGTCAAATCATGGAAACTGAGCTATAGGATTTATTTTTGAATTTTTGACAATTCCTGACTAGAATCTGGGAGTGTAGATTGAGAAGAACAAAACCCAAAAATTGATTTTCTAGAGCCCTAGCTAGGACCCATTCACCATAGGGCGAATGAGTCCTTAGTGAAGTCCGAGAAAGCACTTTTTACAATAGGTACATAGCATTTGACCCTCTTAAAACCTTCCTTTTGATTGTTATATCAGTTAGGTTTATTTTTTGATTCTCAATTACACATCACAACCCTCATATTGAATGAAATTAGGGAGATAGGTGCATTGTTCATACATTCATTTTGGTGAACCTCCACCCATCTTCCCTTACATTTCAAATACCTACTACTGTGATGTTGATAACAAACTCTTTCTTAGGGTAAGAGGCCAATTTGAAACATACCTCCATGATGATTCCTATTATTGGAACCTCCCTAAAGTCCATGGCATAATATTTTCCACATGCACTGCTAATTTTTAATCCTAATTCCTTCATGATTTCAAAAGGAATAATGTTTGATGAGGCTCTTAAATCTATCATGTTGTTTTTCACTAACTTATCATCAATCATAAGTTACATAGAATGGGTCCACTTGGTTAGGACATACAGTAAGTGTGACACCCAAAAACACTTGAGGGATATCATTATTGATCCCCTCAACTTCTTCTTCACTCAAATTATTTCTACTTGTTTTAGGAAGAGTAGACACCTTTTCTCCACAGGTTGTAGCTACACCATTGATGAGGGAAACTTCCTTTTCCTTATGCTCTTCAATCCTCATCATCTCAAGAAGAGGAACTGAAACATTTACTTGTGACAACAATTGGAACATATCAACTGGAGTATCTTACGAAACTCATATGTTGTCACATCTTGTTCTACTGATTGGTTTTTCTTCTGTTCAAGTTTTTCTTCTTTCCTAACCTCAACTTTTTTCTTTTCTTGATCAGTCTTCATCTTTTGATATTTATCTTTGACCACTGGAGACACCGCATGCCCATTACTGTTCATAGCTCTAGACTTCTTAGCTAGCACCTTTTATTTTTCTTTGGATTCATCAATCTTTTTAGGTGTTTGACTAATTTGTTTGTCTTTATCTTGATCCTTAATGAAAGCACTGCCAACTTTACTTTGCTCATCATTGAACATTATATTTCTTAAGTGGTAGTTGCTTTTAAATTGGGAAACTACAATAGCTGATAATACTTTAATCTCTTTAGTAGATGGTCTTCTTAAACTAACATTAAAAAAATCAGTCTCAAGATTATTTACATTATGATCTTCTCCCTCATCATCAAAAAAATGTTGATGATATGCTTTTGATTTGTATCACTTCATTCCCAAACACTATATCACTTTGTTATGGGCCCAATTTTGTCTTTATCTACCAGGTCATCTTTATTGGGCCTTTATCATCGACTAAAGAATGAAAGGAGTGACAAAGTAAGTGAAACTATCTACATCAAGCATGTTTTGGAGGGATAAAGATTACAAGCAAGTATAACTGTATTTGTCCTTTTAGAATATTCTCTCCATGAACAATTGTGCTCATATTTTATAATAGAATTGTTTGTCAAATGAAAATATGACATGTGTCAAATGATCTTGAAGCTTGTTTTTCTCCCTTGTTCTTATAAAAGGGAGATCAAATCCATTTGCATGAGATATTGGAGAATATTGTAATGTAGAGCATAGAGTAATAGAGTTTGAACTTTGTATATAGGTTTTGTTTGAGTCTAGATTTGTATGTAATTTGCAAGTTTTTGTATACCTGTACTAGCATCTATTTTCAAATACAATGGTACAATTTCAAGACAATTGTCTCCTCATGTATACTTGATACAAGTTATGAATGAAATCCAATCAAAGATCAACTTGTTCATCTTCGTTGTTTTTCCTTTGAATGTATGTTTCTATTATAGCTCTTATTCAAATAATAGGTTAAAATGCTTTAATGAGAATGTAGAATTGGTTAGGAATACTTAAGTGCAGTATTTTAAGGCATTACTATGAAGCTTCATGATGTTTAGGGAAAATGCTAATATACAAGTCTCAATTAAAATAATTTTGACTACGTTCCCTAGGTTAATAGACCAATCCATTGCATTTATACTTGTTATGATCTCCATGGTCACTCATATAAAGAAAAATAAAAAATCTTAATTTTAGTTTGCATTATTTGCAAACTGTTTGATGTTATTGTATATTCTCCTACTATGAATTGTTGAAATTATTAAAGGATATTTCTAGGCCTTTTCATTTTCATAATCATCAAGCTAATATGTTGAGAACACATATTTTGTTTACAATATTTTAGATAATTGGCAAAGGAGATCTTACAAATACTATCAGGGTATCACCCTCTCTCTCAATCACCCAAACCCTATACTGAATATCATAAATCCTAATCCCTATACCCTAAACCCTAAACCCTCAACCTTATAAAATAAACCTTGAACATTATCCCTCAACCATAAAATTAAACCCTAAGCCCTACATTCAATCTTGTTTGTACCCTAAACCCTCAATCCTAAACACAATACCCTCAACCCTCAATTATATCTCTCCTTCCTTATATACTTCTCTCTATCTCTCCCTCTCTCCATCTCTACCTCTCCCTTCCTCCTTCCCTCTCTCTCCCTCTCTCTCAATATCCCAACCTTCCTCCTCTCTTTGTTTCTATCTCTCTCTATATCTACCTATCCCTCCCTCCTTCCCTCTCTCTCTCTCTCTCTCTCTCTCTCTCTCTCTCTCTCTCTCTCTCTCTCTCTCTCTCTCTCTCTCTCTCTCTCACCTCTCTTGATCTCCTGACCTTACTCCTTCCCTCTATATTTCTATCTCTCTCCCTTCCATATCTTTCTCTCTCACTGCATCATTCCTTCTCTATTCTCTATCTCACCATCATCTCTCCCTCTCTCTATTTAGGATTTAGGCTTTAGGCTTTAGGCTTTAAGCTTTAGGGTTTAGGGTTTAGGGTTTAAGCTTTAGGTTTTAGGTTATAGGTTTTAGGCTTTATGGTTTATGGATTAGGCTTTAGGTCCAATCCCCTCTCTCCCACTCCCTCTGTCTCCCCCTCTCTCTCAGGTCTATCCCTCCTTCCATCCCTCCCACCCCCCTCTCTCTCAAATATATATATATCTCTCTCAGGTCTCTCCCTCCCACCCTAACTCACTCTCTCTCTCTCTCTCTCTCTCTCTCTCCATCTCTCTCAAGTCTCCCTCTCTCAATTCTCTCCCTCCCACGCTAACTAGAGAAATCTCTCTCTCTCTCTCTCTCTCTCAGTTGTATCCATCCCACCCCCTCCCCCTCTCTCAAGTCTCTCCCTCCCACCCTAACTAGATAAATCTCTCTCTCTCATGTCTCTCCCTCCCTCTCCCTCTCTCCCATCTTTCTTTCTCCATCTCTCCTTCCCTCTTTAATCTCTATTGAGCACAATTATCTCTCTCTCCCTCCCTCCCTCCTCTCTCTATCTCACCTCTCTCTCTCCCCCTCCCTCCCTCTTTCCCTATCTAATATTCTCTATCTCCCCCTTTCTCCCACCCACCTTCCTCTCTACTTCTCTCCTAACCTATCCTCTCTACTCTCTCCCCTCCTCCTCTCTCTCAATCTCTCCACCTTCCTCCTTCCTCTCTTCTCTCTCTCTTTCTCCTCTCTCTCCTTCCTCTCTACTTCTCCCTCTCTCTCCCTCTCACCCTCTCTCTCAATCTCCCAAACCCTATACCAAATATCATAAATCTTAATCCCTATACCCTAAACCCTACACCCTCAACCTTATAAACTAAACCTTGAACATTATCCATCAACCATAAACTTAAACCCAAAGCCCTGCATTCAATCTTGTACCCTAAACCATCAATCCTAAACCCAATACCCTCAACCCTAAATCATCTCTCCTTCCTTATATACTTCTCTCTATATCTCCCTCTCTCCATCTCTACCTCTCCCTTCCTCCTTCCCTCTCTCTCCCTCTCTATAAATATCCCAACCTTCCTCCTCTCTTTGTTTCTATCTCTCTCCATATCTACCTATCCCTCCCTCCTTCCATCTCTCTCTCTCCCTCTCTCCCTCTCTCTCCATCTCTCTCGATCTCCCAACCTTACTCCTTCCCTCTAGATTTATCTCTCTCCATTCCCTATATTTCTCTCACTCCCTCATTCCTTCTCTACTCTCTATCTCACAATCATCTCTCCCTCTTTCTATTTAGGATTTAGGCTTTAGGGTTTAGGCTTTAAGATTTAGGGTTTAGGGTTTAGGGTTTAGGGTTTAAGCTTTAGGTTTTAGGGTTTAGGTTTAGGTTTTAGGCTTTATGGTTTATGGCTTAGGCTTTAGGTCCAACCCCCTCTCTCCCACTCCCTCTGGCTCCCCCTCTCTTAGGTCTATCCCTCTTTATATCGGTCCCAACCCCCTCTTTCTCTCAAATATATCTCTCACTCCCTCTATCTCTCTCTCTCATGTATATCTCTCACTCCCTCTATCTCTCTCTCAGGTCTCTCCCTCCCAACCTAACTAGAGAACTCTCTCTCAAGTCTCCCTCTCTCAATCCTCTCCCTCCCACCCTAACTAGAGAACTCTCTCTCTCTCTCTCTCTCTCCCTCTCTTTCCCTCTCTTAGGTCTCTCCCTCACACCTCATCACCCTCTCTTAGGTCTCTCTCTCTCACTCCCTCTATCTCTCTCCCACTCCCTCTCTCTTCTACTCCCTTTCTCTTCCACTTCCTCTCTCTTCCTCTCTCCTAGGTCTCTCCCTTCCACCACCTCTCCATCTCACCCTAACTAGAGAACTCTCTCTTTGTATCTTTTTCTCTCCCCTATCTCTGAGGTCTCTCTCTCCCAACCCCTCTCCCTCCCTTTCCCCCCCCCTCTCTCTCTCAGGACTCTTTCTCCCACCCCTCCCCCTCTCTCAAGTCTCTCTCTCCCACCCTAACTAGAGAACTCTCTCTCTCTCACCAGGTCTCTCTCTTTCTCTCCCTCTCTTTCCCTCTCTCTCATGTCTCTCCCTCACACCCTAAAACCTCTCAAGACTCTCTCTCTCCCTCCCTCTTAGGTCTATCTCGTAGGTCTATGTAAATCACTGGGAGACCCCATTTCTTGGACCCATTTTTTCAAATAGGACAAGTTAGGTTGCTAATTTCAAGAATTGACAAACTAGTGGGCCCAGTAACTTGCCAATTTAGTGAAATTGGCAATGTAGTGGCCTATTTGAAAAAAAAAGGTCCAAGAAATGGGGTCTCCCGGTGATTTACCCCCATTTCTTAGACCCATTTTTTCAAATAGGAAAAGTTAAACCCTCAACCCTTAATCCCTCAACCCTCAACCCTTAAAACATGAAACTAAACCCTAAAACCCTCTGCACTATACATTGGACCATTAACCTAATCCTTAAGCCATAGCATATACCCTCAACTAATTCTTCCAACCCCTGCCTCAACCTATTACCTAAACCATCAATCTGGGTCCTCCAACTACACCCTCAATTCTCGGCCTCCACCTACAGCTAGATCACTCAACCCTCATAAATACTTGTCCCTCCCTTCCTGCATATCTCTCCTGCACCAATGTAGGGGTAGAAATTTATATGAGGTTGAGGATTAGGGTTTAAGGGTTGAGGTGAAAATTGAGGTTTCAGGTTGAGGATTAAGGAGGATTAAGGTTCGATTAAAGGTTTAGGGTTGAGGGTAGAGGGTTTATGGTTAGGGTATAGGTTTGAGGTATATATGGTTGTGGTTAGAGTTGAGGTCAGTGTATGGTGAGGTATGAGGGGTTTGAGGTTAGGGTTTTAGGGTTGAGGGTTGAGGATTAAGGGATATGAGGTTGAGGGTTTAATATATAGGGTAGAGGGTTTAAAGGTTTAGAGTTTAAGGATTGAGGGTTGAGGGTTTAAGGTTGAGGGTAGAGGGTTGAGGGATTAGGGTTGAGGGTCCATTGTATAGGTTTGAGGGTTGAGAATTGAGGGTAGAGGGTAGAGGGTTGAGGGTCCATTATGATCCACTAGCTTGCCAATTCAGTAAAATTGGCAACCTAAAGTGGCCTGTTTGAAAAAATGGGTCCAAGAAACATCACCGAGAGACCCTATTTCTTGGATGTATTTTTTCAAACAAGCCAATCTAGGTTGCCAATTTCACCAAATTGGCAAGCTAGTGGGCGCACTGGCTTGCCAATTTGGTGAAATTGGCAATGTAGTGGCTTGTTTGAAAAAATGGGTCCAAGAAATGGGGTCATCACTGGGAGACCCCATTTCTTGGATCCATTTTTTCAAATAGGATAAGTAAGATTTCCAATTTCACCGAATTGGCAATCTAGTGGGTCCAGTAGCTTGCCAATTCAATGAAATTGGCAATGTAGTGGCCTATTTGAAAAAATGGGTCCAAGAAATGGGGTCTCCCAGTGATGTAAATCACCAGGAGACCCCATTTCTTGGACCCATTTTTTCAAACAGGCCAAGTTAGGTTGCCAATTTCATCAAATTGGTAAGCTAGTGGGCGCACTGGCCAATTTCATCAAATTGGTAAGCTAGTGGGTGCACTGGCCAATTTCATCGAATTGGTAAGCTAGTGGGTGCACCAGCTTGCCAATTCGGTGAAATTGACAATGTAGTGGCCTATTTGAAAAAGTGGGTCCTAGAAATGGGATCTTCCAAATCACCGAGAGACCCCATTTCTTGGACCCACTTTTTCAAATAAACCACTAATGTAATCTCACCAAATTGGCAAACCCGTTAAGCCCACTAGCTTGCCAATTCGGTATAGTGGCAACCTAACCCAGCTATTTGAAAAATGGGTCCAAAATGGGGTCTCTCGGTATTCGATGAAGTTGAGTTTGCTAATTTCGCGAGATATCACCGAGAGAACATTTATGGACCCATTTTTTCAAATAAACAGAATAAGTTAACATTCATCGGAGTGAAGCTAGTGGGCCCAAAACTTATGGTCGATGAAATTGGCAATGTGACATTTGAAAAGTGGGTCCAGAAATGAAAGGTCTCTGATGATTTCTTGGGGTCTCCAGTGATGTAAATCATAGGGAGACCCCATTTCTTGAACCCATTTTCAAATGAATAACGTCGATTGTAATTTCAGCATCAAATTGGCAAGCTAATACTTATTGAAAAATGGGTCCAAGAAATGATTACATCTCTCTCTCTCTCTCCCCCTCCCTACCACCCCCTCCCCTCTCTCAATTCTTTCCCTCCCACCCTAACTAGAGAATACTCTCTCTCTCTCATGTCTCTCCCTCACACCCCCTCACTCTCTCTCAAATCTCTCTCCCTCCCTCTCTCTCTCTCTCCTAAACCCTAATCCCTATACCCTATAAACTTAACCTTAAACCTTCAACCCAGTACCCTCAACCCTATACCTAATTTCCTAAACCCTAATCCCTATACCCTATAAACTTAACCTTATACCTTCAACCCTATACCTTAATCCATAAACCCTACACCCTCAACCCTCATCCCTATACCCCATACCCTAAACCCTAAACATTATCCCTAAACCCTTAACCCTATAATTAAACCCTAAACCCTACATTAAACCTTGTACCCTAAACCTTGAACCCTAACCCTCAACCCTAAACCCATTACCCTCAACCATGTACCCAATATCTTAAACCCTAATCCCTATACCCTATACACTTAACCCTACACCCTTAACCTTGAACACTATACCTCAACCCTCAACCCTATACCTTAAACCCTTAAACCTACACCTTCAACCCTCATCCCTATACCCTATACCATCAACCTTACAACCTAAGCCTGGAACATCATCCCTCAACCCTATACTTAAACCTAAACCCTACATTCAACCTTGTACACTAAACCTTAAACCATAAACCTCAATCCTAAACCTAATACCCTCAACCATATACCCAATATTCTAAAACCTAATCCCTATACCCTATAGACTTAGTGCTTTCACCTCAACCTTGAACACTATCCCTCAACCCTCAACCCTATACCTTAAACCCTAAACCCTACATCCTCAACCCTCATCCCTATACCTTATACCCTTAAACCTAAATATTATCCCTCAAACCTATACTTAAAAAATAAACCCTACACTCTCAAGCCTTAACCCTACACCTTATACCCTTAACCCTACACCCTAAACCCTAATCCCTATACCCTATACACTTGACCTCATACCCTCAACCCTGAACATTATACCTCAACCCTCAACCCTCAAACTTATACATAAATCCTAAACCCTAAACTCTCAACCTTAAACCTAATATCCTCAACCTAATACCCTCAACCATATACCAAATATCCTAAACCATAATCCATATACCCTATACACTTAACCTTATACCCTCAACCCTAAACACTATCCCTCAACCCTCAAACCTATAGCTTAGACCCTAAACCCTAAACCCTCATCCCTCATCCCTATACCTATGCCTCAACTTTGTACCTAATGTCCTGACCTAATCCTTGCCTATACGCCAACCCTATGCCTTAAAAACTTGGTACACCTCAGCCCTCAGGGAGAGATAAAGAGGGGAGGAGGGGTTGGGGAGGAGAGGTGGGGTTGGGAGGGAAAGGGAGATAAAGATAAATAGAGAGGAGAGGTAGAGAGAAATGAGGAGATAAAGAGTAGATGAGGAAGGATAGATGGAGGTACAGGGTATGGAGGAGAGGCCGGTGGAATGAGAGAAATAAAGAAGAGTGTGGTAGGGGTGAAGAGTGGGATATGTGGTGAAAGAGAGGAGAGTAGAGAGGAGAGATATGAGAGATAAAGGGAAGGGAGATTGGGTGAGAGGGGAGGAAGGAAGATGAGAGGGATGGGTGAGAAAAGATAAGTGGGAGAGATGGTTGTATGGGAGGAGAGGTTACAAAGGGAGAGAAGTGAGGAATGATGGGATGAGGAAGAGTGATAGAGAAGAGGGTGAGGGAGGTGAGAAGAAAGAGAGAGGTAGAGGAGGGAGAGGAGAGATAGAGAGTAGATAGGGGAAAATTTAGGGAGGGAGACATCTAGTGAGAGAGAGAGGGGGCTAGGGGAGATAAAGATAATTAGAGAAAGGAGAGGTAGAGAGAGAGAAGTAGAGATAGAATGAGGGAGGGAGAGAAGTGAGATAGAGAGTTGTAGAGAGGTGTTAGAGGTGATGGATGGAGGTAGGTGAGAGGGATTAGGGAGATAGAGAGTAGAGAGGGAAGGAGGGAGAGATATGGATGGAAGGTGGGAGGTGGATAGAAATAGCAAAGAGAGGGTGGTTGTGATGGATGGAGAGCTGAGTGAAAGAGGAGAGGAGATATAGATAAGTAGAGAGGAGGGAGATGTAATGAGGAGAGGAGGTGAAGATAGAGAGAAATAGAGTGGTGGAAGGAGATGTGGGTAGAGAGAGGGAGGGAGATAAATATAGTGAGGAGGAAGGAGGTGAGAGATGAGGGATAGAGAGAGGAGAGAGAGGAATGAGGAGGGAGGGAGAGGTAGGGAGGGAGAGAAGGTGAGAGAAATATAGAGGTGTGAGAGGTGGTAGGTGTGATGGATGTAGAGGTAGGGAGAGAGAGGGATTGGGAGATATAGAGTAGATAGGGAAGAAGAGAGGGAGAGAGAAGTATGGAGGGAGAGAGAGGGAGGTGGGAGAGAGGTGAGGTAGAGAGAAATAGAGAGAGTGGTAGGGAGTGATGGAGAGAGAGAGAGAGAGAGAGAGAGAGAGAGAGAGAGAGAGAGAGAGAGAGAGAGAGAGAGAGAGAGAGAGAGAGAGAGAGAGAGAGAGAGAGTTCTTGAGATCAAGGGAGAGAGAGTCAAATAAAGGGATGAAAATAGTGAGAGAGAGGTCTAGAGTGTAAGGTATAAAAAATGAATGAGATAGAGAGAAATAATACAATTTTCTGATTACTGAAATTTGACCTCCTGATTACTAAAATTTGACTAAATTTGAAATTTGTGAGATCTTCTAAAAACTGGAATTTGCATTATAACTCCTAGAGATCCAAAACCACTCTCAAACATCTTGAAACTATATACATGAAATACAACTTAAAGTATATAGTTTCCCTTAAAGATAATGAGATTAAATAAAATTAAAAGAGAAGAAAAATAAATTTAATGTAGATCAAAACACGAGTGCATTATAACGTGCTCGTGTTTTGTCAATGCATTCACAAAACACAAAACCTATGTCAAAGATCAAAACACGAGTGCATTATAACGTGCTCGTGTTTTGTCAATGCATTCACAAAACACAAAAGCCATGTCAAAACTAAGATATAATGCGAGCGCGTTATAACATGCTCGTGTTATAACACACACATGTTATATAATGCTTTGGGAATCCCCAAGCCTTAGGCTTGGTATTTTCCTTTGAATACCAACCCAAAGGCTTGGAGGGCCTTCCCAACGACTAGAGATGTGTTTTTGCAAATTCTACAATATTTCACATAATCGAGTTCGTTCTCACCATCAGGATTGCATGTGTTTCAATGTCGAACAAATCGAACACCTGGTTAATGTTAGTTTCGCTCTTAGCTATCCAACAATGTAGTTTTTTCACTTTTTGAGAATGTTAAGCCTTTCATCTATAATTTCTTTTTTTTGTGTCTCTTTTTTAGCAAAAAGAAGTGTTTGGTGTTTTTTTCGTTATAAATTAACCGTTCATCAAAATTTTAAATAAATTATATTTTTAGAAACTAGACTCCATTCTACAAATTTAAAAAAAAAAAAAAATTCAATTAGTTTCCAAAATTTGTAGGGGTAGCACAACCAAAATTTTGTTTTTAGGAAGTGTCCACTTAGAAAATTAGTAAAAAATAAATATTCATTAAAAAATTATCAAAAAAATCGTGCATTAGCTACTTACTGTTAGCTAATTTCTCACTGGAGTGATTTTAAAAATACTAAAATAAAGTTCATCATGCTAAGGACGTACAAAAGTTGCTATGTTATGTTTTTTTGATAAAAACAACACCAATTTTTGTACGTCCCTATTTTGAACCCCTTAATCTCAACCATTTTCAAAATAAATTAGTAGTTTAGAAAGTAGAATCAAAGCACTTCGATCCTTGTTTTTGTTGCATCTCAAAATTTTGAGTGTAACTATCCTCAATTTCATGTTCAAGGTCAGTATTTCCTGATTTTAGAAAAAAGTGGCCACTCAATCCCCCTTTTTGGCCCCCCATCTTTTTGCACTTACCCTATAGGCCAACATGAGATGCAATCAATGTAATATCTTGTATAAAATGTAAATCTAGATTATCTAGGGTAAAAGTGTGGTGCGATGCATTATGAAAATTGTGTAAGTGACTGAAAGAGAAAGAGTAGAGGTGGTAGATCATGTCCAGTTTCAACTTGATCATATCTCTGCAAAATAAGGCAAGTGTAGAAGTGTGATTAATTATTGTTGGAGGCAGTGAGCCAAAGGTAAAAATTCTTGATTACTAAAATTAGTGAGCTTGTAGGAAGTTGGGAAGATATTTGACGAAGTCAAAAAGTAGAATTGCAATCATCAAAAGGAGTGAGCTTAATTGTTAGTTTCAGATAGTGGAAGGATTGTCATTCTTTAATCATTCTTGAGTGCGTGCTCAAATCAAGGAGTTGTAGCTTCCTTTGGTTGTAGCCCTAAAACAAATTTGTACAATTAGGGAATTGTAGATTCCTTGGGAGTGACCCTACAAACTATAATTAAGGAGTTGTAGCTTCCTTGGTTTGTAGCCCTAAAACAAAGTTGTAAATGTTGTTCATCTTGCAAGGCTAGATTAGGACAATAGCTCCTAGCAAATTTTCTCACCATGGTTTTTCCCTTGTAGGGTCTTCTACGTATATCTAGTGGTGTTCATGTTCATGCTTATGTGGTAGAGTTTAAAGTGTCTGACTATTTTGGAGGGTTTGAGATTTCATAGAATATTGATTCACCCCCCTCTCAATATTCCAGTGTATTCAACAAAACTAACAACTCTCCATCATAAACCATCAACCCTAAACCAATAAACCATAGGCCCTACATCATAAATAATGAATAATTTAGATATATTAAAGGGAGGGAGGAGAGAGAGACATGGGAGAGAGATAGAGAGAAGAGAGGTAGATAAAGAGAGATGTGAGATAGAAAGAAGATAGATCTACATAGGGAGGGAGGGATAGGTAGGAAGGGGAGATAGAAAGTTGAGATAGAGAGGTAGATAGTGGAGGGAGAGAGGTTAGATATAGAGAGATAGATCTAGGAGAGAGATAGAAGTGAGATAGAGAACAATAGAGATGGAGAGGAGAGTAGAGAGGAGGGAGATGTGAGATGATATATAAAGAGGTAGGTAGACCCTCAACCCTCTATTATCGACCATAAATTCTACACCCTACCCTAAACACTAGGAGATGCACCTTGAACCTATACACTAAACCCTAAATATTCACACTAATAATTAACACTAAAACCTATACCCTCAACCCTAAACAATATATGTTCAACCATCAACCCTAAACCCTCAACTCTAAATTCTTCATATAAATGAGGGTGTATTAGATAGAGACAAATGGAGGAGTGAGAGAGATAGGGAGGGAGAGACAAAGAGAGGGAGGGAAAGAAATATGGAGAGAGATACAAAGAGGATTTTATCTTCATAGGAAAATGAGCACATTATAACACACTTCCTCCTATTAAGATGAATTTTTGATCATGGGGGAGACATTTCCTTCCTAGAAACACGAGCGAATTATAATCTAGATAGAGATGTATTGAGAGCGATAGAGAGGTAGAGAGAGTTAGGGAGAGAGAGAGAGAGGGATATATGCAGATAGGGAGAAAGAAGAATTAGAGATAGGGAGATTTAAGTATAGAGAGACAAAGAGATACATGGGATGTAAGGAAAGACTCTAGTGCCGAAATCGCTTTCCTAATGTTAGTTCACAAGGGAACAATGCAGGAGTACTTTTAATTTCAAAATACAGAACATTAAGATTCACATGAAAAAGGATAGAACAAAATAAACAATAATCTCAACAAAGAATGAACACCAAATTTACATTGGAAAACCCTTTCGAGAAAAAAAAACCCACCACCAAAGAAAGATCACTTTATTCATAGTAAAATGAAATTACAATAAAGTTACATATTCCTTCTTCACAGGTATTTGTTCACTAATATTACACAACAACATTACAATCAGGTCAATCACGTAGTTCTTATAGACCACAATCAATCACAACACTGTTACAATGTTCTTTCAACATACAATACACGCTCAACCAAAACAATCTTTCTCCTTCCAACACAACACCCAATTGGTCCGTCGTTTTTAATTCTCACGAAGACCCTTTGATTTCCAAGAATATTTTATCCAAATTGATTCAGTTCATTCAACTGTCAAAGAAGTCCAACCGTCAACATTATCCTAGGGTGATCCCACTAAGTCGGTTTACAATTTCTGGGAGATTCTAATTTTTGCTAAAATCACACATTTTTAGAAAATATAATGATTTAAGCCTTAAAAAGTTCCATTTAAAGCATTCCAATTGAAGAGGGTTTGATCAAACTACCTTAGATCAAACCCCCTTGGATAGAACCCCGCTACTTTTAAACCATACCTATAACAGAGTCTCCTTTACACCTATCAAAATGCTGATAAAAAACTGCTTTTGATTTACCTTCTGGGGGATCAAATGAATTCATTTAAAATTTATTTTTTGTAAGTATGTAGTCCTTATTATAAGCTTCCGAAAAGGTATAATTTTAAATAAATTTAATTTAATTATTATGTTTAATATTTTTTATTTCTTATGAATGTAGCTTTTTCACTGAAATTCAAGCTCTCTGTTCTGCACATGTGGAAAAATAGAATATTATCAAAAAAAATATTTAAAAAATATGAGTGCACTAGATATTGAAGTCCTTGATCCAACAAAAATAATAATTGAATTTTGATACATACAAAAAAAGTTGTGTTATATAGTTCGCTTATGCGAATTGTAATTGGTTTGACTTCAAAACTTGATTAAGGAAAAAAATATTCAATAAAACACTATGAAACCAATTGGAAGCACTAGATATTGTAGTTAAAATCTAAATTAAAAAAAGAATTTTATCCTTCATGGAAAAAATTATGTGAACTATATGGTGGCGTCACTCAAAAATGGTGTTTACTAAAAAAACTAGTTTTGAAGGAGATGGAAAAAAAAGTTCAATCTGATTCCAATTTTTTTTTTTTTAGAATCTACAGACAAAATGTCACAAATCACTACTTTGCATCATCTTCAAATTCCTCACGGTTTAGCCGCTATAGGTGCCTGCAAGTGAAAATTTTGTTAGAAAAAATCAGTTCAATGTACAGTTTGGCAAAAAATTGTAAACCAGAATTGTAGGATCACCCCCCACATTGGTGCAAAATATAAATGGTCAATAGTTTAAATCCAAAAGCCCAAAGACTTTACGTGTCTACGAGATGGCCTTTTGTTATTTACTCACTCGTACATTCGTGGCCTCAATACACCCATCAACCTGGCTCCAACGAAGTGAACACCCATCGGCATGTCGCATAAAACTCTAACTTCACAACCACCACACGGAGGTTAGGAATTTCCCGGATGTCGCAACAAGCCAATACCACTGTCACCTAGTCGGAGAAAACTCGAACTTTGCAACCTCCACTGCAGGTTAGAGAATTCCCGGATGTTGCGACAATGAAGGAGATTGGCCAGTCGGGAAGTTAAGAAACTTTTGAACTCTGCGACAAGGTTCTAAAGTTAAAGAAAACAACAATGCTGTGACCAACACACTATCATCAAGTTAGTAACTTTCAGAACTTCGTGACTTAGGTTCCAAGGTTAAAAAATCTAGCGATCGACTGGCAATGAGGACCAAACAAAAGAAAAGAACGCCAAGTCTTTAACAGACATTCAAGGCAACAAGTTGAGGCACAGTTTTCCAACATGGGAGAAAATGATTAGAAAAGGAAGGAGGGAAATGGGGAGAGAGAGAGGGAGATAGAGAGAGAGATTTGTTAAAAAAGAGTACAAAGGGGAGGAGGGAGGGAGGGGTGGGGAGAGATATAGAGATTTTGAGGGAGAGAGGATAGAGAGATTTTGGGGAGAGGGATTGAGGCACAAAGAGATGAATATCAATAGAGAGAGATGTAGAGAGAGTTAGAGACTGAGGTGGAGGGAGAGAGGATAGAGAGATTTTTGGGGGAGGGATGGAGGCAAAAAGAGATGAATATTGATAGAGAGAGATATAGAGAAAGTTAGAGACTGAGGTGGAGGGAGAGAGCGCTGAATAGTTAGATTCAAGAAGATGATTTTAGTGTAGGCCAAAACACGCACGTTTTGGCTCACACAAAATAGGCACACATTTTGGCTCGCACAGAACACACACACATTTTGACTCATACAGAACAAACACATGTTTTGGCTCTCACAAAAAACACATGCATTTTGGCTCGCACAAAACACGCACGCGTTTTGGCTTGCATAGAATACGCATGTGTTTTGGCTCACACAGAACATGCATGCATTTTGGATCGCACAAAACACACATGCATTTTGGCTCGCACAGAACACACATGCATTTTGGCTCACATAGAACACGCGCGCGTTTTGGCTTGTATAGAATAGGCACGTGTTTTGGCTCACATAGAACACACACATGTTTTGGCTCACACTAAACACACACGCATTTTGGCTTGCATAGAACACGCACACCTTTTGGCTCACATAGAACACACATGTGTTTTGGCTTGTAGTTAGGATTGGATGACAAGCCTTAGGCTTGGATGGTTTGTTTGCCTCATTTTCATGTGATTTTTTCCTCCATTATTTTTTTTCAACTTGCTTGTCATCAACTTTACACATTATAAATCAAATCTTAGTAAAATTACCACCATAATTTCACACGTCTCCTAAGCTTTGGAACCATATATATTTGTTAGATTTGAACTATATTAACATGTTTATTTTTAATTTCTTTCACTAATGTTTTTATAGTTATCAAAGACATATATGTATTGAATTTTTTTAATAACTTTTGACCTACTTGTCCAAATTTGAATATATATATATAATATTGTTCTACACTTCATTCTTTACACATTGGATTTTTTTTGCATTTTTAATTATTTTGGTGCAAGTTATGTGACACGCACGCTCGGTGATGCAATTTTTCAGGATGCATCCACTTTGAAAAATCATAAAAAAAATACTCAATAAAAAATTACAAAAAAATATACAACTTCTACTACTCACTCTTAACTATATTTCTATCGATGGGTTTTTGAAAATACTAAATGCAACTAAAAAAATTAAGGGGCGCACGCGAGACACTATGTTATATTTTGCTGAAAAATTAGGAACACTTTTGTGTGCATGAAACATTTGATCCTCTTAATCTTATCTATTTTTGAAAAAAAATAGTAGTTTAGAAACTAGATTTAGAGTACTACAATTCTTGTTCTTTTGGTATCTTCAAATTTTGAGTGCATGAATCTCAAATTACTCCTCCAAGTTCAAGCTTAGCAGATTTCAGAAAAAAAGTGGCCACTTTTGACCCGATTTTTGTGCACCATCTTGGTGCACTTACCCAAAATTAAATAAAAAATAACATCAATATAAAAATTTCATCATTACAATTTTAAAGTTGAAGAGGGGAAAAAGGTTGAAGGTAAATTTAAAATGGAAGGTAAAGCAATGAAAAGAACAATACCTTCACCTGGAATCTTTGCTTCTCTCCTTGATGAGTGAAAATGGAGTGCACCCTTATTTCATTTGATTTGCTCTTTGATATGTTGATATGTGGATTGCTCAATGCTCTAGCATAGCCTTAATATGATTTGATAATGACAAGATATCAAAATGATAACATAAAGGTATGATTGCTTCAGAGTTTATACATTAGGAGGTTTGATGAGGGATGAGAGCCTCTAGATATAGAGTGTTGAAGAGGTAAAATCAATTGCTAAGAATGGTTGATGATGGATGGCTAAGATTGAAGGAGGATTAGGGCTTAGATGAAAGATGTAGTCATGCGACAAGTGGCACATGAGGGATATGATTTAGGTTTAATATTATGATGATGACAAAATATCCTTATGAGAATGGCTAGGATTAAGAGGTTTAGATGAGATGAATGGATAAGATGAAAAGTTAGTTTGACTATTGGGGAGGTGTCTAGGTTCAATGAATCCAAACAAGGAGTTAGATATGTGAAGGGGACACTATAATGAAAAATTTAGATTAGATCCACATGAAGACGATAAAGATCTAGGATTAAATGAACAAGGGTAGAGGATAAAGGGGAATTAATTAAATAAATAAAGTATTTATTTAATTAATGGGATAATGTGAGGGCAAAATAATTAAATAAAGATTAAATATTTATTTAATTAATGGTCTAAGGATAGGTTAAAATTAGGTGTGGTTGGGTAAGGTCATATTTTAGGTGTCTCCAAAAGCACATCCCAGAAAATGGTTGTCAATATATTTTGTTTTAGTTGTGGATAATGTAACTATCTATTGTCCCTTGTTCATCTAGCTAATTACTACTCCAAAAAGAATAAAAAACATAACTAGTCATTGACATGTATTGTTATTGAAATCTCTAGCCAATCAAAATCTACAATACAAGGAGATGATTACAATTAATGTATTAGATGCCTTAACATACAAGGACATGACAACATATCACACAGAACTGAATTTAGTTGGCCCTAGGTAGGAAGGGTAAAGGTGTGAAGTCAATTACATTTGAATTTTTAAAAAAATCATAATTATGAAGACGACCTTATAACCATTAACTAATTCCAAAAATATTGATAAATAAAACATACATATAAAGAAGTGCAAATATGTGTGTGATAATCAAGTGGATAATACAAATGTATAAAGATGTATAAATATGTGAAAGAAGATAAATAGTAAACACATAGAATGCTATAAAATAGAGGCATATGGGGCGGGGGCCCTAGCTTAATTGGCTAAAGCATTCTCTTGCAAGCAAGAGGTCACGACGTCTAGGCTCCCCTATCGTCACTGGTCACATGAAAGTTTTTTACCAGATACATTACAGTTTATAAAAAGAGCTACCCAAAAAAAATAGAAACATATAAATAAAATAAAATAAAAAATCTACCTTTACACTTATCAATATATCTATAAAAATTTCATCATTACATTTTGAGAACATTCCCAAAAAGGCCGTCAATTCTAAACCTTTAATGTGACTAAATCAGCTACTCGGTTTAACGAATTCGGAACATGGTGCTTCCAATATCCCCCTTGATTGGTAAAGATGAACCTCATTCGAGGCACTAGACTGACAGCCAATGCCCATCCCCAAACATGAATCTTTTGGGCAAGCCGAAAAAGTGGTTTTTACAAGTCCACAAACGACGGAGCGTCAGTGGTGCGTTAATGTCCTCCGTCACAAACAGGGAAAGAACTGAAAAAGAAAAGACATGTGGCTACCGGTGACTTGAAGGCATATGCAAAAAGAGTCTGCATGTGTCAATTGCTAATTTGAAGAGCCAGACAACCCATCAGACCGTACCTCAACCTTGATTCTCGACTCTCCACCAATAGTAGTCCATTTCCCAGAACCCCAACCACTCGCACACAGATCTCTCAATCTATCATGGTCATTGCTGTACTCTCTTCTATTTCATTCGGGCTTTCTCTTTCTCTACTGTACTGTTAGAATGTCGTCAATTTAGAGCTACCAACGGTGTTCTCTCTCATAATAATTCTTCAATGTACGCCCATATTTCCACCGTTCATCATCCATGACCTCGTGATCAGCTCATCATCGTATTCTAGGTTGCTTCTTCCCCACTTTCCTTTTTATGTTTGCACAACTGCAACTGCCGGCGAAGAGAAAACTGGTCGGTAGCCTTTATGGGTCGGTTGGATTGGGCCAGAACCTGCTTTGCAATGCAAGGAAATCAACAGTCTGCCTCAAGGGCTGATGAGATAATGGCCAAGTACAGGCCAATTGCTCCCAAACCCCCTCTTCATACGACTTCAAAATTAGGTAAGCCGGCTTCTGACTCTATATCTGCCTTGGGTTTTCTTTCAACTTTCAATACTACCCACAAGAGAAACAATACTGTTGAAAACTGTAATGGCGGCCACAATAGAAGTGGACAGAGGAGGAGGGCCTCTGATTGTTTTCGAGGCCATTCACCCAGAGTCCTAAAGAAATCAAGAGGCCCCAACATCCCCACTGAGGGCAAAAACACCCGTGAGATTGTATTTCCCAGTGTAAAAGTTGATGGGCCTGAAATTATCCTTCGTTCAGCTCTTGATAAAGAATTGGAAGCTGTGGAGAGAACAGCGGCCAATGCTTTTAATGGAAGCAGTGTGTTGGATGAAAAATATGCTGGATCTGAACAATGGGTCGATATAAAAGTGGTAATGAAGTCAATTGGGGAGGTGGGTTTGGAGAATCCTGTATCAAACGTAGAACCTGAGCCTGTGCCTACAGTGGCTGAGAGTCAATGTGGTTGTGGGTCTGCTAGATTTTTTGTTTTCCCTATTGTTAGTGATATTCTGCAGGAAGAGGAGAAAAATCTGGTTACTCTTCCACTCCTTCCACCCACACCACTCTTGCAGAAAGGTTCAGTCTTGAGTTCTAATGCTTCTAATCCATCATGCGATAAAGAGGATATTCCATTTAGACTTTTTGGTAGAGATTTCAGCCATAAAGAAGTCGGATCCTGCCAAATTAGTAATAATGAAAGCCCAAAGCCTACAAAGAATGTACCCATTGTTGGCCTTTCATTCATCTGAGTGATGTATTATAAGTCCTTTGTTAGTCATTTTGTTGTTGAACAGTTACTGTGCGGAAGTTCTATGGTTCAGTTTTGTATATATTTGAGAGGATTTCAGAAAATGCCGAGGCCAAGAGTTGTATCAGATACACTGGCTACCTACCGTAATTTCTTGGTCCTTTCCCTCTGCAAGTCTGTCTTGTATAAACCACACTGGATTTGAAGCTGTCTTCCAGAGTAAATATGTAGCAACTCCAAGGAATGACCACAGAAAACAGGAAATTTGTAGATACATAGATCAGGTCTTGCGGTCCATTAGAATGTTTATATATTATGTAAATATATGGATCATATCTTACTAGCGTCCATAAGCCTATATAGTTATTGTTAAATAAAAATGCATTCTATTCTGATTTTCAATAAATTAATAAATACGATCAAATGTGCAGTCGAATAGCTGTATAGACAATATGATTGTCAAATATACTTTGCATGCTAATCTTTTGTGTCTTCAATATATTGCACATCAACAAAAGGGTTTAACTCATAACCAAACACATTTTATATTTATATTGTTAGGTACATGGGATATGATATTATAATGTATGTAGTTGGATGGAAATGTCAACATGGAACATATCTCTTAAATTAGTTGTATTAGATTATGTGGACAAATTGTGTAATTAATTATATCAAGCAATGAGTGAGCCTTCATTAGGATTACCCCTCCATTATATTATTAGTAGGCCTATATAAAGGAGTTGATTATCATTGTAATGATATGTGTAGAATGTTTGTGTGAAACTATATTCACATTTTACCTGGATTTTTTATTAAGAATTTATTTTTCTATTTTTAATTTGTAAATCTTGTGACATGAAATTTATTTTTTATTTTTTCCATCTTTTCTATTTTTGACAAATGTGGATGCATATCTTCTTGTAATTTTTTATATGTAATCAATGGAATGAATGAATGAACCAATATTTATTTTGTATCTTTTTTTTTTCTTCTAATTATGCATTTGTAGCAAGCTCTCTTTTGTAAAAGAATTATTGCAGTTGATATTAACTATTTTAGAGATACATATTATCTTAGGGTTTTATACATATTGCATTAAATTTACATGTTTTTCTTTGATATCTTAGAGTTTTATCCATGAGGTTGTAAGCATGCATCTTGGTGTAAAAGAGATCTTATCATTTCACTCAAACTACGTAAAAACCTCTAGATCCATATAAAGAACATTAGATTTAGACTTAAGAGTTTCTAAGGTAATATTTTGGAGGGGGCATGACCTTATGAATAGTGTCCCATCATGAACAATGATTTTGGTAGTGAGTAGTCATTTTTATCATGAATAGTATTTTTTCTGGTCGTGAATAGTGTTTTCAAGTTGTGAACAGTGTTTTCAACCTCTTTTTTCATACATAATGGGACAATCTTGTTTTGGAGGGCATATCTTGAGTATACGATGTCATTTTTTTGTAAAAAAATAGGTGTCATAAAGTTGGTTCCAAGCACTTTCCAATGGTGCTAGTATATTTTAAAAGTTTTATTATTGTTAGTTGAAGTCAAAATTATATTTTTGGCTTTTGAGCTAAAAAATTTCTCTAAGAATACTTTGTTTTAGATCAAATAGGTATTGATGAGCTCTTCTTAGCCATTCATGTAATTTTTCTAGATTCAATTATATGATCTTTTATTTATTTTATCAATTTTATACAATCTAGTTAATAGCTTGGACATTCTAGCACTTGGAGAAGTTCTATTTTTTTGGGTGGGCTCCATTTTATCTCTTTGATTTTGTATTTATTTTTATTAATTTGTAATCATGTGTCTAATTTATAGATTAAATTCAATTACTATGGGAAAGAAAAGACATACAATAGGTGAACATATTTTGAAGGAATTCAATCATCTAAGAATTCTTTATGAAATTTATGAATTGAGATAACTTTGTAGAGAAAATGACATCAATTTTCTAGATTATTTTAATCTAGCATTTATATATGCATTTGATGTTCACTCATAGACATCTTATGTGGAGACATCATTTAAGGATGGGCAATGTAATCAAATGATATGCATTAAGATATCTAATCCATCATCACCTATTGTTACTTTATAGTTTAGTATTGCTTCTTTAAAAGCTTTCAATGATTCTTTGTATTAGGAAAATCTTAGTCTTCCAAATCCAACTCAATGAGATTCTTATTTTTCAAACATTTCATCCTTATTTGTGGAGTCTCACATTTCTAATTTAGAGAATTCATTGGAGGATTTGTATTACTTTTTCGATATCAATGATATCATCACATCTTTATTTTCCAGATGTAGTTTATATTTTGATTAGTCTATAATGTTACAAATTATTAACTTAATGCTTAGTCTATCAAGTTTTATTTATAAAATAAAAGTGTGATTCTATTGATTATTTTAAGTACTTTTAATTTAATTTTAGAATTGGATTGGTTTAGATCTTTAGGTTTTATTTCTTGAGGATTAGATTGTGCTCTAGTTTAATTCCTTTGACATAACCATATACACAATATTATTTCACCTTTTTAAAATTTAATTTTACCAATTATGTAGTCAATAGTCAAGGGAACTAATTATTACTTGTCCAAAAAAAATTAATTATGCATTATGATATTTTATTTGATGATAAGTCTTAAGAAACTACTGATATGACACTTATTGTCAAAAGCATCCGTAAAAGCATTATCAAGCACCTACATTTTTCTTGCATCTTCATAAATAGATACTACATCATCATCAAATGTTTTTTGCATACTAATCTCAAGTGTGTATTCAATATATTACATATCAACAAAAGGGTTTAACTCATAACTAAATAAGTTTCATACTTGTATTAATAGGTGAAATGAAGAGGAAAGGAATCCCAAAAGGTTTTATGATGTTGTATAGAACCTTAGGAATCTTCAAATAGCCCTTGTTTCCCTAATTTCATTAAGGAGAGAGACCACAAGGTGTGAAGATTGACTTTCAACCTCAATGGTGAGTCAATTAGACCTGGATCTCAATCCTTAGGACATTAGTAAAGGTCTAGAAACATAAACAAATGATTTTATGCACTTAAAATAATTGAACAACAAGACCTAATACAAAAAATGAATATTCTCAAAAGTACCAAAACGGAAATGATAGTTTGTAGGAAGATTTAAGAAGGGTCTTGTTGAATGGTGTTTTTTCACTTCTCAACACAGGCAACACACAAGTGCACTACTTCTCTTGAAAGGAAACTTCCTACAAACAGGTTACAAAAAATTACCCCAAGGTCTCTTGGGTGTCAGGTCATGACTTGCAAACACAACTTAGTGGATTGATGTGATTTGTTGGTAATCACAACTTGGGCATGGAAAATTGCTAAGTTGGAAGGAGATTGGATCTTCAAATGGAGTACATGAGATTCTAGAAGTGATGTGCAATTGTTGCAAGTTCAAAACAACAATCTAAAACTCCATGGGTAACATCAGATTTGGCTTTACAATGATGCTGGAACTTTGCCAAAACTATTATTTCAAAGAAAGGTCAAAAGGGAAAAGGTAGGTAAGAGTTCCTAAACCTACAACTATTAATGAACAGTGACAATGAATGACGCTATAGTGGACAACCTTCCTATAACTGAGTTCCACTTAACCAAACAATCATACAGTCTCATGAAACTAGTGCTATCTTCTAAGGTCTACAGATTTTCAGCTATTCATTCACCATAAAGCATGAATAAAAGATGAAATTTTATGTGCAACAATGAATTTATGTTTAGACTAGCTTTATGCTACTATTCATCATCAACAACCAACAAAAAGCATGAACATGGAAAGCATCAACACAATATCATTTTTCAATATCAATGGACAACATGAGCTAAACTACTAAAACTACTTGAAAGCACCTAGAACAATAAAGTAAATCTATCTAAATCTATCAAATGTGAGAAGATGAATCATGCAACATGTGAGAAACACAAGAATCCACCAAAAGCAATGAAATTCTATTGAAATTTATGTAGCATGTCTTTGCAACAACTCAACTCTATTTTGAAAATGAGAGGAGACCCCCTATTTATAGTTTTCCAAAAGTGAAATGAATGGCTAGGATTTACTCTCATTGTGTGTCCAAGATTCATTTTACATTAGGGTTTCACCTACCCCAAAAACATTACTAATATAAGATACAATTTTGTCTCATTCCTATTTTGTCCTATAGTGCCCTGACACTGTAGTAGTTTTGTCTTCTAGTGACTACCTTCTTTTTCTTAGCTTATACTGTCAAGAAATCATCATCTATCATTGGCTTTCCCTCATTCTTCTAAAGAGTGGTGTACTCCACAAATTTTCCAATAAGTGCTTGAAGCTTGTTCCACTCCATGATATTGGATTGAAGAACTTGGAAGGTCAGCTTCTTAGATCTGCCAGCGATTTGTTCCCAGTTCTTATTGCATTTTGGCGTGGCCTTAATTACTTGTTCGGATTGAACGAATGCCCTAGCAACAAAATCCATCAAGTCTGGTGTTAGTGAGTCTACTCCCCCTTGCTCCATCTTCTTATGGAAGTATGGCCTGATCTTTTCTAAATCTAGCTCCACGATAGGCATATCGTAGTCTGTCATCAACTTTAAGTAATCTTCATTGTCTGTCCTGTGCTCTTTGATCCATTTGAGGTCTAGCTCAACCCTCTCCAAGACATCTCTCATGTGATCCAAACCCATTTTCCATGTTTCTACCAGCTAGTGATCATCTTTTACAAGGGCCAGCTCCTTCTCCCATGTCTTTTTGGGCATCTTGAGAATGGTTTCGACCTTAGGATAGGTAATCCTATATAGGTCGGTGAATCGGTGACAAATATTTTCCATGCCCTCTAGCTACTTCTTCACATCTCAAAATTTTTTGGTTGTTCAAAAAGCATGGCCTATGCCCATGTCACCATTATGTAGCACTCATTGTAACTAATCTGCAATAGCCTTGGTCCAATTCTTCATCTTCTCCATCTTGGAGATTTCTTCTTAGTAGAGGAGTGGGGGCGCAAAGGATGTAGTTGAAGCTTCTTCCTCCAGCGATATCCATTGCTAGATATAGGCGCTGAGATCTGCCACTTGTTCCTTCAATTCCTCCTTAGAGGACTGGTCCTTGTTTATCTGTTGGAAAATTGTTGCCACTGATCCCTGGAGCTGAACAATTTTCTATTCCCTTATCGTGGGGCCCAAGTCGATTGTGGAAATGTTTTAGCTGACCCCCTTTCATTTGTCTGTCACCGGGGTGGAAATTTGCACGGTTCTTGATCCTGAAGCATCAACTATGATATGGGATCAAACTCTTGGCTTCTTTTCCTTCTTAGTATTTGTTTGTGCTCTTGCCAAGATAGCCTCAAGCCTACTCTTTGGATCCATGAGAGCCAAGGTTTTCTTCTATAACTGCTTCTCCAACCAATCAGGAATTTGAGTCTCCTCTCTTGGTGATTCATGATCACCTTCCTCTTTCTGCTCATGCTGGGGCTGTCTCACTTCATGACTTGGGGCTTCTTGTTAAGTTCTTTTTTCTTGTTCATCTAAGTCTTCAATGTGTATGGTCTTTTTCCTTTTTGACTCAGTGGGGGCCACTTTCTCTACAGTGACACCTTCTGTCTGAGACACTCTTTCTATTTCTTGTTCGAGCTCCACATGATGTTCTGACTCAGGACCCTTCTTCAGAGCATCTTCTTCCTTCTTTTCTTCTCTCTCTCCTTCTTTAGGAAGTATCTTTTCTTCCTAAATAGAGCCTTTATCTTGCCCAACTAGTGGAGGCTCCTTGAATGTCTCCATGTTGACTTCAATGTCCTCTTTCTCTTCAGGAGGCTGCTTCACTGATTCCACCTCCTCTCCTATGTCCCTGAGTTGTTGGGACATCTCCTCTTCAAGCTATTGATCAAAGGTCTCTATTATGTACTTAGCATTAAGGGCTTCAGCGTCCTCCTCCGAAGATTGTGACTTTTCCTCATTAGTTACCACCTTGTCTACATTTACGCTCAACTTGCCTTCTGGATGTTCAAAATATTCTTCCTTGAAAGAGTCTTCAGGCTCCTCCATTATTCCTTTGGTGGCCTCCCTTTGTCGATTCTCCATCTCTTCTGATATTTGCATATTAGCCTCCATTTTGGGTGGCTCTGTGGGTGGTGGAGGAATGGGCAGGCTAACAATGGTTTGGGCTATCACTGCTTGCACAGTGGGGTTCATTATCACCCTAGAGATCTTGACGGGTATTCCTGGCATATACTTGGAAAATGCCCCGGGCAAGGTAAGAGAAGGCATGGTAGTTATGGCAACTGAATATATTATGGTGGAAAGAGTAGGTAATGGAGGGGGTAGTGAGGAAGACGAAAAAGGGGATATCATGGTTGAAGAAGAGTCTAATACCATAATTGGGGCTATTGGTGAGGTGGAAGCAAGGTGAACATAAATGTTCACCACAGGAAAAGAGGAAACAAGCAGTGCCTAAGATGCAGGGGTGGTGGAGTAGCAACGACAGTGGGAATGGCAGGAGCAGAGGTAGCAAGTGGTGATTATGGTTGTTCAGCCTCTTCTTCTCCTTCATGTTGCAGATCCTCTGCGATGGTTGGCATCTCTTTGAATCCTCCTGACTTCTTTTCCTTTTTTGATGAGGATTCTCCTTCTGACCCATCTTCTACGTATATACTTGGTGTTTGGGTTGATGCTTAGACACATCCTTCCTCTTTCTTGATCTGGTCGCTAGAGGGGATTTAGGAGTTTCTCTTGCTAGGGAAACAGTTGCCCCACTATCTGTTTCACTCTCGAGCTCATCTATGAGCTCTCTGTATGTCATCACGACACCCTATAGCTTGAGTTGGGCTATTTGAGCATCCACCCACTCTCTGGTTCTGTTCTTGATTAGCTGTGTTACAATGTTAAGGTCATCGACCTCTTCTTCATCCCAATTAATCATTGGCAATGTGAACTCGACCACAACATCAAATCTTTCACCCAGGATGGTGTCATCTTCCTCCACAATCTAGTCAGGTATCAGGAACAGGTTGATTGACTGCACAAACTGGGCCGTCAATCACATGTAATGTCTCATTCTTACTTCTTTTTCATCATTGCAGTTAGCCCATAAATCTTCTATGTGAGGTGAGTGAGCATACTGCTTTTCGACAAACTTCTTCAGTTTTCCTTAGGGATCCATCCTGGGTTGAGCAGTGTGGCAGTCCAAATGATACTCCACTATCTCCTTTTCAAAATATTCAATAAACTGGGTAGCAGGGATGACATACATTCCTTGCCCAAAATTGAGGGGATATGGAATTGCTACCTGGTGCTTGTCACTTAGAAGAGTGTGGGAATTTCAGAGCTGTTGGGAGACTTCCAATATAATCATTCAGTCATTTGGGTATTGGGGTAGCTTGTAAGGTCTTTTAGAGAAGCCCTCCATTCTAATGTATGTGAACTTCAAGAACTAAATGAAGAGGAACACGAACCTCTGAATGAATTCCAAAGCGCTGTGCGTGACTCTTCTCTAAAAATCCCCTCCAAGGAGTCTGATAATATGCTCAATGAAGGCATCATTCACTCTTTGATATGCCCTCTTGAAATTCCTATACTGTAATTGTGGGTAGCGGTCATATACCTTGAGCTCCTTGCTTCCTAGATTTGGATTTCATGCAACAAAGAGGCCTTTGTATGGAAATTCCTCTACTAGTAGGTATACTGGGTAGGAGGTCATATAGAACTGCGATGTATTCTTTACGACCATAAACTGTGCATGCTTGGTGTCACTGATGATCTTGGCCTAGTGGAACTTTGCTTTTCCACGAATGATCTCTTCTATGAAATAAAACATCCACTCTTGGAAGAAGGAAGCACCAAGGAGGCCCATTACTCTACTTAGTAGAGTGACAAGATCGTGGTACTCTTCATGGAAATCACTTCTGAAGAGCTCCTGTGGTACCTTAGCGGCACTTCCCCTCTTTTCTTTCAACCAATGTTGGTTGATTAACTTCTTACATGCTAGGGGATTGGCTTTCCATGTGTTCTCAATGTATCCCTTCTTTGTTTTCTCCATTGGGTCGAATGTTAGGATATGGAAAGTCTCGCCTATGGACCGAGCAGATAGGTCTGCCAGCACCCTACCTTCATGATCTATGATTTTTCTGTTACCACTGCGGTAGCACTCTTTGAAAGCCATTATAAGTTATGGGGCCACAAGCATGGGTGGGAAGCTGACTGCCTTGGCTAGGCCACTCTTTCAGATCTTCTATGCATTATCAGTGATGGGATTTCTTGTGATTCTGTCTAAATTAATCTATGTCTACATGTCCTAGGTTGGTATTTGATATTGAATCCCACATTGAGGTAACCTTGGAGGTGATTTCCACCCTGTGGAACTAATACTTCATTTGGTCTTTCTCCTCTTTTCCCCTCGGTGTTTTGGTAGTCTTATTTCCCTTTTCATTTTCTATAGACTGCCCCAATGTGCTCGCAGTAGATTCCATAAATCCTTCAAACTAAAATGTAGTAAGCGTATCTATATAAAAAATCAGAGGAGCATTAGTGGAATCTTGGAAAATGAAGGTTAGACCCAGTAATTCATCTTCTAGAGATCATGATATTTGTTAACGTTCATCATTTGGCATTCATTTGGGTCAATTATAGTAGTGCAGGCCCAGGGATGCGGGTTTCCCTCGGCTGGAGGCCATCAGGAGGAGGCAGAAGGGAAATGATGCTGAGGGAATGATGACCCGTTGGCGGCCACCTGCACTCAAAATCTAGTATTTAGAGTTTGGAGGTCAGTCAAGGCTCTAAGACATTTAGGTACATTGGGAAATCATCCAAGAGGTCCTTGGAGGTGTTTAATTAGTTACTATACTTATGCAGGCTCAAGGAGGGCAGAGGCAGGGGATGCCTTAGACATTCAAAGTTTTTTCGTTGAAAACAATGGTCATCAAGCAAAAATCCGCAATGGGAATCCCACATGGAGGGGTCCACATGCAGCTTGGGTGGCATGGGAAATGTCCCTTTGGTTTTGGTTGTTTAGAAGTTTGCAGGCAAGGACCGGTGGAAGGCAGTAATGATTCGGCGGCCCGTAGGAGGAGGTCTACATCATTAGGTGTGCAAAAGGCGTCGACATTAGCCACTTCGTTAATGTGAACCCAGACGGCGGTAGAGTAATTGGTCTCCACAAGGAAGGCGGAAGGTAGGGCATGACCATTTGTCAATGACGAGAAGCTAACGACAGGCTGCAGGCGGCGGTCCACAAAGGAGCACCCACAATGAACTTTTACTTGTTCATTTTGTGCCTAACATCCCGAGGGGAGACAGATAGGTCAGAGCCCACATGGTAGAACAACGAGGGTCCTTGACTGCTTTCATCGACAGTGAGGGTGGGGCGACCTGCGGAGAGACTTTCGCAAGATTTGGTCTGCAAAGGCCTAAGACTTAACATTTTATTCTAAGACCTTGAGGTGGGGCTATCAAGGAGGACAACAAGGCCTATGATGTGGGCAGGAGTGGGGGTCTCGCCGCTTGAGGGAAGCATGTGAAATGATGACGATGGGAAGACAAGAGTCCGCATTGAGAGATTTGTAATGAAACCTTGCCTTAGGCATTCGAAGGCAATGGAATCTGCAGAACCCGTGAGGAAGGATGCTGGTAGAAGGTGGCCGTTGCAAAAAACAACCACTAGAGGGGGGCCGCCCACACACAGTGGCCCGCAACAGCAAACCCCTAGAGGGTTTAGGTTTCACACTTTCACTTAGGTTTTTGTTTGAGTTTCGAAGGTAGCGATGGCATGGCATCTGTTTGAAAAGGTGGACCCACAAAGTTGTAATGCTTAGGCTTCCGTTTGAAAGTCATTTTGAGTGGCGCAAAAGGGTTTGTAGGCCACGTAGGTCTCAAAGCTCTGGTGAAGAATGGCGGTAGGAAGGTGAAGTTGCACATGGCTTTTAGGGGCCGAGTTTGATAGATTTTTAAGGAATGTTTAAATGGGTTGATGCAGAATTTTGTGGTGAATCAGCCACCTAAAGAATTTTAGATTTTTTCCTTAAAGTTTTTAGTTAATCTTAGAACTTCAACTTAAAAGATGCTTCAGTTGAGCGGTGGCGGTCATACCTGAGAAACCCAAAGAATTCGATGAATGGAACGCTTGAAATTAGTCTGCAGGTTGTGCGGGCGTGGAGGCGGTGACTGTCTGAGCTCTGACAATTCTCTAACTTGTGTCGGTGAAAATGACAAGTCGACCCTCCTATTTATGGGAAATTTAGCATTAATGACCAACATTTATTACTTGTACAATGGCTGACAAGGTAGTTGGGTGTGGGTTTCGAAAGAATGACAGTGGGAATGTCAGGTCCCGCAAGGTGGATGGAACCCCAGGCATTGCCATTCAATGGGCAGTGAAAGAAGGTGACCGTGGAGGGCACATAACCCACCATGCGGGCGGATGTCCTGCGTCAGATGCTGGTGAATTAGCGAAGAAAATACTACCACATGCAAAGGGAAGTCCCCAAGGGCGGACCCACAGGAGGTGAAGGATGCCAACTTTGAAACTTAAGGTAAACCTGTCAAGGAAACCCTGCGAAGGCCAAGGACTTGGAAATTTCTTGGGTGGTGAACTTTGGTCAACTAAAGATGATGACCTTGGGACTTCTTGACCACTTGGAACTCAAAATTAAGGGGCACACAAAATGAGGTGAAGGCTAAAAGTGACTCGGCGAAGGCGGAAAGAGAGGGTCCCCATTCGAAACGGGGAGTGTGTGCTATAGGTACAACAAATAGCGACTCTGTTGGGAGGACGCTCCCAAGCATTCTAAGGATAAATGTTCATTCAGAACCCAAAATATTTGGTTTCATAGATTAGAAGCCAGTTTCCAAGAGTGAACTAAGAAACTCAAAGGAGGACTGGATCCTTAGCTAAATCAAGTCACGGGGGTATCTCATAAGTGTGTGTATGGTGAATTCATTCCTTTTCTTTAGAAACCAAAAAAAATAGCTATTAATCGGTCTAGGTAAGCTATGTAAATCATCTGACCCTAAAAGTGACCTCGACATTGCTCCACTGCTAGTCAGTCGTCCATATCCTCGACGGAGTTGCCATTGTGACCTGACAAACATTGCTCTATTGTTGGCTGGACGTCCATAGCCTTGATAGAGTTGCTCGTACACCCACACAGTTGCTTGTTTAACACTTTCTTTTCTTTTCTTTTTCATAATATTTTCTTTTAGTACTCTTCCTTTTCCTCAACTACGTAAGCATTAAAGCCTACTGTGGGTTTGGAATCACAGTGGTCACTAGAGTAGACTTAAGATTCTTCACTCGCTGAGACCTCACAAGAGCTATTGTTTATCTCTTTAGAAATATTTAAGGTGTGTCTTGTGTGTGATCTGAGATAAATGTGAAAAGATTAAACCAAGGGTCCTGTCCTAGGTCAAGTCGGAGTTCAAATAGGGAAACCACTTCACGGGAGCAATCATAAATCAATGGTTACAAATGAAGATTTATCCAAAGAACAGATAGGAGAAAACAACAAAGTAGACTATTTGATATTTCAAGCACGACCACCACATTGAGTACAGAGGAACACTCTCAGAAAAATAAGAGTAGCTAGGAAAGCAAGCAAAATGAAGTGAAGACGCAATAACGAAGCAAAAGGGAAACCTAAACTAACCTATATACAACTATATACAAGGATGAGTCTTGAAAAGCTTAGGAAAGGAAATAATGCTTGAGGTGTTGTCCATTGAAAAGCAACGAGACGTCCTCTCCAGTGAGTGTCTTGAGGCGAAAGAAATTATCTCCTAAAATTTTTGAAATCTGAAAGGGGCCAAGCCAGCGCTTGTCAAATTTTTCATGTTCCCCTTTCTTTTCATGGGCCTTATCCCAACAAAGGACTAAAGGGTGTGTGCAAGAAGTTGAGTCCACTTTTTGGCCAAAAAGTGGAAGTGTTTTCCCTGATTTTCAGTATTTGACACATTTGACCTTAAAATTTGAAGCACTTAGAGATGAAATCTTTAAAAAAGTCACTAATCATAAAATGTAGTGCTCGAAGTCTAGTTTCCAAATATGTAATTTATTTCAATACCCAGATTGTACAAATTTAGTTTCAATAGGCATTTCAAAAAACCACTGTTTAAAAGTCATTTTTTTTACCATACCATGCACGTGTATGACATCCATATTTTGACTTAAATTATCATATTTTTGTAAATCCTTTTGGGAAAAGTTTTATGACTCATGAACCTTGCTCTTGATATTTTTGTAATTTTTTATTGAATTTTTTTGTTAATTTTTATTAGGCAGATTTGTCGCTTTGAAAAATCGTCATGTACGACATGCATAAGATGACCTAAACTTATCATTTTTTGATTTTTTTTTTCAAATTGAAAAGAATTGTCTGAAGTTTTCTCATGCAATCCGTTTGTCAAAATGTTATGTTGATCAAAAGTTATTAAAATAGTAAAAAACTCTGATATTTAAAGTTTATGGACCAATTTTATTAGAAATTAATTGAAAAATAGAAAAAATAATTCAATTGCAAAACAAATTACATATTTAGAATCTGCATTGTTTGATCTAAAATGGGTTTTAGTTTCGTCAGAAAATTTTCGAAAAAAGGTCGTCAACCATATGTCCAAAGTCGATATTTTTCTTTGACATTGTTAGGGCCTTCAATTTGCAGGTCAAACCAGGTTGAAGGCTTAGATTCAGACTTCCAAAGCTTTTCTCGAACTGAAAACCTTGGCAAAAACCCGCCCACGATGCAAAACAAAATTCAAATTTAAAAAAATGGGATCCCGATTATAAAACGGGATCCCGTTTAGTAATAAACGGGATCCCGTGCTATAATCGGGATCCCGTTTCCATTTCGACCGTTGTAAAGGTAACGAGATCCCGTTTATAAGACGGGATCCCGTTGCCTTTACAACGGCTCCCACACTCGATTTTAGTGAACAAGATCCCGATTATAGAGTGGGATCCCGTTTATTAGTAAATGGGATCCCGTTTGGTAATCGGGATCCCGTTTAGTTATAAGCGGGATCCCGTTTTATAGACGGGATCCCGTTTATATTATTTAAAAACACTGTGCACAATTATTGTCAAGTCTGCAACTTTGCAACTTCACATGTACGGCCGAGAGCACTGAAAATCAATTATTTTTCATAAGTTATTGTATTTACAGTGGTCAATTTAATTTTGTTGATTTTATCAAAGGGAGCATCATCTACACCATTTTTGAAGTGAAATTTGCAATATGGATTGAATTTTTCAAAGGAAGCATGAAGAAAACAATTTTTAAAGTGGAATTGTGGTAGTTTTCTATTTGTTTTGAGGAACACAAGAGGAAGAATTTTGCCATAATAGGTATTCAACTTCCAATTTGGATTTAATATTTTGAAGTATTTCACTATTAACATTCATTTGTGCTTGAGAATTTTATAATTATGGGAGATAAATTTCGTAATAAGAGAAGAAAGACATTGACTCCTCAAGAAGTTGAAGCAAATAAAGAAAAAGAGAGACAAAGACAAAGAGAAAGAAGAATGAGAATAAAATCAATGAACAATGGTGGAGCAACCAATTCAACAACTATTGAAGATGAAAACATTGAAGATTCCATAGTTGTAGATGAAGCTAATTTGCAAGGAGTCAATTTGGAGAAGAATATGATTATACAAACAAGTCCTACTATGTCTTCAAATCCCTCTTTGAATGCTATGGAGAATGTTTCAATATACACAAATCGAGGTACATCTTCAAATCCACATGTTAGTGAAATGGTAAATTTGTTTGTAGAAGATTTACAAGATGCTGGATATAATGATGTTGACATTGACTATATTCAAAGAGATGAAACTTTTATAGAATTTGTTGAAAACAAAAAAGAAAAATCTTTTGTTGCAAATGAAAATCAAAATGATCATTTTCTTGAAAATGAAAACAAAACCTATATTTTTTGATGAAAATGAAAATTAAAATGAAAACCGCTTTTGTTGATGAAAATGAAGATGAAAATCTAGAATGTGATGTTGAATTTAATGAAAATGCTTTTTTTAAATTGAAAGTGGTGTTTTCGATAATCTTCCTAGTCAAATTTCTTGGAGGAAAATAAGAACACATGCAAATAGAATATACACCAAATTCTTTTATCGTAAAAAAATTGCATTTCAATGTCAACTAATGATGCAATTGATGAGAATGCAAAAATGAGGAAAGTAATGAAAAGGTTAGGCTTTTATGTTAAACCAAAAAGAAAAGATCAATCATTAAAACATGCTATGTCTATTGTTGCTAGTGCCATTCAATCTATTGGCAAAAATAGTCGATCTAAAGATAAAAACGCATCAAGAAGAGCTATAACTACTACTATAGTCAATAAAACAACTTTGAATAAAAGAATGGTAAGCAATATTAGTGAAGTTTTAAAAATGCATCCTAAAACATTACTAAGAGCAGCAAAAAGAAGAGAAAGTATAGAAAATGATCCTATCAATTAATGTTGGAGTTTCAGTGGATGACTACCGAGGTCCGATATAAAATTGAGTGTTGAAATTAAATCTTTGATCGAAAAATATTGGCATGATAATACTAGGGTTTCATCTAATGCTAGAGATGTTTTAAAATTAAGGGTGGGGTCCAAAGTCCGCGATCCTCACCCAAAACACCTATTAGATACAACACAAACTGAATTTTATAGAAAATTTTGTAGTGATTCAGTGTTACCTGGTAATATTAAAATAAGTCAAAGGCCTTTTGAAAAATGTAAACCCTGGTATGTAAAAATTAATAAGCAACGAATATCTTGTTGTTGTAAAATACATGTTCAATTTCGTTATTTTTATGATGTTTTTCGATATATACGTTGTACCTTGCATTCTAACATGATTATTCAAGATTGTGGTATTGATATGCCACCTGAATCAATAAGAGAGTTTATTTCAGGTTTGTTTTGTGAAAAATCTAATGATAGATTATTTTATTTAAGTTCTTGTATTTCTGGACAATGCATTAACTGCGAAAATCTTTCATTTTAAAGAAATTGTTTGTATGAAAGTGTTGATCATGATTTTGGACAACAATTAGTGGACGTCAAAAGATTTCAAAATGTTCAGTATTCTTTAAAAGATGGAAAAATAGGAAAGCGTTGTGATTTAGTTACAGAAAAAGTTAGTGTGCATGCATTTATGAGTGAATTTAATAATAAAATTGTAAAAAATATGTTATGTAATCTCTCCCTAACATTGCCTCGATGGCTTGATGGCCACTCTCACGCATGTGGTGGTGCCTACATTTCCAATTGGTACCATACTTCGCTATTGATTTCCTGCTGAGGAATTATACTCAGCTCCTAAGAGGAAATTCAACTTGGCCATTATAATTCTGTGCAAGTAGCTATGTTTGTCCATATTGTTTATATACATACGATGATAGCAATCGTAGGATGATAGAAAGTTTTGAGGAGTATCATTTTATCATTTGAGCGACAATTGGTTAAGCATTCATCGAGTTTGTTCATTGTTTTAGTATATTTTATAGAAATTTAAAAGAAAGAGAATCCATATGAAAGAACACCTCATATGGTCAGATAATTGTACGGGTCAGTTCAAAAATGCTAGAATGTTCTATTGGTTAAGTAGGGTTCACAAGGAACTTAATGTCCATCATATATGGAGTTTTTTTGAAGCTGGGCATGGTAAAAGAGAACATGATGGAGCTGGTGCGTGTGTCAAAAGAATTCTTGCTAGAGAACAATTAAAATTCGAGGATTCAGTAAAATTTAAAAATGCACATGAGATTGTGGATTGGTGTAATAGAAGATTATCTGCACCTGGTTCGAGTGATTACTCTACAGCTCATCGATTCTTTTGGTTGGTGGAAGAAGAAAACATTGTATCTAGAGTTGATTGTGAGACAATTAGTGGATCTACTAAATGGCATTCATTTAGGAGTGCGACAACAAGCACATGGACTATTTGGACAAGGGAGCTTGCATGTTTTTGCCATTTTTGTATCTCAAGAAATTGGGAAGCTTGTGAAAATACAGAATGGGTTGAACAGTGGCAGCAAAGATCGTTGACACTTGTAGAAGCACATAATCAATATGAAATAACTATTGAAGAAAATGATCAATTGTTTGCATCTGAAGATTATGATCGTGTTTCAGACCTTGTACAAGAAGGTAATTTTAATTTAATTTATTTAATTTTATTTTGCTTTATTAAGTTATTTTTTAATACTAAATTAGCTATATGGATATGCACAAGTTATTAAATTGAATTTTGTTGGCAGGACATGTGTATGCAGTTATTTCACTTGAGGGGAATGAAGAGCAAAAAAAATATTGGTTGGCTCGTTGTGTGGAAACTAAACATAAGTTGTTAACACCTTGAGAAGATGATGATGGCTTTTATTATCCAACAGGTACGGTGATCCCCTTAAGACACCTCCTTAAGCAAATTTTGATAACAAGTTTTAGATCCCCTTAAGCAATTTTTTAGAACAAGTCTTGATCCCCTTAAGTAAATTTTGAGAAGTTATTTGATGATGGTTTTTGAACATGATTTCCAATAGGATCAGTGGTGGTTGTTGGCACTTGGCTACAAAAAATACTTGAGGCAAGAATGGTCTACTCCGTGATTCAAGACTATGAAACACATAAAAAGATTATGCATTATCTTTACATTTGGTGGTGGCAACAAATATATAAAACTAGAGTGCTATCGTGGAAGACCTTCAAAAAAATTACTATGGTCAATTTCTATGGAAGAGCATGAGCCAATCATAGATGCATTGCAAAAAGAGAGGATGCAGATGGTACAATGGACTAAGTAAATACAGGTAAATATAGTTTTGGTTTTATTTTGTCCTTTTAAATACATTAAATACATGTTTCGACATTGGTCAAGTGTGTTATTAGTTGAAATTGATTTAAATTGTTCTTTTATATATCCTTAAGGCATAATCACAAAAAGGATCTAGTCCATGCAAATTCAAACTAGACAACATGGAATACTTGGTAAAAACAGGTAATTATCAGCCACCATATTTAAATACATGTTTTGATTACATATTGATATTGCTTTTGGACATAAATAGTTAAAATTGATTTATTGTCATTTTTTGTATCCTAAAGCCATCATTGCATTGATCTCATACTTTGAAACAAAAGGAGAGGATGCCTGTGATTCAACCCTAATACTTTTAAAATGCGTGTAATTTGAGTTGGTGTACATATAGATAGTTTTATATAAATTCAAAATATGTATGTTTTGATGATTTCATTGATATTGCTTGTAACTTGTTGATATTAGGTGGCGTGATGACCTACTACATTTTGGGCATGATTTTGAGATGTTCTTGAGATGGCATATCCAAATTTTGTAAACATTATTTTGAGATGACATATATGTACATACATACTTACAGAATTAAACATACTCTATGTACTTCTATGTATCAAATCAATATTCTATATATTTAGGGCTGCATTATGACCCCTTAAGACATCCCCTTAAGACGTTCTATTATGACCCTTTTAGACATCCCCTTAATTAACATGTTCTATTATGACTCCTTTAGACATCCCCTTAAGACCACTTAAGACATCCCCTTAATTAACACGTTCTATTATGACCCCTTTAGACATCCCCTTAAGACATCCCCTTAATTAACACGCTTTTATTATGACTCCTTTAGACATCCTCTTTAAGACATATTCTAACCCTTTTAAGACATCCCCTTAAGATGTTCTATTATGACTCTTTTAGACATCCCCTTAATTAACATGTTCTATTATGACCCCTTTAGACATCCCCTTAAGACCCCTTAAGACATCCCCTTAATTAACACATTATATTATGACCCCTTTAGACATCCCTTTAAGACCCCTTAAGACATCCCCTTAAGACGTTTCTATTATGACTCTTAAGACATCCCCTTAAGACGCTCTATTATGACCCCTTTAGATGTCCCTCTAAATAACATGTTCTATTATGACCCTTTGACATCCCCTTTAAGACCCCTTAAGACATCCCCTTAATTAACACGCCTCTATTATGACTCTTTAGACATCCTTAAGACCCCTTAAGACATCCCCTTAAGACGCTCTTCTATTATGACCCTTTAGACGGCCCCTTAATTACTTTCATGTTCTATTATGACCCTTTAGATAACTCTCTTTAAGATGCCATTATTTGTTTTGACAACTTATAAATTAGTGTTAGATGAACTATTATTTATAGTATTTTATTAATGCTTTTATTCCTCTAATCTTCTATGTATTGTTAGGGGTTAGGATTAGAATTCCAATTAGAGTTAGGAATTGAACCTCAATTTTAACTGTAATACTAATTGAACCTCAACTCCCAACCGCTATTAGAACCCAACCCTTATTGAACCCCTTACTCCCTCGGCCCTAAAATTAACTCTATCCCTAAGCCTTTGTTGTATCCTAATTCTAATTGAAACGTGAACTCCTAACTCTAGCTGTGTCCTAATCCTAACCTTTTACCCAAAGTTTTATCCTATAACCCTAACCTTAATTCACACAGAGAAAATTTTGTGGGTCATGCATTTCTATTTCTTATGTACATAATTTATGTGATATTCTATTTTTTTTTCTTGTTATTTAGACACATGGAGGCAAGACTTTATTCATTTTCATACACTACACACAATCATGATATTCTAATAAAAGTCAAACATGTTAATTTTCCTTTGACTTGAGCCCATATTCATCATTTTTAAAATTTATCATGTGTGTACACCACGTGATTCATCACCCAATGGTTACAACGCTTTACATATACATTCTTATGTACATAATTTATGTGATATTCTATTTTTTTTCTTGTTATTGACACATGGAGGCAAGACTTCTATTCATTTTTCATACACTACACACAATCATGATATTCTAAATGGGGGAAACAATGATGAAATTAATTTTCCTTTGGATTGAGCTCCATATTCATCATTTTTAAAATTTATCATGTGTGTACACTACGTATTCATCACCTAATGGTTACAATCATTTTACATATACACATTCTCATGCTATCATAATTTATATTTTTCTAATGATTACCTCTTTCCTTAATTTTTAGTACCAACACTTTTTTCCATTACTAGTGAGAAACTAATGGTGTCATTTTATAAATATGTACATTAGCTAGTTATATCAATACCTTGTTAGATTTTTTCACTATAAAGAATTTTATTTGCTTAAGAGTTTAGAGCAATGACTTTATTTGTCAATCTAGTTAAGGAAAAATTAAAGAATAAAATAACAAAGAATGGTGATATCCATGATATTCACAAGGTATAGGAATTCCAAGTGCACCAACAATGAGGTAAAATTCAATTGATAGAACTAAATAAGTAGGTAAATCCACATAAATTTTCTCTCATAAAATTAAAATTAATACATTAGATGGAAAAAATATCTTCTTTGTTCATTGAAAAGAAGATTAAACCTAAAATTATTCTACAATTATGAAGTCTCAAGAATTCCCTACATTAATGTCCTATATTAATGTCTTGACTATGAACATAAAATGTAAATTAAAATTTCAAACAATAATAAAGTCCATAATTTATGTAACATATTAAGTGCATGAAACCAATATATTAAGCACACATGAAATAAAGTCCAACAAAGTACATGATAAACAAGAACTATAAAACACATAAAATCACATGTTTGTAGGTCATGTACTGTCTCTATAATCAAGAGACCTCTTCACACCATGCGGACTATGTGGATGACCTGAAACACTCTGTACATAAGAGAAAGATGAAATTAGATGTAAGACAATAAAATGATTTAATGACAATTTCATTTATAATCCATCATAAATTAAATTACCACCATATCTACATCCTGATGCCTGCTCAAGAAACCTCTAAATCTCTCTAAATCAATCTACATAAACAAGACAAAGAAATTAAAAAATTAGATGTACAACTCTACAATTATTATTTTTATTCAATTTAATCTTAATTTATCATATATTTTAATTACATACCGTGATTTTGAGGTTGCACTAGGCTCTCCCTAGGACCTCGGCTCATACATGCTCAACTACAGATGTGTCTCTATGCTATAAAGAAAAAGAATATGTGAAAAAATATCATATTAATATGTATATATTCAATTTAAAATTTATAATTCAATTTTAAATATAATAAAAAATTAAATACTATTTGATCCAAACCCCGCTTCATATGTCCTCCGGGTGGGTGTAACTATGTCTTGTTAGGGCTAAAAGTTGCACAACAAAGTCCCAAGATCAAAATTAAAGCATGTACAATTCAATTAGGTTAATATATACATATATATTCAAGTTTACATTTTTGTGGTAGAAAGTTTTGTAAACAACCTGGAAATCAGTGGGTCTCTACCTATAACTTAACATCAAATGTTTTCTCCCAATGCCCATTCTTATTGTGGTATCAACCTAGACATACATGTACATAGACATTTAACGCTTTATAATATTTACAAGTGTACATGCATGCTTCTATATATCTAGGAATTCAAACTCATAATATTGTAACTATACTCTTTAATGTAAACTTTAAACAAATTTACAATATGAATGTACTCCGCCCCATGATCTATGTCGCTCGATAGTGGAGAAGTGCTTGACAATCCCTCAAGAGGAATCGACGTGGATGCCGATTGACTCACCTAAACCAACATGTATATTTGAAACATATATGTGATTCAATTATAAATTTAAAACTCAAGTTAACTAATTTATGATTTCATATATAATTTTAAAAATTGAAATCAAAATACCCCATAAGGGTTGCCAAGTATGACCGGTGTCGATATATGTACTCGTGGTACATATGATTTCCCTTGCATCAAAAGTGTCATTTGTACACCAAAAAAATTGATTGTTAAAATGTATTGCAAACTTTTCTTTGATATATACAACCATAAAAATTATTATAGAATGAGTTCGTACATCTAAATGCATATTTATACCTATGTCATAGTGTCCTCAGGGTGATGTTCTGCTACGAGGAACTCTACAAATGAACTGATGCGACCAGATGAACCACCAGAATCTCCTCGTCCACCTAAACTAGGTGTAGCCTGATCAGGTCCATAGCACACTTGATGACAACTAGTACATATATGGGGGACGAGTCTCAACACTCCTGGAGCAGTACTCGGACCAGCTCCATAAAAAAATTCTCCATCATCATCATCATCTCTATGCTCCCCACTCGCTATCGCAAAAGCGTGCTAATCAAGGTCTCCTGCGAGTGCACTAAGGGAACCTAATGTTGAGACCAAGAGCTTGATGATGTACAGTGTAGGGAATGGGAGGACCAAGAGCAACAACAAGGGGCGCACTAGGCGTCGGGATCAACCCTTGCCTCTAATCTGTGGCATGCCGCCACCAACACCTCAAATGATCTAAAATCAAAATAATTGGGCTTTTGCCTCCCAAAAACTCTACATACGCTTTCTCAAAATACAATGGGCACCCAATTAGCATGTGGGGACTATCAAAAACTATATGAATTACCATCCAAAATGCAAGTAATCATCTCAGGGATGTATGCACCACCTCATGGATATTCTAGATTTGTTGGGTGGAAATGGGTTGTCGAGTAACGGGGTCAAGAAAGTAGGGGGCTAGATGGGCTTTCGTTATTTTAAGGTCTAATATTTGTTTGTAAGAGAGACCATCAGAATAAAATTGTCTCATTTGTTCTCTCTCTTGTCGATGCCTATCAAGATCAAAATTGATCATCCTGATGGAATCAACAACGTTTTGCATTATAGATGCAAAACGTCTCACATGTGGAGCAATCAATGCTTGACTCTGCATAGCATTGATTTGATTTTGTAAGGATGCGACTTGATCATTTATTCATGCTCTCAAGCGAGCCTCATCAGATGCCATAGGTGCTGGAGGTGGCATATGAGGGGGAGGGGGAGGGGGAGGTGGAGGTGGAGGGGGCGAGGGAGATGGATCTAGTTGTGGCTCAGGTGGTGGATTGATGATATCATCAATGTTAAAATCATCCATGATATATGCTTGATATAATGTGCACCTACATTTTAAATCATACAAAATAGTCCATGTGCATACAAAAATTAAGATCATATATTTAATTGAAATAGGATGAACAACATATATATTAAGCTCATATATTTAATTGAAATGCACATATATATACATTGATTGTTCAACTCAAGAGCACCATACAAATTAAAAATTAAATGTATGTACATGTACATTTAAATAAAATATGATGCATAATTTGCATGCATAAATCATTAGCTAAAACTAAACTATACATACATACATATACAAATTTCCCCAAAATTTAAGAACTATGCAAATTTTAACATATACATACATACTTCAAACAATAAACTTGGAATACCTACAAAATCTCATTTTATGTCTAACAATAATACACACATATATATATTACAATTTTTCAGTGTGAGAAATCAAGGATCTAGTAGATAGTCATAAAATATATACTATATTATATACTATTCATTATAAGTTCATAAATCTGCACTACAACTCTCACACAAAATCCATGTCACTAAAAATATCCATATAGAACCAAAATCATAAATTCATGTCACTCAAAAAATATCCATTTGGAACCAAATTTATAAATTCATCACACAAAATATCCATCTCTTCACCAAATTTATAAATTCATAACTATTTAAGATCATTGTTTAATTTATAAACTATTATGGCTCTCTACTCAGATAGTAGACATCCAACACAATTTAATTTATCCAAATTTATCACTTTCGCTTCCAAACATCCCTTCTATCCAAGCACTATAATATTACTATTATTTAATTAATATCTTTAATTCTGCCAAATCCCTAAGGTATTTAATTAATAATTAAATACCTTATCCTTCTTAATCCTCTTTTCATCAAATAAATTAAATAAATATTACATTTATTTAATTCCTTACATGTCATTTTCATCTAATCCTAATCCATTTCCTAATCTCTTCATTAAGGATGTGCACATGCCTAATCTTTGATTAGGATGTGTCACATCCTCCAACTTTTGCAAGTTGGCTTTTAATCCTAATTAACTCCTAATTATCCTATAATTACTGATTAGTCAAACCTAATTAGTACCTTGGTCAACTCTTCCCCCCTAAGGAATTTTTAATTCCTTTTTATTTATCCTAGATTCCCCTCTTTTATATGTAAATTTTTAATTCACACTCCATCCTTCCAAGGCTTCTAGAATCTTAGATTTGTCACAATCTCCACATGTGACCAATTCCCACCTTTTTGGAGCCCACCCTTTATCCTTTAGATCTTCCTAAGAATGTGAATTTTTAATTCACATTTATATCCCCAACCACCTTTCCTTTTTCCATGTAGATTTTTGAGGAATTCCAAAATTCCTCAAATGTCCCTTTCACTCCCACTTGGGGACAAGGAATCCCTTTTTGAGAAAATCTTCTCACTCCCCAAGGGGCTTGTCCTTCCTCCACCTCATGTGCCTTTTTGACACCTCATTTACACCTCATCTTCTCTTGGCCACTTCACCATCCACATGTCAAAATGTGAGGGCTTGTGGGTTCTCAACCCACCATAGCCCTTCATCTTGACCTTGTTGGATCAATCTTGACCCTTGAATTCTCTAGAGAATTCAAGTTCTTCTATAAATACCCCCTCTCCTCATGGGCATTTTCTAACACACTTTCTATTTTGAGCAATCTCTTATGTCAGCTAGTTTGCATTTTTAAGAACACTTTGGATTTTAACTACATGCTGCCAATTTGCATTCTGAATCCTTTGCCATCATTTAGCCATCTCTTTCAATCATTTTACACATCTAATCTTGCATTTAGTCACTTAAGCAATCATTCATGAGCACACAAAATCATCCCAAGCAAGGGCCAATCAAGGAGACATCAAATCAAGGAAGGTGAAATCGCTTGTATTCTTTTATTTATCCATTTTCCCCTTCTCCTTTGTTTTATTACTCTTTGGTTAACTTTCAGGTGTCCTTGTAGTCTTTTATCACTCACATTTTAAAGTTATTTTGTGTATTAGAGTAGGGTAAAATTCTTAGGATCACATTTTTGGCACACCTAGTGGGACCCACAAATGGGTTCTTGCATTTAACCTCCCTTTTTGTTAAGAATTTTACGGGTAGTGTTCGGTAGCTACAACCTACCTTAAAGGCTAAAGACCCCATTTTATCAAGAAAGGGCGGCAAATACCATTTGGCTAATTTAGCATGGCAAATTTCCACATCCTGAAAGTTTTATTCCTTCTAACATCGCTTATAATTAGGGATATATATTTAGAAGGTTTTTCTTAACACTTCTTGGAGTGGAGGCATAACTTTTTTTTTCTTAAAAATCTGACAAAGTTTGCCGTAGAAAGGCGGCAGTGCCCGCTTGGCCACTGCAGAAAGGTGGTAGCGCCCCGCATCTGAAAGTTTTATTCTTTCTAACATGTTTGCTGCGATTAGGGATATATTTAGAAGGTTTTTTTAACACTTTTCTTGCAGTGGGAGGGGCACAACTTTTATTTTTTCTTAAAAATCTGACAAAGTTTTCCACAGAAAGGCGGTAGGGCCCTCTTGGCCACTGCAGAAAGGCGGCAACGCCCCGCATTTGAAAGTTTTATTCCTTCTAACACGTTTGCTGTGATTAGGGATATATTTAGAAGGTTTTTTTAACACTTTTCTTGTAGTGGGAGGGGCACAACTTTCTTTTTTTCTTAAAAATTTGACAAAGTTTGCCGCAGAAAGGCGGCAACGCCCTCTTGGCCACTGCAGAAAGGCGGTAGTGCCCCACATCTGAAAGTTTTATTCCTTCTAACACATTTGCTGCGATTAGGGATATATTTAGAAGATTTTTCTAACACTTTTTCTTGTAGTGGGAGGGGCACAACTTTCTTTTTTTCTTAAAAATTTGACAAAGTTTGCCATAGAAAGGCGGCAGCGCCCTCTTGGCCATTGCAGAAAGGCGGCAGCACCCCACATCTGAAAGTTTTATTCTTTCTAACATGTTTGCTACGATTAGAGATATATTTAAAAGATTTTTTAATACTTTTCTTGCAGTGGGAGGGGCACAACTTTCCTTTTTTCTTAAAAATCTGACAAAGTTTGCCGCAGAAAGGTGGCAACGCCCTCTTGTTCACTGCAGAAAGGCGGCAGCGCCCCAAAATAGCACAGTTTGGAAGGTAAAATAGTCATTTTGGCTTTGTTTTTGCTTTCGTTTTTTGTTGTTTTCAAGTGATAACCCTCTAACATTGTTTTGGCAAGGATATTGTTGTTTTTCGCTAACATTTTGCAGCGTATTAGGGCGTAATTGATCAAGAGCGAAGAAAAAGACAGCTAATATTTGTTTGTAGGGCCATCTATTTGATTAGATCTGCAAGAAAATTATCCTTGTTGTTTTGGAACATAGTCTAATTAGGGGGGAATAAACTTCATTGCTTGCTGTGATTGTTTTTTTTTGTGTTACCCAAGGGGGCATTAATTTGTTTTCGCTTTCCCCTTGCACTTCGTGTGAGCCTGGGGAGTAGTTAGAAATGGTTAGTGTCTTCTTTTTAGTGGGACCTGCTTGGGGATTTCATCACCCGAAGGGACGATTCCAACCACGCGTACCGACAGGGTATATAAAGGGGGGAGAATGAAAGTTGTACCCCAATCCAGTCACGCAGTAATTGGCGGAGTGTCGAAGCTAGAGTGATACCTAGATAGACGTGAACAGTTGGTCTGAGCCTTTCAGTATCTCACTGGAGTTCCCGACTCACGCTTGTGACGGACTAGTGTTCACAGTTGTGCCTCACATACCGAGAGTATATCGAGGACTCCCTAGAAGCCTTATGCATCCTAGATTAAGACCTTGCCTGGCCATACCCTTAATATTAATCATAGGATTGTGCTTGCTTGAAATATTTTCTTGTAAAAAATCTGTCAAATTTTTGATACTTTGGCCTTACTTTATCATTTTGTGTCCTTGCCATAGCCTTTACCATCAAAATCAAGCTCCATCTTGCTGCAAAAAGGCGGCAACGCCCCTAATTTTGCCGCAGAAAGGCGGTAACGCCCCTAATTTTACCGTAGAAAGGCGGCAATGCCCCTATTTTGCTGCAGAAAGGTGGCAGCGCCCCTAATTTTTGCTGCAGAGGGGCGGATTTGCCCTCCTGAGCACCCGAAATCATCCCATTTGGATCTGTTTAGCCTCTAAACCATCATTTAATCGTTCCCAACCATTACCTCCTCATCCTAAGCCTCTGTTTCGTCACTTTAAGTCTCCCAAAACCTCTATTTGATCCGTTTAAACCTCCATCTTATCATTTCAAATATTTGTTTAACCATTCTAAATCTCCACTCATTCTCCACAATCATCTTCAATCTGCCCGTTCATTATAATTTCCTCATATTCCATTCAAAAGTTCATACCCTCACCTAGTGAACGTCATAATTTTTACCATTTACATCACCAAACACCACTCATAATCAGTGCAGAAAGGCGGCAGGGCCCCTAATTTTACCGCAGAAAGGCGGCAGGGCCGCTAATTTTACCACAGAAAGGCAGCAGGGCCCTCTGTTTTTCCGCAGAATGCTAGCAGCACCCTTGATTTTGCTGGCCGCACCCCTGATTTTGCTATCAACACCCCAGAAAGCTGGAAACGCCCCTGATTTTGTTGGCAGTGCCCTTGATTTTACTGTCAACGCCCCTAAAAGCTGTCTACGCCCCTGATTTTGCTGACTACGCCCCTAATTTTGAAGACTACGCCCCTAATTTTGCTGTCAACGCCCCTAAAAGCTGAATACGCCCCTAATTTTGCTGACTACACCCCTGATTTTGCTGTCAACACCCCTGAAAGCTGTCTACGCCCTTGGTTTTGCTGTCTACGCCCCTCATTTTGCTGACTACGCCCTTGAAAGCTATCAACACCCCTGAAAGCTATCTACGCCCCTGATTTTGCTGTCTACGCCCCCAATTTTGCTGTCTACACCCCTAAAAGCTGTCAACACCCCTAATTTTGCTGTCTACGCCTCTAATTTTACCGTCAATGTCTCTGATTTACTGCAGAAAGCTGTCAACGCCCCTGATTTTGCTGTCTACACCCTTGATTTACCGCAGAAAGCTGACTACGCCCCTTTAACTTCCCGGGGCCATCATTTACAAACCGTGCATCGGATCAACTTCGTCCAAAAACCAAAGTTGCTTATTTTTTTAAGCTCTATCTAGTAGTACCTTCCATTTCCTCCTATCAAGAATTTGACCATCCCAGGGCGACCACGCCCCGCATCACAGGGTGGACACGCCCCTAACTTCCCGGGGCTGTCATTTACAAACCGTACGTCGAATCAACTTCATTCAAAAAAAAAGTTGCTTATTTTTTCAAGATCTATCTAGTGGTGCCTTCTATTTCCACCTATCAAGAATTTGACTATCCCAGGGCGGCCACACCCCGCATCGCAGGGTGGACACGCCCCTAACTTCCCGGGGCTGTCATTTACAAACCGTACGTCGAATCAACTTCATTCAAAAACCAAAGTTTCTTATTTTTTCAAGCTCTATCTAGTGGTGCCCTCCATTTCTACTTATCAAGAATTTGACTATCCCAGAGCGGCCATGCCCTGCATCACAGGGTGGACACACCCCTAACTTCCTGAGGCTGTCATTTACAAACCGTGCATCAGATCGACTTCATCCAAAAATCAAAATTGCTCAATTTTTCAAGCTCTATCTAGTGGTACCTTTTGTTTCTTCCTATCTAATCAAACCAATCCATTTCTCTAATCAGATACATACAATCATCTTCATCTAATCATAATTATCCAATCAACATCATCTAATCATTTGATCCTATCCAATCAAAATAATTTAGTACTTTAATAAAATTCATCAAATCATATACTCGATCCAATCATCTGTCTACCGAATCCCATTAAAATCAAAAGCAATCCCATCCAATCATCCTAATCTGAGCTTTTGTCTAATCCTAATCTGAGCTTGACCTTAATCCCGATTTGAGCTTTAATCTGTTCCCATCCAAAATATTTTATCCATCCTCTTTATCCTGTCATCATCATGAATCCTCATCCTCCATCAATAGTGGTCAAGGGAAACCCTAATTACGTTGACACTGATAACAAAAGTCTTGTTGATCAAGAGGTATATGACATAGATCCCCTTGACGCTATCATATCTAGTAAGCTTTCTCCACCCACTTTCCAAAATCCAATTACTCCTATGAGCTATCCCATTATGTCTTCATCCATGCCTAATCATGCTCCTTATGCCACCTTTGACAATGGATATCCAGATTCTCTCTTCATCCCCATATTTGTCATGTCCTTCATCTACATCATCCTCTTATATCAACATCTACATCCTCTTATCTAATTTTCCATCCCAATACTCTTATTACAATTCCCCATCCATGTCCCCTCTATCATAATCCTCTTTCCCAATCTTCCCATACTAATCCTACATCCACACCCTTTTACCTTAATCCTACATCCACATATCCTCATCCTAATCCACCATCCCAATACCTTATAATCCATCCCCCACATCCTCTTGTCCCACTACACCACCTATATCCTCTTGTCCTAATCCACAATCCATGTCCCCTATCTTAATTCACCACCTCAATATCCTTACCTTAACCCTCCATCCAATCCTAACCTCCATCTACTCCTGGTCCGCCATCCAATCCCATTCATCCATCTACCTTAGTCCTACATTCAATCCCATTCCTCCATCTAACCCTAGTCCACCAATCCATAATCCCTCATCCATTTCTACCACCCTAGCCATGCCAACCATATGCAAGTCTCTCATTTCAGAAGTTCTCCAAGGACTCATTACAAAGAAGCCATCCCCAACTCCACATCTTGAAGTCATGGAACCATGCCATCTAGATCCATCATCCATGGTCACTAGTGATGAGACCCTTCTCCATACCACACCTATTATTGACGTTACCACCCAAACCATTGAAACCATTGAACCCACTAAATCCATTGAACCCTTATCTCCTACTCCAAGAACCACCGAATCCATCAAAGACACCCAATTTTAATCCACTCCCTCTACTCCTAGATCCACCCAAATCCAATCCACTCCTCCCACCCCTAGTAGCACCAAAATCCATTCTGATAACTGCATCGAATCTTCCATCCCTCCATCTTCCCCACTTGAAGAGTCCCAACAAGACTCCATTACTATGCCTCCCACACATGATGAGTCACGCCAAGAGTCTAATCCAAAGCATGCCAGCATATCCCCTTCTCCAGATCAAGATCCTACCATCCTATCTAGTCCACCTCAAGATCACAGTCCCCCATCCATTGCATCTCATGATCCCCTTGCCATTCAAGCTTCCACTGCTCCATCTTCATCTCCATCGCATGAGCCTACTACCACAAATCCAGATCCTATCATGGCCCCTACTCCCCCTCCTGATGTTGCTATCCCATCATCTCCTTCTCATGACCCCCCATCATTACCTAAAAATGCTATCCCCACACCGCTTGCATATCCCCTTGGTCCTCTCACATTCCTCCATGGTGGTCTCCTCGCAGAAGAAAAACATAGCATATACACCAACCCTCCTCTTCCACCTAATAATGAACTCACATCATTCTTCCAGAATAACAAAAATCCTGCCGTAGATCGAATACTCAAGAGAATGAACTATCAAGGAAAAGGTTTAGGCCTTCATGAGCAAGGTATTATAGAGCCCATCCAAGCTAAAGAACATTTGTATCCGCAAGGTCTTGGATGTACTATTCATGACTCGCAATCCAAAAATGTTGGTACAACCTCTAGATGTCCTCAACGAGCCTTTTCCAAAAGAAATATTGGCTCTTCCCATTGCCCCACTAGATCATATGTGGCCATCCCTCCTCCTCTATCGTATCACCTCAAAACAACCATCCATCTTCCTCCTTCATCTGCTCCATCCATTTTGGGTCCTTACATCCCTCCATCTACCATCTCCAATCCTCCATCTACCATGCCCTTGTTTCCTCCAGGTCCTATGTCTATTTTGGGCCCCTATATCCCAAAATCACCTCCTCCATCTCGTCCTATCCATCCTTTCATCCATTCATCACCTATCCATCTCATCCATCATAAACATCCTAATCAGAATCAACAAAGGCACATACCTACACATTCTCCATCTACACGTAATCCTCGTAATCCTACCTCCATCACTCCAGATCATCCATCTTCTCACACCCATCCTATTGCTACTAAAAGCACTTTGATTTTTAAAGAAAAAATGCATAAATCCAAACATCCACATGAATCTAAGGCCCCTCACGTCCCCTCTAAAATACATGTTAAAGCAAAGCAAAATCAAATCCAAAATCCAAATCAAATCTGTAGGCCGCAAAGACCAACCAAAGCAAAGATCAAAACCATGTGGATCCCAAAGAAAAAAGATGCAATGCCATCACATGAAAAATTAGTAAGAACATCCAAAGTCGCTAATCCACAAGCTAATCATACACCCCTTTCATCTCCTACGTCTATTTTGGGTCCCTATGTCCCGAAATTCACCATTCCATCTCCTCCATTATCCCCACATGCTCCATCCCTTAATCCTCTTATCTTTTCACATCCACCACCACATGTGCCAATGTTGGTCCTGAACACATCTCCCCATCACATATTCACTCCATCATTCCATCCATACCCTTTGCAACATCCCATCCATTATCCCATGTATCTCCCCTCTCAAATCCCTCTAATTCATCCTCTTGCATAATCCATTTATCCTAATAAGGTTGTACCAACATCCAATAGTCGGTTCAAACATGGGCTCATAACATCTTAATCCTTATCACATGTCTTCTAAATCTGTTTATCCACTTCCTTATCCTTACCCATCTCCTTCTACATGACATCCAAAAAGTCAAAAAGTGAAAAAAATTAAAAATAAAAAATAAAAATAAAAAAATAAAAAAATAAAAAAAATATAGTAAAGAGAAATAATCCATCCAATGGTGAAAACTTGACAAACAAGCGCCTTGGATAAGTACCATGATGAAAACCTGAAAAACAGGCGTCATGCGTAAATCCCCATCTACACTTGGGGGAAACTTCTTGATATGCATTCCCTCCATCCGCTATGCTTCCAACTATGCACCCGTCTTCTTGTTATCCGTCCTCTTTATCAATCCCCCCATCCCACCCATCTTCTGCATCCTACCATCATATCCCATTTATCTCCCATTCCCTCCATCCTTCTTGTGATCTTGATCAAAATAGGGGCACCTATCTATGCATGCTTTGGACATCTATTGGTATACATTCCCTTCATCCATGCTCTATCACATTCCTTAGTCACCCATCCTATCCTCATCTAGTTATCTCCTTTATCTTCCCATCCACTTGTATTCTATCCCTCATGCCTCCTCATATATGACATATCTAGAGTGGGGGCATCTGCTTCCTTTGTGACATAGTCCTTAGAGACATCCATCTATCCTAGCATCCCTTTCATCTTCCAATCCTTATGTCCCTATCCATCTATCATAGCATCTCTCCCATCTCCCCATCCTTATCTTCGTATCCATCTATCCTAGCATCCCTTTCATCTCCCAATCCTTATATTCCCATCCATCCAAACAATCCCTCCCATCCCCCATCCCTATCCTATATCTTTATCCAATCTTCCATCTTTATCCTCATCCCATCTCATCCCATCTCACAATCCCTTGTCATTGGTATCTGGCTATAGGCCTCCCCCCATGCAACCCAATGTCATTTATCTCATCGTCATCACCCCCGCTTCTCTTGCACATCTTTCCAATCTCCTATCACTTTTCATCACTCATCTATCTATCATATCATCATCCCAAGTCATTTTAATGCTTTGGATAACTATCACATCCCTAAGCTTTATGTGATCGTCATCATCCTATCCAATCCAACAGGTCTATCCTATCTTGTCGTATCAGTCCCATCTTTTTATCCACTTATCCTATCATCTTATCATCCTTTATCCATTTTTTTCCTTTGGTCTTGTCAAACTACGTTGCCCCTATGCTTTCACATAGGCAAGGTCGATCCTTTGATCCGCCCCCGGGGTTCCATCATCGATCTTCACTATCCACTTTTCTCTTCTATCGTCTATCATCGGTCTTTCTCCTTTTGTCCATCCTATCTTTACCATCCATCACGGTCTCCATCTTGGTTAGTCACCCACCTTTCATCGAACTACGAGGGCTCTGCGCTTCCACGTAGGAAAAGCTAATCTTTGATCGGCCCCTGAGCCCCTAGGTCTTTAGGGTGTGTCAGTCCCATGTCTTGTCTTCCTTGTGTCATGCCATCAAGCTATGCCCTAATCTAGCTGGTTCTTAACCAACAAGATCCACTTGTATCATCAAATCCAATTAGTTCTGAATATCTTATGTCATATCGATCTTTTAACTTAGTATCTATCATCGGTCTCAATAAGATGCATCCTTCCTAACAGACCTCATCAATCCCATCCATCCCCTTGATCCTATGGCAATGGATGTTTGAAATTGATTGTGATATTTTGATACTTTTGGTTTTTGTTTATCATTTGAGCTCCCTATCATCACTTGTCAAGGCCACCATGATCCATCATATTATGGTGTGTTTTGATTGGTCAACATAGGGGCATATCTTGCTCTTTTGTTTGACTGTGTCTTCTTGGTTGTCCCACATAGTACCCACCAAGATCCCCGAGGTCTTGTGTTATGCTAGGGCATCCTTTTGTGCATGTGGTTATCTCAATACCTGGCCCGACCAAGGTCTTTGTGACTTTGGGGTGTTGGGATAACCTTCTTGTCTGTTGTGTTTGTTTTATGCATTAGACACTAATTTGCCTTGGTTCTTCATACCCTGGCGTCTTGTGTCTGACGCTATAGCAAAAATCAGTGCTCCGAAGATGGAAAATTGCATTAGGATTGCATTTCATTCTCCATTCCATCATCTTGCATGTATCCCCCCATCCATTTATCCTTCATCCTTATCTCACATCTCTATACAACCCCCATCCATTCTATTTAGCCTGAATCACCTAATCAAATCCTTGGCCTTGTCCCCATTCTCATTACCAGCCTTGACCCATCATCATCATCCATTAGTATCCTTCCCTATCCCTTTGGTGTTGTTTTGGGATGTATCCTTCCCTCATCAACAACACTTTTATCATCATCATTGGGAGGTATTCTTCCCTATCCTTTAGTGGTGTTTTGGGATGTATCCTTCCCTCATCAATACCACTCAGTGGGATGTATCCTTCCCTATCCTCGTGTTGTTTCTGGATCCTTCATTCCCTTATTGACAACACTCCATCCATCATCAACCCATTTTGGCTTGTACCTTGACTGAGGCACCATCACCTTTTGTCCTCAAATCCATTTGTGCTTCATCCATCTCCTATTTACTCTCTTACCCATCACCTGGTATCATCTTCCTCATCTCCCCTTGCATCACATCATCTATTTAGAGAGCACACACGTGTTCTCTTCAACCCGCATGTCCTCTTGAGGGGGCATCCTCAATCCCTACTCTTCATCTTCACCTCCATCGTCTTTCTTCCTAGTCATCCCTTTGATGACTGGGGAATCTTTTCCAATCTAACCATCTTCTTCTAGGTTCTATATTTTAATATTATTTGAAATGATGTTACTTCATAGCACCATCTCAAAGAGGGGAAAAATGTAGACATCCAAATTTGGACACTTAATTTATCCAAATTTATCACTTTTCGTCTAAACATCCTCTTATCCAAGTTAATTAAGTAATGTGTTACTATTATTTAATTAATATCTTCTAATGCTAAATCCTAAATTTTAGTGTAATTAAATACCTTACCCTCTATCCTCTTTTCATCAAATAAATTAAATAAATATTACATTTATTTAATTTCTCCTGTCATTTTCTTCTAATCTAATCCATTTCTAATCTCTTCGTGGGATGCCTATTGTGGTGGGATATTGTCACATCCTCCAAATTTTGCAAGTTGGCTTTTAATCCTAATTAACCCCCAATTATCCTCTAATTACTGATTAGTCAAACCTAATTAGTACCTTGGTCAACTCTTCCCCCCCCAAGGAATTTTTAATTCTTTTTTATTTATCCTAGATTCCCCTCTTTTATATGTGAATTTTTAATTCACATTCCATCCTTCCAAGGCTTCTAGAACCTTGGACTTGTCACAATCTCCACATGTGACCAAGTCCCACCTTTTTGAAGCCCACCCTTTATCTTTTAGATCTTCCTAAGAATGTGAATTTTTAATTCACATTTATATCCCCAACCACCTTTCCTTTTTCCATGTAGATTTTTGAGGAATTCCAAAATTCCTCAAATGTCCCTTTCACTCCCACTTGGGGACAAGGAGTCCCTTTTTGAGGAAATCTTCTCACTCCCCAAGGGGCTTGTCCTTCCTCCACCTCATGTACCTTTTTGACACTTCATTTACACCTCATCTTCTCTTGGCCACTTCACCATCCACATGTCAAGATGTGAGGGCTTGTGAGTCCTCAACTCACCTTATCCCTTCATCTTGGCCTTGTTGGATAAATCCCAACCATTGAATTCTCTAGAGAATTCAAGTTCTCCTATAAATACCCCCTCCTCAAGGGAATTTTTAACACTTTCATTTTGAGCACCCTTATGCTGCCAGTTTGCATTTTAAGAACACTTAGCCATTTGATAACTACATGCTACCAATTTTCATTCTCAATCCTTTTCCATCATCTAGCCATCTCTTTTAATCATTTTTTACATTTAATATTGCATTTAGTCACTCAAGAAATCATCTAAGGAGCACACAAAATCATCTCAAGCAAGGGCCAATCAAGGAGACATCAACAACAAGGAAGGTGAAATCATTTGTATCTTATTTTTCCATTTTCCTTCTTGTTTTATCACTCTTTTGGCTAATCTTGAGGTGTCCTTAGTCTTTTATCACTTGCATTTATGAGTTATTTTTCACATTAGAGTAGGATAAAATTCTTAGGTTCACACATAGATAGTCATTTCTTTGTGTTTTCCTTTTCAAAATTAGGAGTTCTCCTCTCCTCTAGCCATTGTCGATGCTCATCTATGATCCCATCCATAGCCCTGATAGCATCAACAAGGGTTTGCATCCTAGATACAAACATCCTCACAGGAGGTGCGACACATTCTTCATTTTGAATAATGTTGATTTGAT
>VDFB02358134.1:213785463-213890230 GCA_007258455.2 Sequoia sempervirens
GTAATATTTATACTTTTGACTTATTCATCCTAAGTATGATATTACACATATTATCTTAAGTTTATTAGGGATTCATAATTAGGATATTATTTTTTATTTTTAGTTCTCTATCTTATCGTTCATGATAATATTTATTTTTAGCCTTTTTTTGTTTATGTGGAATGTATATTGTATGTAATTTTTCATTTTGTGAATAAGGAATTGTATTGATTGCAACAATCTTGTGGTTTTTTTATTTTGTCTTTTGTCTAGAAGAAATATTGCACATATCCTAACTCTAACACATTGATAGTGTGAGAGCCCTTATTTATAGAGGTTGTGTTTGACATCAACATTATGTTTATTTTGAGATGCATATGCTATAATTTATATTATTTAATTATCATAGTTTTTATTAGATTGACATATTTTTATAAATATGGATTATAGATGTAATTATTATAAGGATATCAACATCATGCACTTTACTTCTATAGATATGTATATGTGCACATATATGTATTTTATTAATACTAAGTTGGTATTCTAGATATGTCACATTTTCATCTTTCAATGATTTGCATTGATATTGATTTATTCTAGATGGGACAAATGTATGATGTATACAAAACTGCACCCATTTGGATAACATACATTTCCAATCATTTTCTAGGGAAACATTGTATAAGAAAATTATTAACCTATGTTTGGTGAGTCTTCCCATATTAAAACTTGGTTGATAGGTGTCCCTAATTTGGATATATTACCACTTTTAAATTAGGAATCATTTCTTCACATAGAAATGACCAATTATTATTCTAGTTGTTGGAGGGATTGTACCTCCTAGTAAAACAATCATCGTGTGATTTTTTGGACATTATGTTTAGGTTTCATTTGTGTTGTCATGCACAAGATTGTAGGTAGTTGTTACCTTCAAGCTACTACATGTATAGGAAACTAATGGTCATTCCAACTAGCCAAAATATAGTGTCTCATAGCTATCCCAACTCTTCTATAGGATTCCCTTGGTATGGTGAGTGTCATTGAGTATGTGTAGGGTGTGGATTCATGAAAAATGATCACAAGTTAGGACTTGATTATCATTTTGGTATTGTTCCACTCTCTTGTAGGATCATCATTGTGTTTTTTGTTGGTGTAAATAGTGGATTTATCAAACTAGTTAGCTTTTAGCTCACCTAAGAGTCCTATTCACACTTTTTAAGTCTCCACTTAGGAACTTTTAGCCTTTTTTCTCACTTCATAACATTGAGACATGTGTCCTAATCACTTGAGAAACCTATTACATGCATACTTTCTACTTACACACTTATCAAGTGAGCTCACAAGTGTTGCACACATTTGAGGGTTGGTCATTTGTTTAGTCCTATCTTCCTAACTCATCTACATTCCATATACAAGCACAAGGCTTTATAATTTTACTACACACTCTTTATTTTATATTGATAGAAATACTATTGTGCTCACATTTTTACTTGTGTAAGGTTATCAATTAGATCCCTTTGATCTTGACACTCTCAAACATGACATTAGATCCATGAGAGCATGCTCCTTCCCACATTAAGGTGACTCTCGCACATAGCCATGACATCATAGCATCATAAAACCATTTTAAATTTGAGTATTGATTTGTTTATTTTTAATGTTATTCTTTCAAAAACCTAGTGAATGGATACTTTAGTAGCTATTTTTTTGTTGGAGACATTTTTTTGCATCAAATTTGCATCTTCTACACATTATATAGAAAGATTATTTTGGGTATCTATTAGTTTCTATAGATAGTAATTGATTCTTACAAAAATATTGTCAAAATAGCATGACATGACCATTTTTATTGCAGATCAAACTTTTTTTTAATTAAATTGCATCTTTAGCAAGTTGAAAAGAAACAATTTTTTTTTGGGTTTTGATCAAGTAATGTCAAAAATCTTTCTGGGTATTTGCTAGATTTTGCATATAGCAAGATAATTTTACAAAAATCTAATTCAAAAGTGTTTAGGCTATTGTTGACATGAAAAAAAAAATTGTAATGAATTTTGATAATAACTTGAAATTGAGTGATGTTTTCTTCAAAAGTTGATATTTTTTCATTTTCAATCTACTGGACTTACTTACATTGTAAAAAGGACTAAATTATAAAGTGCCAAATTCCAAATTTTGGGGGGCTCTCAAATATTGAATCAAGGGGGTGTCTTATGTTATGCCTTTGAGCACTTTTGTGAGTCATTTAGATTTGAGCACTTCCACATCTCCCTTAATTGTTTTCTTCCCAAACTTCATTTTTTCTTTAGCTGATATGGGTATGTGTAGGATCATCATGGAAAAAGCAAGCCCTTAAGTGGCAAAAAATTCAAAAAAATCAGAATTAGGCAACTTGACTTAAAAATTTGAATGTTATCTATATTTCAAAATATGTAAGAATATAATCTGTAGAGAAAATTGAATGTAGTTTCTCAGGTTTATTTAAAAAATCAATTTAGAAAATTTAGGCCTCAATGCAAGAGCACTTAAATTTCAAAGGGAAAAATAAGTAGGTGTATGTCTGACCACCCTAACCAAAAAAAATGACAATATTTTCTTATAATATTTTAGATATAAGTAGAGGACTCCTGCCCCGATGCGATGCATATTTTTTTTTAATTTTTTCCAATTAAATAATTAATTATGAATTTTTTATTACAACTTTTAAAAATAATAAAAATCATATGTTTGACCACCTTAACATGGTCAAAACTTCACGATATATTTTTTTTTAATCCTATAGTATGCGAAGCATATAATGTGACACATGTTTCAGATTAAAAAAATGTGATACCATTTGAAAGCTATAGATGTTTTTCAATCAGCCTATCAATCAGGACTTTAGTCATAATTCAAATAGAAAATCAATAATAATTATATTTTAAATTCAAAGTAAAGCATAATTTATATTGGTGGAAAGCTAAGAATCTCCTTTAAAAACCCTTTTCGTTTCATCAATTTTGGGTTAAAAAAGGTCGTCAGCCACATACCCATCATATCACCACTTTTTGGCCCATCATGGTCTTGCACATACCCATATTAGTCATGTATCCAAACCCATGGAAAATTAAATTATTGTAAGAAGAAATACATACCATAAATGAATGCATGTTAAACAACTTGATGAATTTGAACTTTCTTGGAAACTTTATAAGTTACAAAAACTTTGCATTAAAATGGAATCAACTTTTTAGATTCTTCTAAACAAGCACTTGCAGAAACATCTAGTCTCAATTAGCCATCTTGTGAGACATCACCATAATTTGAAGATGAAAATTGTAGTCTGATGACATGCATTGAAATCTCATCACCTAATGCTACTTCAAAACTAAGAGTTACTTCCTTGGGAACTTGTAGAGCTTAAGTGCACTAGGATATTATATTTCTAGATCCAACACATGGGGAAAAATTTCTACCACATATTACATCTTTGTTTGTAGAGTCTCACATTGAAAATTTGGAAGACACCATTGAGGACATTAGTATTCTTTTCTATGAAAGTTCTTGCAATACAATAGAGCTCATAGATGCTTCACAAAGAGAATCTAGTGATGCTTTGCAATAGAACATAACATATTTGGTACCTATTCTACATCAGTCCTCACATGGAGCATTTGAGAAGATTTCAAATATTACATCTAGGTTTTTTGATCAGGTGAAAAATAAAAAATCTTTATCTTGCTTCCTACATATTCCTATTAGGAATGGAAAGTCATCTTGCACACATTTGTGGTGTTGTTTCTTCTCAAATTGAGAAATATTATTTAAAATTCATAGATTATCTTCAACATCCAATGTTGAGCATCTACTAACACTACAAGCATCATTTTAAGGAGAGGCTACATGGTTTCTCTTCTCCTATCATTTTTTGAGAGGAAGCATTTCCTCATATAGAGTTCATTACTTCACTTTTTTTTTCTGAGGGGAAGGGGTCACATAGACCTTATGTCCTTTCTCTACTATGGGAGGAACATTCATTTTACTTATGTGATAGAAGTAGTACTTGAGGGCTCATCATGAGTCCTTATATCTTCTTCACTTGTACATTTCTTTTCATTGCATTTCTCTTTTGGGGAGGAGTTTTATTTCCAAAATTGGGTTTTCTTCTTTTTTCTACTTTTTGATAAAATTGTACATGAGTACCTAACATGGCCTAATATTCGAGACTCATCATTTTGCATAAATTGTTGGACCTAAGTTGCACTTAAGGGGGTGTTGGTGTAAATAGTGACCTTATCAAACTAGTTAGCTTTTAGCTTACCTATGAGAGTCTTATTCACATTTCTTAAGTATCCACTTAGGGAATTTTATCCTTTTCTCTCACTTCATAGCATTGGGACATGTGTCTTCCTAATTTGAGACACCTATTGCATGTATACTTGGTACTTTCTCAAACACTTGTCAAGTGAGATCACAAGTGTTGCACATATTGGAGGGTTAGTCAGTTGTTCAATCCTATATTCCTACCTCATATACCTTGCCTATATAAGAAAGGATCTCTCATTATATTATGCACTCCTCATTTTATATTAATAGACATACTATTGTGCTCATATTTTCACTTGTGGAAGGTTATCAATTCAAGCTCTTTGATCTTAACATTCTCCAAAATTTTCAACAATTGATTGGTATTTATTTTTCTTGTGCAACCTTTTTTAAAGCAACAATGATGTTTGTTAGTGTTTTTGATGTCTTATGTATCATTTTTCTTGGCATGACATTTATATATTCTCATGTGAAATTTAATATATCAATGTTGTATCTTGAGTTTTATAGTCATTCTTGTGTTCTTTAAAAATATTCTCTTGGACCATGTACTAGGTGTGATGCTTTAGGAATTACATTGTACCTCTCTTGTTCAATCCTAAGGGTACATTGAACTTGTAAGTTGTACAAACCACAAGTCAATATGGATATGTAAAAATTATAGTTATTAATCTAAACTATAAAAGACTAAATTTTATATAGTTTTTGCATAAGTATTGTGTGATGCTAGGCTTAGTAGCACAATGGTAGGATTTTGGAAATTTTGAAACCATATTGTAAATAGGGGAGATTCTATTGACTAAAAACTCAATGGATTGAAGGTCAATAGTTTGAGCATTGAGGTAGAGAATCTGGGTAAACTTAATAATTTGGAAATTTGTGAATATGTGAACCCCTTATCACTCTATGTGATTCTATAATGAACTCTATAAGAAATGACAATGAACTTAGATAAATATAAATAAAATGGTCACCTTTAATATGTTTGTAGAGTGAATGGTTTAGTCAAGGATGGAGGGTCCAGGAATAGGACTGTTCAACCTTGCAACAAGAGTAAACACAAAAAAAACTCAAAGAATGAATCTAGGGCTCTGCATTTCCTTTTAATAAAAGAAAATCACAGGTTTGCATGTCTCAATCCATCCAAAAATTTCCTTCCATCTACCAAATTGATTCTAGCTATACCACATACTTCACTTTCAGGTTCATCTTCCAAAGGTGTAAGGTGATTCTCTTTCCATTGGACGTTGTGGTAGAGGTATTCTTTCTCCCATTATGTATAGATTTATTATCATACTATAAAGGTATACCCAACAACATATGGCATACATCCATTGGCATAATATCACATAGTACTTCATCATGATATGACTCTATACAAAATTTTACTAAACATTGCTCACTTCCTAGTATCTTGTGCTCATCTTGTATCTAGGCTATCCTATAAGGCTTCAAATTTTTTCTTCTTTCCAAATTCAACTTTGTCACCATTTCCTCAAAAAATGGGTTATTTGTGCTACCACTATCAGTCATAACTTTGCAACACTTACCTCTTGCTTTGCATCTAGTCTAGAACAAAATTTTCCTCTATGGTGCTTCCTTAGGTACTTCTTTCTCCTAGAACAGTGCTCTCCTCATGAATAATGATTCTCCCTTCTCAGGACTTCCTCTATAACTCGATGGTTCCACTGGTTCTTCCTCCATATATCTGGTTCTTGCATTATTTTCAATCTTCTTACTTTCTTGGTGACATTCAAATTCTTTATGTCCTCCTCCGCACTTAAAACAAGTTCCTTTGAAATTTTTCTTGTCATATCCTTTCTCATCTCTCTGGTATCAATCATTGCGGTAAGAATTGTAGCCTCCTCTATTGTGGTGATCAGAATTTTTGTCATCTCTCCCTTTATGGTACGAATTGGAATCCCTCTTCCTTTTGGTATGAATCTCTATCCTTTTTTTGATCTACATATAGTTTTTCTAATCCCGAATGTGACCTTCCTTTCTAAAATCTACCTCCTTTTCCTTTCTACCTTTGCTCATGTCTTTTTTTAGCTTGTTCTCCACCTTTAATACAAACTAATATGCTTCCTCTACCAAATTCATCTTTACCAAACTCAACTCTTAATGAATGTTCATCCTTAGCCCATTGATATATCTTGCCACTTTCTCCTTGCTTGCTTCACTATGTCCAGTCCTGATGATGATCTGATGAAATTCCTCAGTGTATTATTTCACAGTTTTTTCCTTTTGTCTCAGTTTTTGTAATCTCTTCAGCAAATCCAACTCATAGTCTATGGGTATAAAATGGTTCTTCAAAATTTTCACCATTCTATCCCATTTCACAATCTTCTCTTTAGCTTTTCTATTTCTCTCCAATTGAACTTCCTTCCACCATATTGCAACATGTCCTTTCAGTTTAGTCTTTGCAAATCTCACTCTTTCTGGATCTTCAATTTCCTTTATTCAATCAATCAACTCTTCAGGATTTAGGTTATCGGTATAGTTTGAAATCTCCATTCTAGGTCACTTTTCTATGTTTGAAATAGCCTTCAACATCTTCATTTGATCTGATTCTTTCTCTTTTGAGGTTTCTTCAGTTAGGTGTGCAGCTTGAACTTCATCATCATCACTTTCATCATTAGGTCTAGGGTTTAAGCATTTTATTCCATCTTCTTCAATAGCATCCAATCTCACTTTCATACAAGTTCGCATAATTTCCATCATCTCATCCATCTTTCCAACAACATTAATAGTAGTATGAATTCTCCTTGGTAGCATCTCTTCCTAGGATCTAGTGCAACTGCCTCAAGTCAACGATCTATCAATAGGGTTGCAACTTCCTCACAATCAACAATCCTTTGACAAACACAATTAAGTTGCCTCAAGTCAACAGTCTATCCACACAAGGATCTTATATAATTCCTTGCTCAACTTTTCTTTCCTCTCCCAAGGTTTGCAAACTCACTCTGATACCACTTGGTGTAGTCAAGGATGGAGGGTGCAGGAATAAGACTATCCAACCTTGCAACAATAGTAAACACAACAAAAACTCAAAGAATTGGAATGAAAATACCAAATGGGGGGTATAGAGAATGATCAATTATTCACTGGCAACATGCCCTACCTTCTGGCTTATAGATTATAGAATGATATGGTGCTAAGCCCATAAATACAATGCGGGTCGAAGCCCTTATCTCCTGTATCTTCCTACTTCTCTATCACTTTATCACTACTACCTAATGCAACTACACAATGCTTATATATATACATATATCAATTCCCAACTTTGAAAAAGGTTCGCGTCAGCCTCAAGAGGTCCCAAAACCCCAAATTTGATGAAACGTGTGAAGGTTGGCCAAAACATATTATTCTCCTTTGATCCTTGGATAAACATGATACAGATCAGAACAAAGGTTCCTCGATGGATGTGAATTCTTATGAAATGGTTTCCTGAGATCCACAAGTCACGAGATAGGTCTGCACACTTGAAAATCCAAGACTAGTCTGTGAATGCTCTCTGTCCAATTACAATTGATATTCTGTTAGTGATATCTTCATATTGTGATCTCCAAAACACTTGAATTATGGATATGATGTAGATGTTGCAATGAATATCATATATTTTGCTTTGCGAGCTCTGATGTTACAATGTGGTATGAAATACTAAGACTGGGTCCTGATAGTTAACTATTGAAATGCAAGAAAACATGAATGCAAATATTTTTGGTTGATGCAAGATTGCTTGCAACTTGGGATGCTCCTGCATCAGTGAACATGATTGTTGTAGATAAGTTAGAGCTCGATGAACTATGGGTTATTTTATTGAATAGTCTAGGCACTATTGTTTGAGCAAGATCATAAAGATTGTATCACTAGTTGGGATCACTTGAACCTTACCCTCATAGAAGGAGAAACTAGGATTGGATGGAGGAGTTCGAAGACTATAGGATAAAGTACTATTTTGTAACTGTCATGTAGTCAATAATTATTAATGCATTATACTTATTTAAGTACTATGATAATGTATCTAAACATATAATGATATTACACTCAGAATGAAAGGAATCTATGAAATTAAATTATGGAATGAAAAAATTGATCATAGTTTTATAGTTTTATAGCATATTTTTTAAATTCTTCTAACTCATGCATGTGATATTAGTTACTTTTTTCAATATTTTATATTTGTACTTTTAGTTCATATCATTTAAAATAATCTCTTATAATTAAATTGGGTATTAAACTATTAATTATTTAACTATATCCAAACACTTAAAAATGGAAATAATTCATAAATACCCTTTTTACTTTATAATATGTAACACTTGACTATGGCTAATGTTGTAAACTAATATTTTGAGAAAAGATGAAGGATTGGCTAAGTATAGTAGTAAAATCTATAGTTAGGCATTCTTTTTGAATAATTGATTCAATTATAGTTGAGCTGCAAACCTAGGTAGTCCTCCATTCATTATTTCATTTCCACACATATTAAAACATCAATAATGTTTACTAGAAAATAATAAAATATAATATAATTAAAAATTTGGTAAATTATAATACCATCTATATTCCTACTTAATCAATCACGTTCTTTAATATTTATAATTTTAGTCCATATCAATTATTTAATCTAGCAAATAGGTAAATAATAATATCTCTAAAATTATCTCAAATTATCTAAAATAATATAATAGATAATTATAATATGGATACAATTAAATAAAATATTTTTTTTTCTAAAAGGGGATGTAGCCTATCTATATCTTGAACTAGGACATATGGATATCTTGATCTATGGACTATAGTCACATGATGTGACCTAATTCCCTAAATTCAAATTTCAAAATCCAAAGTTCTAAAGTCAAACCTTCTTGAAAGTACTTGTTATATTATAAAACTACATGTGAAAAAAGTTGAATTTTGTAACCATGATTTAATTGGTAGCAAGAATCGCTTAACATGTTTGTTTGATTATAGAGAATTTAAAGCTAAATTTAACATTTATACACTACATCTCTACATCAAGCCACTAGATATGCACCCATATTTTATGTGTGGCATATATTTAACAATTAGTTCATCTTTATGGGCTAGACTACTATGAAGACAAACCTACAACTCATACAAGAAGACTAAGACACATTACATGGACTAGTGCACATGATATGACTATCTAATAATAGGATGCATAACATGGTTCAATTTACAACAATAACATTCTTTATATAGTTTATTCACATTGCACTAATCATTTATTTATACAGACCCCAACTCTTTTAGATAAACTAGATCAAATAAACCAATAGAGCCCAACAAAGAATAAATATACAACTATAATGACTAGAACTATAATGACCAAATAGTGCCAATGTTGAAAACCAACAACAACCACCACAATTAATTAACACATCACCTTAATCACCTTGTGAAACCTAGAAAATTGTAGTGGCATGTAATGTTTTAGCACACACACAACCATCGATTTTCTACAAGTTTCACTCAAGGAAACCCTAGATATTTCAATCTAATGATAGAATGAAGGATAAATATGTGTAATAAAGTGTCCAAATGTATGATTAAAGAGTAAAGAGTGGTTCACCACCAAGCTAGGGCTTGGAAAGATAAGAAATGTAAAAGATATGCAAAACCTAACTATATGACCTAGATTATGAAACTGAAATGCAAAATACAAGAATGACAAAGTACAGAGGTGCACCTAGAAATTGAAGAGGCTTGAATGAAGGTCAAAAATCCTAGAAATGTTGACTTTAATGCTTATTGGGACTCAAACACCAGTATGGGAAATTTAGTCCTAATTTAGGATTTTGGGCTGAAACTAAAATTTGGAACTACTGAATCAGGATCTAGAGAAAAAGTTTGAAAATAGGTATACTGGGAATCATATGCCACAAGTGGTGATTTAGTCCCAGTATCAGGGTTGATCCAAAACTATGAGGCCCTTTAGGGATTTCCTGTAGCTTGCCTCCTGCCAAATCTCTAAGTTTGAATCACTGAATTCTGCTCTATAAGTGACTTTCTGTGATCTTGCAAGTAAGGTGACAACTTTGATAGCTTGAAAAATTTTCTCCAATCTTACTCAATGAATCTTCAACTTAAATCTGAAAATCACACATAAAAGAGATGGGAAAATGTTTTTTTGTTAGTGGATAGGGGTTTTCCTTGGTCAAACCCCTTTTTGGTAATCAAACCTTTAGAGGAATAGAAATAGAATGGAGGAATGATGTATGAAAAAGTATACAATGTTGTAACTCACCAAAACCTTGAACAAAAGGTCACAATCTTGTAAGTAATGGCTAGCAAAAATTTGGATCTTGACTCTTGCTTGAATGATATGGATCTTGACTTGAATGCTTGCTTGAATCATAAAACCCTACATCACAAATGTTAGCTCAGAAACAAACATGATGCATGTTGACTTTGACATGATGTTTGATACTTGAATAATGCTCTAAAATGATTGATAATCACTCTTGAATGATCTTTGTTGGTGTAATTAATTATTTAATTACACTTACATAAGTTTACTTATCCATTTAATTATATGTCTAGGTATCATTTACTAAGTGATGGGTTCACATGTTTGCTTAGGATATAAGATTCCTTCTAGAAGGATGAGTTGTTTTTTCTAGAATTTTTATCTTATCTAGCATCATTTCCTAAGTAGTTAGTTAGTTGTCACATGATGTCATAAGATTATGACACATGTCAAAATCATATTACATACTACATCTCAACCTTGCCTATATAAGGAAGGTATCATATTTACTTTTGAAGACATGTAAAATTTCCTAAACACTTATCACAAATTCAAAATGTCTTGGAGCGACCCTGAAATGACTCCAAACAACCCTTGATCAACTCAAAACATCTTGAAACGACCCTAGAACAACATGGGACAACTTTGAATCAACTTGGAACATCTTAGAATGACCCCAAAAAGACATGAAACAACTCTAAATCAACTCGAAACGTCTCAGAACGACCCCAGAATGACTTGGAACAACTCTGAATCAACTCAAAATGTCTCAGAATGACCCTAGAATGACTTGGAACAACTCTGAATCAACCCAAAACATCTTGGAATGACCCTGGACTCATAACAACTCTAAATCAACTTGGAACATCTTTAGAATGACCTTGAAATGACTCAGAACAACTTTGAATCAACCCAGAACAACTTGGAACGACTCTGAATCAACTCAGAATGACTCTGAATCAACTTAGAATATCTCTAAATCAACTCAAAACATCTCAAACATCTATGAAACATCTTGAGTCATCTCAAAATCATCCCACGACATCTCACAATGCATCGAATGGCATCAAATGTCATCTAAAACCCTATTTCCTCTATTAATTGAATAATACAACATTATTTAATTAATTCACCTTTTCATCATTCTTGACAAATTAAATAAATATTGTTTATTTAGTAAAGTATTGAAAACCCTAATTCTACTATTAATTGAATAATACAACGTTATTTGATGAATTCATATTTCATCATTTTTGACCAATTAAATAAATTACATTTATTTAATAAAGTCCTAATCTTATCTTATTTCATCTTGATTAGTCAAATGACACCGATTATTTGATTACATTACTAATTCACCTTATTCTTCATAATTAATTTCATTATTAAATCATAAAAATCTAATTATCACACCTCCCTCCAAAATTTGAATAATTAAATCAAACTATTCAAATTAGCAAAATCAAAATCAAAATCAAAATCAAATCAAATTAATTAATTAATATTCCTCACCCACTTTTTGATTGAGAAAATCATGGATTGCTAACTAAGCAATCTATTTTTCTAACTAAGCAATCTGATTTTTCTAACTTAACCATCTAATTCCTAACTCAACCCTAACTAATCAATCAATTGCTAACTAAGCAATCAAAATCCTAACTAGCCAATCTATTCTTCAATCACCCTAATTGTGCAATCAAATTTTGCACAATTTCCTCATGTCTAAATCCTCTCAACTCATTTTGACCATTGATCTGGATATTCTCCAACATGATCTTGACCGTCGATTCAAAATCATTTTATCTATATAAAAAGCCTTTATTTTCACAAATAAGATTAGAATTTCAACTTACCTTATGCAATGAAGTGTTGTCAAGATCACCATTGATAGAGCTTCATCATTTCTTCAACAAAAAGCATCGATCATCAAGCTTTTGCGTACAAGCAATGGAGGCTTTGCAGTGATACGAACAACCCAACACCATGCAAATACACTCCAACATGGGATGGTAATCTCTTCTTTTGTTATTTTAATTCATTTTGTTAATCTTAGGATCTCATTTCATTCAAATAGCTTAGATTTTCACATTTCATGAGTGATGGAATATGATAGATTAAGTGTTTTGAATTAGATTAGACTTTGATTTCAATCTTGCACTTAATCTTAATTTCACGTCACTTTTCCTGATGGATTCCTTCCCCCTCACACATTCTGGCATGCCCAGTGGGACCTAGGTCCTCATCACTAACATTTTATGAGCTAAGTTGCAAGTTACATGGTTTCAGGAGCTTTCAGAGACATTTCACGAACTGCCCAACAAAAGCTCACTTTTGATTGGAAAAATTTATGAGCTTTTGCCACAAATATCATTGTATTTTCCATGGGAATAGCACCTTTTCTCTAAAACCAGCACTTTTTCTCTAAAAACACACTTTTATTTTTTTGGGTTTGCACCTATATGGAAAATTTGAGCTTTTGCTAGAATTCTAAGCTTTTACAAAAAAAAATCTGAGCTTTTGATTTTTCTTTTGAGCATTTCCTCTTGAAGACAAGTGCATGGATCCTGCACTATTTTAATAACCCTTCTTGCTAACTTATTGGTTGTTTTGCAAGAATTAATGGATTTCTATGCAGGATTGTGAAAGATACTAACTTGTTTTGTGTAGAGAAGATGATCATTCCAAGATTTTTGGAGATACCAATTAATTTTGTTTATTAACTTAGGAATCTCCATTTGGTGCTTAAAAATGAACAACACAACTCTCACATTTCAAATTTGGTGTTTTAAAAATAAACATTTTTCAAAGCTTTTCTAAAGTAGGAATCTCTATTTGGTGCTTAAAAATGAACAACACAACTCTCACATTTCCAATTTGGTGTTGTTAAAATAAACATTTTTCAAAGCTTTCTAAAGTAGGAATCTCCATTTGGTACTTAAAAATGAACAATACAACTCTCACATTTCCAATTTGGTGTTGTTAAAATAAACATTTTTAAATTTTTCTAAATTAGGAATCTCCATTTGGTGATTAAAAATGAACACAACTCTCACATTTCCAATTTGGTGTTGTTAAAATAAACATTTTAAAAGCTTTCTAAAGTAGGAATATCCATTTAGTGCTTAAAAATGAACAACACAACTCTCACATTTCCAAATTGGTGTTGTTAAAATAAACATTTTCAAAGCTTTCTAAAGTAGGAATTCTCTTTTCTGGTGCTCATAAAACGAACATAAAACACTTCAATTTTGGGCTCTAAAAATGAACACATTTCATGCTTTCATAATTAGGAACCTTTAAATTTGGTGCATAAAAAGAGCACAAAACATTTTTCATTTTGTTAACGCATGTACGATTTACATTTGTTGACCATTTAATGACCAGGCCTAATTTTCTTAGAAACATTTCAACTTTGGGGCTTAAAATGAACAAAATGTTTTTGTTATTTTCACACCGTTGCTATCTTAATTGTTTGATGTCCTAAACATTTCAATTGGTGCAAAGATAAAAATAACATTTCATTTTTACTCACATATTCTTGGGGATAACACCGCTCGAAGTGTTTAAAATGAATCAATTTGCAATGAATTGTCTTCTGTGCATGTATTGATTGGCAAGCTAAAGTATTTTTTTCTCCCCTCACACCATTTTGGTGATCTTGAGTGAGCGAAGAACATTTTTGAGTTTCACATTTATTTTTAAAAGTTTTACCTTCTCAGAGGGCCTGCCTATTGAGACACATCCTGCACTAGAGAAATCATAGGAGACCCAAGTGGTACTTTCATTTTGGACTGCTATATAAATATTTTGTGAGTGTGAGGAAAGTTCATCACTCGCTGAGTGTGGATGTCCTATACTAATGTATTCTTCCTCAGTATCTGTGTGATGCGTAAAAACCAAAAAGGGCTGGAAGGTTCTTAATTGAAGAAAACACCGCATGTGTAGGTTCCCAAAAATAATATCTCCAAAACATGACTAAGAGCCAATTGTTTTAGAAGCCACCCTATTATCCAAAACATTCTCTGAAAGTGGTGCATTGGAATTTACTTCTAAGAAGTTACTTGCCAAGTCTGACTACAGGCCCGTGCCATAAGTTGCATGTAAAATCATCTCTTCAGAGCATGAGGCAGGCCCACCTAAGAGGATGGTTTCTCTCCACTAGGGTTGTAATTGTTTGTTAATGTTAAACTTGCCCGATTACATTCAAAAACCAATTGTGACATCAAATTATGTGTTTGATTTAAAGAAAAAGAACACATCAAAACAAACATTGAACAAGATGATCAAACCACAAACCCTTTGAGTTAGTGTATACTTGTTAAAGAAGCCTTATGTTTGCACTCCTTGAAAGGATTTATCCTTAAAGGTTTCCAAACATTTTGGTTTTTTTTTTCAGGTTGCATTGATCAAAGTAAACACTTTGTTAACTATGTTTTGGGTATTGTGATTTCACAAGTTGAGCTATAGACATTCAGGTCATAGAAAGTCCATGCTTGTTAGTCAGTCCAGTTCTATTATATCATTTTCCATATTCAAGAACACAAAGGAAACAAACAAAAAGAGGTTACAAATTTCCATTCCAACTCACAATATTTTTTCTAAGACACTTAGATTGCTTATAAGGTCATTACTTGAACAAGATACTTAGAAAACCAAATTGGAACACAAAGTCTATCACCCATTATTCCCATACTACTTATTTGAAATCAAAATCCAAAAAAACATTAGGATCATTCCTCCACTCAAAAAATATATGATATCAACAGTTACTTGGAACTCATAGATAGTGCAAGTATCTTTCCCAAAATATATCCTCTAGATCAAGAAGTGGAATATTGACCCTAGTTCCTCAACATTTTGATTTCTAAAAAGTAGATACATTCCAAAATAGCACTCATACTTTAGGGTTTTTGAGTTTCATAACAAACCACCCCATACTACCACACCTTATGACCATCTGGCAACTGACAACTCCAGTTCAACAACCAAGCCTTGTAGCACCAATTATTCAACCTAGTTTCACACATATTGAAGGTGCACAAACTGACATCATAAGTATTTTGAGAAAAATGAAACACCCTGTCAGTTTCTCACTGCATGAATCATCTTAAACGAAGAGGAAGACAAAACAAAAATATCAATTGGAAGACCCATATTACTACCTCTCGCATGGCCATAAGTATGATTCTCTTGGAAATATAAACCAAATGACCTTATGATAGGGTATTGAGTATCAAAACATCCCTAAAACATGTTGATCTATTACCCAAATTACTCTTATCAAGGGTCACAACATCAAATAGGGAAACAACAGGGATTTCAAAATCACCATCAAGGAATAAATCCAAAACATCAAATTTCCCTAGATAAAATTGAGAGAGATCTTGAGGAAATTAAATAAAAATGAAATACAACATATAATCAATGCCTTATTCAAGGTTGGGACATTACATATGCACAACAAATAGACATCATTCCAAAAACACCTCAATATCCACATCAACAACACTTCCAATATTCGTAATATCAAGAAGTTCCACAACACCAAGGTGTACCTAAAGTGCAATATCAAAATATTCCTCAAACAGATTATCAAGTATTTCCACAAAATCAAGAGCAAAACAATTGAGAAAAGCCACAAAGGAAAGATTACCAACCAAGAGGAAATTCACCCCTTTGGGAGAAACTTTAGAGGTAATCATGCATGAACTAGTACAACAAGAACTTCTCAAAATCAACGATAGTCTAATTTATGGTGAACCAAGCTTTAAAATCCCTTGGTATAATAGGTACGAACAATGTGAGTTCCACAAAATCAAGGGTCACACAATGAATAGAAGTGTTGCACTCAAAAATATCAACAAATACATCATTGATCAAGGAGAAATATCTATTAAAGAGCCATCTACCAAGGACGAAAATGATAATGTCTCAGTCTCAAGAGTTGAAAGCAATGATCAAGAGCTATCTATCACTGATCACTTTGACAATGTCTCTACATCATCCAGTGAGCAAGAATACATAGATCAAGAATTTAGTCCCAAGAATGATCAAAATAAATAACCCAAGTTTAGCAATGATCTAGTTCAAAATATATTGACATCATCCAACCTCATGACAGTACATATTGATGATCAAGAGACTCTTAAGCCAACACTTATACCCAATACAAAAAATCTAAGCCAAGAGCCCATATGCCCACAATTTGAGGAAATCCAAGGATTTTTATAGGAAATCCTTTCTTTGAAATTGATCCATGTCAAGAATGTGAACTAAAGCATGTTGAAGATAATACCATACAAAGTCAAGATCAAGAAACCTTACCATCAAAATATTACAATGAATTGGTAGATATCTTCCAAGACATCCAAGGCTTTCCAAAAGAACACATCCATATGCCAAGCACACATACATCTACCCATGAGATGCTTACTCCTATTGGACATATATATGATCTTCCTCCAAAACAAGAGTCTCATACTATTGATATCATTACCATGGAACAAGAGTCACCTACTCTTCACATCTATACACATGATCAAGATAGCTCAGAATCTATAGACCTATCAAAAAGTGATTAAGAAGAAGAATTGAAATTAGAAACATCCTCTAGGACAGTTGAAGACATTGAACATGAAAATATGGAGAATAGTATTTGAAAATCGACAAAGATAATGAACAATCCTGAGCAACAAAGTAGTGGGTATACACTAGTCAAAGGAGCACTGAATATCAATCAAGAATTTGTCCCACATATGGAGGATTCTACTAATGAAAAAGCTATCACATTTGAAGATCCACAACAGAGAAAAGAAGGATTAGCATCTTGTTTCCAAGGTAAAACATATCCTATGGAAAATAAAATTTCACATCATCAAGACAAAGGATTAGACCTACATGAATAGGGTATCTTAGTACCAGTGAAAATTATTGGCAACATCAAGGTCTTGGTTATTCAGAAAGTAAACGATCTAAAAATATTGATGATACCTCTATTATATTAGGGGAAACTTTATCTAATGCAAGCATCAACATAGAGATCATGAAGATTCCTTATGATTAAATTGCTACCAATGCTACAACTAGCCATATCATGAATCATCATCCACATATTTTTCCACCCTCTCATTGGGACCAACAACAAGAGAAAAAGCTATACCCAAGAAAGGAACAAGTCATTGAAGCAAAAGAATTAGCAAAAAAAAATGGACAAGAAAGATTCAAATGGATACAAAAGCAAAAGAAAGAAAATCATCCCTATCAAACTCCATTAGTCAAAGAAACTATGGGGAAAAATAAAAAGGGGAATTTCATCCATCAAAGAAGTCCAACAATGCAAAAGAAAGCCTCAAGAGTGACCTACAAGGTATATCAAGATGTTGGTCCTAATCAAATCTTCATATCCACCCATCATTGCTCATTATCCCAAGTTTGGAGAGTCAAAGGTTCCAAATTGTTGACCAATCCATCATCATATCCCTCAATGAATTTTTCCATCCATGATATCCAAATCTCACATTGACCATGTGTTGGCAGTAACTCTTTATCATAAGGACTCTAGGGGAACTCTATCGCGATGTGCGCATCAAGGTAAGGTTAACTCCAATATCAACAAGGAAGATGAGAATTATCAAGGGTTACATTTAAGCACCCACAACCTAGCAAAAAAACTCCTCCAAGAAGGATATAATTGGCACATCAAGACAACAACAACAACCATATCAGCACCAACAATATCTACATCAACATCACCAAGTGGTTTAACATGAGTAGAAAATTGTTAGTATGATGAAAACCTGGTAAATAGGTGTCTTGTGTGACATCAAAAATTAGTAAAAAAACATAAAAAATAAAGAAAATAGTCAAGAGAAAAATCCTCCTCTAATGAAAACCATTATGGTGGCGCTTTGGACAAGTACCATGATGAAAACCTGGCAAACAGGCATCATGTGTAGAATCGAGCATCTATGTACGCCATTTCAAGGAGAAGCATCTCAGCTCATTCATAATAAATCCAATCCATTTTTATCCCAATCCAACATATCTTGTTCTTGACAAATGTTTGGTGAATACTTTACACTTGCTTATGGAAAATATCTTGACATAGGTCAATATCATTGATCCTATCCTATGCAACGCTATCTGAGCCACATAGAATTTTCCACAAGGGAATACTCTATCCAAATATGTTATCCTATCACAACATATCCATAACCTACATTGCTAGACACTGGGGGTAAAGTACTTACATCTTTCCTCAGAATAAATCTTGATCTATGCCTTCTAGCTCACATTGTGATCTAGGCATTGTCCAAACAACAAGGTGTACCACATGGTACCTTTCCCAATTCGTACCATCAATAAGGTGTACCACCAACACACTACCAAGGTAACCTTCAAAGATACTAACAACGTGGATTATTCCTTCACTCGAAAATTATAAGATATCAATAGTTACTTGAACCCTACAACTAGCTCAAGTAAGCTTTTTATGCAACATATCCTCTAGAAAGAAATAGTGAAATATCAATCCAAGCTTTCAACATCTTACACCCTAGGAAAGAGGGTAAAAATCCAAAAAATTCAAAATATTTTGTTCCAAAAACAAGGTGCACCACCAACGGACTCCTAGGGTAGCCTTCAAATATACTAACAATGTGAATTATTCCTTCATTCAAAAATTCTAAGATATCAACAGTTGCTTGAACCCTACAACTAGTTCAAGTAAGCTTTTCCGCAACATATCCTCTAGAAAAGCAAAGTGAAACATCAATCCAAGTTTTCAACATCTTACACCCTACGCAAGAGGGTAAAAATCCAAATAAATGAAAAAGAAAGAAAACAATTTGTCCCAACAACAAGGTGTACCACCAACACACTACCAAGATAACCTTAAAAGATACCAACAACATGGATTTTTCCTTCACTCAAAAATTATAAGATATCAACAGTTGCTTGAACCCTACAACTAGTTCAAGTAAGATTTTCTACAACACACCCTCTAGAAAAACAAAGTGAAATGTCAATCCACGTTGTTAATATCTAATACCCCAAGCAAGAGGGTAAAAATTCAAAAAACATTTGAAAAATATATAAAAAAAAACATCATTGGGTTATTCCTTCACTCAAACAGTCTAAGATATCAACATTTTCTTGAACCTCACAACTAGTTCAAGTAGATTTCTTGGAACATATCCTCTAGACACATAAGTGGAATAGCAATCTAGATTATCAATGTTGTTTATCCAAAAATAGTTTATGCTTTGAGTCAAATGATCAAACTACATGGTATCTACGTGTACAACATAGGCAAGGCTCATTAGCCCCCGAGACCCTAGGTCAGTCCCCTTAGGTTTCCAACACACTTTATTTCAACTTAGTCAAAACATACAAAAACCAAAAACATTCACAAAACAAAAAAAAAAGGTCAAAAAAATTCAAAAAAAACCAAGCAAGCTACTAGCCTCTACGTGTAAAACGTAGGAAAGGCTTATCTTTGATGAGCCCTTAAGGCCCTAGGCTAATCCCCTAAAAATGTCAAAAACAACATCATAAAACTTAGAAAAATAAAAAAGACCCATGTCCGCCAACACAATCCGCAATAAAACATCATCCATAATAAACAGATCACCACACTCACCCTTTGACAATACAAACAAACAAATAGAGCAAACATCAAAAGAAAGAAATTTCAAGCAAAAAATTGCAAAAGTATGATTATAAATAGCCGAAAACAAGGCCAAAGTATCAACTACCTATCTTTTTGACAAGTCCCAAAAAAATCCTAAGATATGTCTTAATGTATCCATTCCTACAATAGACATGATCAACAATGGATAATAGCCCCACCCCAAGCAGATATGGCAAGTGATATTGTAACTTTGTTTTATCTTTTTATAGTCTTATCTTTTCAATTGATTTTATTGACTCATTCCTAGGATCTCTTGAGGATGTCCATAAGGATTTAGAGAAGAAGGAATGGGGGTAATTGAGTTTCATTTCAATTTGTTGTTTGTAAGATATTTTTGTAATATTATCATGGTGAATACTTGCTTTATTGAGTGTATGGAAGTTGTGTTGAAACAATTCGTGTAGCAATTACATGTTAGGTATTTCATACCTCTTTGTGTAAATGATTTGAAATTCGTGTAGCAGTTGCATGTTAGGTATTTCATACCTCTCTATGTAAATGGTCTGAAATTCATGTAGCATTTTCATGTTAGGTGTCCTATACCTCTTTGTGTGACTAGTTTGAAAATTTCTAACACAACCTAACTATATACTTTAAACAAAGATTTTGTATGTCTGGTATGAGCAAGAATACTCTTTTTTGTAAGTCAAAGTCCACGCGATGGATACAAAGTCACCTTGTTCATTAATGCCCTAGTGCATCGTATCTATTTGCTACATCAAATAGGATTGTTTAAAAAACTAAAAAGCCTCCATGTAAAGAAAAAATTAACATCATCAACTACTAACAACATCACATTTTTGTCTATCATCAAATATTTCTTATAACTAACATCAACCCTGCATAGCAATATCATTAGTACCACATCCATCCTACATCCACAATGTCGTCAATACATATCATGGTGATAATAAACCAATAGAAACATTATGTATCATATATAGGGCATACATCCATCATATATCAAAATGATAAATTGATCATCCATAATAACATCATATGAAACAATATATGATTCATCCATCCATATCATATGCATACATCATCATACACCGTCATCACATAGGCATAAACGAGGATGAATCGAAGAAGGTATATCTCATATATATCATCATAAAAAATGGGAGTACATCATCATCAGTGAAAGAAGTGTGATGGGATGATACAAAATAATACATATATATGAGGCCTCGACTGGGATGATGAATATATATACAAAAATCATGTCTGCAATATGTCTCTGAACAACAACATAATAAAGATCAAGTATGCTGCCGAGCAAAAAGGGAAACATTATATAGACTAGGCTATGGACCACCATCTAAATCTAGTTATCTAACAGGATGACCACCTGCAACCATTTAAACCCACAATGTTAGGGTTTCACTCTAAACAGGTAAGTGACACATAGTGACACAAAACACAATGACAAACAAACACATGCTAGGGTTTAGAGCAAAAGCTAAAGTCAAATGCAAGGGTTTTGAGAAAATGATCATAAATCACCAAGAAAAATTCAGCTTTTCATGCAAAGGCCTGGATTTTAGTCATAGGAAAGGAAACAAGGGTGTGGATTTCAGTCAAAAGCAAGGATTAAGAACCTAGAGCAATCAAAAGCGATCTTTTTTATCAAAGGCGAGCTTTTAGGTCAAATGTTTAAGTCAAAAGCATGGAAATAAGTCAAAAGCATAGAAATAAGTCAAAGGCATGGATTATCAACATGCAAAAGTGAGAAAACCGAGGCAAATGCTCAAAAATCATAAAATTCGCCATTGATTGGTAATCAAGACTTTTTTTACCCTATCTTCAAATGACCATATCTTGGTCATACAGAAGTATTTTTTAGTGAATTTTTTTTAAAATGGGGTAGAATTTCAAAATATTTGCAATGGTGTAGGTGGATTTTAGTTTTTCTATAATTAAATTTTCCATTGGTGTCATGAACTTAACCTCAAACTTGAAATTTTTGGTCAACCTCTTGAGGGGGCAACACAGAGTCCTACCATCATTCCACGAAACATTGGGGGATAATTTTCTTTTCATAAAAATTGATCTTAAAAAATATATATTTGAAACAAAGCAACCAGTACTTTGTATCAAAGACGGGAAAAATGTAGACATCTAAAATTGACTTAACACTTATCACAAATTCAGAATGTCTCAGAACGACCCCAAAATGACTTGGAACAACTTTGAATCAACTCAGAACATCTCGGGATGACCCTGAAATGACTTAGAACAACTCTAAATCAACTCAAAACATCTCAGAATGACCCCAAAACGACTTGGAACAACTTTGAATCAACTCAGAACGTCTTGGAAAGACCTTTGAACGACTCAGAACAACTCTAAATCAACTCAGAACATCTAAGAATGACCCCAGAATGACTTGGAAAAACTCTAAATCAACTCGGAACATCTCGGAATGACCCCAAAATGACTTGGAACAACTCTGAATTAACTTGGAACGTCTCAAAACGACCCTGAAACAACTCAAAACAACTCTGAATCAACTAGGAACAACTTGGAATGACTCTGAATCAACTTGGAATGACTCTGAATCAACTCAGAATATCTCTGAATCAACTCAAAACATCTCTGAAACATCTCGAATCATCTCAAAATCATCCCACGACATCTCACAATGCATCAAAGGGCATCAAACGACATCCAAAACCCTATTTCCTCTATTAATTGAATAATACAACATTATTTAATTAATTCACTTTTTCATCATTATCGACAAACTAAATAAATACCGTTTATTTAGTAAAGTCTTGAAAACCCTAATTCTACTATTAATCAAATAATATAACGTTATTTGATTAATTCACATTTCATCATTTTTGACCAATTAAATAAATTACATTTATTTAATAAAGTCCTAATCTTATCTTATTTTGTCCTGATTAGTCAAACGACACTAATTATTTGATTACATCACTAATTCACCTTATTCCTCAAAATAAATTGAATTATTAAATCATAATAATTTAATTATCACACTTCTCTCCAAAATTTGAATAATTAAATCAAACTATTCAAATTAGAAAAATAAAAATAAAAATGGAATTAATTAATTAAATTAATTAATTAATATTCCTCACCCACTTTTTGATTGAGAAAATCATGGATTGCTTACTAAGCAATCTAATATTGCTAACTCAACCATCTAATTCCTAACTCAACCCTAACTGATCAATCAATTGCTAACTAAGAAATCAAAATCCTAACTAGCCAATCTATTCTTCAATCACCCTAATTGTGCATTCAACTTTTGCACAATTTCCTCATGTCTAAATCCTCTCAACTCATTTTGACCATTGATCTGGATATTCTCTAACACGATCTTGACTGTCGATTCAAAATTATTTTATTTATATAACAAGCCTTTCTCTTCACAAATAAGATCAAAATTTCAACTTACCTTATGCAATGAAGTGCTGTCAAGATCACCATTGATAAAGCTTCATCATTTCTTCAAGAACAAGCATCGATCATCAAGCTTTTGCGTACAAGCAACAGAGGCTTTGTAGTGATACAGACAACCCAACATCATGCAAATACACTCCAACATGGGATGGTAATCTCTTCTTTTGTTATTTGAATTTGTTTTGTTAATCTTATGATCTCATTTAATTCAAAATAGCTTAAATTTGCACATTTCATGAGTGATGGAATATGATAGATTAAGTGTTTTGAATTAGATTGGTTTTTGCTTTCAATCTTGCTCTTGATCTTGATTTCGCGTCATTTTTCCTAATGGATTCCTTCCTCCTCACACAAATTTTCCATATTCAATTTGGCATTCTTGCATCCTTAATGATAGCATTATATTTCTTCCATTTCTTTCTTGTGGAAGTTATTTTGTCTTCCAAGTGATGTTGGGGTGTTTGAGGAGTTCACCATAAACTCCTACATGGTGTCAGAACTTCAATGTTGCAAACTTCTTCCCATATCTGAGGGACCAATCTTGGCGTGAAAGTCTTGTTGGGTGTGAGTTGAGGCCTTAAGAGCCTCGCCATTGAATCCAAGAGGTTAGAGAAAGTCAAGATCGACTTTCATTTCATCAAAATATGACATATTTTGTCAAATCTACAAGGGTTTGATGCACGTCATTTTTATTGGAACTATTTTCATTTTTGCTTAAGAATCTAGCTTCCACTCATTTTTGAGAAAAATGATTTGTTGGTTTTGTAGCCAAGGTTTAAATCTCAACTGGGTATCTTTTAGATTTTTCATATCTTCCACAAATCTGGAGAAAATTTATGTACAAAACATGCTACATGTCATTTTTCTCTTGGCTAAAGGTTAAAAAAAGTCTTTTTTTCATCTTCAGTTTGTTGGATCAACAAGAAAATTTTGGGTTTTGTTCTTAGGTTCAAAATATTTCTAGGTTTCTATTTTTGTCTACAAACAAGTAGTATATTTTTCAGAAATGAAATTAAAAGTACACTTTTTTTGCTAGAAAACCTATTTCTTGTGAGCTAAATTCAACGTCCTTTTTTGAAAACTTCATAACTTTTGTCCATGGTGTCTGTTTTTGGCAAACAACATATTTCCAGAAATCTTTTTTTGAGAACTTCATAGTGGCATAGGCCATTTTTCAGAATTTGCCATCTACACAAATTTGAGGTTATTTTTCATCATGGAAGAAGATGTGAACATTCATCAGTGCATGCACTATTTCCTTTTTTTGTGCATTGTGTTTGTATTTTCTATGCACTCCATTTCAATTCTAGATCATTTATCAATCAACTTTTGCTTCATAGATTCCAGAGTTGTGCCAATTTGTGAGTTTTCCAGTGTTCCTTGGCATTGGGTTTGTTGTTGCTTTTCATGATTCTGACTTGATTCCTTAAGTGACTCTAATATGGTTTCTAGCAAATAGAAGTATCTTTCCTTACTTGTCGAATTGAGGATTCCAATGTTACTCCATAGTGTACTTTCAGTGCTTCTCTTGCAGTAGGTTATCTCATTTATGGGGGGTTGAATGGTCTCTCTTTTTCATCCTTCAGGTGTGGATGGAGATTGATTGGATTTGTGATGGATATCATTATTATTTTGCATTTCACCTCTCTTTTGGGGAGGAGTTATTTCCCACTAGGTTTTCTCCTTTTCTCCATTTGTGAGAGATTTCATTTGCATTCATACATGGGTACCTAACATGGCCTAGTAGCTAGGACCCATCACTGCATCTTTGCATCATTTGCATAATAATTTCCTTCCTAAGTTGCACTTATGGGGGGGTGTTGGTTTGATTGATTATTTAATTACAAGTTTACATAAGTTTACTTAGGAATTTAATTATATGTCCAGGTATCATTTACTAAGTGATAGGTTCACATGTTTGTTTAGGATATATGATTCCTTCTAGAAGGATGGATTTTCTTTTCTAGAAGTCTTATCTTATCTAGCATCATTTCCTAAGTAGATAGTTAGTTGTAACATGTCATAAGATTATGACACATTTCAACATCATATTACATACTACATCTCAACCCTACCTATATTAGCAAGGCATCATATGTACTTTTCCATATTCAATTTGACATTCTTGCATCCTTAATGATAGTATGGTATTTCTACCATTTCTCTCTTGTGGAAGTTTTTTCTTCCAGGTGATCCTAGGGTGTTTGAGGAGTTCACCATAAATTCCTACACTCTTGAATACTCTATAATGCTCTCACTTGAATTCTCATAAGATAACTTGAATTTTTAGGAGAAAATATGTAAAAAAACCTTGTATTTATACTTGTTTATGCCAAATTTCCTAAAATTAGAACACTACAAGCCGACATCAGATCTAGGAGAATATTTAATCTTGCCGAGAATTTGAATTTAAATTAGGTCCAAGCTAAGAAAGACTCATACGCCATTTGGGGCATATGAGTCCCATTAGGCTAAGCTTGGGACACATTTTTCAAGAAATGCTTAGTTTAATGTGAAATTCAGATTCAAGCCCTGAAACTTAGGTGGGACCCATACGCCCAAGGTGGTGTACGAGTCCCTAATCACTAATATGGGCCATACAATCTAAATTCATTAAATCCTGATTGGTCACTTGATATATGTGGGTATGTGCAAGATCATGATGGACCAAAAAGTGGTGATATGATGGGTATGTGTAGGGTATGTGGCTAACGACTTTTTTTAACCCAAAATTGATGAAATGAAAAGGGTTTTTAAAGGAGATTCTCATCTTTCCACCAATATAAATTATGCTTTAATTTGAATTTAATAAATAATTTTATTCATTTTCTATTTGAATTATGACTAAAGTCTTGATTGATAGGTTGATTGAAAAACATCTATAGCTTTCAAACAGTATCACATTTTTTGAATCCAAAACATGTGTCACATTCTATGCTTCACATACTACAAGATAAAAAAAATGAATTTCATGAAGTTTTGACCAAGTTAAGGTGGTCAGACATATGAGTTTTAATATTTTTTAAAAGTTGTGATAAAAAATTCATTATTAATTATTTACTTGGAAAAAATTACAAAAAAATATGCATCACATTGGGACATGATTCCTCTACTTATATGTAAAATATTATAAAAAAATATTATCATTTTATTGTGGTTAGGGTGGTCAAATGGACACTTACTTCTTCTTTTTTTCTAAAATTTAATTACTACTGCATTGAAATTGCAAATTTTCACCAAATAGATTTTTTATTTTTTTTAAAAACCTAGTAGTTTAGAAACTACATTCAATTTTCTACTGATTCTATTCTTACATATTTTTGAAATAATATAGATAACTTATTCAAATTTTTACGTCAAGTTTCCTAACTCTGATTTCTCTAAATTTTTTGCCACTTAAGGGCATGTTTTTTCCATGATGATCCTGCACATACCCATGTCAAGATTATCCTTGGAAAGATACATTAATTAAGGCTCGTGGATACAAAATAAGGCCAATTAAGGAAGAAAGAAGCCAAATTTTTGCAGGGAGGGCTCGAGCAAGTGTGAAAATGTAAAAGGCTACATTTTTCTGCACTACATTTATCCCCCACATTAGTGAGTGGATGAAATTTCTTCAATCTCACACTAAAGTAGAAAAAAATTGCATCAAGAGGGATCGAAATGTACCAATTCTAGTGAGATAGGATGACAACGATCAAGATGGTGGCCAAGCCCCTAGAATCCAGATCCTATGGAAAACCCACATAGGCACAAAATAACACACATGTAAATGATATAAGGATTAACAACAAGGCACAAGCATACACTTCCAAAGACATAAAGAAGAAAAAAAAAAACAAAACAAGAGGGATGGATCAAGCTTTGAATGTTTGTCCCACACGTTACAGATCAAATCTAATTTGTTTTTCCAAAATGCACGCTCACTCTGAGGTAGCATAACTTTAGGCTATCCACCAAGTGAGTATCCAAAATGGGTGAGACACATACACATGTGTCTGTTATGAGCTCACAAGGAAGTGCTAGGGGAAATTCATGCCTAAGTTTGGATCCCATACATACAACCATACCAAAGCTATATCTCCCGATAACTTTGATAAGACACCACACAACAATGAACTTCGAGCATCATAAGGAAAAAAAGCTTTGTATGCTTGAAACTCATCAACAAACAAGATGACTCCACAGGCAAGCAAAGTGTGTTATGCAAGGTGACCATATAACTAAAAATAAAAAAGAGTGTAAGGTATGTTCAAAGGATTTTTTCTTAGTTCATGTTGTATCAGTGGGTTATTTTCAGGTAGGTTAGCAAATTAGATTAATAAAAAAAACCCAATGAAACTATGAAATACATTGAAAGCTTAAGAAAATTAAAATAGTTATACCTGTTACTCATTGCTTCCATGATTCATTTCCATAACACCTTCTAGCTTGCAGCGTATGATTGTTTCCCTCAAATTTGTTTGTGTGAGCAAACGATTGTGACCAAGCCGTTTACAAGTTTTGAAGGATTTGATGACAAAATTCCTATGAAAAATGACTATGCCTATGAGTAAATAATCAAAGTAAATAAGCTAAATGCAAAGTAAAATCTAAGCATAAATGTCTATAATCATGAAGTGGTCCCAAAATGTGAGCAAAATTGGCATTTTATAGAAAATACAATTTTGGGCAGATGGATGAGATTGAAAGCTGACAAAGCCTAAAATTAGTGGATGAGATTTCATGTGACAATCCCTAATTAGGGTTAGGGAAAAATCATTAAATGAATGATAGAGATTCCATTTGAGAAAATTGAATCAACGGTCAAGAATAAATGTGACAATTAGTCAAAAAGATAGAGATTTTCAAAAATCAAGAAGATAAAGACTACTTGATTTGTAAGATTCGAAAAATCAATAAGATAAAGGTTGAACTGAAAAGCAGATTTGAAAAATCAAGAATTTGCTCAATTACTTGATTTTTTGAAGAAGATTACCATTTTGAATTAAATAAATTCAAAATATGGATTTTGTGTGACAATAAATAATTGATTTTCAGATTATTTACCAAAATGAAGTGACAGTTAATAAAATGAAATCATTTTAAATAATTAATTTTATTTAAAATGAGGAACATGTTAAATGAGACAATTAAATAATTAAAGATAATTATTTAATTTAGAGAATGTGATTAATAATTAAATAAATTAATAAATTCATTTAATTATGAAAATTAGTGACATACTAAAAAAAATAAAAAATCATTTATTTAATAATCGAGAAGACATAAATGAACAAAGGTAATTAAATAAATTAATAAATTTATTTAATTGCAGGAAGATTTAGACCATTAAAGACGTATTGAATAAATATATAAAATTTATTTATTTAATAATCATGAAGAATATAAGAGACATGAATTAATTAAATAATTATAAATTATTTAATTAATAGTAGGAAGTGGACTAGGACATAATCAAATGTCATAATTATGCTAGGACGAAAGTGGTAAAATAGAGCTTGCAAGCCTAGGTCATTTTTATGTGTCTACATTTTTCCCCTCTTTGTCATAATATCGCTTGTCGCATTGTGACAAAGAAAATAAGTCAAAAATATGCCCAGTGCAAAATAGGATGAGGAAGAATGATGAGGGAGGTAGCAGTATACCCCGTTAAGAGGATGGATGGGTTCCAAGATCATGGGTGTGCTCTCAAAATTGATGAGAAGACTAGAATATGAAGAGACAAAGAAATGCTAGTGAAAAAGATATGGATGATGATATGGATGCAATGCTTATATGAGATGGGCGAGAGAAGATGACAAGGAAAAAGGAGATGCATGTTAGTTCCTAGACCAAATCCTTCAAAATATTACCATAGGACTTTAATATTTTGTTGCTCTTAATCATCATTGGGCGGATTATTGTAATGGCCAACAAAAACCATGATATGACATAGATCAAGGTGTGTAAGGTCGTACCATCACATGAGACAAGTAGTCATAGACAAGGATGATCATGACTCATACTAAGGGTGAAATTTCCCTAGTCTTTTTGTCATAACCAACCACAAGAAGAAAAAGACAAGGACAAGTCATGAAATGTCGTTGCTTCTCTAAATCATATTTCTAGGACATCCTCGAGAAACTAGCAACATGATTTTCCAAAAGGACAAAATAAAGCCATGGTCATGATACATCATTGTTTTTCTAAATCTTGTAGTCAGGACATCATTGAGAAACTAGTAACATGAGTGTCAAAAGACAAGACAAACATCATGATACGTCGCTGCTTCTCTAAATTTGGTTGTCAGGATCTCACTGAAAAACTAGTAACATGATGAAAAACCAAAAGAAAAGTGCCAAGTGTTTGCCAAGTGTGTCTGGATGCCAAGTGTTTTAATGTCAAGATGTCAAGTTTGATGATGTTGAGATATCAGGGTGTCAAGGTTTTGATGATGCCAAGATGACAAATGTCAAAGATTGCCAAATTCAAGGACGCATCCTGAATAATGTTGACGTTGAGAGGATTGATCCCTAAATGTCAAAAGGGATCCCTCAAAATTTCAGTGACAATGATGATGCCTAGGAAGTACACATCCTAAGGAATAGATAATAGAGTTTGTTCTTCAAAAGGACACATCTGAAAGATACCAATGTTGAGAGGAGTGATCCTTAAATGTCAAGAGGATCCCTAAAAAATGTCAGATGACAATGACGATGATAGAGTTTTTTCTTCAAAAGGACACATCTGAAAGATACCGATGTTGAGAGGAGTGATCCTTAAATGTCAAGAGGATCCCTATAAAATTTTAGATGATAGTGACGATGCCTAGGAAGGACACATCCTAAGGCATAAATGACAGAGGCTATTCTTCAGAAGGATACATCTAAAAGATAACCAAGAGTTGACAGTTTGACTGGTTATGATAATGTAACTTTTTTTGACCAAATTTGACTGAAGTTGACTGAATTGACTTGTGTCGACTATATATTGATATTGACATGCTGATGTAATTGTCACATTGAGTAAATGGTTGCCAAAATTTGGTTGTAGTAATTGGCTTATTTTGAGATGACTTGTTTGACTTGAAGACTTTTTGATGTGTATGCCAATGTAATGTTATGAACACTAATGGACTGACCTAGTGTGGCCTCGGGGGCTCATCAACTGATGGTCTTTCCTACGTCATACACTTAGAGACCTCGTAGTTCAGACGAATGACCAAGACTGACTGACATGACCGACTAGACTTGAAATGACTCTATTTTTGGGATTTTTGACATTTATTTGGATTTTTGACATTTCATGATTTTTAGATCTTTTTAAAGACTTTTTATGATGTTTTTGGATTTTTTGGTTTTATGACTTTTTTTGTGTCTTTTGTCTTTTTATGATTTTTTTGGACTTTTGATAGTTTATGAGAATCACGAAAAATGCATGTGAATGATGCCTATGCATGAGAATCCAAAGACAAACATGATTGTGCCCCTAGTCAAGCTGAATGCCAATTGACAAGTGATGACAATGTTGTTTGACATGGGAAGGATGCATCCTGAAACAATGTGAGGATGATGATAATTTGACAAAAGTATCGAGGTCTACAGCCAGGCTAGGAACAAAGTCAAGGAATTTTTTGGATGATGTTCATGTATGGACGAAACTCCTTGCATTTGGAATGACTTGGTTAGGACTAGATGGGATGATGAAGTATCCTTAGACTGTTTGACAAGGGAAATCCAAGATAGGTGACATACATGAAAGGATGAGAGGTGGCCTTGGTAAAGGACATGAGACATGAGACTAAAGGAATTGTCATATGATTTTCAAGGACTATGTCGCATAAGGATAATGAGGTTATGAAAGTAGTGACATGACATTTCGTGAACAGTATATGACCAAAGGATAGACATGTCAAGAGTTTTCCCAAAGCATAATATATGTGTGCCTATTTTATGTCAAGACCAAGATAGGTGGGAATGATATAGATCAAATGGTTGGATGTCAATGTCAAGAGGAAGGCATGCGAAATGAGACAACTTTCCACCAAGTGAAAAAGTGCACATAGACGATTTATTTTACACATGATGCTTGCTTTCCAGGTTTTCATCATGGTACTTATCCAAGGTGCATGTTTTCCAGGTTTTCATCAAGGTGACAATTTTTTTTATCATTTTTCAATTTTTTTGATATTTCTGGATATCCTTGATGCTTTAGATGACCATTGACTGTTATTAATCCATTGACAGTGTTGATGTAGAGACTGGGGTCATGATATGCCAATAATGACCTTTTTGAAGCAATTGTCGTGTCAGGATCATAGCGCTTGCATACAACTAATTGATGTCATTGTGATCCTTGTCAACACTAGAGTTGGCCTTATTAGAATACACATATTGCGATAGAGTGCCATGAGGGTCCTTGTGATAAAGAGTTGCTGCCATGATGTGATGGATTTGTGACATGGTATCTTTGGACTTTAGACGAGATGTAGGATTATGATAGATGATGGTAGACTTGGAAAGGTTGTTTGGACATTTGGATGAATCATTTTTATTTTCCAAACTTGGTATGGTGGATGACAAATTTTGGAGGGATGACATTTGGAACAAACACCTTCAGATGCCTTGCTTGATGACCATTTTGAAGAAGGTGGACATGTGTTATATGTGGGAGTCCTCTTGTCTTGTGGCTCCACATTGTGATTGACTTTTTCTTTTGACATATTTTCTTTGTTTGATCCACTTGTCTTTGGGATCCATTTTAATTTCATTTGTCCACTTGTATTTTTGTTTGATTCAATGGCCTTTGACATTTGATTTTGATCTTTTGATTTGTATGAATTTTGTTTTTGTTTTTTCCAAAGGCAAGGTTTATTTATGATGGAATGACAATTTATGGTGTGGGTGGATGGGGTGTTGGCAGCAATCTTATGACAAGGATTTCTCATGGACTATATTTTGACATTTGTATTTGACAAGGTTTCCCTCAGTATCGAGGAGGTTCCACTAACATCATTTGATTTGCTGACTGAAGAATAACCAAGACCTTGATTTCTATAATTTTCCTAGAGTTGTGTTGTTTCTTGAATGCCTTGCTCATGTATGCCTAGTCCTTTTCTTTGATAATGCATGCTTTGACATATTTTGTTTGTGATGGGGTATGTATTGTTTTGAAATCAAGATGCTAACCCATCATGATATATGTGGACACTGTTACTTGGAATATTTTCATCTACAAGGAAGCCTACTCTGACAAAGATAGATGACCCTAGTTGATAAAGTGTCTTAGCTTCATTGTCATGTTGAACATATTTCTTATTGATATCTTTGGTTTGATCTTGTGACATGTCAGGTTTAGATGATTTTATTGGTGCTTCCAAGCTGATGTCGAAGCCATCGTTATGGTCAGTGTCGTAGAGTCCAGTAAATTCAACTATATCTCAATCATTTGCAAATATGCCCATAATGGAAGACTCTTGTTCTTGAGGAATATCGTCTATGTGTATCATGGATGCAAGTGTCTCATTTTGGAAAGTGTCAATAGTCGAAGCCTGTATAGGGTTGGAAAGTGTTTGATCATGAATGGCGTAAAAGTCAAGGAGTGGATCATTTTGGAATTCTTGGTCAATGGTAAGGTCTTGGTCAAAGATGGGTTTGTTGTGGATGATATAATTGGGATTGAAATATTTGTCAAGGGTAGGTGTATTTTGGATGTCATGATTGTCTTGAAGGACTTCTTGAATGGACTGAAAGAGATGGTTATGGGATGGACTACCTTTTTCTTGACATGAGGGTGACATTATAAGGTTATGCTTTGGGCTTTCCTTTTGACATGTATCCTCAAGTTTAGACAATGGGATGTTCCTTTGAGTAATGATAGAATTGCCATGACTAGATGTGGCTTGTGAGGGGGTGACTTGAAAAGAATTAATGAATGAAGGACTAGGATAGGACATGGGGACTTGGACTAGACTAGTATGTGAAGGACTAGGATAGGACATGGGGACTTGGACTAGACTAGTATGTGAAGGACTAGGATAGGACATGGGGACTTGGACTAGACTAGTATGTGAAGGACTAGGATAGGACATGGAGATTTGGACTGGATTAGTTGGTGATGACATAGGATATGACATGGAGACGTGGAATGGACTAGTGGATAGTTGGTTTCCCTGGTCAAGGTTAGGATAAGAGTAATAACTGGACATGTGTTGGATATTAATGGTAGGATTTTCGTTAAGTGCTTCTTGATAGTGAGGGTTGATGGACGAAGGACTTGGACTAATGGATTGTCGGTACGAAGGACATTGATTTTTGGTTTGGAGGAATTGTCTCTTAAACTCTAAGGCTTGTTGGTATTGACCTCTACAATGTAACTGGTATTCAACTTTACTAGCAAGCCTATCAATAGTTTGTTGCAGTGAAGACAAGGTGGTGGATGTCATGATGTTGTTTAAAAAGGATGTTAAATGAAAAGTAATAATGAGGACCAAAATGAATGACAGATGACTAAAGTGAAAAATGCTAGGTCTAAGGGAACTCTAAAGTGCAATCAATTTTGGAAGAATTATGGAAAGGTATACTCAACCATTCAAAGTTTGGTCAATGTCTCAATTTTGGATTGTCAAGGGACTTGTTTGGAGGACTAAATGACAAGATTCCAAGATGACAAAGTGAGGTTTCCACACTAGAATTTTGAGTTGGAAGTGGCTAACAAAAGGACCAAGACTAAAAGAGGTGATTTTATTTAAGTCCAATGACAATTTAATTTTGAAGGCAAAGCTTTGACAAAGAATGGAAAGGATTCCTATCCGAAAATCTGAAAAATGAGGACCTAAAATGATGGTAAAGCCCAAGGATGCAATTAAGGAAGTGCAATGATTGACCTCTGGATAACTAAAACTGCAACCTAAAATGTAAGGATGGGGGAATTCGAGCAATTCTTATTCTAGTTGTTGACAAAGACTTCCGAAAAAGATGTTTGGAATATGTTTGCAATTTTTTTAGCCACAGGTTTTTGATAGTGAATGTTTTATGAGGTCATAGGAAATTGCGTCATTTCAGGTGTCAATTGTGTTGCAAATTGTCAAATGCATTGTTTGGGATAGAAAATGTGGTGCAACAAGCTAGATGCGGTGTTTGAGATAGAAAATACAGTGCAACAGGTCAGATGCAGCGTTTGAGATAGAAAATGTGGTGCAATAGGTCAGATGTGGCATTTGAGATAGTAAATGTGGTGCAACAGGTCAGATGAGGCGTTTGAGATAGAAAATATGATGCGACAAGTCAGAAACGGTGTTTGAGATAGCAAATGTGGCGTGACAGGTCAGATGTGGCATTTGAGATAGAAAATGCAATGCAGAATACAAAAAGTATAATTTTTTTATGTTTTGGTCAAAAACTTGAATTGTTTGAAGTTTGACTATTTGTTTCCCGATGTTTGAATGTTGTTTGTTTCATTTCAGTATCCAGAAAACACTTGGCAAGCATGATATTTTCAATGTAACCAAACACAAGAGAGAACAAGTACAATCCTATGGTTAATCCAAGAAAATATTCTCTAGATTCCATGTGGGTTTCCCCAACCACATATCAGTAGCATGTGAATTCAGAAGATTGGCTGTACGGGATCCCCCTTACAGTGTACTCTCTTCTTAATCCAACCAAGCTTCCAACCCCCATGAAACTCCCATGGAAGATTGATCACCTCTACTACAGACTACAAAGATGTGGATGCCTTCACACTGACCGGTGCTACGCTAGAAAATAGAAGGTTTTTGGCTACTAAACAATGGTGTTTAATTTGGGATCCCTATTTAAGTGGCCATACATGGGGCGCAAGATTAATCTCTGATTAAGAGGCACTCTAGCCTAAAGAGGTTAAGCTCAACAGGATTTTGGGGAGTACTACTTGGTCTGTATGACACATCTACACTTGTAATCTTAGGTTTTCCCTTAAGATTCACATTTATATACCGGTCAGGGGTAGCTTTGCTTTAGCTCCATTGCTAGTTTGAGTCGCCTAGAGGTGATGAAATCCCCTGGCAGGCCCAATTTCTAGAGACAATAATCATTTCTCTCACACCCAAGATCACATGACTGTGTAAGGGGTGAGGATACTTCGGTTATTGCATCATGGTTACACAGGGACAAAGTGGGTCTGGCTTTCTGATCACCTAGTTTTCATAGGGTGAGAGCATATTCGCCTATCACTTTTAACACAGTCATACAATATTAAAAGCATGTTCATTTTAAATGCACCAAAAGAAATGTTTTCTATTCTAAAAAGAACAAGCACAATGTTTCTAGAATGAATCTTGGACACTCGAACCTACAAAAGCACAAGTTAGGAGTTTTATCAACTAGTCTTGGACCCATGAAATGTAGCCACCACACACTGCAAACAAAGATTAGTAACACAAAAAACCCCTGTGCTAGGCCGAATGCAGAAGAAAACCAGAATGTAAAATAAAAAAGAATAGAAAATAGAAAAACCCAAATGCAAAATTTGAAAAGAAAATTTACCAAGCAAATGTGTCATGTAGCAGAGCGAATGCGTCACTCTATCCAACAAATGTATCACTAGCCCGTGTTCTAGTTTAATAGGAAGATGTGTTGATTGAATCTTCAAATGCAGCTCGGTCTGTCAAATGTGGCTTTCTTGACTGCAATTGTTGTGTTTCAGCTATCGAATGTGTCGCAACACAGCGAATGCAGCTTGAAAAAGAGTGAATGCGTTGTTCCATACTTGTACCTGCAAAAAAAAGATAGAAAATAGAAAACCCTACAGAAGTAAAAAAATAGTATTCACGTCGGGTTCACTAATGTATTAATGGGTTATTTTCAGGTAGGTTAGCAAATTAGATTAATAAACAAAACCCAAAGAAACTATGAAATACATTGAAAGCTTAAGAAAATTAAAACAGTTATACCTGTTACTTATTGCTTCCATGATTCATTTCCATAGCACCTTCTAGCTTGCAGCATATGATTGTTGCCCTTAGATTTGTGTGTGTGAGCAAACAATTGTGACCAAGCCCTTTACAAATTTTGAAGGATTTGATGAAAAAACTCCAATGACAAATGACTATACTTATGAGTAAATAATCAAAGTAAATAAGCTAAATGCAAAGTAAAATCTAAGCATAAATGTCTATAATCATGAAGTGGTCCCAAAATGTGAGCAAAATTGGCATTTTATAGAAAATGCAATTTTGGGCGGATGGACGAGATTGAAAGCTGACAAAGCCTAAAATCAGTGGACGAGATTTCATGTGACAATCCCTAGTTAGGGTTAGGGAAAAATCATTAAATGAGCGATCAAGATGTCATTTGAGAAAATTGAATCAATGGTCAAGAATAAATGTGACAATTAGTCAAAAAGATAGAGATTTTCGAAAATCAAGAAGATAAAGACTGCTTGATTTGTAAGATTCAAAAAATCAATAAGATAAAGGTTGAACTGAAAAGCAGATTTGAAAAATTAAGAATTTTCTCAATTACTTGATTTTTTGAAGAAGATTACCATTTTGAATTAAATAAATTCAAAATATGGATTTTGTGTGACAATAAATAATCAATTTTCAAATTATTTACCAAAATGAACTGACAGTTAATAAAATGAAATCATTTTAAATAATTAATTTTATTTAAAATGAGGGACATGTTAAATGAGACAATTAAATAATTAAAGATAATTATTTAATTTAGAGAATGTGATTAATAATTAGATAAATTAATAAATTCATTTAATTATGAAAATTAGTGACATACTAAATAAATAAATAAAATTCAATTATTTAATAATCAAGAAGACATAAATGAGCAAAGGTAATTAAATAAATTAATAAATTTATTTAATTGCGAGAAGATTTAGACCATTAAAGACGTATTGAATAAATAAATAAAATTTATTTATTTATTAATCATGAAGAATATAAGAGACATGAATTAATTAAATAATTATAAATTATTTAATTAATAGTAGGAAGTGGACTGGGATATAATTAAATGTCATAATTATGCTAGGACGAAAGTGATCTGTATAGGATCTAGACTATATTACAGAATTTGAATGCTTAATTTTTACAATGATTATTCCAAGTTAATTAGAACAAAATTAACTCACGGAAATAATTACAATAATTAAAATGACAAAGTGATAACAACAGAATGAAAGAAAGAGAGAGAAGATGCAAACAAGGGTTTGATTACGAAGTTCGTCACAAACATGACTACGTCTCCAAGTCCGCTCCAATAGAGTGACCGATCTAATTAATCTCCAAATCAATTACAATTGCACCAAAACCATTCTTCAAGCACTTCGGCAGCGTAACGATGCTCTAACGTGCAAGAATGACTCAAAATAATCTCCTCAAGACCTCTATTCACTTGTCACCTCAGCTTCAAGACTTCATCACCTAAAAAAAACTTAATTCCACTCTCACCTCACACCCCTTTTTATACAAAAAAATGAATCAAATTGGTTACTAACCAATTGGTTTTACAAATCTACCTTATCTCTCCAAATTACATAAAAATCTTTGACATAACCCCCTTATACACATAAAAAACATTTAAAAATCCCATAATATAAATTAAGCCCTTCAACTTAGCATCATTCGGGGTATTATGGCTGAGAAGGTTTTCATTTAATCCTTTAAAAGGATTATTGTTTGTTTTAAATTTAAATTAGGAGGGGTTTGTTTTATTTTATTTAGGCATTCGGATTCCATCAATTATCAAGTAAAACCGATGCCAATAATATTTAAAAGCGAGCGAATGGCTTAGCGGTGGCTAATGATTTTAGTAGGCCGACGGTCCCGGGTTCCACTCCTGGCCGCTGGCTTTTAAAAATCCATCCGCCAATATTTAAATAACAAAAACAACCGCTCTTTATAGACTGTTAGAGCCGCGCATTTGGTGCAACGGCTACGGGCTATATTGGGTGGTCCAAGGTTGGGGGTTTGACTCCCACCGACCTCACATTTTTCAACGGATGCCACTGTTTTATTTAACAAAAGAAACCGCTAACCATTCACAGTTAGGCCCGAGTTTGTAGCCGGATTAGTAGGAGGCCGGCGCTGCTTGTTGGAGGTTGGGGGATCAAATCCCCCCAACAAACATTTTGTTTAAAAAAACAAACTAACTTCCCAATCGCTGGAGGATAATGAGAGAGGCCACGTGGCATGCCGAGGAGGTGCCACATGGTGGAAACTGATTCAACCATTCCGATGACGTGGAGGATGACTCGATGATGACGTGGATGCTGACTGGGCACCGACTGTGTTGACGTGTCCGTTGACTCAGATGATGACTCGATTACTGACGGGGATGCCGACTGTACCTGCTGACTGGGCACAAGTGACACGTGTCAACTCATGATTGGTTCGTACAATGCTAACAAGGATGCCACATGGTGGATATTGACTGGTCCACTTCACTATCCGTACAGTACAGAATGCTGACATCAGCATCCGTACGGCCATCCTCAAAATCAACTACAAACTTTGACCACTGATAAGTTGAGCATACGATGTCAGATTTCAACGAAATGAGTTATGTTGGAAAGCTTGCGACGAGCTCTTCGCGACGATGCCAAATTCGACAAATTTTGACGATGTCATTTTTTTCGCTTCCTGGACGCCCCCTGATCCCAGTTTGACCCAAGGTTTGACTAATCATAACTTGCACAAACAGACTCCTTTTTGCTCCATTCGAGTTGCATTGGAAATAGGATGCCGAGATATTTTTGATGGTGCAGATTCTGGAGAGAAATGAGACACTTCAATTTTCATTGAAAATATCCACCAAATCAGAAAGTGGTAAAATAGAGCTTGCAGGCCTAGGTCATTTTTATGTGTCTACACATGTAAGGTCTTTAACTTAGGGGACATCATGCCTAATGTCTCCAAGAGAGGACCAGTCGAAGACTAGAAGAATCACAACTTAGGGGATGTAATGTGTCACATCAAGCCACTAAGAGGAATATAATATGCTAAGAGAGACCACACTTTCGAAGGACATCACACCTGATGTCACCACAAGGTGAAAGACGCATCACATGAAGTAAGAAGACTACAAAATGAAACATGAAATGCAAAAGAATAATCCCAATGTATGCCCCCTCTTTAAAGAAATTGTTAAACACCATGTTGTGAGCAATTACTTTAAAGTAGCAAATGATAAATGCTTAACAATAAAGAGGACATGAGAGCTTATTCAGAAAGCCCTATGCCAAGTAATATGTTTCCAAATGAAGCTACATCATGAAAATATTTTTCCCCCAAAGTGAACTCCCAAAAATCACATAAGGGATCCATGGATTTGAGGTTAGTATGTCTTTGCTACAATGATTTTAGAGAGCTCAGAACTTTCATCATTCCCAAAATACTCATGGAACAAGAAGAATGAGACAAAGAGAGTGAAAACAAAGAAAAACCTTTCACAACAACATGGAAGATACATGGATTTCTCGACACCTTGCGTCATCCCCAAAAGGAAAACACAAGACAATGAAAATACAGAGGGAAAATATTTTAGGTCAACATAGAAGAGACGTATGTCTCGACGCCTTATGTCATCCCCAAAAGGAAAACACAAGACCAATGAAAAAGATAAAATTTTTACAACATAGAGAAGGATGTAGATACAAATAGAGGAATTTCATAAAGAGAGAGAAATCAAATAGAGTAGTACGGGGGAGATCACATTACACACATGCAATCACATAAAAAAACATGAAAAGGAAAATAATGCAAAAGACTAGTAAGGAACATACAATTCAACCTATAGTAGGTCGTCTGCATCCCAATCTTGTTCATCATATATGGAAGGAAGAAAACTAGCCAAAGGGAAAATAGCAAGTGTTGAACTACGACAAGGCTATCCAATTCTTGCCCCCCCACTATGTGCAAGACAAGAATGAGTGGATGTAGGTGATGAGAAAGAGCTCCTTGCATTTTGAAATGATTTGTATTGAATGTAAAGCATGTAATAGTGAGAATGTTATGAATCTACAACTATTACATGGAAAGGAGAAGGACATGCTTTAAGGGATTATTTCTATGATATCAAACTTTTTAAATATTTGTTTTAAAACATAGCACTCATCTTTACTATGTCCAATAACTCTATGATATCAACAATGTGATGTGTTTGTATTCTTAGGATTTGGTTTTCGATCTTCTATTATTGGTGGTAATGTAAGAATCCTTCAGCTTAAAAGTATGTGTAAAGTTATTTCAGTTACAGATGGCGAACAAGGGAATTGAAATTTCTTTAGTTTGTACAGCCTTAGTTGTTCGCTAGATTCACCAACTTCTCTACGTGCAATTAGGGCATGAGGACCAAAGATAATCTCATCATCCTCATCATTGGTGTAAGGAACTGGTTGCTCTTTAGGAAGGACACTTATGTCAGGAGGAGGATCTTGATATCCTATCCCTTTGGTATCTTTGGTTGGTATTTGTTCTAAGAGTTGATGGAATTCATGTTCGCTTGTTGTATCACATCCTTGTTTACTTAAGATCGTGAATCCTTTTCCATATGTCTCTTCTAAGTTGATGGGAGTGTTGGTCACTTTGTTAACATATAATGGTTGAATGTTTTTTTGATTAGAGGAACTAGGTTCACCAATTGTAATGAACTTAGGCTCAGCTTGTGTTTCAATTTTTAGGATGTAAAAGACCAAACATCTCAAGTGGTGGGAATATGGGAGGTGTTGGTTGTTTCAGTGAAGGATAAAAGGATGCATTAGTCTCAAGGTTGTTAAGGCTATCATTTATGAAGTTGTTCATGTTGTCATCATCCTCTCCAATAATGTCAACATCATGAGGAGGACATGCATTATGATGAGGTAAAAATAACCTCATCGTGATAATACCATAAAGACCTAGTTCATACATGCAAATCTCTATCCTCTGCCAATTAATTAAATTTTAGGAGAAATAATTGCTTAATTTTTAGTGAGAAATTGTATAAACTTCATTTCTTTTGATTTCTTGAAGTATTTTGCCAATACAAATTTAATGGGTTATTTTAAGTGTTTTGTAGATAATAATCAGTCAATCTAAGTTGCAAATTGAAGCATTCAACTAGCACGTGCTCTAGAACAGGCTGAAGATATATGCTGGAAATATGCTCCAGAACTTTAGGGTGATGGATCGAGGATATAGTTGATTTTAAAGTTGTTATTTCTGTTATCTTTCAAGTTAAAGACTTTATGGCTCGACTAGAGCCTCTTAAATACTATGTAATAAAGACATACGAGTTATCTGTAGATCTATTTTAAATATTTTGAATGGTTATCCAAACCATCTAAAATATAAGATGTAGTTACAGTTTCTCTATAAAAGATATGATCTCTAGAAGTAAGATATACAGTGAAAAAGTAATGTTATAATGTTAGAATGTTTCTAAAGCTTATGAATAAAGAGATTGTTATCTAAAAATTCTGAGTTATGAGTTATGGATGATAACTACGATTGATAGAAGTGTTTTTGAAATAGGTGTGAATGTGAGCTGAGAATGAATGTGATAACCCACGAGCTGGCCACTCGATGGGAGTAGATAAGTGTTTTATTTTATTATGAAATTGTTATGTAGAGAATCATTAAATTTATTGTTATCAAATTTTAGTTCTGAAGTATTTGTTGCTTTTCACTTCCATAGTTTCTATTATTAACTGTTATAATATTTTATTGTTAAGAAAATGTTTTATGGATTGCTATAAGTTTTTCTACTTTTATAATTTTTCAGCTTCTTAGTTTAGTCATTTCTGTGCTTTTCAATTTAGTTATTATGCTTTCTAAATTAATTTTCTTACATTTTCAGTTCAAACATTTCTTATTTTCTTAGGAATAACCGCTTTACAGTTTTGTAGTTAGATAGTTTGAAGTTAGAATTAATACTAAGTTGTACTTAAAAATTAGAAAACCTGAGGGAGATACTCCAGACTTCTTCTATTACAAATTTCCTTGAACACTGCCTGGTCGACAAATTGAATATTATATTTGAAAGTAATGGGACCTAACGACAGCCTATCACTTTTTTGCACCGTTGTTGGGGACCCCTTAGCTTTTTTTGCTTGAGTGTTAATAGAAGACACCTAGAATACCTCTTTTAGGCAAAAAATACTATCTTTGGCTTCCTTTTCTGCATGGTCAGGAAAAGAGGCCCTCATAGATGATTTATATGAAAGACCCCCCCAAAATATGTCCTAGTTATACATAGGGAGGTCCAAGGCTTAAAATACCACTCTTTCGACGAATTACTTGAGCCTAACCCACCAGAGGCTTTCCACTATTTCCCAGAAGATCATCCTATAGTGCAACTTGTTGTTGAAGAAATTATTTTTGAGGAGCATATTCCTCTGAACATCATGGGATATTGGAGGGTAGAAGCTAACTGTAATGATGCCAACCGTAATAACAATGATCCCCAAATACCTAGAACGCTCACTTATCCTATTGCTCTAGATGCAGATGATGATACAACGATGAAAAAAATCTCTCCAAATTTCCATCCAACCTTTCATGGTTTATCTTCGGAAGACCCAGACCAATTTCTCTTTGAATTTAAGGTCCTTTGTCAAACTTATGACTATAAAAATGATAACCAGAAATTGAAGTTGTTTCCTTTAATTTCAAGGATTCAGCCATGCATTGGTTTATGGGACTACTGTTTGGAAGTATTACATCTTGGGAAGAAATGGAGATTGTGTTCTTGAATAAATATCAGAGTTATTGTAGGGTGAGTGATCGTAAGGAAGAGCTATTTAAACTTAGGCAGAATGAGGATGAGAGTCTAGAGGACTATTTGGATAGGTTTCTTTTCTTATCTAAACGATGTGGTGAAATGGCTATTAGTGTTGAGATTCTCAAGACTATATTTTTTAAAGGACTCGATGATGATCCAAGAAGAAGTCTTGATTTAATGGGAAAAGGTGACATGTCTCAGTTAAACCTTGAAGACATATGTGATTTGAGTCACAATTTTTCACGTACTCGTGGAGGAATCCGAAAAACAAATCTTTTCAGAGGAAATAACGAGATAGGTATGCTCTGAGAAGAAATAGAAAATCTTAAGATAGACATACTTGTCCAATTGAACACTACGTTGGATGGTATACAAGCAAAGACACGTAACCCTTAGACTTTGTCAATCTATTGTCCCAGGTGTCAAAATAAACATCTTTTACTTGAGTGTCCTTTAGACAAGGTTAATGTTTGTCAACTTTGTGAGCAAAGCCACCCTACCAATCAATGTGAGCTTCTTACTGATTTGAAGAATACTAAGAAAAAAATTGCTTAGGTTGAAGAAGAAATAAATGTGCTAAATCAACACTAGGGAGGTAATTTTTCTTATGGACAAAATTCCAACCTTGCATGGAGACCCTAGAACAACTGGGTTGGTAATCAGTGGCCTCCATCTTGGAATCAGCCCTATCCTCCATAGCCTACTTGGGGAAATCCTTATTAGGGATCTCCTAAATGGGCAAGTCAATCATGGGGAACTCAGCAATGGCCAAACTAGTCACAACCACAATGGTACTCACAACATATTGCTGCCCAATGGAATCAAGGACATAATCAATTTTATAATGGTCCTAGGAGGAATCAAAAATATAATTTGTTTCCACCACCTCAAAATCTTCCTCAGACTGAGCAGGTAAATCAACCTCAACTTCCAACACAACCACTTCCCAATCCTAAGAACAATCGACAGAATACTCTGGTATATACTATTGAACAAGATAATGTCACATGACTTAATGCCATTCATTGTGGAAATGTTTAGTTATGTTATGGTAGGAATTTTCAATGGCCCATTATTGAGGAAGTAGTGGACAAACCTATTCCTCAAAATTTTGAGAAAAATACTACCCTACCCACAAATATTATTGAGTCTTCTTCAGTGGCAGGAGCTGCTGACTTACCTTGGGAGGAGGGAGGTCAGTATTTGACTAAGTTTAGTAAGGATATCCCTTCAAAGGAGAAAATTTAAGCACCATTTCCAAAGTCTCTGAAATCAACAATTTTGAAAGATACTCCAAAAATGACATTAGCATCTGAAACTACATTAATTCAGGAAATTAAACAATTGCAAATAGAGGTTCCTTTGTTGTAGGCAATAAAGGAAATTCTTGAGTTAAATCATTTGAGCAAACAACTCTATATTAAAACTCCAGGAAGGAAACCAAAGAAAATAAACACTATGCACATTGATGGTTATCTAACTGAATTTTTGTCTGGAACGGCTATTGCTCCAAAATATGATGATCCTGGGAGTCCACTAATTACTATTAAAATTAATGAGGTAGCAATACCTAATGCATTGGTTGATTTGGGAGCAGCTATTAATGTAATGACGGTGGATGTAATGGAAAAATTAAGTCTTACTGATTTAAGTCCTACAACTATAGTCTTACAGATGGAAAATCAGTCTATAGCCATTCCAAAAGGTGTTCTTAAAAATGTTCTTGTTAATGTTGATGGATGGGAATATCTAGTTGAATTTAAAATAATCCAATCGCTTACACCTAAAGATAGTTATCCAATAATTTTGGGAAGACCATGGTTGGCTATTGTCACTGCTAAAATTGATTGTCGAGAAGGAGAAATGACCATTTCACATGGTCCAGATAGTAAACGTTTATTTTTATATCCCCCTGCTAAACCTACTGAATATAATAAAGTCTGGGTTGATGAACGAGAAGAATTTAGTGGGAAAGACAGTTTGGCCTCCTTGGCCATGGTAGTGATTAAACAACATGGAGAGGAATTAGAGGATGAGTTTGAGTGAAGAGGTAATAGAGGATGTACCAGAAATTTTGGGACAACCGATTGATATAAGTGGGATGGAAGAGAATTGTGTTACCAAGGGGATGCCTTGTCCCTTGGCTAATATGATTCCTAGAAAGAATTATTTCTTTGATGATATTACAATATTTCACTCACTTCTACCTCATATTTGTCCTCTCAACACTTTGTTATGACCAATACATACTGTCACTTCGACCTATCTAGGAACAAAAACAGTTATGTTGTTACCAGGAAAAACTATGAATGTCAATAGTTGGTTGACATAAATACAAGAGGATAAATTATTTCATGTGCTAGTAAAAAGGTCTAAAGCTTTTGCTTGGGACTATATAGACATGAGGTGGATTCACTCGAGTGTTTGTACTCATCACATTTATACTGATCCTAATATGAGACATGTTTGTCAACCATAGAGGAGACTCAATCCAGCATTAAAGGATCTTGTCAAAATTGAGATTGAGAAATTCCTCCATGTAGGATTCATTTATCCTATCTCAGATAGTAAGTGGGTGTCACCTATGGTAGTTGTACCAAAGAAAAATGGGCAGTGGAGAATTTGTGCGGATTAAAGAGAACTCAATAAAGCCACTTTTAGAGATTATTTTCCCTTACCATTTGTTGACCAGGTTTTGGACAATTTTGTTGGGAGGAAATATTTTTCCTTTTTAGATGGATTTAGTGGTTACAACCAAATTCAGGTAGCACCAGAAGACCAAGATAAGACAACGTTTACTTGTCCTTGGGGCACATATGCATATCAATTTCTTCCTTTTGGACTTTGTAATGCTCCAACGACTTTTTAGGGGGCCATTTTGGCTATATTTTCAGCACTTGTCAATGATTGTGTAGAGGTTTATATGAATTATTTCATAGTATATGGGTCAACCTATGATGAAGCTCTTCAAAACCTGGATAGGGTTTTAGAGGTTTGTGATGAAAATTTACTGTCCCTTAGCCACGAAAAGTGTTTAATAATGGTGGAACAAGGAATAGTCTTAGGCCATCACATTTCCTTGGAAAGAATAAAAGTTGATCCTAAAAAAATTGAATTCATTCAACAATTGACTATTCCTAAAACACAAACAAATGTTTGAATTTTTCTTGGACATGACGGATATTACAGAAGGTTCATAGAAAGCTTCAGTAATATAGTAGCCCCTATGTTTTCTCTCCTCCAAAAAGATGTGGAGTTTAATTGGATGTCTGAGTGTGAACAATCATTTGAAATGATAAAAGAAAAGCTTGTCTTTACTCTTGTATTGCGTAGACCAAATTGGGGTCTTCCATTTCACATTTATGTTGATGCTTCGGATGATGCAATTGGTGCAGTATTAGGGCAAGAAGATGAGGATGGGGTAAATAAGCCATATATTTTATTAGTAAAAACCTAACATCTGCAGAGAGAAACTATATGACAACAGAAAAAGAATTTTTGGTTATGGTTCATGCCATCAAAAAGTTTCATCATTATATTACAAGATTTAAATTTATAGTTTATACAGATCACTTAGCTGTAAAATACTTAATGAATAAACCTGTAGTTAATGGTTGAATAATGAGATGGTTATTACAACTTCAGGAGTTTAATGTGACTATACTTGACAAGCCAGGGAAATTTAATGAGGTGGCAGACTTTTTATCTTAAATCAAACAAGAAGACGGTGATCGAGCACCTGTACAAGATGAGTTCCCAGATAAAAATTTGTTTGCCATCTCTATAAATGTTCCTTGGTTTGCTCATATTGCCAACTATTTAGCTACTTCTGAAGTACCTCCTGAATTTACATCAAAACAAAGGAAGCAAATTATTCGAGAGTGTGCACCATTTAAATGGATTAATGGGATTTTATTTCGTTGTGGACCTGATATGATTTTGAGAAGATGTGTCAGGGTTGATGAAACTTCTAGTATTCTGAGGGCCTATCAGGATGATCATTCTAGGGGTCATTACTCTGCAAAAATAACTTCTCATAAAATTTTAGGTGCTGAATATTATTGGCCTTCAATGCATAAAGATGTTAAAAATTATGTTCGTCGTTGTGATGAATGTAAAAGAGTAGGAAGACCAATTGCTTCTACAGAAATGCCTTTGTAGCCTCAGGTAACTTTGGAACCATTCAAAAAATGGGGGTCAGATTTTATCGGCCCCATAGATCCTTCCTCTCGAGGGAAAGGATACATATTAGTTTGTATCGATTATCTGATGAAATGGGCAGAAGTTCAAGCTTTACGAGTTGCTAGAGAAGAGAAAGTTTCTGATTTTCTCTATAATAAATTTTTTCTTCGATTTGGAGCCCCACAAACTATCATTATAGATCAGGGACCCCAATTTATGTCCAAAGCTCTCCTAGCATTTACAGACCATTTTTAGGTGAGTCATAAGAAGTCATCCCATTATCACCCTCAAGCGAATGGTCAAGTAGAGGTGACTAATAGGGAGTTAGAAAACATACTAACAAAAACTCTCTTTAGGAAGAAGAGATTGGGTCAAGAAATTTCCTGAAGCTATTTGGGTGTACAATACAACATGGAAATCTACAACTAGATTCAATCCTTATGAGCTTGTTTTTGGGAAGAAACCTCTTCTTCCCATTAAATTTGAACTTCAGACCCTACATACAGCTATGGAATTGGGTCTAAATTTGAAACGAGCTTAGATAGAATGAGTTTTACAGTTAAATGAGTTGGATGAGCTTCATTTGGATGTTGTCCATCAAACTGAACTAGTTCAACATCAACAAAAAGTTTGGCATGATACATATATTAAAGAGTGAATTTCATAATGGTGACTGGGCCTTGCTATTTGATTCAAGATATAAAGACCATAAAGGAAAACTCAGAACTCATTGGCTCGGGCCATTTGAAATTTCTAAAGTTTTCTTGAATGGAGCAGTTAAGCTAAAACCCATTGATGGTGATTTACGAACTCTCTTAGTTAATGGTCATCGCTTACGTATCTACCATAAACCTGTTAATAAAGAAGAATTTACAAAGTTGGTAGAAATGAAAGGAGAGATCCAATGCATTGACTCTACCAAGGTAGAGTCTACTTGATTTAATATTTATATGTTATCTAAAATATTAAAAAAAATAAAATTGAAAATTGATGAAAAGTTGTAATAAAAAGACATGTGTACCAAATTTGTTTTCAGAGAATTTTTCATAAATTTTTGGACTTAACACGTTTTTTCATTTTGTAGGACCTTCCATAAAGGAATAACAACTTTTGGAGCACCATTCCAAGATGCTCCAGAACTTGATGATTTAGCTGGCCAGTGCTCCGAAACTTGATGGTCTGAATTCCCGATGATCCAGAACCTACTCTTCAGCCTACCATGTTGGAAGGATGTTCTCATATAATAATATAACTCTTGAAGTTTGAGTTAATTGGTGTTTATCATTTTATTCTTTCTGACTGCATCTTTTGACGATGCTCCAAAAAATTCATTTGGTTGCTGCTCTGACTGCATCTTTCGACGATGCTCCAAAACTTTCATTTGCTTGTTGCTCCGACTGCATCTTTCAACGATGCTCCAGAACTTTCATTTGGTTACTGCTCCAGTTGCATCTTTCGATGATGCTCCAAAACTTTCATTTGGTTGCTACTCCAGCTGCATCTTTCGAAGAGCTCTGGAACTTTTATTTGGTTGCTACTCCAACTACATCTTTCGATGATGCTCCAGAACTTACATTTGGTTACCATTTCAGCTGCATCTTTCGGCAATGCTCCAAAACTTTAACCACTTTCTTTGTTCCGAATGCATGATTTATGCATGCTCCAGAACTTATTCATTTTTCATTCTGCCACCTCCTTTCTAAAAAAATAAATTTCAAATCTTCCTCGATGCTTTGATTATTGTACATTGGTACACACGCCTTCTTTTGCGATTATAAATAAAATCCACCGTAATATCTTGTTTTCATTAATGACTTCGTCATCCATGAGCTTCCTCATTCATGTCATAATAACTGTACCATCACCTCAGCCAATACCCTTGCATCATCCCATCAAATCGGTAGAGGTATAAGATCTTCAAGCGATCATGAAATGGAAGTAAGTATAAATTTTTGCTTTAAATAAGTAGTTATTTTTGAATAAAATAAGATTGATTGGCAAGAGTCTCCTTTCCCAATTTAGTAAATTGAGCCACTTGGTGATTAATTTTTAAGTACACTGCTCTTTTTGCAGCCCTTCATGCAAATTGAAATTATTACACAGCAAGCTTTGAGCAAGAGTAGAGTAAATAATTATAGTCCGATCATATTTTCAAAAATATCAGTGCACAAGTCTCTGACATTATTGAATTTTCAGCAGGGTGGCGAAGACAAGGTAAAAATGGGTGGCACAAAGAAGAAATCTGAACCAGCCTCTGCAAAAAAATTGTTGGGGTTAAGTAACATCTCTTGGCTATTTGAAGAAGTGGGTTGGTTGGATTTTCTCAGGAAGTTTGAAGGGTATAATGAAAAGCTGGTGAATGCATTTTCAGAAAATTATTCTAATGGTCAGGTGATTCTGCATGGGAAACGTTTCAAGGTGATTTCAAAAATTATCTCTTCTATTTCAGGGTTAGAAAATTATGGTATTAAAATAGTTGAAACAACACAAACCACATATCAGAAATTATAAAAGTTGTTTCTTAGACAGGGAGACCCTCAACCCATGATAGTTGTCAGTACTATGGGACAAAATAAGGGGTTTCAACAAGCTTCTATATTAGAACCCTGGGGTATTATTGTTGCATGGATTATTAGATATTTTACTTGTGAAGGTCAACTCACTACTGTGGTAGGACCAACATTCTGCATGTTGATACATTTGTGGCATGGGAAGGAAAACCCTGCTCTAAGGGTTAATTTGCCTCATTTATTGAATGATTCTATTAATTCTTCAATAGAAAGATATAAAACTGGTTCAGGGCCATTAAAACATCATGGGTTAATTCAATTGATTTGTAAATATCACTTTCATAAGAAACCTAGGAGAAAATGGGAATTTTTTTTGGGAAAAAATGATAAGCCTACATTAGGAAGTGTGATCCTAAGAATTTTATTCTACTCTAACATGCAAAATAACTTAAAAATGCAAGTGATAAAAGACTAAGGACACCTCAAGATTAGCCAAAAGAGTGATAAAACAAGAAGGAAAATGGACAAAACAAGATATGAACGATTTCACCTTTCTTGCTGTTGATGTCTCCTTGATTGGCCCTTGCTTGGGATGATTTTGTGTGCTCCTTAAATGGTTTGTGATGTAGCTAGATGCAATATTGAATGTGCAAAATGATCAAAATGGATAGCTAGATGATGGTAAAATGATTGAGAATATAAATTGGCAGTATGTAGTTATCAAATGGCTAAGTGTTTAAAATGCCCTTAAGAAGGGGGGATTTATAGAAGAATTTGAATTCTCTAGAGAATTCAACGGTTGAGATGCATCCAACAAGGTCAAGATGAAGGGCTATGGTGGGTTGAGAACCCACAAGCCCTCACATCTTGACATGTGGATGGTGAAGTGGCCAAGAGAAGATGAGGTGTAAGTGAGGTGTCAAAAAGGTACATGAGGTGGAGGAAGGACAAGCACCTTGGGGAGTGAGAAGATTTCCACAAAAAGGGATTTCTTGTCCCCAAGTGGGAGTGAAAGGGACATTTGAGGAATTTTGGAATTCCTCAAAAATCTACAGAGAAAAGGAAAGGTGGTTGAAAACATAAATGTGAATTAAAAATTCACATTCTTAGGAGAATCTAAAGGATAAAAGGTGGGCTCCAAAAAGGTGGGACTTGGTCACATGTGGAGATTGTGACAAGTCCAAGGTTCTAGAAGCCTTGGAAGGATAGAATGTGAATTAAAAATTCACATATAAAAGAGGGAATCTAGGATAAATAAAAAGGAATTAAAAATTCCTTGGGGGGAAGAGTTGACCAAGGTACTAATTAGGTTTGACTAATCAGTAATTAGAGGATAATTAGGGGTTAATTAGGATTAAAACCAACTTGCAAAAGTTGGAGGATGTGACACATCCTAATCAAGGATTAGGCATGTGCACATCCTTAATGAAGAGATTAGGAAATGGATTAGGATTAGATGAAAATGACATGTGAGGAATTAAATAAATGTAATATTTATTTAATTCATTTGATGAAAAAATGATTAAGGAGGGTAAGGTATTTAATTATTAATTAAATACCTTAGGGACTTGGTAGAATTAAATATATTAATTAAATAATAATAATATTACTTAATTAACTTGGATAAGAGGATGTTTAGATGAAAAGTGATAAATTTGGATAAATTAAGTGTCCAAATTTGGATGTCTACATTTTTCCCCTCTTTGAGATGGTGCTATGAAGTAGCATCATTTCAAAGAATATTAAAATATAGAACCTAGAAGAAGATGGTTAGATTGGAAAAGATGCCCCAGTCATCAAAGGGATGACTAGGAAGAAAGACGACGTGGGTGAAGATGAAGAGTAGGGATGAAGGATGCCCCCTCGAGAGGACATGCAGGTTCAAGAGAACACGGGTGGGCTCTCGAAATAGATGATGTGATGCAAAGGGAGATGAGGAAGATGATGCAAGGTGATGGACAAGAGAGAAGGAGAAGCGATAGGAGATGGATGAAGCACAAATGGATTTGAGGACAAAAGGTGATGTTGCCCCAGTCAAAGTACAAGCCAAAATCGGTTGATGATGGATGGAGTGTTGTCAATGAGGGAATGAAGGATCTTGAAACAACACAAGGATAGGGAAGGATACATCCCACTTAGTGGTATTGATGAGGGAAGGATACATCCCAAAACACCACTAAAGGATAGGGAAGAATACCTCCCGATGATGATGATGAAAGTGTTGTTGATGAGGGAATGATACATCCCAAAACAACACCATAGGGATAGGGAGGAATATCTCCCGATGATGATGAGGATGAAAGTGTTGTTGATGAGGGAAGGATACATCCCAAAACAACACCAAAGGGAGAGGGAATGAGACTAATGGATGATGATGAGGATGGGTCAAGGCTGGTAGCGAGACTGGGGACAAGACCAAGGATTTGATTAGGTGATTTGTGCGAGATTGAACAGATGAGGAGAATATTGATATGTGAGATGGAAAGAAGGATCTTAAGATTTGGTTTGACATCCAAAGAATTGGACTGTAGCTGGACGAAAGCTCAGATTAGGGATTTGGTTAAGCTCATATTGGGATAAGATTAAAGCTCAGATGAGGATTGGATTGAATACTAGAATGAGTGAAAGATTCTACACCGAGTTCTGGGGTTTAAAAGGTTGTAAGGTGTTGACGATCAGATTTTTCCCGATTTGACAATTTTCAAAAATTGTCGAATTTTGTCATTTTAGGAAACCTCATGGATAGACTTTTGGGAGTCCAATTTTTTTCCAAGAAATACCCAATATTGAGATAGGATGAATTACAAACTAACATCCCAAATTTGAGATATGCATTTTGAGTTATGAGCAAAAACAATTTTTCAAAATGTTGGAAAAAAACACTAAATTGGGATTTTGAGGGTCAAGATGAAAGTTTGAGGCCCCAAAAATGGGTCAAAATGGGTTCCAATGATTTTTTTAAAAATCAATTGGAAATCCACTTCTTATCTCGTAACACAACCACCCATCAAATTTCAGCTCAAACGAACACCCGAGTCAAAAGTTATGGCCTCCGGAAGTGTCGGTGTAAAAATCAAAAATCAATTTTGAAAATTTCAAGACATGGGTTTTATTCGTTAGGAAAAATAAGAAAATGGGTCAGAATTTGTTTTTTGAAAAAAACAATAAAAACTTGAATTTTGGAGGTCAAAGGTTGGCGGGTTAGGGGCGCTGCCACCCCGGCCAGGGGCGCTGCCGCCCCGCTGCGGCAGGGCGCTGCCACCGTGGCTCGGGGCACTACCGCCCCGCTGCGGCAGGGCACTGCCGCCCTAGCCCGGGGTGCTGCCGCCTCGCTGCGGCGGGGCGCTGCTGCCCTGTTGCGGTGGGAGAAGAGAAAGGGTGAAGAGATAGGAGAAAAAGATGGAGGGATGGGGGGATTGGTGAAGAAGGATGAAGGGATGGGGGATAAATACAAGATGATGAAATGGAAAATGAAATGCAATTCGAAATGTAATTTGCCATCTTCGGAGCACTGATTTTTGCTATAGCATAAGACACAAGATGCCAAGGTATGAAGAACCAAGGTGGGTTAGTGTCTAATGCATAAAATAAACATAACAAACAAGAAGGCTATCCCAACACCCCAAAGTCACGATGACCTTGGTCGAGCCAGGTATTGGGATAACCACAAGCACACAAGGATGTCCCAGTATAACACAAAACCTTAGGGATCTTGGTGGGTACTACGTGGGACAACTGATAAAACAAACAAAAGATCAAGATACACCCCTATGTTGACTAGTCAAAGCACACCATGATATGATGGATCAAGGCGACCATGACAAGTGATGATAGGGAACTCAAATGATAAACAAAAGCCAAAAGCATCAAAAGATCACAATCAATTTCAAACGTCCTTTGCCATAGGATCAATCAAGGGGATTGATGAGGTCTGTTAGGAAGGATGCATCCTGTTGAGACTGATGATGGATACTAAATTAAAAGATTGATATGACGCGGGATCGGCAAAATCGATTGGATCTCCTGATATAAGTGGGTCTTGTTTATTAAGAACCAGCTAGATAAGGGCATGGCTTGACCACATGACACAAGGAAGACAAGACACGAGACTGACACACTCTAAAGACCTAGGGGCTCGGGGGCCGATCAAAGATTAGCCTTGCCTACGTGAAAGCACAGAGCCTTCGTAGTTTGATAAAAGGCTGACGACTGACCAAGATGGAGACCTTGATGGATGGTAAAGATAGGATGGACAAAAGGAGTATAGTGGATAATGGTGATCAATGAGAGATGATAGACGATAGACAATAAAGGAGCCCCGGGGGCTGATCAAGTGATCAACCTTGCCTACGTGAAAGCACAAGGGCAACGTAGTTCGACAAAACCAAAGGAAAACAATGGATAAAGGATGATAAGATGATAGAATAAGTGGATAAAAAGATGGGACCGATATGACAAGATAGGATAGACCTGTTGGATTGGATAGGATGATGATGATCAGATAAAGCTCAGGGATGGGATAGTTATCCAAAGCATTAAAATGACTTGGGAGGATGATATGATAGATAGATGAGTGATGAAAAGTGATAGGAGATTGGAAAGATGTGCAAGAGAAGTAGGGGTGATGACGATGGCATTGGGTTGCATGGGGGGAGGCCTATAGCCAAATACCAATGACAAGGAATTGTGAGATGGGATGAGATGGGATAAGAATAAAGATGGAAGATTGGATAAAGATATAGGATAGGGATGGGGGATGGGAGGGATTGTTTGGATGGATGGGAATATAAGGATTGGGAGATGAAAGGGATGCTAGGATAGATGGATATGAAGATAAGGATGGGGAAATGGGAGGGACATTATGATAGATGGATAGGGACATAAGGATTGGGAGATGAAAGGGATGCTAGGATAGATGGATGTCTCCAAGGGCTATGTCACAAAGGAAACAGATGCCCCCACTCTAGATATGTCATATATGAGGAGGCATGAGGGATGGAAGACAAGTGGATGGGAAGATAAAGGAAATAATTAGATGAGGATAGGATGGGTGGCTAAGGAATATGATAGAGCATGGATGAAGGGAATGTATACCAATAGGTGTCCAAAGCATGGAAAGATAGGTGCGCCTATTTTGATCAAGATCACAAGAAGGATGGAGGGATGGGAGATAAATGGGATACGATGGTAGGATGCAGAAGATAGGTGGGATGGTGGGATTTATGAAGATGACGGATAATAGGAAGACGGGTGCATAGCTGGAAGCATAACAGATGGAGGGAATGCATATCAGGAAGTTTCCCCCAAGTGCAAATGGGGATTTACGCATGACGCCTGTTTTCTAGGTTTTCATCATGGTACTTATCCAATGCGCTTGTTTGCCAAGTTTTCACCATTGGACGAATTATTTCTCTTTACTTTTTTTATTTTTTGGACTTTTTGACTTTTTTGTGGATTTTTGGACTTTTTTGGATTTTTGTGGATAGCATGCAGAAGGAGATGGGTAAGGATAAGGAAGTGGATAAGCAGATTTAGAAAACATGTGATAAGGATATGGATGAAGGACTCAAGCATCAAGTTCTATACGAGGTAGTAAGAGCCCATGTTTGAACCGACTATTGGATGTTGGTACAACCTTATGAGGATAAATGGATTATGCAAGAGGATGAATTAGGGGGATTTGAGAGGGGAGATACATGGGATAATGGATGTGATGCTGCAAAGGGTATGGATGGAATGATGGGGTGGATATGTGATGGGGAGATGTGTTCAGGACCAACATTGGCACATGTGGTGGTAGATGTGAAAAGATAAGAGGATTAAGTGATAGAGAATGTGGGGATAATGGAGGAGATGGAATGGTGAATTTCAGGACATAGGGACCCAAAACAAACTTAGGAGATGAAAGGGGTGTATGATTAGCTTTTGGATTAGTGACTTTGGATGTTCTTATTGATTTTTCATGTGATGGCATTGCATCTTTTTTCTTTGGGATCCACATGGTTTTTATTTTTGCTTTGGTGGGTCTTTGTGGCCTACGGATTTGATGTAGATTTAGATTTTTCTTCTCTTCACCATATCTTTTAGAGGGGACATGGGGAGCCGTAGATTCATGTGGATATTTGGATTTATGCATTTTTTCTTTAACAACCAAAGTGCTTTTAGTAGCAATGGGATGGGTGTGAGGAGATGGATGATGTGGAGTGATGGGGGTAGGAGTATGGGGATTATGTGTAGATGGAGGATGTTTAGGTAAGTCCCTTTGTTGATCCTGACTATGGGGTATGTGAGAGGGATGTTTATGATGGATGAGATGGATAGTGATGAATGGATGAAGGGATGGATAGGACAAGATGGAGGAGGTGATTTTTGGATATAGGGGCCCAAAATAGACGTAGGACCTAGGGGAAACATGGGCATGGTAGATGGAGGATTGGAGATGGTAGGTGGAGGGATGTAAGGACCCAAAATGGATGGAGTAGATGAAGGAGGAAGATGGACGGTTGTTTTGAGGTGATGCGATAGAGGAGGAGGGATGGCCACATATGATCTGGTGGGGTGATGGGAAGAGCCGATATTTCTTTTGGAAAAGGCTCGTTGAGGACGTCTAGAGGTTGTACCAACATTTTTAGATTGTGAGTCATGAGTAGTACATCCAAGACCTTGCAGATACAAATTTTCTTTAGCTTGGATGGGCTCTATAATACCTTGCTCATGAAGGCCTAAACCTTTTCCTTGATAGTTCATTCTCTTGAGTATTTAATCTAGGACAATATTTTTGTTATTCTGGAAGAATGATGCAAGTTCATTATTAGGTGGAAGAGGAGGGTTGGTGTATATGATTTATTTTTCTTCTGCGAGGAGACCACCATGGAGGAATGTGAGAGGACCAAGGGGATATGCAAGCGGTATGGGGATAGCATTTTTAGGTGATGATGGGGGATCATGAGAAGGAGATGATGGGATAGCAACATCAGGAGAGGGAGTAGGGGCCATGATAGGATTTGGATTTGTGGTAGTAGGCTCATGCAATGGAGATGGAGATGGAGCAGTGGAAGCTTGAATGATAAGGGGATCATGGGATGGAATGGATGGGGGACTGTGATCTTGAGGTGGACTAGATGGGATGGTAGAATCTTGATCTAGAGAAGTGGATATGATGGCATGCTTTGGATTAGACTCTTGGCGTGACTCATCATGTGCGGGAGGCATGGTAATAGAGTCTTGTTGGGACTCCTCAAGTGGGGAAGATGGAGGGATAAAAGATTCATGAGGTTCATTGGAATGGGTTTTGGTGCTACTAGGAGTGGGAGGAGTGGATTGGATTTGGGTGGATCTAGGAGTAGAGGGAGTGGATTGGAATTGGGTGTCTTCGATGGATTCGGTGGTTCTTGGAGTAGGAGGTGGGGGTTCAATGGATTTAGTGGGTTCAATGGTTTTGGTTTGAGCAGTACTAGGGGTGGTAACGTCAATAATAGGTGTGGTATGGAGAAGGGTCTCATCACTAGTGACCGTGGATGATGGATCTAGATGGCATGGTTCCATGACTTCAAGATGTGGAGTTGGGGATGGCTTCTTTGTAATGAGTCCTTGGAGAACTTCTAAAATGAGAGACTTGCATATGGTTGGCTTGGCTAGGGTGGTAGAAATGGATGAGGGATTATGGATTGGTGGACTAGGGTTAGATGGAGGAATGGGATCGAATGTAGGACTATGAGTAGATGGGGGATTAGGATTGTATGGAGGACTAGGAGTAGATGGAGGACTAGGATTGGATGGAGGGTTAAGGTAAGGATATTGGAGTGGTGAATTAAGATAGGGGGACATGGATTGTAGATTAGGACAAGAGGATATAGGTGGTGTAGTGGGACAAGAGGATGTGGGGGATGGATTATAATAAAGGTATTGGGATGGTGGATTATGATTAGGATATGTTGGTGTAGGATTAAGGTAAAAGGGTGTGGATGTAAGATTAGTATGGACAGATAGGGAAAGAGGATTACGATAGGGGGACATGGATGGGGAATTGTAATAGGAGCATTGGGATGGAAAATTAGGACAAGAGGATGTAGATGTTGTATAAGAGGATGATGTAGATGAAAGACATGAAAAATATGGGGATGAAGAAGATACTAGATATCCATTGTCAAAGGTGGCAAAAGGAGCATGATTAGGCATGGATGAAGACATAACGGGATAGCTCATAGGAGTAATTGCATTTTGGAAAGTGGGTGGAGAAAGGTTCCTAGATATGATAGCGTCAAAGGGATCTATGTCGTATACCTCTTGATCAACAAGACTTTCGTTATCAGTGTCGACGTAATTAGGGTTTCCCTTGACCACTATTGATGGAGGATGAGGATTCATGATGATGACAAGATAAAGAGGATGGATAAAAGATTTTGGATGGGAACAGATTAAAGCTCAAATCAGGATTTTGGTCAAGCTCAAATCAGGATTTTGTTCAAGCTCAAATCAGGATTGGACAAAAGCTCAGATTAGGATGATTGGATGAAATTGCTTTTGATTTTGATGGGATTCGGTAGACGGATGATTGGATCGGGTAGATGATTTGATGAATTTGATTAAAGTACTAGATCAGTTTGATGGGATAGGATCAAATGATTAGATGATGTTGATTAGATAATTGTGATTAGATGAAAATGATTATATGTATCTGATTAGAGGAATGGATTGGTTTGATTAGATAGGAAGAAACAAAAGGTACCACTAGATAGAGCTCAAAAAATTAAGCAATTTTCATTTTTAAACGAAGTTGATTCGATGCACGGTTTGTAAATGATGGCCATAGGAAGTTAGGGGCGTGTCCACCCTGCAATGCGGGGTGTGGCTGCCCTGGGATGGTAAAATTATTGATAGGAGGAAATGGAAGGTACCACTGGATAGAGCTTAAAAAACTAAACAACTTTGGTTTTTGGACGAAGTTGATTGGATGCACGGTTTGTAAATGACAACCCCGGGAAGTTAGGGGCGTGTCCACCCTGCGATGCTGGGTGTGGCTGCCCTGGGATGGTCAAATTATTGATGGGAGGAAATGGAAGGTACCACTGGATAAAGCTTGAAAAACTAAGCAACTTTTGTTGTTGGATGAAATCGATTCGACGTACGGTTTGTAAATGACAACCCTGGGAAGTTAGGGGGGTGTAGTCAGCATTTTGCAGTAAATCAGGGGCGTAGTTAGCTTTCTGCAGCAAATCAGGGGCATAGTCAGCTTTTTGCAGCAAAATTAGGGGCATAGATAGCAAAATTAGGGGCATTGCACCCTTTCTGTAGCAAAATTAGGGGTGCTGCCACCTTTTTGCAGCAAAATAGGGGCGTTGCCGCCTTTCTACGGTAAAATTAGGGGCGCTGCCGCCTTTCTACAGCAAAATGGGGGCAATGCCGCCTTTCTGCGGTAAGATGGAGCTTGGTTTTGATGGTAAAGGCTATGACAAGGATGCAAAATGATAAAGTAAGGCCAAAGTATCAAAGATTTCATAGATTTTTCACAAGAAACACTTCAAGCAAGCACAATCCTATGATTAATATTAAGGGTATGGCCAGGCAAGGTCTTAATCTAGGATGCACAAGGCTTCTAGGGAGTCCTCGATATACTCTCGGTATGTGAGACACAACCGTGAACACCAGTCCATTACAAGCGTGAGTCGGGAACCCCAGCGAGATACTGAAAGACTTGGACCAACTCTTCATGTCTATCTAGGTATCACCCTAGCTTCGATGCTCCGCCAATTACGACGTGACTAGATTGGGGTACAACTTTCATTCTCCCCCCTTTATATACCCCGCTGGTATGCGTGGTTGGAATCGTCCCTTGGGGTGATGAAATCCCCAAGTAGGTCCCACTAAAAAGAAGATACTAACCGTTTCCAACTACTCCCCAGGCTCACACGAAGTGCAAGGGGAAAGTGAAAACAAATTAATGCCCCTTGGGTAACACAAAAATAAATAATCACAGCAAGCAATGAAGTTTACTCCCCCCTAATTAGACTATGTTCCAAAACAACAAGGATATTTTTGAAAATCTGATCAAATAGATGGCCTTACAAACAAATGTTAGGTGTCTCTTTCTTCGTTCTTGGTCTATTACGCCCTAATATGCTGCAAAACGTTAGCAAAAAACACCAATATTCTTGCCAAAACAATATTAGAGGGTTACTACTTGAAAATGGAAAAAAAACGAGAGCAAAAACGAAGCCAAATTGATTGTTTTACTTTCCAAACTGTACTGTTTTGGGGTGCTACTGCCTTTCTGCAGTGGACAAGAAGGCGCTGCCGCCTTTCTATGGTAAAGCAGAGGGCGTTGCCACCTTTCTGCAGCAAAATGGGGGCGCGACCGTCTTTCTGCGGTAAAGCAGAGGGCGCTACTGCCTTTCTGCAGCAAAATGGGGGTGCTGCCACCTTTCTGTAGTGGCCAAGAGGGCGCTGCCACCTTTCTGCAGTAAATTTTGTTAGATTTTTAAGAAAAAAGGAAAGTTGTGCCCCTCCCACTGCAAGAAAAGTGTTAGAAAAATCTTCTAAATATATCCCTAATTGCAGCAAACGTGTTAGAAGGAATAAAACTTTCAGATGTAGGGTGCTGCCACTTTTTTACAGTGGCCAAGAGGGCGCTACCGCCTTTCTGTGGTAAACTTTGTCAGATTTAAAAAAAAAAAAAAATTGTGCCCCTCCCATTGCAAGAAAAGTGTTAGAAAAGCATTCTAAATATATCCCGAATTACAGCAAACGTGTTAGAAGGAATAAAACTTTCAGATGTAGGGCGTTGCCGCCTTTCTGCAGTGGCCAAGAGGGCACTGCCGCCTTTCTGCGGTAAACTTTGTCAAATTTTTAAGAAAAAAAGGAAAGTTGGGCCCCTCCCACTGCAAGAAAAGTGTTAGAAAAACATTCTAAATATATCCCTAATCGCAGCAAACATGTTAGAAGGAATAAAACTTTCATATGTAGGGCGATGCCACCTTTCTGCAGTGGCCAAGAGGGCGCTGCCGCCTTTCTACGGTAAACTTTGTCAAATTTTTAAGAAAAAAGGAAAGTTGTGCTCCTCCTACTACAAGAAAAGTGTTAGAAAAATATTCTAAATATATCCCTAATTGCAACAAATGTGTCAGAAGGAATAAAAATTTTAGATGTAGGGCGCTGTCACCTTTCTGCAGTGGCCAAGAGGGTGCTGCCGCCTTTCTGCGGTAAACTTTGTCAGATTTTTAAGAAAAAAGGAAAGTTGTGCCCCTCCCACTACAAGAAAAGTGTTAGAAAAACCTTCTAAATATATCCCTAATCGCAGCAAATGTGTTAGAAGGAATAAACTTTCAGATGTAGGGCGTTGCCGCCTTTCTACAATGGTCAAGAGGGCGTTGCCGCCTTTCTGCGGTAAAATTTGTCAGATTTTTAAGAAAAAATAAAAGTTGTGCCCCTCCCACTGCAAGAAAAATATTAGAAAAACCTTCTAAATATATCCTTAATCGCAGCAAACGTGTTAGAAGGAATAAAACTTTCAGATGTAGGGTGTTGTCGCCTTTCTGCAGTGAACAAAAGGGCGCTGCCGCCTTTCTACGATAAAGCAGAGGGCGCTGCCACCTTTCTGTGACATTTTCCTACAAAATTCTTAACAAAAAGGGAGGTTAAATGCAAGAACCCATTTGTGGGTCCCACCGGGCGTGCCAGAAATGTGATCCTAAGAATTTTATCCTACTCTAACATGCTAAATAACTTAAAAATGCAAGTGATAAAAGACTAAGGACACCTCAAGATTAGCCAAAAGAGTGATAAAACAAGAAGGAAAATGGAAAAAACAAGATATGAACGATTTCACCTTCCTTGCTGTTGATGTCTCCTTGATTGGCCCTTTGCTTGGGATGATTTTGTGTGCTCCTTAGATGGTTTGTGATATAGCTAGATGCAAGATTGAATGTGCAAAATGATCAAAATGGATAGCTAGATGGTAAAATGATTGAGAATACAAATTGGCAGCATGTAGTTATCAAATGGCTAAGTGTTTAAAATTCCCTTAAGGAGGGGGGATTTATAGAAGAATTTGAATTCTCTAGAGAATTCAACAGTTGAGATGCATCCAACAAGGTCAAGATGAAGGGCTATGGTGGGTTGAGAACCCACAAGCCCTCACATCTTCACATGTGGATGGTGAAGTGGCCAAGAGAAGATGAGGTGTAAGTGAGGTGTCAAAAAGGTACATGAGGTGGAGGAAGGACAAGCACCTTGGGGAGTGAGAAGATTTCCACAAAAAGGGATTTCTTGTCCCCAAGTGGGAGTGAAAGGGACATTTGAGGAATTTTGGAATTCCTCAAAAATCTACATGGGAAAAAGAAAGGTGGTTGAAAACATAAATGTGAATCTAAAGGATAAAAAGTGGGCTCCAAAAAGCTGGGACTTGGTCACATGTGGAGATTGTGACAAGTCCAAGGTTCTAGAAGCCTTGGAAGGATAGAATGTGAATTAAAAATTCACATATAAAAGAGGGGAATCTATGATAAATAAAAAGGAATTAAAAATTTCTTGGGGGGAAGAGTTGACCATGGTACTAATTAGGTTTGACTAATCAGTAATTAGAGGATAATTAGGGGTTAATTAGGATTAAAAGCCAACTTGCAAAAGTTGGAGGATGTGACACATCCTAATCAAGGATTAGGCATGTGCACATCCTTGATGAAGAGATTAGGAAATGGATTAGGATTAGATGAAAATGACATGTGAGGAATTAAATAAATGTAATATTTATTTAATTTATTTGATGAAAAAAAGATTAAGGAGGGTAAGGTATTTAATTATTAATTAAATACCTTAGGGATTTGGCAGAATTAAATATATTAATTAAATAATAGTAATATTACTTAATTAACTCAGATAAGAGGATGTTTAGACGAAAAGTGATAAATTTGGATAAATTAAGTGTCCAAATTTGGATGTCTACAAGAAGGAAGTTAGAATTAGGAGAATCTTCAAAACAAGTTGCTTCACCTTCCATAGCAACTTCCCCCGAAGACCCTAAGGCTCCTAAAGCCCAAATTCTTACCATTTTTGGTGAGGAAGTGTCATAATTTAGAAATGATGAGTTTGAAACTCTAGCCCAGATAGAAGATGTAGAGACAATGAATCCAAACGTGAATACTCATCCTATTAAGAAGAGGAAAAGAAGAACTATTCTTCTAAATGATCCAACCATTTTAAATTATCAGGATACTCCTCCTTTAAGGCAGAGTAAAATATTATGTTCTGGATCTACAGAAACCCCAGTCAAGAGTAAAGGGAATAGGTCAAAATATAAAAAGCAAAAGAAAACCTTGGAAACTGAGTCAATTCACCAATCCTTAGAAAAAGAAATGTCTGTTGAAGAAGTACATTTTCATTTGGTGTCTGAAGAAGAAGTTGTAGAAAAAGAAAACTAGGATACATAAAGGGGACAATCTCCACTTCCAATGGAGCTTGATGATAGTATGTTAGGAAATTTGTCTCTAGTTATGAATAAAACTATTGAAATAGTTGAAACTAAAAATATTAATATAGAATTGGAAAAATTGAAATTAGAGATAGAAGGGTTACGAAATCAATTGCATGAAAATAAGGAAAAGATGGAATTGCAAGAAGAGGAAATAATGGTGTATAAGACTATAATAAATAAAAGGGATCAAGAAATTCAGGATGTAAACTTGGAAATGCGGGGAAAAGATACATCTATTAGTGAGCTGTAAATACAAATTCAGAATTATAATGAGGAAAATAGGATACACAGAGATGGATTAAATAAAGAAATTTAGAATTTAAAAGGAAATTTTATGCTCATGTTTTCAGCCTTTGAAGAAGAAAATAAAAGACAGAAGGAAGAATTAAATGCTTCTCTTAGTAAGATTATGGAATTAGAGTAGGACTTTCAAGAAAGCACAAGTAAACCAATGATGGAATCCAGAGAAGTTCAAACCGAACCAACGGTAACTAAATGGTTCCAAATTTGGATTCCTCCATTATTAATGAAATGGATGGAATGGTGCTATTTCCTAAGGAATGAACAAATTGAGAATAATAGATTGAAAATGGAAATGGTGTTATTAAGGGAAGCATTTCATAAATCTTATAAGGGGAAACATGATGCATGTCAAATAACTGAATTTCTTTTATCCTGTAGAAGACCATCAAGATTGTATTCAATGTTTTTGAATGAATAATTTTTTAGATGGAAATTGCTTACAATTTACAATGACTAGCCTCATGAACCTAATGATAAAGAATTTGTTAAAAATTTAAAGACTCAAAGCCTGAAGAGAAAGATATGCTCTGTGAATTCTTTACCCATGATCTTTTGTTAGAAAAGCATACTAATTTCTTTGTTAATCTTTTTGAGGGGGAAGTGCAATTAAGATATCTATTGTCTACTATGCGGAATCAAATCCATTGGCAAGAATGTAATAAGGAATATGTTCAAGCAGAGAAAAGTATAGGACTTCAAATGAGATCTCCAAATAGTAACCAACAGCTTTCAAGAAGACATTTGTAGCACTTTTGCTAGATGAGAAAATGAAGGGGAGGTATGATGATAGCCTTCGAGTTTGTTATAATAATTTCATAGAACAGGGGTAGAAATTGGTTGGCAGGGCTTGGCACACATGTGAAGAGAGATACACTCCATTACCTATATATCTAAAGAAAAGAGAGGTTCCATCTCTACTCTTAGAATCAAATGGTCCTTAAGAAGAGCAGATTCCTTGGCCAAAATTTTAGGAGATCTTAGAACAAAATGGATAGGAATGAGGTACAAACCTCCTTTATTACTATATCCAACCCCTGCTTTTCATATTAATACAAATCAAGATGATAGAATTTTCAATGAATGGAAAGGAGGAGTTTCTTTTTATAGAGGTTTCCACAATTCCCCTGTAAACTTTGATGTTACAACAAAAGATCTGTATGATATTAGTGTAAAATATGAAGAAGGGAATAGAGGGCAGAGTTATAATCAAGGGACAAGAGGACCTGCCAAGAATTAGGAAGGGGAGGAAATGATGAGGTAAAAATAACCTCATCATGATAATACCATAAAGACCTGGTTCATACATGCAAATCTCTATCCTCTACAAATTAATTAAATTTTAGGAGAAATAATTGCATAATTTTTAGTGAGAAATTGTATAAACTTTATTTCTTTTGATTTCTTGAAGTATTTTTCCAATACAAATTTAATGGGTTATTTTAAGTGTTTTGTAGATAATAATCAGTCAATCAAAGTTGCAGATTGAAGCATCCAGCTAGCACATGCTCTAGAATAGGCTGAAGATATATGCTGAAAATATGCTCCAAAACTTTAGAGTGATGGACTGAGGATATAGTTGCTTTTAAATTTTTTATTTCTATTATCATTCAAGTAAAAGACCTTATGGCTCAACTTGAGTCTCTTAAATACTATGTAATAGGTTTTTAAAGACATATGAGTTATCCGTAGATCTGTTTTAGATATTTTCAATGGTCATCCATACCATCTGAAATATAGGATGTAGTTACAATTTATCTATAAAAGATATGATCTCTAGAAGTAAGATATACAGTGAAAAAGTAATGTTATACTATCAGAATGTTTTCAAAGTTTATGAATAAAGAGATTGTTATCTAGAAATTCTGAGTTATGAGTTATGGATGATAACTACGATTGATAGAAGTGTTTCTGAAATAGGTGTGAATGTGAGCTGAGAATGAATGTGATAACCCACGAGCTGGCCACTCGATGAGAGTAGATAAGTATTTTCTTTTATTATGATGTTGTTCTGTAGAGAATCATTAAATTTACTCTTATGAAATTTTAGTTCTGAAGTATCTATTGCTTTTCACTTCCATAGTTTTCGTTATTAACTATTATAATCTTTTATTGTTAAGAAAATTTTTTATGGATTGCTATAAGTTTTTATGCTTTTATAATTTTTCAGCTTCTTAGTTTAGTCGTCTCCGTGCTTTTCAATTTAGTTATTATGCTTTCTAAATTAATTTTCTTACGTTTTCAATTCAAATATTTCCTGTTTTCTTAGGAATAAACTGCTTTATAGTTTTGTAGTTAGATAGTTTGAAGTTAGAATTAATATTAAGTTGTTCTTAAAAATTAGAAAGCCTAAGGGAGATACTCCAGACTTCTTCTATTGCAAATTTCCTTGAACACTACCCGGTCGACAAATTAAATATTATATTTAGATAAAGTAATGGGACCTAGTGAAAGCCTATCACTTTTTGGTGCCATTGTCGGGGACCCCTTAGCTTCTTTTACTTGAGTGTTAATAGAGGACGCCTAGAATACCTCTTTTAGGCCAAAAATACTATCTTTGGCTTCATTTTCTACATGGTCAGGAAAAGAGGCCCTCACAGATGATTTATACCAAAGACCCCCCCAAAATACGTCCCAGTAATACATAGGGGGCCCTTTGGCTCAAAAGACCACAATGTCGATGAATTAATTGAGCCTAACCCACCAGAGGCTTTCACTATTTCCCAGAAGATCATCTTGTAGTGCAATCTGTTGTTGAAGAAATTATTTTTGAGGAGCATATTCCTCTAAACATCATGGGAGATCGGAGGGTAGAAGCTAACCAAAATGATGCCAACTATAATAACAATTATCCCCAATTACCTAGAACGTTCATTTATCCTATTGTTTTGGATGCAGATGATGATACAATGATGAAAAAAATCTCTCCAACTTTCCTTCCAACCTTCCATGGTTTATCCTCGGAAGACCTAGACCAATTTCTCTTTGAATTTAAGGTCCGTTGTCAAACTTATGACTATAAAAATGATAACCAGAAACTGAAGTTGTTTCCTTCTACTTTGAAGGATTTAGCCATGCGTTGGTTTATCAAACTACCATCTGGAAGTATTACATCTTCGGAAGAAATGGAGATTGTTTTCTTGAATAAATATCAGAGTTATTGTAGGGTGAGTGATCATAAGGAAGAGCTGTTTAAACTTAGGTAGAATGAGGATGAGAGTCTAGAGGGCTATTTGGATAGGTTTCTTTTCTTATCTAAATGATGTGGAGAAAAGACTATTAGTGTTGAGATTCTCAAGACTATATTTCTTAAAGGACTCGATCATGATGCATGAAGAAGTCTTGATTTAATGGGAAAAGGTGTTGTGTCTCAGTTAAACCTTGAAGACATATGTGATTTGTGTCACAATTTTTTACGTACTTGTGCAGGAATCCGAAAAACAAATCTTTTCAGAGAGAATAATGAGATAGCTAAGCTTTGAGAAGAAATAGAAAATCTTAAGATAGACATACTTGTCCAATTGAACACTATGTTGGATGGTATACAAGCAAAGACACGTAACCTGGAGACTTTGTCAATCTATTGTCCTAGGTGTCGAAATAAACATCTTTTACATGAGTGTCCTTTAGACAAGGTTAATGTTTGTCAAATTTGTGAGCAAAGCCACCCTACCAATCAATTTGAGCTTCTTACTGATCTTAAGAATACTAAGAAAAAAATTGCTCAGGTTGAAGAAGAAATAAATGTGCTAAATCAATGCCAGGGAGGTAATTTTTCTTATGGGTAGAATTCCAACCCTGCATGGAGACCCCTGAACAACTGGGTTGGTAATCAATGGCCTCCATCTTGGAATCAACCCTATCATCCACAACCTACTTGAGGAAGTCCTTATTGGGGATCTCTTGAATGGGCAAGTCAATCATGGGGAACTCAGCAATGGCAAAACCAGTCACAACCACAATGGTACCTGCAACATATTGCTCCCCAATGGAATCAAGGACATAATCAATTTTATACTGGTCCTAGGAGGAATCAACAACAAAAATTTTTACCACCACCTTAGAATCTTCCTCAGATTGAGCAGGTAAATCAACCTCAACTTCCAGAACAACCACTTCCCAATCTTAAGAATAATCGATAGAATACTCTGGTATATACTACTAAAAAAGATAATGTCATGGGACTTAATGCCATTCATTGTGGAAATGTTCAATTACGTTCTGGTAGGACAATTCAATCACCCACTATTGAGGAAGTATTGGATGAACCTATTTCTCAAAATTTTGAGAATAATACTACCCTACCCGCAAATATTACTGAGTCTTCTTCAACGGCAGGAGCTACCGACTTACCTCGGGAGGAGGGAGGTCAATCTTTGACTGAGTTTAGTAAGGATATCCCTTCAAAGGAGAAAATTCAAGCACCATTTTCAGAGTGTCTGAAATCAACAATTTTGAAAGATACGCCGAAAATGACATTAGCCTCTGAAACTGCATTAATTCAGGAAATTAAACAATTGCAAATAGAGGTTCCTTTGTTGTAGACAATAAAGGAAATTCCTGAGTTAAATCAGTTGATCAAACAACTTTGTATTAAAACTCCAAGAAGGAAACCAAAGAAAAAAACACTATGCACATCGATGGTTATCTAGCTGAATTTTTTTCTAGAAAGACTATTGCTCCAAAATATGATGATCCTGGGAGTCCACTGATTACTATTACAATTAATGAGGTAGAAATACCTAATGCATTGGTGGATTTGGGAGCAGATATTAATGTAATGACGGTGGATGTAATGGAAAAATTAAGTCTTACTGATTTAAGTCCTATAACTACAGTCTTATAGATGGAAAATCAATCTATAGCCATTCTAAAAGGTGTTATTAAAAATGTTCTTGTTAAAGTTGATGGATGGGAATATTCAGTTGACTTTCAAATAATCCAATCGCTTACACCTAAATATAGTTATCCAATAATTTTGGGAAGACCATGGTTGGCTACTGTCACTGCTAAAATTGATTGTCGAGAAGGAGGAATGACCATTTCACATGGTCCAGATAGTAAACGTTTATTTTTATATCCTCATGCTAAACCTACCGAATATAATAAAGTCTGGGTTGATGAATGAGAAGAATTTAGTGGGCAAGACAGTTTGGCCTCCTTGGCCATGGTAGTGATTAAACAACATGGAGAGGAATTAGAGGATGAGTTAGTAAATGAGGTTGCACACCTGGCTATAGGCTCGAGTTAAGAGGTAATAGAGGATGTACCAAAATTTTTGGGACAACCGATTGATATAAGTGGGATGGAAAAAATTATGTTACCATGGGGATGCCTTGTCCCTTGGCTAATATGATTCCTAGAACGAATTATTTCTTTGATGATATTACAATATTTCACCGACTTATACCTCATAGTTGTCCTCTCAACACTTTCTTACAACAAATACATAATGTCACTTTGGCCTATCCAAGAACAAAAACAATTATGTTACCAGGAAAAACTGTGAATGTCAATAGTTGGTTGATAGAAATACAAGAGGATAAATTATTTAATGTGCTAGTAAAAAGGTCTAAAGATTTTGATTGGGACTATATAGACATGAGGGGGATTCACCCGAGTGTTTGTACTCATCACATTTATATTGATCCTAATACGAGACCTGGTCGTCAACCACAGAGGAGACTCAATCTAGCATTAAAGGATCTTGTCAAAATTGAGATTGAGAAAATCCTTCATGCAAGATTCATTTATCCTATCTCAGATAGTAAGTGGGTGTCACCTATGGTAGTTGTACCAAAGAAAAATGGGAAGTGGAGAATTTTTACGGATTATAGAGAAGTCAATAAAGCCACTTTTAGAGATTATTTTCCCTTACCATTTTTTGACCAGGTTTTGGACAACTTGGCTGGGAGGAAATATTTTTCCTTTTTAGGTGGATTTAGTGGTTACAACCAAATTCAGGTAGCACTAGAAGACCAAGATAAGACAACGTTTACTTGTCCTTGGGGAATATATGCATACTGAGTTCTATTGATTATCAAGGTGAAGAAAGCTTGCAATATGAACTTAAATAGGTGAATGTAAATCTGAAATATGTAGATTAACCTTTAGCCTTAGTGTGAAGAAAGAATGAGAGAGAGAGATAGAAGAATCATAACACATGCAACAACAGTTTTATGTGGAGAAACCCCAAAGGGAAAAAAATCCACCACTGAAAGAGAGGAAAGTATATTACTAATATTATGAAATATTACATGCAGCAATAGACTTCTCTTATCATCCCTATAAAATCCTGCAGCATCCTGTTACCTTGTAAACCTGCAAAACTGAATTGAATAACTCTAGCTCAAGGCCCCTATTTAAAGAGATATGTGAGGATGAAAGCCACCATGGTCTCACCAAACAATAGGCAGCAATACCACCTAGCAAAACCAATGCCTCCCTTCATGAAATGGTCATGATGTCCTAAAAATAGCCTCTTACAAATGCTCTTATATTTTTCATAAGACATAACTTATGCATGAGCACCTGGGGTCAAAGATAGCATATTCTGTCATAGGAATCTGTCATACTATCATAGCATCTTATGAAAACTATCATACATGTCATAGATGCTCTTACAACATCCTAAAAACCTCATTCTAGAAGATTCCAAGTGGGACACCTAGCTATTTTGTCCTTTTCCTAAATGACAAACGGTAACGGTAACACTACATTTACATTGTCTCTTTCACCACCATTGGTTAAATGGTTTCACCTCTTATGGGTAAATGTTGAAAACACTTTAGGAGAATAATTAATTAAAGAATTTACAAGGTTGATGGCACCTAAATCCTAACATTCTCCCACTTGAGATCATACATTTTAAATTACACCCATAGAGATACAATTACATAGAATTAAGTAGAGTGGTCAAGGCCCATGGCCTTCCTGCACCAAGAGAAATTTTCTATGGTGACTGGCTTCGTAAGAGAATCTACAGCATTATCCAAATTGTCAACTTTTTCAATCAGGAACTATCCATTCTCAACCATTTCTCGCACAAAGTGATACTGAACATTAACATGCTTAGTAGGAGCATGATACATAGGATTTTTAGCCAAATATATGACACTCTAACTATCACATCCAATCCTCACTATCCTGCAATCAAAACCAATACCATTACCAAGTCTCTATAACCAAACCGCCTCTTTAGAGGCATGTGTATCAGCCATATACTCTGCTTCAGTTGTGGACAAAGCAACTATAGGTTGTCTTTTACTCATCCAACTTACTACACCTCCAAACAAAGTAAACACAGCCACTAGTGGACCTTTGACTATCCAAGTCACCTGCCCAATCTGAATCAACAAAACCCTATATGTCCAATGACTTATCAACATTTCTAGTACCATGATAAACCAAATAGTAATCAGAAGTGCCTCACAAATATCTAAATACCCTTTTAACAAAATTCCAATGTTCTTTACCAGGGTTAGACATAAACTTGCTTAGAACTCCCACTGCTTGGGCTATATCTAGTCTAGTACAAACCATTGCATACATTAAACTACCGACAACACTAGCATAAGGAACTTTAGACATTTCATCAATATCATCATCCAATTCAGGACACATGTCTAAACTTAACTTAGTACCAACAGGAAATGGAATATTTACTGGTTTACAGTCCTGCATATTAAACCTCTGCAAAATAGTGTTAGCATACTTACTCTGACTTAACCAAAGCTTTCTATGAACTCGATCCCTAATGATTTCCATCCCAAGAATATATTTAGTAGCCCCTAAATCTTTCATATCAAATGTGCCAAAAAGCTGAGTTTTAAGTTCCCTAATCATTTCCTTATTGTTACCAATGAACAACATATCATCCACATATAAGACAATAATCAATATCTGATCATCAATAACTTTAAAATAAGCACAGTGATCCTCTTAACTTCTAACAAAATCCATCTTTAATGCAAAAGCATCAAAATTCGGGTACCACATCCTAGGTGACTGTTTCAAACCATATAGAGATCGTTTTGACCTACAAACCAAGTGTTCTTTTCCTTTCACAACAAAACCGTCAGGCTGTTGCATATAAATTTCTTCCTTGAGATCCCCATGCAAGAAAGCAGTTTTAACATCCATTTGTTCTATTTCTAAATCATAAGCAACAACAATGGATAAAAGGAATCTAATAGAAGTAAACTTTGCAACAGGAGAGAATATTTCACCAAAATCAACTCCCTCTCTCTGGGAGTATCCCTTGGCCACTAATCTGGCCTTGTATCGTTCCAACTTACCGTTTGCACTAAACTTCTTTTTATATACCCACTTACAACCAATGGCCTTTCTTCCTTTGGGAAAACTAAAAAGATCCCAGGTGTCATAGTTTTTAAAAGACATCATCTCATCCTACATGGCCTGCATCCAAGACTCACATTCTTCTGAAGAGATAGCCTTCCTAAAAGATCTAGGTTCATCATCAGTACATATCAAAGTAAATTTACAATGAAAATTAGGTGGGATATACCTATCAACTAGATTTCGTTGTCTTGTTGACCTTCTCAAAGGTGGAGTAAGAGATTCCTCCTCATGTTCATCCTCATTATTTTCAACTTCTTCTGTTACAACAGATTCTTCAGAACTCTCTTCTTCTTCTCCATCTTCTTGTCCATATCTTTGTTCTTCCACATGTGCATCTTCTTTCTTAGTTTCAAAATGCATTGTTTTTGAATTTTCCTTTGGTTGCTCATCTTCAAAGTTAGCTCTAAATTCCCTAAAAATAACATCTCTAGAAAATATCATCTTTCGTGTTAGTGGATTCCAAAGTTTATAACCTTTAATATTTTCACCATAACCTACAAAGATGCATTTCTAAAATTTGGGATCCAATTTAGACTACTTCTCTTTAGGCACATGAACAAAATCCTCACAAACAAAGATCCTTAAATGTGAAACTGAAGGCTTTTTACCCAACCACATTTCATAAGGTGTTTTATCAACAAGAGCTTTACAAGGAGATCTGTTAATTAAATAACAAGTAGTACCAACATCTTTTGCCCAATTTTTTTTATCTAACTTAGCACTACTTAACATGATCCTAGCTCTTTCCATTAATGTATGGTTCATTCTTTCTACTACCCCATTTTGTTGGGGTGTGTAAGGTGTAGTCTTTTTCCTAACAATTCTTGCATGTTTGCAAAACTCATCAAATTCCTTAGAATAGTATTCACCCCCATTGTCAGATCTCAATACTTTTATCTTCTAATCTATTTTATTTTCAACCAATGCCTTAAATTCCTTAAATTTGGTGAAAACTTCAGATTTTGTATGCATAAAATAAATCCAAGTATATCTTGAGTAATCATCAATGAAGGAAACATAATAACATGATCTACTCAAATAATCTATATCCATTGGACCACATACATCCGAATGAATTAGTTCTAACAATCCATTAGCTTTATTAGTTCCTTTAGGAAATGATGACCTGTTTTGTTTACCAAACACACAATCCTCACATAAATCATTTTTACCAACAGAATAATTAGAAATACCGTCTACTAGTTTCTTATCAAGTATGGTCCTAAGACCTTTTTCACCAATGTGACCCAATCTATGGTGCCACAACATACACGCATTTTCAGTGCTAGTTACAAAAAGTAGAGGCATGTAACATAAATAGATTCCCTATTTGAGATCCTTTAGCAACCACCAAACTTCCCCTTACCATCCTGCAACTAGACTTGTCAAATGTCACATTCATTTTAGAATAATTCAACTTGGAAACCAAAATTAAACTTTTTGTAAGTCCTGAAATATGTAAAATATCATCAAGTATTTTAACCCTCCCATCACTGAAACACAACTTTACCTTTCCTTTACCGACAATATTTTGTGAGCTATTATCACCCATGAAGACCTCTCCTCCATCATATTCTTTGTATGTAGAAAACCACTCCTTGTGAGGAGTCATATGGAAGGAAGCACCTAAATCAATAAGCCAAGCATCATTGCAAACTCTGTTAGCTGAAATAATCAAAGCATCAGAATCACTATTATCAGAGGACTTTTTCGTGAAAGAATCTACATTCATTTTCTTATTTCTACATTCCTTCTTCACATGTCCCCTTTTACCACAGTTCCAACACTTCACTCTGCTCTTTCCAGGGGTCTTAGATCATCCTTTAGACTTATCCTTCTTCTTATCCACTTTAGGCCCTTTCTCCTTGGGCCTACCTCGCACATGCAAGGCATCTTGGGAGCCACTATGCATGGTCTTCCTCCTCATCTCCTCTGAAATAAGTATGGGAATAAAATTATCCATCTTAGGTTCTGCACCACCACTTGTTATAACCATAATTAAATTTTCCCAATATTTTGGCAATGAGAAAATCAATAGAATACATTTATCCTCATCTTCTATTTTAACATCAATAGATATAAGCTGAATTATAATCAAATTAAAAACATTCAAATGTTCAGCAATAGAATCACCATTCTTCATCTTTAATGAATATAAACATCTTTTGAGATACAACTTGTTAGACAAACTCTTAGTTTGATAGATTTCACCTATCTTCCTCCAAAGCTTGTATGTCATGTCTTTTGAAGAGACATTCAGGAGGATAGAATCAGTGAGACACAACCGAATGGTCCCTCGAGCCTTCTTGTCTAACTTCTTCCAATCTTCATCTGACAAGGTTGAAGTAGATAGCTTCTTATCAACTGAAACTTGTAACCACTGATCTCTCTCCTCAAGGAGATCCTCCACTTTCAACTTCCACATCTCATAACCAGTGCCATTGAACTTCTCAATATCTTGACGAGAGGTGAAGGCCATGGTATACAATCTTTCACAAATCTGCAAAATTCACAACACAAAATCTCCCACTGCAGCAAAAACCTTCAACACTTTACAAGGAAAGCATCCCTTCCTTAACATAACCATTAGCTCTGATGCCAAATGTTGATTATCAAGGTGAAGAAAGCTTGCAATATGAAATTAAATAGGTGAATGCAAATCTGAAATATGTAGATTAACCTTTAGCCTTAGTGTGAAGAAAGAATGAGAGAGAGAGATAGAAGAATCATAACACATGCAACAACAAATTTAGGTGGAGAAACCCCAAAGGGAAAAAACTCCACCACCGAAAGAGAGGCAAGTATATTACTAATAGTATGAAATATTACATGCAGCAATAGACTTCTCTTATCATCCCTATAAAATCATGTAGCATCCTGTTACCTTGCAAACCTACAAAACTAAATTGAATAACTCTATCTCAAGGCCCCTATTTAAAGAGATTTGTGAGGATGAAAGCCACCATGGTTTCACCAAACAATAGGCAGCAATACCACCTAGAAAAACCCATGCCTCCCTTCATGAAATTGTCATGATGTCCTAAAAATAGCCTCTTATAGATTCTCTTACAATTGTCATAAGGCATAACTTACGCATGAGCACCTGGGGTCAAAGATAGCATATTCTGTCATAGGAATCTGTCATACTTGTCATAGGAATCTATCATAGCATCTTATGGAAATTGTCATACATATCATAGATTCTCTTACAACATCCTAACAACCTCATTCTAGAAGATTCCAAGTGGGACACCTAGCTATTTTGTCCTTTTCCTTAATGACAAACGGTAACGGTAACACTACATTTACATTGTCTCTTTCACCACCGTTGGTTAAACGGTTTCACCTCTTATGGGTAAATGTTGAAAACAATTTAGGAGAATAATTAATTAAAGGATTTACAAAGTTGATGCAACCTAAATCCTAACAAGTTCTTCCTTTTGGACTTTGTAATGCTCTAGCGACTTTTTAGAGGGCCATTTTGGCTATATTTGCAGCACTTGTCAATGATTGTGTAGAGGTTTATATGGACGATTTCACAGTATATGGGTCAACCTATGATGAAGCTCTTCAAAATATGGATAGGGTTTTAGAGGTTTGTGAGGAAAACCAACTGTCCCTTAGCCACGAAAAGTGTTTAATAATGGTGGAACAAGGAATAGTCTTGGGTCATCACATTTCCTAGGAAGGAATAAAAGTTGATGCTAAAAAATTGAAGTCATTCAACAATTGACTGTTCCTCAGACAAAAACAGATGTTCGAAGTTTTCTTGGACATGTTGGATATTATAGAAGATTCATAGAAAGCTTTAGTAAGATATCAGCCCCTATGTTTTCTCTCCTCCAAAAAGAAGTGGAGTTTAATTGGACATCTGAGTGTCAACAATCATTTGAAATGATAAAAGAAAAGCTTGTCTCTACTCCTGTACTGCGTGGACCAAATTGGAGTCTTCCCTTTCACATTTATGCTGATACTTTAGATGATGTAATTGGTGTAGTATTAGGGCAAGAAAATGAGGATGGGGGTAAATATGCCATATATTTTATTAGCAAAAACCTAACATCTGTTGAGAGAAACTATATGACAACAAAAAAAAGAATTCTTGGCTATGGTTCATGCCATCAAAAAGTTTCATCATTATATTTGTTGGTTTTTTTTTCTTGTAAACCAGGTTGGTCTCCTATTCTACTTATGGAGTAGCCAACTCCAATCAAGGGCAGCTCGGAGGACCTAGACCAACTGACAAGATTCAGTCAAAGACTGAGATCTTCTGCACTTTAGGCTCTACATAACTAGGGCGGGTATACCCACACAATGCCTTAAAGAAGACCAGACATTGCTTTTTATAGCAGATAACTCCTGATGTCAAGCGTTGAGGACCTCAAATGGGGCTAGATTCTTAGTAGCTCAACCTTGAAGCAACTAGGAGGCAGGACACAAACTAAACAAAAGATATTCAATGATTTGTACAATAAAAGGTTTCTGAGAGGAACTAGGCCACAAGACATATTAGTGCCTAATCCAGGGTCATGGAGTCACACACAAAAGATGGAATTCATTTGCAAACAGAGCTCAATCAGTGGATCTTGTTTTGTTGATGCCTTGCATCAACTGTCAATGCCTTACATTGACAATCCAAACTCTTGTATCAACTAGACTCTACTTACCAAATCCAACCTACAAACAAGTAATCACTACTATCTGTTCAAAGGATTTAACTGCTTCCTTGAAGTAGACCTATCAACAAACAACACAAACTTGTGAAATACAAGAAGATGAATAAAGACACCTTCTGCCATTCATTCAAATGATTAAAAGCATACAAATGTGGAGACAATCTAATGATGTATGCATGAGAGACAAGCGTCATTCATGTGTTCCTCGTACAAACTGATTGCATTTATAGAGAAATTCAGACTTTACAGCTTATAGACTCAATGTTGACTCAAGAATAAACCCTAGCCTATCTCAGACCAATCCCAGAACTCAGAAAGTGGAACTGAACACCAAGGTTTGGAACCTCTCATCCTGGCCATGAATTCTCCCTCCGGCCAGGGAAATTACATATCATCAAATGACAGGGCAAACCCTAAAACAGTTCACAGCCCAAGTCATCCGATCCACCAGCATATCTGAATATCATTGAATGCTCTGTCAGGTGGAACAGGGAGAATGTCACACAACCAGGTTGAAACAAGCAAGTTCAGGAATGGGCAGCCATGGCAGTCAAACCAGGAAAGTACATTGACCATGCCATCCAAGAAATTTGTAGGTGCAATCATCATGAATCTAGAGGCCACAAATGTAGAATCCATCCGTTTCAACCACCTATCCACCTCAGAGAACCTGTTGCCCTAGTTCTACAATAAATTCCATCTCTACCATACCAACTCGCACCAGCAATCAAGGTTCAGGACCAAATCAAGGCCATCATGCCGATCTACAAAAATCTTCATTGTTGTCACTCTCGAGCCACGGGCCAAGTGACCAACCACATTGAATGCATCCCTGGTTCAATCCATGTCAGCCACAGCTTCCAGCAAACCAATCGGTGTGACACCACAAAATCGGGAAGACAACACGCCAAGAACCCAATGTTTCATCGAGCAAACATACCTTTCGGCAAGACCGGGCACATTCGGCCAAACATCACAACGACAACAATGCCACATCGGCGAGAGATGACAAAATCGGTAGGAGATCATGTCGACACCCCAACAAGAAGAACCATTAGCAAGAGAAAGCAGTGTCGGGAAGACCTCAGGGCGACAGCAAATGATCAGTGAAGAGATACACTGAAAAGCCAATCATATTGGAAACACACCATCTGATTGGGGAGACATCTGGCCAAAGAGAGCATGTTATATCGATTATTGAACATAGTTGATGAGAGATGGAGCGGTCAGGGAGACATCTCCCTGACACATCGAGCAGGGACCACCAAACAAAAGATCTCAAAGAGAGATCACAAAGTCGCCCAGAGATCACAATGAAACCAAAAAGTCATACCGAGAGCATGGCGGGGTCAGCGTAACAAAATGAAGTTGGCCAGACTACAAGACTTCATAGCGAAGAGAAGCCAACTCTTGCCTAGAGGTCTCTGCGCTCGGTGAGATGTCATGGCGAAAAGAAATGTCTCACCAACTGAAAACCTTGGTCAGCAATTCGGCGAACCAGACTAGGAAAGCATTTCACAGTAACCATCAGGTAACTTTTTCATCATGGCCGTTGATTATCAACACATGCATAAAGGAAGTCATATTAGTAGCTCAGCCGTTAACTTGGGAGGACTTCAATGTCGGGGAAAGTCACACCGAGAACCAAAGGGGCCACCATAGTCGGCAACACAAGCCAAGGTCGGGGAGACATCTCGCCAACATAACAAACACTGACTGATAAGAAGGGTCTCAAGGAGACAAAGGAGAGTCGGGGCAGGTGACAAATGAAAAATGGGGCACAAAAAGACATAAGTGGCAAGTGCACTGGCCAGGTAGGTCAAAGAACAAAAAGATGAGCGAAAAGGGAACTAGACTGAGGTGGAGCCATAACCAAGAAAGAGAAGGAGTCGGAGCCGGAGCGGAGGAGAAAAAGGAACAAAAGAGATCGAGACTGAAAACCATCCTGCTCCCGCCTCCACAAAAGATCACGGAGGCAGAGGGGGAACTGACACGAGACAGAGAAGCCGCGGGGTTGGGAGCAGGACAAAACCCGAAACAAGAAACTTGAAAAAGGTTCCAAAAAAGATTCCCATTCCGATCCCGCGCCCGCCAAAGGAAACCAAAAACAAAGACAATCGAAGACGCGAAGTCGGGGCTGAAATGGAACCCGAAAGAGAAACCAAAGGCCAAAATCCAGATTCTGATTCCATTCTGGTTCCGCCCCCGCCAGACAAAGAAAAACACAAGGCAAAGAAGAAAAGAAAGATCTGGCCATCCAAGACATGAACCCTTGGCACGCTGAGCTCAACCTTGGTGGGAGCCCATTTACCCCACGTGCCAAAATGATAGAAAATTCCCAAGCTAAAGATTCAGCAGGAAAATCAAAGGCAAACAACTGGAAAATGAGAGAACCAAAATAGGCACTAACAATATTATAGGATATAAAGTTATGTAGTTTATATAGATCACTCAGCTGTAAAATATTCAATGAATAAACCTGTAGTTAATGGTCGAATAATGAGATGGTTATTACTCCTTCATGAGTTTAATGTGACAATACTTGAAAAGCTAAGGAAATTTAATGAGGTGGCAGACTTTTTATCTCGAATCAAACAAGAAGAGGGTGATCAAGCACTTGTACAAGATGAGTTCCCAGATGAAAATTTGTTTTCCATCTCTATAAAGGTTCCTTGGTTTGTTGATATTGCCAACTATTTAGCTACTTCTGAAGTATCTCCTAAATTTACATCAAAACAAAGGAAGTGACTTATTCGAGAGTGTGCACCATTTAAATGGATTAATGTGATTTTATTTCGTTGTGGACTTGATATGATTTTGAGAATATGTGTCAAGGTTGATGAAACTTATAGTATTCTGAGGGCCTATCACAATGATCCTTTTGGGGGTCATTACTCTATAAAAAGAACTTCTCATAAAATTTTAGGTGCTGGATATTATTGGCCTTCAATGCATAAAGATGTTAAAAATTATGTTCGTCGTTGCAATGAATGTGAAAGAGTAGGAAGACCAATTGCTTCTATAGAAATGCCTTTGCAGCATCAGGTAACTTTGGAACCATTTGAAAAATGGGGGTTAGATTTTATCAACCCCATAGATCCTTCCTCTCAAGGGAAAGAATACATATTAGTTTGTACCAATTATCTGACGAAATGGGAAGAAATTCAAGATTTACGAGTTGCTAGAGAAGAACAAGTTGCTAATTTTCTCTATAATAAATTTTTTCTTTGATTTCGAGCCACTTGAACTATCATTATAGATCAGGGACCCCAATTTATGTCCAACGTTCTCCTAGAATTTACGGACCATTTTCAGGTGAGTTATAAGAAGTCATCCCCTTATCACCCTCAAGCAAATGGTCAAGTAGAATTGACTAATAGGGAGTTAGAAAACATACTGACAAAAACTGTCTCTTCAGGAAGAAGATATTGGGCTAGGAAATTGCCTGAAGCTGTTTGGGCATACAATACATGGAAATCTACAACTGGATTCAATCCTTATGAGCTTTTTTGGGAAGAAACCTCTTCTTCCCATTAAATTTGAACTTCAAACCCTACGTACAGCTATGGAGTTGGGTCTAGATTTGAAACGAGCTCAGATAGAACGAGTTTTACAGTTAAATGAGTTGGATGAGCTTCATTTGGATGTTGTCCATCAAACTGAACTAGTTCAAGATCAACAAAAAGTTTGGCATGCCACATATATTAAAGAGAGAGAATTTCATAATGGTGACTGGGCCTTGCTATTCAATTCAAGATATAAATACCATAAAGGAAAACTCAAAACTCATTGGCTCGGGCCATATGAAATTTCTAAAGTTTTCTCGAATGAAATAGTTTAGCTAAAACCCATTGATGGTGATTTACGAACTCTCTTAGTTAATGGTCATCGCCTACCTATCTACCATAAACCTGTTAATAAAGAAGAATTTACAAAGTTGGTAGAAATGCAAGGAGAGATCCAATGCATTGACTCTACCAAGGTATAGTCTACTTGATTTAATATTTATATGTTATCTAAAAAAAAAGAAAAAAAAAGAAAAAAATTGAAAATTGATGAAAAGTTGTAATAAAAAGACATGTGTACCAAATTTTGTTTTCAAAGCATTTTTCCTAAATTTTTGGACTTAACATGTGTTTTCATTTTGCAAGAACTCCCATAAAGGAATAACAACTTCTAGAGCACCATTCCAAGATGCTCTGGAACTTGATGATTCAGCTAGCCAGTGCTTCAGAACTTGACGGTCTGAACGCCCGATGCTCCAGAACCTACTCTTCAGCCTACCATGTCGGAAGGATGTTCTCGCAGAATGATATAACTCCTAAAGTTCAAGTTAATTGGTGTTTGTCATTTTCTTCTTTCCGGCTGCATCTTTCGATGATGCTCCAAAACTTTCCTTTGGTTGCTGCTCCAGTTGCATCTTTCAATGATCCTCCAGAACTTTCATTTGGTTACTGCTCCGACTGCATCTTTTGACGATGCTCCAGAACTTTCATTTGCTTGTTGCTTCGGCTGCATATTTCGATGATTCTCAAGAACTTTCATTTGGTTGTTGCTCTGGCTGCATCTTTCGACGATGCTCTGAAACTTACATTTGGTTACCATTTCGACTGCATCTTTTGGAGATGCTCCAGAAATTTAACCACTTTCTTTGTTCTGAATGCATGCTTTACACGTGCTCCAGAACTTATTCAGTTTTCATTCCACCACCTCCTTTCTAAAAATAAAAAATTTCAAATCTTCCTCGATGCTTTGATTATCGTACATTGGTACACACGCCTTCTTTTTCCATTATAAATAAAAGCCACCGTAATAGATTGTTTTCATTAATGACTTCATCATCTATGAGCTTCCTCATTCATGTCATAATAACTATACCATCACCTCAGCCAATACCCTTGCATCATCCCATCAAATCGGTAGAGGTATAAGTTCTTCAAGCGATCATGAAATGGAAGTAAGTACAAATTTTTGCTTTAAATAAGTAGTTATTTTAGAATAAAATATGATTGATTGGCAAGATTTTCCTTTCCCAATTTAGTAAATTGAGCCACTTAGTGATTAACTGTTAAGTACGCTACTCTTTTTTCAGCCCTTCATGCAAATTCAAATTATTACATAGCAAGCTCCGAGCAAGAGTAGAGTAAATAATTACAGTCCAATCATATTTTCAAAAATATCAGTGCACAAGTCTCTCACATTATTGAATTTTCAGCAAGATGGTGGAGACAAGGTAAAAATGGGTGGTACAAAAAATAAATATGAGTCGGCTTCTACAAAAAATTTGTTGGGGTTAAGTAACATCTCTCGGCTATTTGAAGAAGTGGGTTGGTTGGATTTTCTCAGGCAGTTTGAAGGGTATAATGAAAAGTTGGTGAATGCATTTTCAGAAAATTATTCTAATGGTCAGGTGATTCTGCATGGGAAATTTTTCAAGGTGAGTTAAAAAATTGTCTCTTCTATTTCAGGGTTAGAAAATTATGGTATTAAAATATCGGAAACAACACAAACCACATATCAAAAATTATCAAAATTGTTTCTTAGAAAGGGAGACCCTCAACCCATGATAGTTGTCAGTACTAGGGGAAAAAATAAGGGGTTTCAACAAGCTTCTATATTAGAACCCTGGGGTACTGTTGTTGCATGGATTATTAGATATTTTACTTGTGAAGGTCAGCTCACTACTGTGGTAGGACCAGTATTCTGCATGTTGATACATTTGTAGCATGGGAAGGAAAACCCTACTCTAAGGGTTAATTTGCCTCATTTCTTGAATGATTCTATTAATTCTTCAATAGAAAGATATAAAACTGGTTTAGGGCCATTAAAACATTATGGGTTAATTCAATTGATTTGTAAATATCACTTTCGTAAGAAACCTAGAAGCAAATGGGAAATTTTTTTTGTGGAAATTTGATAAGCCTACATCAGAAAGAAAGTTAGAATTAGGAGAATCTTAAAAACAAGATGCTTCACCTTCCGGAGCAACTTCCCCCGAAGACCCTAAGGCTCCTAAAGCCCAAATTCCTACCATTTTTGGTGAGGAAGTGCCATAATTTAGAAATGATGAGTTTGAAAGAAAACCTTGGAAACTGAGGAGTCAATTCACCAATCCTTAGAAAAAGAAATGTTTGTTGAAGAAGTACATTTTCATTTGGTGTTTGAAGAAGAAGATGTAGAACAAGAAAAATAGGAAACATAAAGGGGACAATCTCCACTTCCTATGGAGCTTGATGACAGTATGTTAGGAAATTTGTCTCTAGTTATCAATAAAACTGTTGAAATAGTTGAAACTGAAAATATTAATATAGAATTAGAAAAATCGAAATTAGAGATGGAAGGGTTAAAAAGTCAATTGCATGAAAATAAGGAAAAGATGGAATTGCAAGCAGAGGAAATAATGGTGTATAAGATTGTAATAAATAAAAGGGATCAAGAAATTCAAGATTTAAAGTTAAAAATGTGGGGAAAAGATACATCTATTAGTGAGCTGCAAATACAAATTTAGAATTATAATGAGCAAAATAGGATACACAAAGATGGATTAAATAAAGAAATTCAGAATTTAAAGGGAAATTTTATGCTCATGTTTTTAGCCTTTGAAGAAGAAAAGAAAAGACAGAAGGAAGAATTAGATGCTTCTCTTAGTAAGATTATAGAATTAGAGCAGGACTTGGAAGTAAGCATAGGTAAACCAATGATGGAGTCCAAAAAAGTTCAAACCGAAGTAACAGTAACTGAATGGTCCCAAATTCATATTCCTTCATTATTAATGAAATGGATGGAATGGTGCTATTTCCTAAGGAATGCACAAATTGAAAATAATAGTTTGAAAATGGAAATGGTGTTATTAAGGGAAGCATTTCATAAAGCTTATAAGGGGAAACAAGATGCATGTCAAATAGCTGAATTTCTTTTATCCTCTAGAAGACCATCAAGATTGTATTCAATGTTTTCAATGAACAATGTTTTAGATGGAAATTGCCTAGAATTTACAATGACCAACCTCATGAACCTAATGATAAAGAATTTGTTAAAAAAATTGCAAACTCAAAGCCTGAAGAGAAACATATGCTCTGTGAATTCTTTAAACATGATCTTTTGTTAGAAAAGCATACTAATTTTTTTGTTAATCTTTTTGTGGGGGAAGTGCAATTAAGATCTCTATTGTCTACTATGCAGAATCAAATCCATTGGCAAGAACGTAATAAGGAATATGTTCAAGCAGAGAAAAGTATAGGACTTCAAATGAGATCTCCAAATAGTAGACCGACAAATTTCAAGAAAACATTTGTAGCTCTTTTGTTGGATGAGAAAATGAAGGAGAGGTATGATGATAGCCTTCGAGTTTGTTATAATCATTTCATAGAATAGGGGTAGAAATTGGTTGGCAAAGCTTGGCACACATGTGAAGAGAGATACACTCCATTACTTATATATCTAAAGAAAAGAGAGGTGATCTCTCCTCTTAGCATTAGATGGTCCTTCAAAAGAGCAGATGCCTTGGCCAAAATTTTAGATCTCAGAACAAAATGGATAGGAATGAGGCACAAACCTCCTTTATTGCTATATCCAGCCCCTACTTTTCATTTTAATATAGATCAAGATGATAGAATTTTCAATGAATGGAAAGGGGGAGTTTCTTTTTATAGAGGTTTCCACAATTCCCCTGTAAACTTTGATGTTATAGCAAAAGATAAGTATGATATTAGTGCAAACTATGAATAAGGGAATAGAGGGTAGAGTTATAATCAAGGGACAAGAGGACTTGCCAAGAATTAGGAAGGGGAGGAAATGATGAGGTAAAAATAACCTCATCATGATAATACCATAAAGACCTGGTTCATACATGCAAATCTCTATCCTCTGCCAATTAATTAAATTTTAGGAGAAATAATTGTTTAATTTTTAGTGAGAAATTGTATAAAATTTATTTCTTTTGATTTCTTGAAGTATTTTGCCAATACATATTTGATGGGTTATTTTAAGTGTTTTGTAGATAATAATCGGTCAATCAAAGTTGCAGATTGAAGCATCCAGCCAAGACGTGCTCCAGAACAGGCTAAAGATATATGTTGGAAATATGCTCTAGAACTTTAGGGTGATGGACTGAGGATATAGTTGCTTTTAAAGTTGTTATTTCTGTTATCTTTTGAGTTAAAGACTTTATGGCTCAACTCGAGCCTCTTAAATACTATGTAATAGGTTTTTAAAGACATACGAGTTATCCATAGATCTATTTTAGATATTTTAATGGTTGTCCATACCATCTAAAATATAGGATGTAGTTACAGTTTGTCCATAAAAGATATGATGTCTAGAAGTATGATATACAATGAAAATGTAATGTTATACTATCAGAATGTTTTCAAAGTTTATGAATAAAGAGATTGTTATCTAAAAATTATGAGTTATGAGTTATGGATGATAACTATGATTGATAGAAGTGTTTCTAAAATAGATGTGAATGTGAGCTGAGAATGAATGTGGTAACCCATGAGTTGGCCACTCGATGGGAGTAGATAAGTGTTTTCTTTTATTATGACGTTGTTTTATAGAGAATTATTAAATTTAATGTTATGAAATTTTAGTTATGAAGTATCTATTGCTTTTCACTTCCGTAGTTTTTGTTATTAACTATTAGAATCTTTTATTGTTAAGAAAACATTTTATGGATTGCTATAAGTTTTTCTGCTTTTATAATTTTTTCAACTTCTTAGTTTAGTCATTTATGTTCTTTTTAATTTAGTTATTATGCTTTCTAAATTAATTTTCTTACGTTTTCAGTTCAAACATTTCCTATTTTCTTAGGAATAAACTGCTTTACAGTTTTTTAGTTAGATAGTTTGAAGTTAGAATTAATATTAAGTTGTTCTTAAAAATTAGAAAACTTGAGGGAGATACTCCAGACTTCTTCTTTTGCAAATTGTCTTGAACACTGCTCGGTCAACAAATTCAATATTATATTCTAAAGTAATGGGAACTAATGACAACCTATCACATTAGGAGTTCAGTGAGCATGAGTAAGTTCAAATTCATTAGGGTCATTTCCAAAAGCATAGCTTAACACATCCACTAATGACTTCAAGGACATCTAAAGCTTACCAAAGCATATATCCATGATTGTAATGCAATTTTTAGACTCTAAACAAGGTAATTTGCTAATTACACTACGCCACAATATGAAAATGAAGTGTTTTAAATGCAATTTTGAAGTTAATCAATGCATGAAATGAACCAAATGAAGCTAGGTGCAATAAAATGAATGAAACATAAAGTCTGAAAATAGAAACATAAATGTAATAATAGCAAACTGAAACAAATAAATAGAGTTTTTAATGCTGGAAAATGTAGTTTCAGATCTAACATGGGACTAAATCGCCCAAAGGGGCGTATGAGTCCCAGTTAGGTTTTTTTAGGGGTTCAAATGTTGATAAAAAATCAACATAGAATACCAAAAAATTAGGCAAAACTACATGTACTAGGACTAAATCAACCAGAGGGGCATATGAGTCCCAAATTAGGGTTTTTGCAAAAAATTCAAAAAATTCTAAGTGAATGTTAGGCTTTTTGGTTTGTATGATGTCTCGACTAAGTGCAATTATAGTTTTCAAATGAAATTTAATGATGCAAGAGGCAAAAATGCAACCTATATGCACTTTCACTAATGCAATATTTAGAAACCCTAGATGCAAATTAACTAATGCAAAACCTAATGCAAAGTTAATGCAAGCTAGATCTAGGACTATGATGCACTCCAAATAAAAAATAATGTTTTCTAAAAGCTAGGTTCACCAAAATGAGACCTAAAAAGTTGTAGTGGTATGTAATTTTTTAGGACACACACAACCACCAATTTTCTACAAGTTTCACTCAAGGAAACCCTAGAGATCTCAATCCAATGATAGAATGAGGGATAGAGATGTGCAATAAGGTTTCCTAGGGTGTGATTAAAGAATAAAGAGGGGTTCACCACCAAGCTAGGTCTTGGAAAGACAAGAAATGTAAAATATATGCAAAACCTAACTATATGACCTAGATTATGAAATTGAAATGCAGAATAAAAGACTAAGAAAGTACAAAGATGCAACTAGAAACTAAAGAGGCTTGAATGAAGGTCAAAAATCCTAGTAATGTTGAATTTAATGCCCATTGGGACTCAAATGCTAGTAGGGGTGATTTAGTCCCAGTTTAGGGTTTTAGGCTGAAACTGAAATATGGAACTGCTGAATCAGGATCTAGAGATTTTTTTTGAAAATATGTATATTGGGACTCATACACCACAAGTGGAAATTTCCAGTATCAGGGTTGATCTGAAACCATGAGATCCTTTAGCGATTTCTTGTAGCATACCTCCTGCCAAATCTCTGAGTCTGAATCACTGAATTCTGCTTTGTAAGTGACTTTCTGTGATCTTGCAAGTAAGGTGAAAACTTTTCTCCAATCTTACTCTGCAATGAATCTTTAACTAAAATCTACAAATCACACATCAAAGAGAGGGGAAAATTTTGTTTTTTTAGTGGATACGGGTTTGCCTTGGTGAAACCTCATTTTGGTAATCAAACCTTGAAATGAATAGAAATAGAATGGAGGAATGATGAATGAACAAATATGAAATGTTGCAACTAACCAAACCCTTGAACAAAAGGCTTCAATCTTGTGAGTAATGGATAGCACGAATGTGGATCTTGACTCTTTCTTGAATGATATGTATCTTGACTTGAATGCTTGCTTGAATCATGAAACCCTACATCACAAATGTTAGCTCAAAAATAAACATGATGCATGATGACTTTGACATGATGTTTGATACTTGAATAATGCTCCAAAATGCTTGATAATCACTCTTGAATACTCTTGAATGCTCTATAATTCTCTCACTTGAAGGCTCATAAGATCACTTGAATCGCTAGGAGAAAATATATGAAAAGACCTTGTATTTATACTTGTTTATGCCGAATTTCTAGAAATTACAACACTACAAGCCAACATCAAATCTAAGAGAATTAATCTCACCAAGAATTTGAATTTAAATTAGGTCCAAGCTAAGTGGGACTTATATGCCAGTTGGGGCATATGAGTCCTATTAGGCTAAGCTTGGGACACATTTTTCAAGAAATGCTTAGTTTAATGTGAAATTCATATTTAGGCCCCGAAACTTAGGTGGGGCCCATACGCCCAAGGTGGCGTATGAGTCCCAGATCACTAAACTTGGGCCATACAATCCAAAATCATTAAATTTTGATTGGTCACTTGATATGTGTCGAGATTATCCTCAGAAAGATGAATTAGTTAAGGCTTGTGGATGCAAAATAAGATCAATTAAGGCATAGAAGCCAAATTTTAGCAGGGAGGGTTCCAACAAGTGTGAAAATGTAAAGGGCTACATTTTTCTACACTACACACTGATTATTGTTTTCTCTCACAATATATCCATAAATCAACAACAAAATTAAATCGCTTTCATATTTAAAAATATACACTTATATTTGATTCAACTACTCACTTACTTTATTCTAAATCAAGTAAATATTGTACGAAACAATGTGCATGTACTCAATCCTTTGGTGTGAATGAATGAATGAAAGAATTTTAATGACATCCACAAGACCAAGCAGTCTAGGAACCCAAGATACCAACACTAACAAGTTTTCAAGTTCTTTTTGATGATGACTCCTCTATTATGAATCTTGATCAAGAAGTTTGAAGTCTTGTGAAGTCTTGCCTCCTTCAATAGCTCATTTAGACTACCCACCTTCAAATTTTCTTCGAATTGAATATGATATCCTCATATGTTGCACAATCAAAGATGAAGTTTTGCTCGATTTCCTACCCCTTATTGTGAATTACACCTTACATTGCTTAATTAGGTGTTTGGGCCCTCTAGAGAAGTTTACTTTCATATGCTATCTTTAGAGTGAATGAGAGAAGTTTAGTTTCATACGCTATCTTAAAATATTTTAGTGAAGCCCCACAAGCCATCGCTTCTTTCTTCTTTTTTAGTCATACACACATCATTATCTTGTCGTTCTAAGGCGACTTGAAAGAAAAGTATGGACCTCCACTAGCAGAAATCCTTTACCTTAAACATCAGATGGTCCATCTACTCCAGATAAGAGAAAAGCTAGAGAGAAAATTAATGTTTTCATGGCCAAATCAATAGTTGTTGTCTATGTGCTAAGCCAAAAATTCCCTAAGCTCTACATGGCAAAAAACAAAGACGTCACACAAGAAGATGGATTTTTACACCCACCTACCAATGTCTCCATTTTAACATAGTGATTATGTTTTATGTGGAGAAATAGAAAGAAAGAAAAAGAAATGGTATAGTTCATGTCTGACCTCTCCAAGATAACTATTATATATCTCCATTATCATAGCGAAGCTAGAGAAAAAAGAAAATCATGGAAAAATCAATAGCATTGTTGTCTATGTGCCTGGCAAAACAAAACTAAGTGTAAGAAGAGGTAGAGACGTCACATCTTGCAGTTTGAGGGAAGTTTATTTGTTTGGGTACGACCAAGAAATAAGACTTTGACATCCACCTACCAAAGTCACCATTATCACAGTCATTATTATGTCTGGTGTGGAACAACAAAAAGAAAGAGGAAAATGTTGGTGTATGTCTCACATCTCCAAAATAACTATCATATATCTCCATCTTCATCTCCATCTCCATCCATCTATTACAAATCAAATATTTGATTCCAATTGTGTTACTTTCTTTTTAACATGTCAACTAAAATTATTCTATTGTTCCTTGATAGCAGCTGACTTGTGAGAAAACTCCAAGACCCATGTGTAGAGCTAAATTAGGTTGGAAGCTCTTGATTTTCAGCGACATTCACCATTTGTCCCAAAGGAAACAGTATAATCCTGCTCTTGATTTTCAGTGTCATTCACCATCTCTCCCAAAGGAAACAATATAAGTGGATATATGATAGTTCTAAAAGTAGTGTACAAAAGAAAAGCTCACATAATGGCAAAAATTTGGGTAACATTCTAGTCATTCCACAGGTTCCATCCTCACCAAATGATTTCTGCTTTGGTGCCCACTCTTCTAATTCAACATCCACCACAGTATGTACTAAAGAAAGCCAGAACCCAAAAATTTCATGCGATTTGTCTTTTATTAGAAGAAAAAAGAGATGTAGAGCATTCTTAAAATATAATTTCACATTGTCAAAGTATTGTGTACTCTATGCTATGTGTGGATGGTGAAAATCTGCAAATGGCTAAAACTAACACACACACATTAGCATGATTAGCACTTTAAAACATAGCAAATTATCAAGCATCCATATGAGATATTGAATCATGCTAAATAAACAAAGTGATAAAATACCAAAAAGACTAAGCATGCTCAAACCTATCCCATAGTGGATTGGTGCTTCTATGGAAAGAAGCCCTTTCCCAATCCTTTGCTAAGCTAAATGATAAAACTGCCTTGAAGATGATATGGATGGACAAAATTAGTTCTCAATTGAAGAGAGTGAATTTGCATAAGATTTGTGGATCCTAAGATGAAGAATGAAGCCTCTATTTAAAGATTCTCAAGTTGAAATAATACTTATGAGAGAAATGTGGGATAAAGATTGGACCAATGAGATGAGGACACTTGTCATCTTGTCATAGGTTGAGGAATGAGCACATTTTGGTCAATGTGCCAAAGAGGGGGAGATTCAAATTTGAATTTGAGAGTTAAATGATAACTTTGACCTTTGTAAGAGACATGTAAGACCCATTAAATTCATTGTTGGATGTACATTTCAACTTGCTTTTGAATTCAAATTTGAGGGAATATTCCTCAAAGATGCCATGTTGATGGAAAATGCTGATTTTATAAATGAATTAAAATGATTTATTGGTGCAAGTGGGAAAAGCTAGAGGATGTGATGGGTGGTTAGATTAGGTTAATCAGGGTTAGATTAACTTAATGATGATTAGATGCTTTGACCCATTTGACTTGAATATTTTGATTTATTTAAATCAAAAAGGGATGAAAGGTGATTTTAGACTTAATTAAATAAAGGATTGATTTATTTAATCAAGGAGGGTGATGTCAGGATCAAATTTGATTTATTTAATATAAGTTGGTTACTTTAGGAGATTGATAAATAAACTTGATTTATTTAAGATGAATGGATGAATATGACCTAATAAAATGCATGATGCTAATTTTGCATGTCTACATTTTTCCCCTCTTTGAAGCAATGTACTTGTTGTGTTTGTTCAAAGAATAAGCTTGCCACGATCAAAATTCAAAATTTTTATGATTTTTTCATTTGCCCTAGTGGAAAGTACACTAGTTCATTTCCCCCTCGAGAGATCAAGCGAAAAGATTCTATTTGAAGGTTGATCTCGCGATAAAGAGGTTCAAACTAGATGGTTATGGATGATGATGCAAATGAGATAGTTTTAAGTTGCTTAGAATAACAAATCTATATTATCTTAAACAACTTAAAATGATGATATGATGTGATGATGGATGAGATGGATGATGCAATATGCTATGATTATGCAAATATATGATTTATGCAGATGCTTAGACTAACAAATCTATATTATGATGATGATGTAAATGCAATGCATGTGAAATGATTGATGTATGATATGAATGATATGTGGCATGCTGACGATTTGTGGATGCAAGATGGATGCAAGATGGATGCATGATGGATACATTGGTGATGATGATTAACTATTCATGATGTGATGTTAGTGCAGAAAAGAAATCAAGTGATGACAAGAGGATCCAACAAGTTCATGATCTGACGAGACTTTATTAGAGATGATGATGATGATGATAGATGATGATTTTCTTATCAAGGATTGGGATTTTAAAAGGGCTACTTACCTTATGTTTGATTACACATGTAGATACGATGCATCAAGATATAAAGAACCAGGATGGCGTTGTACCTAGTGTGATGGACTTTGACTCAAAAAATAGATAGGAGTATTCTTGTTCACACTTGACATATGGAAACCTTGATAGGACGTACCTAACAAAGCAAGTATTCGCCAAGTTATATTAGAAGAACATCCAACAACCACATCAGACAAAAGATAATGATCGTTGCCCTATTCCTATCTCTCTAAATCCTTCATTTGGATATCATCGAGAGGTCCTTGGAATGAGCACAATGAGATGAATCAAAAGAAGAGATCAAGTACACAAACAAGCCAATGTTCTTCATACCTCTAGCCAAAGGGATTTGTTTTGATAGGATAAGAATCCAAGGTGATATCCAAATGATGCCCATTGTCGGAACGATATATCCTAGGACATGCATTGTATAGGATGATGATAGTTTGATAAGTTGATTGATAGGCTATTGATATAAGGTTGATTGACATGTTTGAAAATGATCAAGATTTTGATTTTACATTTAACGATTTGTTCCTTTGATTTTGATTTTGCATTTGAAGATTGCTTTTTTGCTGATTGTTGTGGTTGTTTCAGTTTGTTTTGCCAAAGGGTGAGTGTGATGATTGATTTATTATGGATGATTGATTATTGTGGGTGAAAGCGAGATGGGACAGATGGATTTTTGGGTTTTTGAATGTTTTTGCTCTTTTGAAATGTTTTGAGGTTGTTTTTGGTATTTTCAATATTTTACAAATGTTTTGATTTTTTATTTTTCAAATGTTTTGGGTTTTTCTGAGATTTTATGAATGTTTTTGGATTTTGTGTTTTTTGAATGTTTTTGGATTTTTTGATGTTTTGAGAATGTTTTGTTTGGATTTTTTATTTTTTTGGATGTTTTTGGATTTTTCGCATGATTTTGACATTTTGGATATGGACATGTGTGATGATATCAGTGCTCTATTTGGAATTTTGTTGAAGACCAAGCTAAGGTTGACTGATTGAATCGATGGATTGATGATGATGATGACATTGTTGAGGATACACAACAATGTAAGGATTTGATTGATCGGGATTGATAATGATAACATTGCTGAGGATGCACAACAATACAAGGATACTGTTAAGCAACACAAGGATATTCTGAGATGATGATTTTTAATTGGATTTGATTGATCATGAATGATAAAGCTTGATTTGGAACAAAAGTTGTTTGAATGATTTGATGTGATGTTGACATGCAAATTAATGTGACTGATATTGATTGTTGTTTGAATGATTTGATGTGATGTTGACATGCAAATTAATGTGACTGATATTGATTGTTTTGATTGATGTTTGATGTTCGATGAAGCTTGATAAGGAGAATCTTCTTGTCAAAATATGCCATGGGCTAGTGATTTGGATTCTGGATCACAAATGCTTTGACCAGTTTGGTTTCACATTTGCCAATGTTTGGATCGCCACATAAGTTGGAGGATATAGACCAAGATTTATTCTCAAAGGAAGATGTGCATATCTTCCCCCCAATGTCTAGTAATGTATGGAATACCATGGGTGGATGCTTGGATAGGTGTATGGATGGATGGATAGGAATTATCTTGTGATAAGATAAGGTGTTTGAATGGAGGAATGCTTCATTGGATAATGCTTCATGGCTCAGATAATGCTGGATAGGATAGGATCAATGAAAATGACCCATGTCAAGATGTTTACCATAAGCAAGCATAAAGTGTGCAACAAAGTTTCATCAAGATCAAGATAACTTGGATGATGGATGCAAATGGATAAATAATGGATTTGATAAATGGTTCATGGATTTATTATGGCTAAGATGGATGGAATGATGGCTTTATTATGGATGGGATGAGATGATTTCTCCTGGAGTGGCGCACACAGATGCTCAATTCTACACATGATGCATGTTTTCCAGGTTTTCATCATGGTCTTACCCAAAGCGCCACTGTAGTGGTTTTCACTAGAGGACAATTTTTCTCTTTATTGTTTTCAATCCTTTTCTTGATTTTTTTTTGAATTTTTAAGCTCATGTTGTATCACAAGGTGTTGCTGATGTAGATGCCCCTGTCATAATATTCCATCGATATCTTTCTTGAAGAATTTGATTTGCTAAAACACGTGCACTTGAATATAAATTTTGAGATTCCTGATCTGCTTTATTGATATTAGGGTTAACTTTGTCTCTGTGTGTACATTGTGATAAAGTGCCTTCTAAATCCTTATGATGAAGGGTCGTTGCCAATACATGGTCAATTTGAGAATTGGATATCATGCGTGGAGGCGTGGATGGAGTGTGTTTAGGGATAAGAGATGGATTGGTTGATAGTTTGGAACCTTTGACTCTCCAAACTTGGGAAGATGAGCAATGATGGGTGGATACAAAAGTGTGCATGGAATTAGGAGCAACTACTTGATACACTTTGTACGTCACTCAAAAAGCTTGTTTTTGCTTTTGTGGACATCTGTGATGGATACTTTTCCCTTTTTTACTTTTCCCTATAGTTTCTTTGACTGATGGAGTTTGATAAGGATGATCTTGCTTTGTATTCTTTGGTATCCATTTGTATTTGATTTTTCCATTATGCTTTCCAGCTTCTTTTTCTTTGATAATGTTCTTCGTACTTTAATTCAATTCTTCCTTTTGACATTGGTCCCAATTCATGGATGGGGTGATGGGTGGATGAAGATTCGTGATGTGGCTGGTTGTAGTATTGACACTAGTTTCATCATAAGGACTCTTTGTGCTCCCTATGTTGATGTTTGCTTGAGACGAAGTTGCCCCTAGTATGGTGGTAGTAGTACCTTCATGCTTTGATTCCGCCTGTGCTAAGAACTCTTGTTTAGAATGCATTATTTGATAAATGACCACTATAGATGACGTTATTTCCATTTGTTGCTCTCCTAACTCTGGATTATACTATTCTATCTGACTTGTTTCCTTGAGCGGATAATGTTGGATATCCACATACATGATGTCTTCAGTCTAGATTTTGATATATCTGATCCTAATGTTGACAACTTTGTTTGGCTATAGGAATCAATAACCTGCTCATTTTGTGTAATAATATTAGGAGTAAAGGAATCCTATTATGAATGAAGATAATCTATGTGTCCATCCATAGAAAGCATCTCATGGGTAGATGGAGGAGTATGTGCTTCTTGCATAGATAGGAGAGTGTCCATTAGATCATTGTAGTATCTTGGGGATACAAATTCTTGATTTTGAATGATTGCGGAGTTGCTTTCGACGTGCTTTGGATCAAGTTCTTGACATGGGTCAGTTTCAAAGGATGGATTGCTTACAAAGGGTTCTTGGATGTCATCATTAGGAATGGGAAGTGGTTCAATATCTTCAAGTGTTGAGTTTAGGGTTCCTTCAGTATTTGTAGCCATAAGGTCAAAGGGGGTCAACATGTCTTGGAAAGGACCACTACTAGACTTTGGTGAAAGATGTTGATCATGCTTTGGAATGAATTCTTGAGATATGTCCTCTAACTCATAAGGTGATGTAGAGACATTTTCAACATGATCATAGTTCAACGGATCATGCATTATGTCAATAGGATCAAATAATCCTAACACTCCTTGAAATAGATCACTAAAAAGTGGCTCTTGATGTATGGTGAGTTGATCATTGGATGGGGTGGAAACATCTTCAAGGTGCTCATCGATGGAGAGATCTTGATCATTGTTTTCAACAATTGTGGTGAAGAGATTGTGAATGTCTTCAACCATAGCGTCAAGTGATGTTGACATTTCTTGAATTGGGTCATGGCTGAGTATTGTTGGTGGATTTTGATCATGATTGAAAAGTGACTCTTGATGTATGTTGATTTGATCTTCGGATGAGGTAAAAACATCTTTATCGATGTATAGATTTTGATCATTGTTTTCAACAATTGTGGTGGGGAGATTGTGGATGCTATCACTAGTGGTTGAATTTTCATCGTTATCCCCAATAGTTATCATTTTTCATGTTTTTGCTTGTGTTTGTTGGGTAGCTTGAGAGGCTTGTTTCACTTGTTGAGGTTTTGTTGCTTGTTGCATGGCTAGATATTGTTGGATGGCCTTTTGGTAGGCCTGGTGAGCTTTTAGCGCAATGTTATATTGTCTTGCTGTGTTTGGTTTTTGTGGTAATGGTGGTACATTCAAAATCTTGTTGGATGTAGTAACAAGTGTTTGAGATACGCTCAGAGCAATCATGGTAGTGAGGGGTTGAGATGTGATGGGTGTGAGAGTGGTGGTTGGAATGATTGAACGGATAGTGATGGTTGGAATGACTGAGGTGATAGGTCCTTGGGGGACCGTATTTTGATTTTTCAGGATTGATGTTTTCATTTGATTAGATACCATCTGTTGGTGTGATGTCGATGGTATATTCAAAGGATTTGATGTGATGGGTTGATTGGTGTTAGGTGGATTGATTTGGATGGAGTGATTAGTGCTAGGTAAAGGGGGAAGGACTAAACCAAGGAATGATGTTGATATGGGGAATGGTGGTGGAGATGTCTCTTGGCACAATTACTCAACTATTTTGGTAAGTGTAGCAATTTGATCTTGCCAAATTTGATCTTGATTTCGATCTTGACTCCCTTGTTATTGTTGATTTGGTTTTTTTTCAACCGAATTTGGGATGCATACTTGTGGTTTTTCAACGGGATCATGGACAAATTGATTTTGGAAAATGTTCTAACTTGGGATGATGTTCAGATTTGGCATGATAGGGGTAAATTGAACATTGTTGATGTTGGGAATCACATTGCCTTGATTTAGGTAACTTTGATTTTGCATGGTGCTACCTTGACTTGGACTAATGCATGGAGCTGTTAACATCTTGTTTGGACTCTAAACAACATTTGTGTGATTCGCAAACATATTTATCCCAAAGTTTTCTAGATTCATGTTTGGTAAAGTTGTACTTGGTACATTCACTTTTGGAATGTATGGATTTGGTGAGATGACGTTGTTCGTTTGAAGGCTCATGCATTGGGTGTTTTGTTGATGGATTTGTAGGTTTGAATTTAGATCTACCATCAGGAAATGTGTTCCAATCTTTGATTTGGGCATTCTCACACTTGTTGTTCCATTGACATTTGTAGAAGGTAATGATCCCATGTATGGATTGTATAAGTGTGAGTTTTGATAATCAATCAACATTGTAAGGCTTTGAAAGTTCAAATTATTTGGATTACTCATGGTGTATGGATCAAGTTTGTATTCCATGTTCTTCTTGTGTTTTGACCTTGTTGCAAAAGTGACCTCTAGGGTTCTTAGGACCAATGACGAGATGAAGGTTGAAAGGGGTGAATGATATGAGTGTTGAATGTTTAGGAACTTTGGATCAATGCTAGACTTAGGGTTTGATTTTGATTGGTTTGATTTGGATAATGAACTTGTAAACCCTAAGATGTTAGATGTGATCTTAGGATGAATTTGTTCAAAGGGGTGCTAGTTTAATTAAATGTATGAGAAAGGATGCATTCTCATACACCTAACTAAACAAGGTGATTTTGATTTTGATGATTTACCCAAGTCTAGAATGATGTTTCTAAAGATCTAAAGTTGTTTGGGGGATGAGGATGATAAATTTTTGGGGTGGATGAAGTGTTTGATTGGATCCTAAATGAACCCAAGAAGGACTTGTTTATGAGACCAAGATAGTGAAGAACATGCATTTCTCTAAAAGTAATTCAAAATCAAAAGATCAATGTTTGCATAAAACCATACAACCCAAAAGATGCCAAGCACATATGCAAGGTCCAATTGAATTAATCTTTGCTTAATGGATTATTTTTACCACAGAAAAACTCTTGATTAGATTTTAAATCTAGATGTCTAATGTCTCAACTTTCCCCTTATCCCACAAAGTGTATTATGTGGAAACCAAGGAAATTTGAGGCAAGAGTTACCTATTGTTGACCTTAGTAGGAGAAAATTGAGATGAAATCCAAATGTTTAGAAACCTCTAAGGATATGAATCCCAAGGGAAAGCACTAACATGTGAATTTTTTCAAGGATATTTGCTTCTCCTAAAGGGTTTGAGATTTGATGCTCATGTTGAATGTTGGTTTTCCAATGTTTTCGATCAAAGCACTGTGTTTTCAAACTGACTCACAAGCAATATAACATCCTAGCTCAATTGGTATGTTTTTCTTGGTGGGATTGCCTCATGCCCTTCGTAGTAGAAGAGATGATTTTACATGCAACCAAGGAAAAAATATAAAGGTATGTTAAGAATGAAGTCTTAACCTCTATATTTTAACCAAGATCAGACATGGCAAGTAACTTCTTGGAATCTAAGTTCCAATGCACCACTTTGATAAACTAGGTGAATGAGTCAATAGGCCACTACAAACAAGGGTTTTATTTCAGACTTTCCATTTGTGGAGATTGACCCATACGACAAGAGTCCCCTTTTAAATCCATTTTGTCGAAATCAACTGCGTGATATTGGTGTTTACTCCAATACCCACATTTATATCCCAGTTGGAAATACTCTTGGCTTTAGAGTGTTACTGGTTGATTCATTCCCTTGGGTGAGTACATTTTCCCCAAGGCAGCCCTCTAGGATAAACAAAAGTGAATAAAGAACAATATTCTTAACTCGATCAATCTTTGTTGGAAACAAAGAGAGATAATATATGCAATAATGCCCCCACTCACACTCGCACAAGATGTTCAATTTTAAACTCAAAATGAAGTGTGGATGGGCAATTACTTACGCAATTTAATGTCACCAAAATCCTTTTGATTCTCAAGATCTCCGTGAGGCGCGAGAGAAGCGCATACGTCTTTTGATGATATTACTTTGTGTAAATAATTACAAAACAATAGACACACATTCATTTTATCCTTCAAAGCAATGATTTGATTCATTTTAAGCACCGAAGGAAAGATGAAGATTTGATTGTTCAATTTGTTAATCTCAAACGAAATCTAGTCAATGTTGCCTAAAGTTCATTTTAACCTCTTTGCAATGAAAATTGAAAGCTTTTGAAGTGTTCATTTTAAAGCCCAAAGAAAAAGTGTGAGTTGATTTAAAACAGAAAACAAAGTTGTAGACGAAAGCCTTAAGCATTTAAAAATGCTTTTGGGTTTCAAGTTTGATGCTTAGATCTTTAATTCCAATCTTTCATTTGCTTTCGCTTGATTCGAATGTTTGATTTCGACGTCAAGATTCACCTTTACCTTTTTCCTTTGTTCTCCTTCGTTGTTTTCCTATAAACAAAGAGACAATTATGTGAGTTCTTTATGATGAAACTAACTCAATAATAAATGTCAATATATTTTCAATTTGTACCTTCTTTCATATCCATGACATGATGGCCAATATTAAAAGATTTTACCTTTGATCAAAATGTGTGGTCCAATGAAAAGACATGACTAAATCAAAGTTACACATAAGATTTTTTTTTTAATTTTGGAAATCAAGCCAATAATAAAAAATGGAGCCAAAAGTCACTTTTAAATGTTAGAAGTCCAATAGATGATAAGCATGAAAGGATGACGGTTGTCTATTACAAAAAAAAAGTGCCCCAATCAAAGTAGAAATAGTAGTATTAATGAAATATAAATGGCCATGATAAAAAAAAAAATTGCTCTATGCCCAATCAATCTTTAGCAACCGATATTAATGACAATAAGACCTTTCCCACTTTTCACAACCAATTTGTTTGACAATGTTACTATTTGACATGACAACGTTTATCTTATTTGAATATATGGAGACAACTTTTCCGCCCCTATCATCAGTTTTGCAATAAAAAAATATTAATCATCTCATCTAATGGTTGCAAACAATGGGCAGCAAGAACGTAGGTACCATCAGGTGGGTGGAAAGCTTTATGGAAAATTAAGAAACAGGAAGAGTGGTAGGAACTATTAATGAAAAATGATATGAAAGGCCTGGCTACACCATGAAATATGAAATATAGAGTAAAACACCATGGTTGGTATCGACATGCTGTCACATCTTTTGACTAAATGTATGCTCATTGATTTTTTCACTTCTCCAATTTGGTGAGCGCCAGATTCTGAGTGTGCCAATAAAGAATAACAGTTAAAGGTTCAAGATGTTATTAAGGTTTTTTTTTAAAATATTGATGTATTATTCAAAACCACATGAATAAAAATCCTTTTCAGTGTTATGTTGTCCATGCCCAAACGATTAACAATGTTCTCCTTAGAAGTCTAGTTTTCCACAACCAATGTTTGAATCCTACAAAAGAAATCATAAAAAGAAAAAAAATATCATGCACACAAGGCTAAGCTTCCTAATATTCGTGCTCTAGTAGTCAAATGATAAAGAAGGCACATAATGACCAACTTCAAATGTAGAGATATGAGAAAGATTTGATCTAATTGGTTTGGAAGAGGTCAGTGTTCTAATCCATCTAATGAGTTTGATGAGTCTTGAATAGAGCTATGCTATCGAGCCATGTGATAGAGAAATACACCAAAAATGTGAACCTTAAAACTTTCATTACTTCAAACAATGACTTTGACCTCTCAAAAACCCTGAAAAGGAAAATGCAATTGGTGGCACAAAATTTGCAATAGGTGATAGTAAATTCCTAACATTTTATTGTGTCACTGCAAATTTGTGAGGTTAGTGTTCTCCTACAAAGATACGAGAGACTTTTGTTTAACATAACAAAACTTTATGAGTACGTAGATTCCAATAGCATCATAAAAGAAACTAGAACAACGCAGTTGAAGTGAATTCTTTTACACGTAAGTGCAGCCAAATCTTGCGCAAGATATGTAAATGAATGCAAACTTCTAGACATTTATTGCTTTAGAATATTTCTGATAAACAAAAGCAACAGTGATAGAAATTCATTGATATTAATGGTAGAAGCAGTGAATTATAAAGTTAACACAATTATCTGATGGTGCCATATCATACGATGGATGCTGCAATATGATTGACCATGATCTTCACTGTAATACACCAACTGTATAGGAGAAAATTTATTTGATTGTGAATGATACAAAAATGTAGACTTTCTGGAAAAGATACTTACCAACCTTTAATAAAAATAGCAGAGTACTTTCACAGCCTATCATTTAAGACATCTAATATTTCTTCAAGGCAAACTATGAATGAGTGGATGGCCATTGATGGCTTTGAGTCTACCTGTTGGGAGATTTTGAAAAAGGTACCCACTAACTAATCCAGAAAGTCCAATAAGTATGATAATTTTGACTAAGCCCTGTTTACAAGACACATGAAATTACACAACTACTTGCTCATGGTGAGGTAAATGAAAAACCCAATCCATTATCTTATGGTGCCATAATGATTCAAGATTAAAAAAAGAAATCCTAATCTACAAAAGGAGCACCCTTGTTAGGCGTTGGAGTTACAGCTGCGCTAATCAACAAGTATGCAAAAATATCAAAAAAATCTAGATGAGGCGCCTGTACTATCTTTTCAAAACAAAAGAGTCCCCTCATGGAATGATATGACTAAAGGATATTTGGATGGATCAAAGGTGTAGGTATTGGATAGGAAAATCAACAAATAAAAAGTGGTCGACTTCCTTGAGACAGTCAGCTAAAAGAAAAATTATGACATGATGTAAATGCAGGGACCATATGGAAAATTCCAACAGCATAAACACGAGCCACCATTGTGGTCAAATTTTATACTACTGTGTCAATTTTATTCCCATCAATCATACAGATAAGATGCAGCAGCATATAATATCAACACAAGATTATCCAATTTGAAAGATAGATAAAACATAACAGCATATAGAGGGGTTTCCAGTGACTTGATCACTTCACTATTAACACAAAAAGTGTTGGGTGGAAATCAAAGAGTGCTGGATGAAAAACAGAAGACACAAATGTGCTTTTTGACCATATGTAAGAATATGCAAAAAACTAATCTATTGTCAGTTTATATTTCCTATCCAACAAAAACCATTATGACTTGAGGGTATGTGCAGGATCATCATGGAAAAAATAGGCCCTTAAGTGGCAAAATTTTTAGAAAAATCAGTGTTAGACAACTTGACATAAAAATTTGAATAAGTTATCTATATTATTTCAAAAATATCGAAGAACAAAATTTGTAGAAAATTGAATGTAGTTTCTAAACTACTATGTTTATTTAAAAATAAATAAAATCTATTTGGTGAAAATTTGAAATTTCAATGCAGTAGTACTTAAATTTTAGGAAAAAATAAGAAGTAGGTGTCCATCTGACCACCTTAAACATAATAAAACGATAATATATTTTTATAATATTTTATATATAAGTAGAGGACTCATGTCCGGATGTGATGCATACTTTTTTGTAATTTTTTTCTAAGTAAATAATTAATTATGAATTTTTTATTACAACTTTTTAAAAATATAAAAACTTGTATGTCTGACCACCTTAACTTGGTCAAAACTTTATGAAATTTAATTTTTCTTTTTTTAATCCTATAATATGTGAAGCATAGAATGTGACACATGTTTTAGATTAAAAAAATGTGATATCATTTGAAAGTTATAGACTTTTTTCAATTAGCCTATTGATTAGGACTTTAGTCATAATTCTAATAGAAAATGAATAATAATAATTTATTAAATTCAAATTAAAGCATAATTTATATTGGTGGAAAGCTAAGAATCTCCTCTAAAAACCCTTTTCATTTCATTAATTTTGGGTAAAAAAGAAGTCGTCAGCCACATACCCTACAAATACCCATAATATTGCCACTTTTTGGCCCATCATGATCTTGCACATACCCTTGAGAAAACATCTTCAGGAGACTAATTTAGAGTTAATATTTTCAAATGATACTAATCAAATGCCCTCCTAGCGCCATTATTGTGGATGGTGAAAATCTGCAAATGGCTAAAACTAACACACACACATTAGCATGATTATCACTTTAAAACATAGAAAATTATCAAGCATCCATATGAGATATTGAATCATGCTAAATAAACAAAGTGATAAAATACCAAAAAGACTAAGCATGCTCAAACCTATCCCATAGTGGATTGGTGCTTCTATGGAAAGAAGCCCTTTCCCAATCCTTTGCTAAGCTAAATGATAAAATTGCCTTGAAGATGATATGGATGGACAAAATTAGTTCTCAATTGAAGAGAGTGACTTTACATAAGATTTTTGGATCCTAAGATGAAGAATGAAGCCTCTATTTAAAGATTCTCAAGTTGAAAGAATGCTTATGAGAGAGAAATTTGGGATAAATATTGGACCAATGAGATGAGGACACTTGTCATCTTGTCATAGGTTGAGGAATGAGCACATTTTGGTCAATGTGCCAAAGAGGGGGAGATTCAAATTTGAATTTGAGAGTTAAATGCTAACTTTGACCTTTGTAAGAGACATGTAAGACCCATTAAATTCCTTGTTGGATGTACATTTCAACTTGCTTTTGAATTCAATTTTGAGGGAATATTCCTCAAAGATGCCATGTTGATGGAAAATACTGATTTTATAAATGAATTAAAATGATTTATTGGTGCAAGTGGGAAAAGTTAGAGGATGTGATGGGTGGTTAGATTAGGTTAATCAGGGTTAGATTAACTTAATGATGAGTAGATGCTTTGACCCATTTGAATTGAATATTTTGATTTATTTAAATTAAAAAGGGATGAAAGGTGATTTTAGACTTAATTAAATAAAGGATTGATTTATTTAATCAAGGAGGGTGATGTCAGGATCAAATTTGATTTATTTAATATAAGTTGGTGACTTTAGGAGATTGATAAATAAACTTGATTTATTCAAGATGAATGGATGAATATGACCTAATCAAATGCATGATGCTAGTTTTGCATGTCTACACTATGAATGGCTAAATCAAACAAGTGCCTACAAATATATGTTTTATTATTGTACACATATTTTATATTAATGCTTATTGTTTTCAGTGTCCACTAATAGAATCCCTCTACCATAAACATCAGATGATCCATTCTAATCCCAATAAGATTAAGGCTAGAAATAAAATTAATGTTTTCATGACCAAGTGAATAACATTGTTGTCTGTGCTAAGCCCAAAATAGCATAGGTTTTACATGTTGGCTTCTAAACGTATACGTGGAAAAACAAAAAAAACTGGAAGCAGAGGCAACAACGTCACATCTTTGTTTAGGTACGGCCAAGAAGATGGATATTCAAACCCACCTACAAACATCACCATTATCACACAGTCATTATGTCTGGTGTGGAAAAATAGAAAGAAATGGTTTAATGTGTCTTTCATATATCTCCATCTCCATCTCCATCCATCTATTACAAATCAAAGATCTGATTGCAAGTGTGTTATTTACTTTTTCTACAAGTCAACTAAAATGATTCTAGAACTGAACATATTATAATGTTTCTACTGTTCCCTGACAGTAATTATTTGCTTCCTTTGTTAATTTTTCGTTGGTGAGACAACAAGTGAACTGCTAGGGTGAAGACATATTTGAAGCTGCTTTCCCATCCATGAACATCGACACACTATGATTATGCTCTTGATTTTCGTTTGAAAGTATAAATGAGTGTATATGAGCGGATCTACGATGATCTTTAGGTGTAAATTACTATTGACTATTTGATGGTTATTTTATTTTATATTTAAATATAATATCAATCAATCAGTGATGTTTTTCAAATTTTGGACTTTTTGGAGGTAGTTTTTGGTATAGGATTTATGATTATGGAGGACGATATTTTATTTTTAGCAAGAGACACACTGTGTTAGGTTCCTAACAATAATTATTGCTCGATAGAGTAGTTGTTACATAATTTGATTTCAAATAATCATGTGCCTATTATAATGTATGTTGTCCTATTTATAGATGCAGATTGACATTAAAAAATGATTATAAAAAAAGCAAGCAATATGTTAATAAATCAAGTAAATTAAAGAAATAAATGATATGTGTCATAATATGATATATGGGGACATTTTTGCAATCAAGTTTTAGGGCAATAGG
>VDFB02358134.1:213890330-213934497 GCA_007258455.2 Sequoia sempervirens
TTCCCACTTGCTACTATAATTAAATAATTATGTCAATTGTTTAATTAGTCATTTTATCTTTTTCTACCATGAATTAATTAAATTTTATTTAATTAATGACTTGCCTTTTTCTCCCACTTTTTGAATTAAATTTCTATTTAACAAAAAAGATAACTTGCCTTTTTCGTCTAAGATTTAAATAATGTTTCGATTATTTAACTCGCCACTTTCCTTTTCGAACTAAATGATTCTTTAGAATTATTTAATTCCTTTGCCAGTCTTATTTCTATCATGTCCTATCTCATTTAATTTCACCGTTGATTGAGATTAAAATCATCTAATATTGGTCGTTCATTCAAACTTTTGTTTTCTATAAAAGGCACTTACATTTTCCATTTTTAGGATCCATAATTTACACTGAGACAATTATCTTCAAAATTGTGCTATCATAACCTAAGGATATTGTTGCATACTCACAATCTAAGGGAAATTGAGCATTCAAAGCAAAATGGAGAAGGCCAATGGAGGTAATGAATTTATGGTATGAATATTTTGTAATTTTCCTTAGTTTATGCTTATATGTTCTTCATTGCTATATTAGGGATTTAAGGTTCATATTGGCATGTTATATGATCTTAACCTCAAATTTTCTTGATTATAGGAAACACCAAAATATTATCTGGGTACCCATTAGTTTTTGCATGAAACAAGTAAATTTTTTAAAAATAAAATCAGAAGGGTTGTGTTTGCATTGTTGGCTAACAAAATTTACCCTTTTTTCAAAAATTCATAACTTGAGCATATGGTGTCCATTTTTTCAAAAACATTAGATTGTCAAAAAGATGATTTCATTGTCTACACAGATCTGAGGTCAATTTTTTTCATGGAGGAAGATGTGAAAATTAATCCTTGTATGCAATCTTTCCATTTTGAATACTTTATGTTTTCATTTTATCTTTGATTTTTGCATGTTTTACATGTTCTCTTTTTACAATCTTGGGGTATTTTAATAAATGAACTTCAATAAAATTCCATCAGGGGGGATTCTTGCATAATAATTTGATTAGAGTGTAGTCACTTGGCATGCACTTTGATCCCATCTTCATATTGATGACAACTCACATGATTTGTATCTGGATTCTGTAGTTTCTTTTGGCCATAATCTTTCTCATAACTTGACACATTTTGGTTCACATCAATTCATGCCTCAGATTGAGAACCTATGGTTAGTGATCTTGAATTGAATCAAATTCTCATCAGGTCACATCTGAATTTGACGGCCATTCATTTTATGGTTATGTGTCATAAAAAAATGGTCCCTTGACATTTTTGTGGCCTTTTAGGTCTTGTTTCATGGTGTTGGAACTATATTGCTTTGATTTTATGTTGTAACATGGCTTGAACATGCTTATTTAGGTATTAAAATTCAAAGAATGACATCTTGTGAAGGTGTTGTGAAGTTTTGTAAGACATTTCTACATTCTTCTAGACTCTATTTAATGCATTTCACCTAAAAATCACCTTTTCATCACTAAACAAGTCCTATTTTGAAGTGTTGTAAAGTCTTGTAACAAACTTTCACACTTTTCTAGGCATATTTTTACTATTTACACCTTTCTCATGATTTATTTTGTCTCTTTATGCCCTCATAAGTTGTAATTAAGTGTATTTTTGCATATTATCCTGACAAACAACATTAAATACAACATATTTCCTGACACCTATTTTTAGGTCCTAGGTGGGACCCATTCCCCATGGGTGGCGAATACCCCTTGGCCCCAAATTCAAAATATTTCAAAATTTCTTTCTGGATTTTATTCAAAAATACTTGGTGTCAGCCTGTGATGAGGTATGAATGGATACTAAGGCACAATAATTGTATAAATAAGTGTTTTTCATCTTATTTTACATCCTCCAACATTCACAAGAAATCTCAAGCATTCAAGCATTTTACATCAACAATTCAAGCACTATTCAAGCACTTTGAAGCTCCCATTAACATTACTTCAGACTTGCATCATCAAGGGTTAGGTAAGTTAATAACACTTGCATGTTATTAGTTTATCTTTCTCTTTCATTTCATTATCTTTTCAAGGGTTTAATTACCGAAAGTGGAGTTTGACCAAGGAAAACCCCTATCCACTAACCCTAATCTTTTTTCCCCTATTGCATGTTTGTTTTCAACCCTTTGTATGCAGATTTGATAGGTTATTAGGTGTTGAAGATTGATTTCCAAGTCAACATTAGTCAATTTCAAGCTTGGAGAGAGTTATTTGTCCATTTTTTGCATAACTGACTTCAACAACCTGACAAGCAAACTTTTCCAGATCTGGTGTTGTAGAGTTGTTTCTTGATTTTTCAAAACTTTGGGAGATGACTGATTTTCCACCTATGGAAAATGAGTCCCACCTTAGGACTGAAAAATATGAATTTTGTCAAATTCCAGATTTTAACAAACAAAAACCAGCTCCCAACACTTTTTCACTAGTAGGACTAATTCGCCACCCTGGGCGAATGAGTCCCACTGTGGAAAATCAGTAATTTCCATCAGCATTCAGAACACTCTAGATTCATCACAATTCATCTAGGTGCACTTAGATTCATCCCTATACTTTTTGTTTTGCAGTATTTCTTCATTTACATAGTTGTTTGCATATCACAATGTTTTTTCAAACATAGCTTAAATTGCACTTTTGCATCTATTTCCATTCATCTAGGTCAATCAATTGCATTTAGTTAAGTCCATTTACATTAAAAAAAAATTCACACATCCTAATTTGAGTGAATCATTAGCATTTTTGGCCCTATCTCTCTCCTTTTAGGTGAAAAACCCTAGAAGTGCAAGCGTAGCATTTGGGTCCCAAAAATCAATGTTTCATTTTGGTGAACCTGACTTTTGAACACTTTGATTTTCTGATTGCATTAAAATATTGCATCTTAGTTTCCATTTGAATTAGCATTCAATTAGTACATTGATTTTTTATTGCATTTTAGGACTTTTTATTTTGCATTAATGAAAACTTCTTTTAGATTTCATTTTCGCATTACATCTCATTGAAAAAAGTAAAAAATTTGCATTCTACATCTGTACTTGCATTCTGTAGAGCATTTAAATCATCCATAGTTTTTTTTAAATCACCAAAAAATTGCATACTGGGACTCATTCACCACCCAGGGCGAATTGGTCCCTCTGTACTTTTTTATCAGCATTTCTAGCATTTTTCCTACATTTCTATTTTTTGTAGTTTGTTCTTTGTTATAGTTAGTAGAATCTCTATTATTTGCATTTCAGAGCTCTTAGATTAGCTTGCATTTTCATTCACCCATCCTTTGTGGTACTTGTATGAGTGTTTGGTGCCCTGTTGATAATACTTTAGTGAGAAGAAGTTCTAGACTCATGGCATCCCACGATAGCACTTTTGTTGTGGACCTTGGGATCTCATGAGCTCCTACTCCTAGTATGGACACTGGTACATTAGGCCCTGAAAAATACCACTTCTATGCCTTCACCTTTCCATCCAATGAATTTTTACAACCAAAACAAATCTCTTCTGCAAGAAAAGGTCATTAATATTCATGAGGACTTTGCACATTTACAACAAGACTTGTCCCTTGAATTTTTTTCCCAAACTACCATACCTACCATTGAGAACCTTCATCGCCTAATTGAAAGTGATGATGGCTTGCACCTGCTAAAGAAAATTGCTGAGATTCACAATAAACATGCCTCTTCTAATACCAATCTGCAAACATTTTCGTAAGCCAAGGACAATCTCAAGTTCCCCCCCTTCAACCGTAGCATCTATACCAACTTATACAAATCTGCAAGTCACTACAACTATGCAACATGTTAGTTATATGGATCCTTCCTTTGCAATTCCACCTAACATTCCTACCTCTCTTGTGGCATCACAACTCCCTTCCACCACCTTCACACCCCTTAGTATTCCTTTCACTTCCTCTCACACCCCTTACACTCCACCATTTTCTCTCCCATCTCGCCCTACATACCCCGACCCTATTCTTACACAACTCCTTACCACTGTTTCTTCCATGAAACATCAACTTTCCACCATCAGTCAAGGTAAAACTACTCCACCCACATATCATGTCTGTAGTAGCCCCTTATCCTTAGAAATCTTACATACCCTGATGCCACAAGGGATATAAATGCCTTAGTTTGAGAAATACGGAGGAAAAGGAGATCCTATCAACCATGTTAATGCTTACACAACTTTATGTAGTGATTTTGTCCTTGATGAGAGACTTTTAGCCAAACTTTTTCTAAGAACCTTGAAAGACACTGTATTAGAATGGTTTTCCAACTTTCCTAATCATTCCATTTGTTCCTTCAATGAACTTGTGGATGCTTTCATAAGTAATTTCCAAGTTCACATGACACCTAGGAAAACAATGGTTGACCTCATGCGATGTAGACAAAACACAAATGAAAAAGTCACATATTTTATTTCACGATACCAATCCTTGTATGCTCAAATAGATGTCAAGATTCCTAATGCACATCTGCAAAAGATGTTCATTGAAAACTTGCACACAAATCTTTAGGATAAGTTAACCATGCATGATGAAATTCCCTTCATTTATGCATTTATGCACAACATTGTGTGAATATCATAACTTGGTTTCAAGTCGTGATTCGAAATCCACTTCCCACTGAGCTGAAAAACCTGAACAAAACAATCAAAACAACAATAACAATCAAAACTTTCACAGACCAAATAGAGGCTTTTTACAGTTTAATTTTCCTCCTCAACAACAACCACAAACAACCCAACAAGTTCAAAATTCAATGGCCGCTATTAAGGCATCCATGCCTTAACCTTATGGAGATCCAAAAAGACAATTCACTCCTTTACTTGATACCCTTCATAATACAATGAACCAATTAATTCAAAAATGCATGCTCACGTTGCCACCTGTTAGACCACTTGATCTAAACCAACCATTACCACCCAATTTCAAGCCTAATTCTTATTGTCATTTTCATCACCAGAATGGACATGACACTGAATATTGTAAGTGTCTAAAACATTTAGTTCAAGACCTCATTGATTCATGCCATTTTTCCATCGAGGGTGTTAATGATCAAGTCAATAAGTCCATTGCACCCCCTTACCAAAATTTACAAATTTTCACCAATCCTATGCCTAAACATACTACCTCATTTGTCAAGGCTAGTGAACCTTCAAAGACTGATGTAATGACTATTGATACAAATAGTGAACAACATGATACAAATCCTATTGTTACCCAAGTTAGTTCTATGGATAACCTTGTGGCTACGATAGACGTTATCCCTCGTAAGGGCCAAACCACTAAATTGCTTGATTTTACTTTTTTTGCTAAAGAAATACTCCAAAAGCTTCCTGATGGTCCTCTCTACATGGCCGGAAGAATCTATGATAATCCCACTAATGGGATATAAATAGATCCTGCTTGTGGTGAGAATTGGATCACATAAGAGTTTCTGGTATTACATGAACTATATCAAGATGATTATAATAAACCCATTTCATGGATTAAGACACATAATGGTTTTGCATTCCCTATGATTGGATCAATCGTTCTACCTTTACAAATAGGACCTAAGACTTTGGATGTGACATTTTCCATTGTTCCACAATCTGACCAATTTCGTTTGTGGCTAGGCCTCCCTTGGCTTTGCTCAATGAAAGTGGTCCCTTTAGTTGTTCATAAGTGTTTGAAGTTTCCACATAGAAATGAGGTATTCACCGTACATCATAGTGGCTTTCATCATGTATCTTCCAAAGGTAACTTTTCATTATAAGCCTTTTCGCCTGAACCCATGGAACCTATCACACCTCGAAAGGACTTATTTTACATAGCATATCAAAAATTCAAAGCCAAGAAAATTTCTCAATTGTCTCTTCATGGTATGTACATGTCTACTTCTGCACCTCCTATCATAGATGAAACCATGCTTCAACCTGAGTCAAACATTGAAAAAACCATACAACCTACTAAACAATCACCTCTTGACACTCCCCAGCTATCGTTTAAACGACCAAGAGCAATTGAAACAAACCCTACTTAGCATCCTTGAATTAAACAAGTGTATAAAGCCAAAGAGAAAGTGGTTGATCCATCCTCTTTAGTTTCTTTTTTTCTTCCCCTTCGAAAGTAGAAGAACCTCTAATGAATCACTCCGCTCTTACACCTCAACAACTCCAAAATAGAATTAAAAAGAACTACGGTGCTAGGGAATGTAGGCGTCGTCGTCGTCTCCTTACTCATCAATCTCACATAGAAGAAGATAAAGACAATCAATCTTTATCTTTGACAAAAACAATAGATGACCACCCTCCCTCTCCTAACCTGGCACAAGATAGTCTAGTCCAACAATCACAACAAATTGAACATCAACCTTTTCTTTTGATACATCCATCTTTAGAAATTACCCTTCGTCCCCTTGTTGTCATTAATCTTGATGATGACGATGATGATGCAGAGATTTCCAAAATAGATGAAGAAATACAAAATAATTTAAACTCTTTATTTTCCTCCACAATGAGCTTAGATGAAAGATCATCTCCACTAAGTGAAGAGCTTGGTGCGACTTCTAGTTTGGCACTTGCAATTATTCGTTTGGACAGTCAACCACCCTCACATTACACTGAAAATGATTGGGAGGTGGATGACTTGTTAGATAGTTGACTTGCATTCACCTAAATATCCTTTTTTATTTTATCTTTTTCTTTGTCTTTTATGTGCGTATCGTGTTCCCTTGTATCATGCATTTGATATTTTCTCTCTTCGTACACTTCTATTTGTCACTCTATTCTTCTATTTGTTCTACATTATTTTTTTCTTTTGTTTTTTGTTCTTTATTTGAGGATGACACAAAGCGTAGAGATGCCCTATGTCTCTTCCATGTTGACCCAAAAGGTCCTTGTATTTTTCTCTTTTTTTTGTGTTTTCCTTTTAGGGATGATGCAAAGCATTGAGATGCCCTATGTCTCTTCCATGTTGACCCAATCAATCCCTTTTTCTTTTGTTTTCCTTTTAGGGATGATGCAAGGAATTGAGACCAAAATGTCTCCTTCATGTTGACCCAAAAGCTTTCTCATTTTCTTTTTCCTTTTCTTTTTCTTTCTTTTCGCTTGTGTTTTCTTTTTGGGGACGATGCAAGGCATTGAGACTGCAATGTATCTTCCATGTTGATCCAAAATGGATTTTCTTTTTCCTTGGTTTTTTCTCTCTTTGTGTCATTCTTCCAGTTCTATGTGCTTTGGGGAATGATGACAGTTTTGAGCTCTTTCATAAAAACATTGCAGCAACGAGCATATTGACCCCAAATCCATAGATCCCTTATGTGTTTGGTGTGTTTTCTTTTCTGGGGGGCATTTCCCTTTCTTTTCATTTTCCTTGAAATGACGCAGCCTAGCTTTGAAACATATGGCTTGGCATAGGCCTTTTTGAGTTGGCTCTCATGTCTTGTTTTTCATTTTCTTTCTTTCTCTACTTTAAAGAAATTTCTCACAAAATGATGTGTAGTAATTCCTTTAAAGTGGGGGGCATACATTACCACTATTTCATTTGCATTCTTAGTTCCTAGTGTAGCCTTTTCATTTGCGTGGTGCGTTTGTCACTTTATGGATGACATTGGGTGTGATGTCCTTCATAAGTGTGATCTATCTTAGCATATTACATTCCTCTTGGTGGCCTGATGCGACACACTACATACCCTAAGTTGTGAATATACTATACTTTGATTGGTCCTCTCTTGGAGACATTAGACACAATGTTCCCTAAGTGACTAACCTTGTTTGAACTAAACAAGACTCCTTTGAACATCTTTTAGATTTTTTTCATTTTTTCCACCTTGCATAATGCAGCTTGCATCACTGTGGTACCCTTGTCTTTTTTATCATTTATTTTGCTTTGTGGCACCTTGTTAAAGTTATCAATGGGTATAACTTTAATATGGTTTAGCAGGAAGCCCACCTATCGGCATGACTTTTCCCCATAGCCACTTTTGTGTTTGTAAGTGCATACCAACTAGTGTATGTATCTTACTTTTTGGGCCTTCTCACCCCATGGACAACCTGAAGTTCTGTGGCCCCAGAGTGAGTACACATTTTCTTTTTCAAAATAACTAGCCTAGATCTCTTTTCACAACTAGTTGGATTAACGATCGAAGCTTCATCCAATTTTTTTCAACACTTGTGTGTTCCTTTGTTCTTATGTCTAGTTTGTCATGGGATCTTCATCCTGGGGGATTGATCATCCCTCTTGATTGTTGTCATTCCATCTTGCTAACGTAAGTACATTTGAACCCTCCCCTCGATGTTCATGGCTACTTTAGTGAAATTTTAAAGTAGGTTCATCCTCTCACTAAAGTGGGGGCTAAATGTGTCATAGAAAAATGGTCGCTTGGCATTTTCATGGCCTTTTCGGCCCTTTTTCATGGTGTTGGAACTATGTTGCTCTGATTTTATGCTGTAACATGGCTTGAACATGTTTATTTAGGTATTAAAATTCAAACAACGACATCTTGTGAAGGTGTTGTGAAGTTTTGTAAGACATGTCTACATTCTTCTAGACTCTATTTAATGCATTTCACCTAAAAATCACCTTTTCATCACTAAACAAGTCCTATTTTGAAGTGTTGTAAAGTCTTGTAACAAACTTTCACACTTTTCTAGGCATATTTTCACTATTTACACCTTGCTCATGCTTTATTTTGTCTCCCCATGCCCTCGTAAGTTATAATTAAGTGTATTTTTGTATATTATCCTGAAAAACAACATTAAATACAACATATTTCCCGACACATGTTTTTAGGTCCTAGGTGGGACCCATTCGCCATGGGTGGCGAATGAGTCCCCCTTGGCCCCAAATTTAAAATATTTCAAATTTTCTTTCGGGATTTTACTCAAAAACACTTGATGTCAACCTGTGATGAGGTATGAACGGATACTAAGGCACAAGAATTGTATAAATAAGTGTTTTTCATCCTCCAACATTCATAATCAATCTCAAGAATTCAAGCATTTTACATCAACAATTCAAGCACTATTCAAGCAGTTTGAAGTTGCCATTGACATTACTTCAAACTTGCATCATCAAGGGTTAGGTAAGTTGATAGCACTTGCATGTTATTAGTTTATCTTTCTCTTTTATTCCATTATCTTTTCAAGGGTTTAATTACCAAAAGTGGGGTTTGACCAAGGCAAACCCCTATCCACTAACCCTAATCATGTTTCCCCTATTGCATGTTTGCTTGAAGCCTTTTGTATGCATATTTGATAGGTTATTAGATGTTGAAGATTGATTTCCAAGTCAACTAGGTGTTTCAAGTCAACATTAGTCAATTTCAAGCTTGGAGAGAGTTATTTGTCTATTTTCTACAGAACTGACTTCGGCAACCCGACAAGAAGACTTTTCCAAATCTGGTGTTCTAGAGTTGTCTCCTAATCTTTTAGAAATTTTGGAGAGGATTGATTCACTACCTATGGTGAATGAGTCCCACCTTAGGATTGAAAATCTGAATTTTTTTAGATTTTGGATACTAGCAGACAGAAACCAGCTCCTGACACTTTTTCACCAATATGAGGACTAATTCACCACCCTGGGTGAATGAGTACCACTGTGAAAAATTAGTAATATACATTAGCATTTAGAACACTCTAAATTCATCACAATTCATCCAATTGCACTCAGATTCATCCCTATACTTTCTGTTTTGCATTATTTCTTCATTTACATAGTTGTTTGCATATCACAATGTGTTTTCAAACATAACTTAAATTGCACTTTTGCATTCGTTTCCATTCATCTAGGTCAATCAATTGCATTTAGTTAAGTCCATTTACATTAAACAACATTGCACACATCCTAATTTGAGTGAATCATTAGCATTTTTGGCCCTATCTCTCTCCTTTTAGGTGAAAAACCCTAGAAGTGCAAGAGTAGAATTAGGGTCCCAAAAATCAATGTTTTAGGTTAATGTTCTAAAATATTCATGGTACTTTCTCCTATGGATTAGTTTTAGTCATAGTTCAACATCGGCATTGAGATACATAAAGCTTCCAAATTCTTTCATCATATCATTCCCTCTTATGGGGGGAATTTCTTATGTTTCTTTATGATGGATGGTGTACTTTGGGGGTCTTATGGAGTCCTCCATCTTTCATCACTTGGTTGCATTCTCTATTTATTTTGCATTGCATATGTATATAGGTACCTAACATGGCCTTGTAGTTGGGACCCATTCATGCTTTCATGGACCCATCCTTGCATTATTTGCATGTTTCTTATTCTCCCTAAGTTGCACTTAAGAGGAGTTGTTGGTGTAATTAAAAATATTTAACTACACTTTATTAAGTTTACTTATGTCCTAATTAGGTTTTACCTAAGTTAGGGTTTTGCATCTTTCTTTATAAAAGAAATTTATCCCCTCTAATTCATCATTCTCAATAATATTAGTTACACATCTTTTGAAAATTGCTCTTGCATCTTTATTTTTCTCCTTGTAGAAGGATAATCCAAGTTTTGTAGGTGATCTTGGTTTTATAGAGTTGATTGGAAACTCTATCAATTATTGTGAGCACTAGCACTTGCATGGCCTTCAAGCAATTATCAATTTCTCCTTATATGAGATGAGCCAAATGACTTCAGTCTAATAAGGAATGCAAATTTGAGTGGTAAATTACAACATTGTTATTTATCATTCATTTTTATCCATTTTCCTCTACAAGACCTAAGGTACAAAATTTACATCATTATCATCATAGTCTTTTGTGGAGGTGGAAACACTGAAATTGGGTTTGAATGAGGGAAAAATCTATACAACACAACCCTTATTCCCTTGTCTCTCTCTTACAGGTTATAGGTTTGAAGTGGATTAAAGTGGATTGAATATCTCAAAGCATCAAAACCCTAGGACAAGCATTCAAACACCTTCTCTCATTGAATTATGGAAAATTTGATAAATCATAAATTGTCAGACTTTGGATCTAGATTTTCATCATCAAAGGCTTGTAGACCTTGTTTTACCTACACTTTATTTCAATTGGTTTTTAGGTTTCAACCTTGACATCTTTTGACCGCACATAGCAATAGATCAGAAAGATCCTTACCAAGAAAAATTTACCATCGTGTATGAATATTTTTTGAGATACAAAATAGTCAAATAACACAGAACACACTAATGAATAATTCCCAGTTCTTTAAAACTAGAAATTTCCATTGAAAGATTGTTTTTCCTTTGAAACTTCTTATTGCTAGTTCTTAATTTCCAGTTAGTGTTCTTGAACCTTACCAAGCATGACATGATCTTTTGGAGGAAACCAAATGTCTTAACTTTGAAGACAACATCCCTTATTTTTTTTGAGGAAAACATAACAATAAAAAATCCCTTTCCTTGATCTATGTAAAAAAATCATTGACTTCTGCCCAATTTTTGTCTACCCATTTAATCAGAACATTTTTGGTAGCATTAAAGTTCCAAAACTTACCAATAATAGCTCTTTCTTGAAGATCCTTGATCTAATAGTTAAAATATTCCTCCAAGAATGTCACTTGGATGTTTCCTATTAGTCTTTTCTTACTTTTCAAAACCTTGTTATTTTGCTTTACTAGCAACTTTTCAACTTTTTGTTGAAAGTGAGGACTTGGGTTCTCCTTGTTATATGGTTTGACAAGTTTTTTATTAGGATTTTGATACCACAATTTATCTTGGTAAAGGAGGATTGAAGGGGACACTAGAAGGGCTTGGTGTCAAAATGGATATGTTGTTGGGAAAGGTCGTAGGGTTCTTCCCACAATCCCATGTCTTTGAAAATGTGCTTGTGGGTCCCTATGTATAAACATTTTCCAGTCCACCAAACCCTTCCCACAATCCAATGTCTTTGGGGGAGTACTTTCATGCCCCCATCATATACTTTGACCCAACTATTAATGATTCTTTGACCAGTATTTAAATTTCTAGTAGATCCTGCCATTTGGAGCCCCTTGCCATGGCACATTTGTAAATCAAAATTTTGAAATTTTCCCATTAGAGGCTTCTCGCTTTTGTCAAAGGTTTCTCATTGACAATTTAACCTTGTTTACATCCATATAGTTTATTGTTATACACCATCCAATCTTAGAACAATACAAAAAATTATTATATAAACATGTCAAATTTTAGTATTGTTATAATAATTTGTAAAAGAACCAACTTGAATACAATATAATAACTTTTCTTTATTAATTTCAAATTTCTATTTCATCTTCAATTATTTTCATGCATTTTCCTTGTTTCTAAAGAAATAAAGCAATGATTTGATAAATTTTTATTTTGTGTCTATCTTAACAGTGTTTCTCCTTTCTCGTTACATATATTTACTCCCACTACTTCAAAGAAATTTTAACATCTAATAATAAGGAAAAAATCTATTGTTCCTTGGAAAAATCTATTATTCAATCCTTGCTTCTTGAGTTAAAAAATATGACCTGTGAAGAATACATTGATGATAAATCGACAATTGTTTTCATCCTATGAGAATTCTATGCAAAGAGATAGTTCACATTAAATCAAAGTAACCTCATAATCAATGTGAGTTGCATTGAAGAATGATCAATATCTTCTAAGCATAGGTATAATTATTCTCTATTTAAAGATGACTACTTGTTACAGCTAGTTATATATTAAACAAAAATAATATCCTCATAGTCATCTTGATATAATTTCTCCAAGAAGCAATGAGTTGCAAATATTGAATGAAAAACAAAGTTTCAAATTCGATGATCTTTTTTATTTTCAAGTGTGTCTTCCTTCTCATGTTGAACAAGCACAATAAATGTGCAATATTTGTAAATATTCTAGGCTTTCCTTTCCAAGTTATTGACTACAACAAAAGCTATTGTTAATGGTTCAAAATATAGTTATTGCACTTCATCTATGTTACACAAATAAATACAAACTTTAATTGCATAATTATTTATTACCAATTATACTTAGAGGTAATGATTAAAAATCATTGCACTTGGAGCATTAATTTTATAGTCCTCTTCATCATTATTGGAGTCTTATTAACTTTGAATTTATCTTTTGGAATGTTAATGGCACAAAATATAATTATTCATATTTATTGACAATCTATTATATTTCTCAAGTGGACCTCCCCTATTGCCCTAAAACTTGATTGCAAAAATGTCCCCATATATCATATTATGACACATATCATTTATTTCTTTAATTTACTTGATTTATTAACATATTGCTTGCTTTTTTTATAATCATTTTTTAATGTCAATCTGCATCTATAAATAGGACAACATACATTATAATAGGCACATGATTATTTGAAATCAAATTATGTAACAACTACTCTATCGAGCAATAATTATTGTTAGGAACCTAACACAGTGTGTCTCTTGCTAAAAATAAAATATCGTCCTCCATAATCATAAATCCTATACCAAAAACTACCTCCAAAAAGTCCAAAATTTGAAAAACATCACTGATTGATTGATATTATATTTAAATATAAAATAAAATAACCATCAAATAGTCAATAGTAATTTACACCTAAAGATCATCGTAGATCCGCTCATATACACTCATTTATACTTTCAAACGAAAATCAAGAGCATAATCATAGTGTGTCGATGTTCATGGATGGGAAAGCAGCTTCAAATATGTCTTCACCCTAGCAGTTCACTTGTTGTCTCACCAACGAAAAATTAACAAAGGAAGCAAATAATTACTGTCAGGGAACAGTAGAAACATTATAATATGTTCAGTTCTAGAATCATTTTAGTTGACTTGTAGAAAAAGTAAATAACACACTTGCAATCAGATCTTTGATTTGTAATAGATGGATGGAGATGGAGATGGAGATATATGAAAGACACATTAAACCATTTCTTTCTATTTTTCCACACCAGACATAATGACTGTGTGATAATGGTGATGTTTGTAGGTGGGTTTGAATATCCATCTTCTTGGCCGTACCTAAACAAAGATGTGACGTTGTTGCCTCTGCTTCCAGTTTTTTTTGTTTTTCCACGTATACGTTTAGAAGCCAACATGTAAAACCTATGCTATTTTGGGCTTAGCACAGACAACAATGTTATTCACTTGGTCATGAAAACATTAATTTTATTTCTAGCCTTAATCTTATTGGGATTAGAATGGATCATCTGATGTTTATGGTAGAGGGATTCTATTAGTGGACACTGAAAACAATAAGCATTAATATAAAATATGTGTACAATAATAAAACATATATTTGTAGGCACTTGTTTGATTTAGCCATTCATAGTGTAGACATGCAAAACTAGCATCATGCATTTGATTAGGTCATATTCATCCATTCATCTTGAATAAATCAAGTTTATTTATCAATCTCCTAAAGTCACCAACTTATATTAAATAAATCAAATTTGATCCTGACATCACCCTCCTTGATTAAATAAATCAATCCTTTATTTAATTAAGTCTAAAATCACCTTTCATCCCTTTTTAATTTAAATAAATCAAAATATTCAATTCAAATGGGTCAAAGCATCTACTCATCATTAAGTTAATCTAACCCTGATTAACCTAATCTAACCACCCATCACATCCTCTAACTTTTCCCACTTGCACCAATAAATCATTTTAATTCATTTATAAAATCAGTATTTTCCATCAACATGGCATCTTTGAGGAATATTCCCTCAAAATTGAATTCAAAAGCAAGTTGAAATGTACATCCAACAAGGAATTTAATGGGTCTTACATGTCTCTTACAAAGGTCAAAGTTAGCATTTAACTCTCAAATTCAAATTTGAATCTCCCCCTCTTTGGCACATTGACCAAAATGTGCTCATTCCTCAACCTATGACAAGATGACAAGTGTCCTCATCTCATTGGTCCAATATTTATCCCAAATTTCTCTCTCATAAGCATTCTTTCAACTTGAGAATCTTTAAATAGAGGCTTCATTCTTCATCTTAGGATCCAAAAATCTTATGTAAAGTCACTCTCTTCAATTGAGAACTAATTTTGTCCATCCATATCATCTTCAAGGCAATTTTATCATTTAGCTTAGCAAAGGATTGGGAAAGGGCTTCTTTCCATAGAAGCACCAATCCACTATGGGATAGGTTTGAGCATGCTTAGTCTTTTTGGTATTTTATCACTTTGTTTATTTAGCATGATTCAATATCTCATATGGATGCTTGATAATTTTCTATGTTTTAAAGTGATAATCATGCTAATGTGTGTGTGTTAGTTTTAGCCATTTGCAGATTTTCACCATCCACAATAATGGCGCTAGGAGGGCATTTGATTAGTATCATTTGAAAATATTAACTCTAAATTAGTCTCCTGAAGATGTTTTCTCAAGGGTATGTGCAAGATCATGATGGGCCAAAAAGTGGCAATATTATGGGTATTTGTAGGGTATGTGGCTGACGACTTCTTTTTTACCCAAAATTAATGAAATGAAAAGGGTTTTTAGAGGAGATTCTTAGCTTTCCACCAATATAAATTATGCTTTAATTTGAATTTAATAAATTATTATTATTCATTTTCTATTAGAATTATGACTAAAGTCCTAATCAATAGGCTAATTGAAAAAAGTCTATAACTTTCAAATGATATCACATTTTTTTAATCTAAAACATGTGTCACATTCTATGCTTCACATATTATAGGATTAAAAAAAGAAAAATTAAATTTCATAAAGTTTTGACCAAGTTAAGGTGGTCAGACATACAAGTTTTTATATTTTTAAAAAGTTGTAATAAAAAATTCATAATTAATTATTTACTTAGAAAAAAATTACAAAAAAAATATGCATCACATCCGGACATGAGTCCTCTACTTATATATAAAATATTATAAAAATATATTATCATTTTATTATGTTTAGGGTGGTCGATGTTCACCTACTTCTTATTTTTCCTAAAATTTAAGTACCTTGCATTGAAATTTCAAATTTTCACCAAATAGATTTTATTTATTTTAAATAAACATAGTAGTTTAGAAACTACATTCAATTTTCTACAAATTTTGTTCTTCGATATTTTTGAAATAATATAGATAACTTATTCAAATTTTTATGTCAAGTTGTCTAACACTGATTTTTCTAAAAATTTTGCCACTTAAGGGCCTATTTTTTCCATGATGATCCTGCACATACCCTCAAGTCATAATGGTTTTTGTTGGATAGGAAATATAAACTGACAATAGATTAGTTTTTTGCATATTCTTACATATGGTCAAAAAGCACATTTGTGTCTTCTGTTTTTCATCCAGCACTCTTTGATTTCCACCCAACACTTTTTGTGTTAATAGTGAAGTGATCAAGTCACTGGAAACCCCTCTATATGCTGTTATGTTTTATCTATCTTTCAAATTGGATAATCTTGTGTTGATATTATATGCTGCTGCATCTTATCTGTATGATTGATGGGAATAAAATTGACACAGTAGTATAAAATTTGACCACAATGGTGGCTCGTGTTTATGCTGTTGGAATTTTCCATATGGTCCCTGCATTTACATCATGTCATAATTTTTCTTTTAGCTGACTGTCTCAAGGAAGTCGACCACTTTTTATTTGTTGATTTTCCTATCCAATACCTACACCTTTGATCCATCCAAATATCCTTTAGTCATATCATTCCATGAGGGGACTCTTTTGTTTTGAAAAGATAGTACAGGCGCCTCATCTAGATTTTTTTGATATTTTTGCATACTTGTTGATTAGCGCAGCTGTAACTCCAACGCCTAACAAGGGTGCTCCTTTTGTAGATTAGGATTTCTTTTTTTAATCTTGAATCATTATGGCACCATAAGATAATGGATTGGGTTTTTCATTTACCTCACCATGAGCAAGTAGTTGTGTAATTTCATGTGTCTTGTAAACAGGGCTTAGTCAAAATTATCATACTTATTGGACTTTCTGGATTAGTTAGTGGGTACCTTTTTCAAAATCTCCCAACAGGTAGACTCAAAGCCATCAATGGCCATCCACTCATTCATAGTTTGCCTTGAAGAAATATTAGATGTCTTAAATGATAGGCTGTGAAAGTACTCTGCTATTTTTATTAAAGGTTGGTAAGTATCTTTTCCAGAAAGTCTACATTTTTGTATCATTCACAATCAAATAAATTTTCTCCTATACAGTTGGTGTATTACAGTGAAGATCATGGTCAATCATATTGCAGCATCCATCGTATGATATGGCACCATCAGATAATTGTGTTAACTTTATAATTCACTGCTTCTACCATTAATATCAATGAATTTCTATCACTGTTGCTTTTGTTTATCAGAAATATTCTAAAGCAATAAATGTCTAGAAGTTTGCATTCATTTACATATCTTGCGCAAGATTTGGCTGCACTTACGTGTAAAAGAATTCACTTCAACTGCGTTGTTCTAGTTTCTTTTATGATGCTATTGGAATCTACGTACTCATAAAGTTTTGTTATGTTAAACAAAAGTCTCTCGTATCTTTGTAGGAGAACACTAACCTCACAAATTTGCAGTGACACAATAAAATGTTAGGAATTTACTATCACCTATTGCAAATTTTGTGCCACCAATTGCATTTTCCTTTTCAGGGTTTTTGAGAGGTCAAAGTCATTGTTTGAAGTAATGAAAGTTTTAAGGTTCACATTTTTGGTGTATTTCTCTATCACATGGCTCGATAGCATAGCTCTATTCAAGACTCATCAAACTCATTAGATGGATTAGAACACTGACCTCTTCCAAACCAATTAGATCAAATCTTTCTCATATCTCTACATTTGAAGTTGGTCATTATGTGCCTTCTTTATCATTTGACTACTAGAGCACGAATATTAGGAAGCTTAGCCTTGTGTGCATGATATTTTTTTTCTTTTTATGATTTCTTTTGTAGGATTCAAACATTGGTTGTGGAAAACTAGACTTCTAAGGAGAACATTGTTAATCGTTTGGGCATGGACAACATAACACTGAAAAGGATTTTTATTCATGTGGTTTTGAATAATACATCAATATTTTAAAAAAAAACCTTAATAACATCTTGAACCTTTAACTGTTATTCTTTATTGGCACACTCAGAATCTGGCGCTCACCAAATTGGAGAAGTGAAAAAATCAATGAGCATACATTTAGTCAAAAGATGTGACAGCATGTCGATACCAACCATGGTGTTTTACTCTATATTTCATATTTCATGGTGTAGCCAGGCCTTTCATATCATTTTTCATTAATAGTTCCTACCACTCTTCCTGTTTCTTAATTTTCCATAAAGCTTTCCACCCACCTGATGGTACCTACGTTCTTGCTGCCCATTGTTTGCAACCATTAGATGAGATGATTAATATTTTTTTATTGCAAAACTGATGATAGGGGCGGAAAAGTTGTCTCCATATATTCAAATAAGATAAACGTTGTCATGTCAAATAGTAACATTGTCAAACAAATTGGTTGTGAAAAGTGGGAAAGGTCTTATTGTCATTAATATCGGTTGCTAAAGATTGATTGGGCATAGAGCAATTTTTTTTTTTATCATGGCCATTTATATTTCATTAATACTACTATTTCTACTTTGATTGGGGCACTTTTTTTTTGTAATAGACAACCGTCATCCTTTCATGCTTATCATCTATTGGACTTCTAACATTTAAAAGTGACTTTTGGCTCCATTTTTTATTATTGGCTTGATTTCCAAAATTAAAAAAAAAATCTTATGTGTAACTTTGATTTAGTCATGTCTTTTCATTGGACCACACATTTTGATCAAAGGTAAAATCTTTTAATATTGGCCATCATGTCATGGATATGAAAGAAGGTACAAATTGAAAATATATTGACATTTATTATTGAGTTAGTTTCATCATAAAGAACTCACATAATTGTCTCTTTGTTTATAGGAAAACAACGAAGGAGAACAAAGGAAAAAGGTAAAGGTGAATCTTGACGTCGAAATCAAACATTCGAATCAAGCGAAAGCAAATGAAAGATTGGAATTAAAGATCTAAGCATCAAACTTGAAACCCAAAAGCATTTTTAAATGCTTAAGGCTTTCGTCTACAACTTTGTTTTCTGTTTTAAATCAACTCACACTTTTTCTTTGGGCTTTAAAATGAACACTTCAAAAGCTTTCAATTTTCATTGCAAAGAGGTTAAAATGAACTTTAGGCAACATTGACTAGATTTCGTTTGAGATTAACAAATTGAACAATCAAATCTTCATCTTTCCTTCGGTGCTTAAAATGAATCAAATCATTGCTTTGAAGGATAAAATGAATGTGTGTCTATTGTTTTGTAATTATTTACACAAAGTAATATCATCAAAAGACGTATGCGCTTCTCTCGCGCCTCACGGAGATCTTGAGAATCAAAAGGATTTTGGTGACATTAAATTGCGTAAGTAATTGCCCATCCACACTTCATTTTGAGTTTAAAATTGAACATCTTGTGCGAGTGTGAGTGGGGGCATTATTGCATATATTATCTCTCTTTGTTTCCAACAAAGATTGATCGAGTTAAGAATATTGTTCTTTATTCACTTTTGTTTATCCTAGAGGGCTGCCTTGGGGAAAATGTACTCACCCAAGGGAATGAATCAACCAGTAACACTCTAAAGCCAAGAGTATTTCCAACTGGGATATAAATGTGGGTATTGGAGTAAACACCAATATCACGCAGTTGATTTCGACAAAATGGATTTAAAAGGGGACTCTTGTCGTATGGGTCAATCTCCACAAATGGAAAGTCTGAAATAAAACCCTTGTTTGTAGTGGCCTATTGACTCATTCACCTAGTTTATCAAAGTGGTGCATTGGAACTTAGATTCCAAGAAGTTACTTGCCATGTCTGATCTTGGTTAAAATATAGAGGTTAAGACTTCATTCTTAACATACCTTTATATTTTTTCCTTGGTTGCATGTAAAATCATCTCTTCTACTACGAAGGGCATGAGGCAAGCCCACCAAGAAAACGTACCAATTGAGCTAGGATGTTATATTGCTTGTGAGTCAGTTTGAAAACACAGTGCTTTGATCGAAAACATTGGAAAACCAACATTCAACATGAGCATCAAATCTCAAACCCTTTAGGAGAAGCAAATATCCTTGAAAAAATTCACATGTTAGTGCTTTCCCTTGGGATTCATATCCTTAGAGGTTTCTAAACATTTGGATTTCATCTCAATTTTCTCCTACTAAGGTCAACAATAGGTAACTCTTGCCTCAAATTTCCTTGGTTTCCACATAATACACTTTGTGGGATAAGGGGAAAGTTGAGACATTAGACATCTAGATTTAAAATCTAATCAAGAGTTTTTCTGTGGTAAAAATAATCCATTAAGCAAAGATTAATTCAATTGGACCTTGCATATGTGCTTGGCATCTTTTGGGTTGTATGGTTTTATGCAAACATTGATCTTTTGATTTTGAATTACTTTTAGAGAAATGCATGTTCTTCACTATCTTGGTCTCATAAACAAGTCCTTCTTGGGTTCATTTAGGATCCAATCAAACACTTCATCCACCCCAAAAATTTATCATCCTCATCCCCCAAACAACTTTAGATCTTTAGAAACATCATTCTAGACTTGGGTAAATCATCAAAATCAAAATCACCTTGTTTAGTTAGGTGTATGAGAATGCATCCTTTCTCATACATTTAATTAAACTAGCACCCCTTTGAACAAATTCATCCTAAGATCACATCTAACATCTTAGGGTTTACAAGTTCATTATCCAAATCAAACCAATCAAAATCAAACCCTAAGTCTAGCATTGATCCAAAGTTCCTAAACATTCAACACTCATATCATTCACCCCTTTCAACCTTCATCTCGTCATTGGTCCTAAGAACCCTAGAGGTCACTTTTGCAACAAGGTCAAAACACAAGAAGAACATGGAATACAAACTTGATCCATACACCATGAGTAATCCAAATAATTTGAACTTTCAAAGCCTTACAATGTTGATTGATTATCAAAACTCACACTTATACAATCCATACATGGGATCATTACCTTCTACAAATGTCAATGGAACAACAAGTGTGAGAATGCCCAAATCAAAGATTGGAACACATTTCCTGATGGTAGATCTAAATTCAAACCTACAAATCCATCAACAAAACACCCAATGCATGAGCCTTCAAACGAACAACGTCATCTCACCAAATCCATACATTCCAAAAGTGAATGTACCAAGTACAACTTTACCAAACATGAATCTAGAAAACTTTGGGATAAATATGTTTGCGAATCACACAAATGTTGTTTAGAGTCCAAACAAGATGTTAACAGCTCCATGCATTAGTCCAAGTCAAGGTAGCACCATGCAAAATCAAAGTTACCTAAATCAAGGCAATGTGATTCCCAACATCAACAATGTTCAATTTACCCCTATCATGCCAAATCTGAACATCATCCCAAGTTAGAACATTTTCCAAAATCAATTTGTCCATGATCCCGTTGAAAAACCACAAGTATGCATCCCAAATTCGGTTGAAAAAAAACCAAATCAACAATAACAAGGGAGTCAAGATCGAAATCAAGATCAAATTTGGCAAGATCAAATTGCTACACTTACCAAAATAGTTGAGTAATTGTGCCAAGAGACATCTCCACCACCATTCCCCATATCAACATCATTCCTTGGTTTAGTCCTTCCCCCTTTACCTAGCACTAATCACTCCATCCAAATCAATCCACCTAACACCAATCAACCCATCACATCAAATCCTTTGAATATACCATCGACATCACACCAACAGATGGTATCTAATCAAATGAAAACATCAATCCTGAAAAATCAAAATACGGTCCCCCAAGGACCTATCACCTCAGTCATTCCAACCATCACTATCCGTTCAATCATTCCAACCACCACTCTCACACCCATCACATCTCAACCCCTCACTACCATGATTGCTCTGAGCGTATCTCAAACACTTGTTACTACATCCAACAAGATTTTGAATGTACCACCATTACCACAAAAACCAAACACAGCAAGACAATATAACATTGCGCTAAAAGCTCACCAGGCCTACCAAAAGGCCATCCAACAATATCTAGCCATGCAACAAGCAACAAAACCTCAACAAGTGAAACAAGCCTCTCAAGCTACCCAACAAACACAAGCAAAAACATGAAAAATGATAACTATTGGGGATAACGATGAAAATTCAACCACTAGTGATAGCATCCACAATCTCCCCACCACAATTGTTGAAAACAATGATCAAAATCTATACATCGATAAAGATGTTTTTACCTCATCCGAAGATCAAATCAACATACATCAAGAGTCACTTTTCAATCATGATCAAAATCCACCAACAATACTCAGCCATGACCCAATTCAAGAAATGTCAACATCACTTGACGCTATGGTTGAAGACATTCACAATCTCTTCACCACAATTGTTGAAAACAATGATCAAGATCTCTCCATCGATGAGCACCTTGAAGATGTTTCCACCCCATCCAATGATCAACTCACCATACATCAAGAGCCACTTTTTAGTGATCTATTTCAAGGAGTGTTAGGATTATTTGATCCTATTGACATAATGCATGATCCGTTGAACTATGATCATGTTGAAAATGTCTCTACATCACCTTATGAGTTAGAGGACATATCTCAAGAATTCATTCCAAAGCATGATCAACATCTTTCACCAAAGTCTAGTAGTGGTCCTTTCCAAGACATGTTGACCCCCTTTGACCTTATGGCTACAAATACTGAAGGAACCCTAAACTCAACACTTGAAGATATTGAACCACTTCCCATTCCTAATGATGACATCCAAGAACCCTTTGTAAGCAATCCATCCTTTGAAACTGACCCATGTCAAGAACTTGATCCAAAGCACGTCGAAAGCAACTCCGCAATCATTCAAAATCAAGAATTTGTATCCCCAAGATACTACAATGATCTAATGGACACTCTCCTATCTATGCAAGAAGCACATACTCCTCCATCTACCCATGAGATGCTTTCTATGGATGGACACATAGATTATCTTCATTCATAATAGGATTCCTTTACTCCTAATATTATTACACAAAATGAGCAGGTTATTGATTCCTATAGCCAAACAAAGTTGTCAACATTAGGATCAGATATATCAAAATCTAGACTGAAGACATCATGTATGTGGATATCCAACATTATCCGCTCAAGGAAACAAGTCAGATAGAATAGTATAATCCAGAGTTAGGAGAGCAACAAATGGAAATAACGTCATCTATAGTGGTCATTTATCAAATAATGCATTCTAAACAAGAGTTCTTAGCACAGGCGGAATCAAAGCATGAAGGTACTACTACCACCATACTAGGGGCAACTTCGTCTCAAGCAAACATCAACATAGGGAGCACAAAGAGTCCTTATGATGAAACTAGTGTCAATACTACAACCAGCCACATCACGAATCTTCATCCACCCATCACCCCATCCATGAATTGGGACCAATGTCAAAAGGAAGAATTGAATTAAAGTACGAAGAACATTATCAAAGAAAAAGAAGCTGGAAAGCATAATGGAAAAATCAAATACAAATGGATACCAAAGAATACAAAGCAAGATCATCCTTATCAAACTCCATCAGTCAAAGAAACTATAGGGAAAAGTAAAAAAGGGAAAAGTATCCATCACAGATGTCCACAAAAGCAAAAACAAGCTTTTTGAGTGACGTACAAAGTGTATCAAGTAGTTGCTCCTAATTCCATGCACACTTTTGTATCCACCCATCATTGCTCATCTTCCCAAGTTTGGAGAGTCAAAGGTTCCAAACTATCAACCAATCCATCTCTTATCCCTAAACACACTCCATCCACGCCTCCACGCATGATATCCAATTCTCAAATTGACCATGTATTGGCAACGACCCTTCATCATAAGGATTTAGAAGGCACTTTATCACAATGTACACACAGAGACAAAGTTAACCCTAATATCAATAAAGCAGATCAGGAATCTCAAAATTTATATTCAAGTGCACGTGTTTTAGCAAATCAAATTCTTCAAGAAAGATATCGATGGAATATTATGACAGGGGCATCTACATCAGCAACACCTTGTGATACAACATGAGCTTAAAAATTCAAAAAAAAATCAAGAAAAGGATTGAAAACAATAAAGAGAAAAATTGTCCTCTAGTGAAAACCACTACAGTGGCGCTTTGGGTAAGACCATGATGAAAACCTGGAAAACATGCATCATGTGTAGAATTGAGCATCTGTGTGCGCCACTCCAGGAGAAATCATCTCATCCCATCCATAATAAAGCCATCATTCCATCCATCTTAGCCATAATAAATCCATGAACCATTTATCAAATCCATTATTTATCCATTTGCATCCATCATCCAAGTTATCTTGATCTTGATGAAACTTTGTTGCACACTTTATGCTTGCTTATGGTAAACATCTTGACATGGGTCATTTTCATTGATCCTATCCTATCCAGCATTATCTGAGCCATGAAGCATTATCCAATGAAGCATTCCTCCATTCAAACACCTTATCTTATCACAAGATAATTCCTATCCATCCATCCATACACCTATCCAAGCATCCACCCATGGTATTCCATACATTACTAGACATTGGGGGGAAGATATGCACATCTTCCTTTGAGAATAAATCTTGGTCTATATCCTCCAACTTATGTGGCGATCCAAACATTGGCAAATGTGAAACCAAACTGGTCAAAGCATTTGTGATCCAGAATCCAAATCACTAGCCCATGGCATATTTTGACAAGAAGATTCTCCTTATCAAGCTTCATCGAACATCAAACATCAATCAAAACAATCAATATCAGTCACATTAATTTGCATGTCAACATCACATCAAATCATTCAAACAACTTTTGTTCCAAATCAAGCTTTATCATTCATGATCAATCAAATCCAATTAAAAATCATCATCTCAGAATATCCTTGTGTTGCTTAACAAGATCCTTGCATTGTTGTGCATCCTCAGCAATGTTATCATTATCAATCCTCGACAATCAAATCCTTACATTGTTGTGTATCCTCAACAATGTCATCATCATCATCAATCCATCGATTCGATCAACAACCTTAGCTTGGTCTTCAACAAAATTCCAAATAGAGCATCTGATATCATCACACATGTCCATATCCAAAATGTCAAAATCATGCGAAAAATCCAAAACATCCAAAAAATAAAAAATCCAAAAACATTCTCAAAACATCAAAAATCCAAAACATTCAAAACACAAAATCCAAAACATTCATAAAATCAAAAACCCAAAACATTTGAAAAATCAAAAATCAAAACATTTGTAAAATATTGAAAATACCAAAACAACCTCAAAACATTTCAAAAGAGAAAAACATTAAAACCTGCAAAAATCCATCTCATTCCCATCTCGCTTTCACCCACAATAATCAATCATCCATAATAAATCAATCATCACACTCACCCTTTGGCAAAACAAACGAAACAACCACAACAATCAGCAAAAAAGCAATCTTCAAATGCAAAATCAAAATCAAAGGAACAAACCGTTAAATGCAAAATCAAAATCTTGATCATTTTCAAACATGTCAATCAACCTTATATCAATAGCCTATCAATCAACTTATCAAACTATCATCATCCTATACAATGCATGTCCTAGGATATATCGTTCCGACAATGGGCATCATTTGGATATCACCTTGGATTCTTATCCTATCAAAACAAATCCCTTTGGCTAGAGGTATGAAGAACATTGGCTTGTTTGTGTACTTGATCTTTTCTTTTGATTCATCTTATTGTGCTCATTCCAAGGACCTCTTGATGATATCCAAATGAAGGATTTAGAGAGATAGGAATAGGGCAACGATCATTATCTTTTGTCTGATGTGCTTGTTGGATGTTCTTCTAATATAACTTGGCGAATACTTGCTTTGTTAGGTATGTCCTATCAAGGTTTCCATATGTCAAGTGTGAACAAGAATACTCCTATCTGCTTTTTGAGTCAAAGTCCATCACACTAGGTACAACGCCATCCTGGTTCTTTATATCTTGATGCATCGTATCTACATGTGTAATCAAACATAAGGTAAGTAGCCCTTTTAAAATCCCAATCCTTGATAAGAAAATCATCATCTATCATCATCATCATCATCTCTAATAAAGTCTCGTCAGATCATGAACTTGTTGGATCCTCTTGTCATCACTTGATTTCTTTTCTGCACTAACATCACATCATGAATAGTTAATCATCATCACCAATGTATCCATCATGCATCCATCTTGCATCCATCTTGCATCCACAAATCGTCAGCATGCCACATATCATTCATATCATACATCAATCATTTCACATGCATTGCATTTACATCATCATCATAATATAGATTTGTTAGTCTAAGCATCTGCATAAATCATATATTTGCATAATCATAGCATATTGCATCATCCATCTCATCCATCATCACATCATATCATCATTTTAAGTTGTTTAAGATAATATAGATTTGTTATTCTAAGCAACTTAAAACTATCTCATTTGCATCATCATCCATAACCATCTAGTTTGAACCTCTTTATCGCGAGATCAACCTTCAAATAGAATCTTTTCGCTTGATCTCTCGAGGGGGAAATGAACTAGTGTACTTTCCACTAGGGCAAATGAAAAAATCATAAAAATTTTGAATTTTGATCGTGGCAAGCTTATTCTTTGAACAAACACAACAAGTACATTGCTTCAAAGAGGGGAAAAATGTAGACATGCAAAATTAGCATCATGCATTTTATTAGGTCATATTCATCCATTCATCTTAAATAAATCAAGTTTATTTATCAATCTCCTAAAGTAACCAACTTATATTAAATAAATCAAATTTGATCCTGACATCACCCTCCTTGATTAAATAAATCAATCCTTTATTTAATTAAGTCTAAAATCACCTTTCATCCCTTTTTGATTTAAATAAATCAAAATATTCAAGTCAAATGGGTCAAAGCATCTAATCATCATTAAGTTAATCTAACCCTGATTAACCTAATCTAACCACCCATCACATCCTCTAGCTTTTCCCACTTGCACCAATAAATCATTTTAATTCATTTATAAAATCAGCATTTTCCATCAACATGGCATCTTTGAGGAATATTCCCTCAAATTTGAATTCAAAAGCAAGTTGAAATGTACATCCAACAATGAATTTAATGGGTCTTACATGTCTCTTACAAAGGTCAAAGTTATCATTTAACTCTCAAATTCAAATTTGAATCTCCCCCTCTTTGGCACATTGACCAAAATGTGCTCATTCCTCAACCTATGACAAGATGACAAGTGTCCTCATCTCATTGGTCCAATCTTTATCCCACATTTCTCTCATAAGTATTATTTCAACTTGAGAATCTTTAAATAGAGGCTTCATTCTTCATCTTAGGATCCACAAATCTTATGCAAATTCACTCTCTTCAATTGAGAACTAATTTTGTCCATCCATATCATCTTCAAGGCAGTTTTATCATTTAGCTTAGCAAAGGATTGGGAAAGGGCTTCTTTCCATAGAAGCACCAATCCACTATGGGATAGGTTTGAGCATGCTTAGTCTTTTTGGTATTTTATCACTTTGTTTATTTAGCATGATTCAATATCTCATATGGATGCTTGATAATTTGCTATGTTTTAAAGTGCTAATCATGCTAATGTGTGTGTGTTAGTTTTAGCCATTTGCAGATTTTCACCATCCACACATAGCATAGAGTACACAATACTTTGACAATGTGAAATTATATTTTAAGAATGCTCTACATCTCTTTTTTCTTCTAATAAAAGACAAATCGCATGAAATTTTTGGGTTCTGGCTTTCTTTAGTACATACTGTGGTGGATGTTGAATTAGAAGAGTGGGCACCAAAGCAGAAATCATTTGGTGAGGATGGAACCTGTGGAATGACTAGAATGTTACCCAAATTTTTGCCATTATGTGAGCTTTTCTTTTGTACACTACTTTTAGAACTATCATATATCCACTTATATTGTTTCCTTTGGGAGAGATGGTGAATGACACTGAAAATCAAGAGCAGGATTATACTGTTTCCTTTGGGACAAATGGTGAATGTCGCTGAAAATCAAGAGCTTCCAACCTAATTTAGCTCTACACATGGGTCTTGGAGTTTTCTCACAAGTCAGCTGCTATCAAGGAACAATAGAATAATTTTAGTTGACATGTTAAAAAGAAAGTAACACAATTGGAATCAAATATTTGATTTGTAATAGATGGATGGAGATGGAGATGAAGATGGAGATATATGATAGTTATTTTGGAGATGTGAGACATACACCAACATTTTCCTCTTTCTTTTTGTTGTTCCACACCAGACATAATAATGACTGTGATAATGGTGACTTTGGTAGGTGGATGTCAAAGTCTTATTTCTTGGTCGTACCCAAACAAATAAACTTCCCTCAAACTGCAAGATGTGACGTCTCTACCTCTTCTTACACTTAGTTTTGTTTTGCCAGGCACATAGACAACAATGCTATTGATTTTTCCATGATTTTCTTTTTTCTCTAGCTTCGCTATGATAATGGAGATATATAATAGTTATCTTGGAGAGGTCAGACATGAACTATACCATTTCTTTTTCTTTCTTTCTATTTCTCCACATAAAACATAATCACTATGTTAAAATGGAGACATTGGTAGGTGGGTGTAAAAATCCATCTTCTTGTGTGACGTCTTTGTTTTTTGCCATGTAGAGCTTAGGGAATTTTTGGCTTAGCACATAGACAACAACTATTGATTTGGCCATGAAAACATTAATTTTCTCTCTAGCTTTTCTCTTATCTGGAGTAGATGGACCATCTGATGTTTAAGGTAAAGGATTTCTGCTAGTGGAGGTCCATACTTTTCTTTCAAGTCGCCTTAGAACGACAAGATAATGATGTGTGTATGACTAAAAAAGAAGAAAGAAGCGATGGCTTGTGGGGCTTCACTAAAATATTTTAAGATAGCGTATGAAACTAAACTTCTCTCATTCACTCTAAAGATAGCATATGAAAGTAAACTTCTCTAGAGGGCCCAAACACCTAATTAAGCAATGTAAGGTGTAATTCACAATAAGGGGTAGGAAATCGAGCAAAACTTCATCTTTGATTGTGCAACATATGAGGATATCATATTCAATTCGAAGAAAATTTGAAGGTGGGTAGTCTAAATGAGCTATTGAAGGAGGCAAGACTTCACAAGACTTCAAACTTCTTGATCAAGATTCATAATAGAGGAGTCATCATCAAAAAGAACTTGAAAACTTGTTAGTGTTGGTATCTTGGGTTCCTAGACTGCTTGGTCTTGTGGATGTCATTAAAATTCTTTCATTCATTCATTCACACCAAAGGATTGAGTACATGCACATTGTTTCGTACAATATTTACTTGATTTAGAATAAAGTAAGTGAGTAGTTGAATCAAATATAAGTGTATATTTTTAAATATGAAAGCGATTTAATTTTGTTGTTGATTTATGGATATATTGTGAGAGAAAACAATAATCAGTGTGTAGTGTAGAAAAATGTAGCCCTTTACATTTTCACACTTGTTGGAACCCTCCCTGCTAAAATTTGGCTTCTATGCCTTAATTGATCTTATTTTGCATCCACAAGCCTTAACTAATTCATCTTTCTGAGGATAATCTCGACACATATCAAGTGACCAATCAAAATTTAATGATTTTGGATTGTATGGCCCAAGTTTAGTGATCTGGGACTCATACGCCACCTTGGGCGTATGGGCCCCACCTAAGTTTCGGGGCCTAAATATGAATTTCACATTAAACTAAGCATTTCTTGAAAAATGTGTCCCAAGCTTAGCCTAATAGGACTCATATGCCCCAACTGGCATATAAGTCCCACTTAGCTTGGACCTAATTTAAATTCAAATTCTTGGTGAGATTAATTCTCTTAGATTTGATGTTGGCTTGTAGTGTTGTAATTTCTAGAAATTCGGCATAAACAAGTATAAATACAAGGTCTTTTCATATATTTTCTCCTAGCGATTCAAGTGATCTTATGAGCCTTCAAGTGAGAGAATTATAGAGCATTCAAGAGTATTCAAGAGTGATTATCAAGCATTTTGGAGCATTATTCAAGTATCAAACATCATGTCAAAGTCATCATGCATCATGTTTATTTTTGAGCTAACATTTGTGATGTAGGGTTTCATGATTCAAGCAAGCATTCAAGTCAAGATACATATCATTCAAGAAAGAGTCAAGATCCACATTCGTGCTATCCATTACTCACAAGATTGAAGCCTTTTGTTCAAGGGTTTGGTTAGTTGCAACATTTCATATTTGTTCATTCATCATTCCTCCATTCTATTTCTATTCATTTCAAGGTTTGATTACCAAAATGAGGTTTCACCAAGGCAAACCCGTATCCACTAAAAAAACAAAATTTTCCCCTCTCTTTGATGTGTGATTTGTAGATTTTAGTTAAAGATTCATTGCAGAGTAAGATTGGAGAAAAGTTTTCACCTTACTTGCAAGATCACAGAAAGTCACTTACAAAGCAGAATTCAGTGATTCAGACTCAGAGATTTGGCAGGAGGTATGCTACAAGAAATCGCTAAAGGATCTCATGGTTTCAGATCAACCCTGATACTGGAAATTTCCACTTGTGGTGTATGAGTCCCAATATACATATTTTCAAAAAAAATCTCTAGATCCTGATTCAGCAGTTCCATATTTCAGTTTCAGCCTAAAACCCTAAACTGGGACTAAATCACCCCTACTAGCATTTGAGTCCCAATGGGCATTAAATTCAACATTACTAGGATTTTTGACCTTCATTCAAGCCTCTTTAGTTTCTAGTTGCATCTTTGTACTTTCTTAGTCTTTTATTCTGCATTTCAATTTCATAATCTAGGTCATATAGTTAGGTTTTGCATATATTTTACATTTCTTGTCTTTCCAAGACCTAGCTTGGTGGTGAACCCCTCTTTATTCTTTAATCACACCCTAGGAAACCTTATTGCACATCTCTATCCCTCATTCTATCATTGGATTGAGATCTCTAGGGTTTCCTTGAGTGAAACTTGTAGAAAATTGGTGGTTGTGTGTGTCCTAAAAAATTACATACCACTACAACTTTTTAGGTCTCATTTTGGTGAACCTAGCTTTTAGAAAACATTATTTTTTATTTGGAGTGCATCATAGTCCTAGATCTAGCTTGCATTAACTTTGCATTAGGTTTTGCATTAGTTAATTTGCATCTAGGGTTTCTAAATATTGCATTAGTGAAAGTGCATATAGGTTGCATTTTTGCCTCTTGCATCATTAAATTTCATTTGAAAACTATAATTGCACTTAGTCGAGACATCATACAAACCAAAAAGCCTAACATTCACTTAGAATTTTTTGAATTTTTTGCAAAAACCCTAATTTGGGACTCATATGCCCCTCTGGTTGATTTAGTCCTAGTACATGTAGTTTTGCCTAATTTTTTGGTATTCTATGTTGATTTTTTATCAACATTTGAACCCCTAAAAAAACCTAACTGGGACTCATACGCCCCTTTGGGCGATTTAGTCCCATGTTAGATCTGAAACTACATTTTCCAGCATTAAAAACTCTATTTATTTGTTTCAGTTTGCTATTATTACATTTATGTTTCTATTTTCAGACTTTATGTTTCATTCATTTTATTGCACCTAGCTTCATTTGGTTCATTTCATGCATTGATTAACTTCAAAATTGCATTTAAAACACTTCATTTTCATATTGTGGCGTAGTGTAATTAGCAAATTACCTTGTTTAGAGTCTAAAAATTGCATTACAATCATGGATATATGCTTTGGTAAGCTTTAGATGTCCTTGAAGTCATTAGTGGATGTGTTAAGCTATGCTTTTGGAAATGACCCTAATGAATTTGAACTTACTCATGCTCACTGAACTCCTAATGTGATAGGTTGTCATTAGTTCCCATTACTTTAGAATATAATATTGAATTTGTTGACCGAGCAGTGTTCAAGACAATTTGCAAAAGAAGAAGTCTGGAGTATCTCCCTCAAGTTTTCTAATTTTTAAGAACAACTTAATATTAATTCTAACTTCAAACTATCTAACTAAAAAACTGTAAAGCAGTTTATTCCTAAGAAAATAGGAAATGTTTGAACTGAAAACGTAAGAAAATTAATTTAGAAAGCATAATAACTAAATTAAAAAGAACATAAATGACTAAACTAAGAAGTTGAAAAAATTATAAAAGCAGAAAAACTTATAGCAATCCATAAAATGTTTTCTTAACAATAAAAGATTCTAATAGTTAATAACAAAAACTACGGAAGTGAAAAGCAATAGATACTTCATAACTAAAATTTCATAACATTAAATTTAATAATTCTCTATAAAACAACGTCATAATAAAAGAAAACACTTATCTACTCCCATCGAGTGGCCAACTCATGGGTTACCACATTCATTCTCAGCTCACATTCACATCTATTTTAGAAACACTTCTATCAATCATAGTTATCATCCATAACTCATAACTCATAATTTTTAGATAACAATCTCTTTATTCATAAACTTTGAAAACATTCTGATAGTATAACATTACATTTTCATTGTATATCATACTTCTAGACATCATATCTTTTATGGACAAACTGTAACTACATCCTATATTTTAGATGGTATGGACAACCATTAAAATATCTAAAATAGATCTATGGATAACTCGTATGTCTTTAAAAACCTATTACATAGTATTTAAGAGGCTCGAGTTGAGCCATAAAGTCTTTAACTCAAAAGATAACAGAAATAACAACTTTAAAAGCAACTATATCCTCAGTCCATCACCCTAAAGTTCTAGAGCATATTTCCAACATATATCTTTAGCCTGTTCTGGAGCACGTCTTGGCTGGATGCTTCAATCTGCAACTTTGATTGACCGATTATTATCTACAAAACACTTAAAATAACCCATCAAATATGTATTGGCAAAATACTTCAAGAAATCAAAAGAAATAAATTTTATACAATTTCTCACTAAAAATTAAACAATTATTTCTCCTAAAATTTAATTAATTGGCAGAGGATAGAGATTTGCATGTATGAACCAGGTCTTTATGGTATTATCATGATGAGGTTATTTTTACCTCATCATTTCCTCCCCTTCCTAATTCTTGGCAAGTCCTCTTGTCCCTTGATTATAACTCTACCCTCTATTCCCTTATTCATAGTTTGCACTAATATCATACTTATCTTTTGCTATAACATCAAAGTTTACAGGGGAATTGTGGAAACCTCTATAAAAAGAAACTCCCCCTTTCCATTCATTGAAAATTCTATCATCTTGATCTATATTAAAATGAAAAGTAGGGGCTGGATATAGCAATAAAGGAGGTTTGTGCCTCATTCCTATCCATTTTGTTCTGAGATCTAAAATTTTGGCCAAGGCATCTGCTCTTTTGAAGGACCATCTAATGCTAAGAGGAGAGATCACCTCTCTTTTCTTTAGATATATAAGTAATGGAGTGTATCTCTCTTCACATGTGTGCCAAGCTTTGCCAACCAATTTCTACCCCTATTCTATGAAATGATTATAACAAACTCGAAGGCTATCATCATACCTCTCCTTCATTTTCTCATCCAACAAAAGAGCTACAAATGTTTTCTTGAAATTTGTCGGTCTACTATTTGGAGATCTCATTTGAAGTCCTATACTTTTCTCTGCTTGAACATATTCCTTATTACGTTCTTGCCAATGGATTTGATTCTGCATAGTAGACAATAGAGATCTTAATTGCACTTCCCCCACAAAAAGATTAACAAAAAAATTAGTATGCTTTTCTAACAAAAGATCATGTTTAAAGAATTCACAGAGCATATGTTTCTCTTCAGGCTTTGAGTTTGCAATTTTTTTAACAAATTCTTTATCATTAGGTTCATGAGGTTGGTCATTGTAAATTCTAGGCAATTTCCATCTAAAACATTGTTCATTGAAAACATTGAATACAATCTTGATGGTCTTCTAGAGGATAAAAGAAATTCAGCTATTTGACATGCATCTTGTTTCCCCTTATAAGCTTTATGAAATGCTTCCCTTAATAACACCATTTCCATTTTCAATCTATTATTCTCAATTTGTGCATTCCTTAGGAAATAGCACCATTCCATCCATTTCATTAATAATGAAGGAATATGAATTTGGAACCATTCAGTTACCATTGGTTTGGTTTGAACTTCTTTGGATTCCATCATTGGTTTACTTGTGCTTTCCTACAAGTCCTGCTCTAATTCTATAATCTTACTAAGAGAAGCATTTAATTCTTCCTTCTGTCTTTTCTTTTCTTCTTCAAAGGCTGAAAACATGAGCATAAAATTTCCTTTTAAATTCTGAATTTCTTTATTTAATCCATCTTTGTGTATCCTATTTTCCTCATTACAATTCTGAATTTGTATTTGCAGCTCACTAATAGATGTATCTTTTCCCTACATTTTCAGCTTTAAATCTTGAATTTCTTGATCCCTTTTATTTATTATAATCTTATACACCATTATTTCCTCTTGTTGCAATTCCATCTTTTCCTTATTTTCATGCAACTGACTTCTTAACTCTTCTATCTCTAATTTCAATTTTTCCAATTCTATATTAATATTTTCAGTTTCAACTATTTCAACAGCTTTATTGATAACTGGAGACAAATTTCCTAACATACTGTCATCAACCTCCATAGGAAGTGGAGATTGTCCCCTTTATGTTTCCTTTTTTTCTTGTTCTACACTTCTTCTTCAACACCAAATGAAAATGTACTTCTTCAACAGACATTTCTTTTTCTAAGGATTGGTGAATTGACTCCTTAGTTTCCAAGGTTTTCTTTTGCTTTTTATATTTTGACCTATTCCCTTTACTTTGTATTGGGGTTTATGTAGATCTAGAACAATATTTTGCTCCGCCTTAAAGGAGGAGTATCCTAATAATTTAAATGGTTGGATCATTTAGAAGAATAGTTCTTCTTTTCCTCTTCTTAACAGGATGAGTATCCATGTTTGGATTCATTATCTCTACATCTTCTATCTGGGCCGAGTTTCAAACTCATCATTTCTAAATTTTGGCACTTCCTCACCAAAAATGGTAGGAATTTGGGCTTCAGGAGCCTTAGGGTCTTTGGGGGAAGTTGCTCTAGAAGGTGAAGCAACTTGTTTTGAAGATTCTCCTAATTCTAACTTCCTTCCTGATGTAGGCTTATCAAACTTCCCCAAAAATTTTCCCATTTACTTCTAGGTTTCTTACGAAAGTGATATTTACAAATCAATTGAATTAACCCATGATGTTTTAATGGCCCTGAACCAATTTTATATCTTTCTATTGAAGAATTAATAGAATCATTCAAGAAATGAGGCAAATTAACCCTTAGAGTAGGGTTTTCCTTCCCATGCTTAATGAGATGGGGTTAGAAATCAAATAGAATAGATAAAGTGACAGCTAACACTTATAAACTATTAACCTCATCCAAACAAGAGAATACAAACAAATGAAGATTTCAAAATGAAAGCAAATAAAATAAAGTACTCCCCATATTGTAGTTGATTCCTTCTCTTGCTCTCCTATTTCTCCCTTTGCAAATATGCCCTCAGATTTGTAGTGTGACTTGTGCAAATACCTGCAAATGATAAGTAGAAAGTTGGAGAAGAATCACTGTTAGCCTGAAAATGGAGAAGAAAGGTTGCTTTTATAGACAACCATTCGAATGAACGGTTGAGATTAACCTTCTAGAAAGATTCCAAGATCAATGGATGGGAATGCATGAGAGGGATGTTACGAAATGGATGGTTGAGATTAAGTCTTAGAAAAGATGCCAAGATCAATGGTCCAGAATTGATGCACCAAGAATATGCTATTCTTGGAGGAATCATGACAAGAAGACATGCAAAGAAATGCAGGCCATGACAGACATGCAGGCTAGGATAGGCATGCAAGGACATGCAGGGACATGCAAGCTATGACAGGAAATGAATGTTATGACAGGGGATTGTTATGACGTAGGTATCTTTTGATCATGGTGTACAAATAACGGTTTTAAATCATTTTATCCAAAATGTGGTGAAATGGACAAGGAAATAAAATAATTCATCTCAAATTATTTATTTGAAAATAGAAGAAATGGATAAGTGGAAAAATAAACAATTTTATTCTAAAATTATTTATTTGAAAATAGAGAAAATGGATATGGAAAAATAAATCATTTATTCAAATTATTTATTTGGGAGAAATGAAAAGAGAGGAATATTTAATTAAATTTATTAATTTAATTAAAATGGAGAGATAGAAAAATTAGGACCTTTCAAAATAATTATTTAATAGGGAAGGTGGCATGGGATAGTTAAATGATTTTAATAATTATTTAACTATGGAAGAATTAAAGGACCATGAATAGATAAATAATTAATGGTAATTATTTAACTATAGATGAAAGATGATAAAATAATTAAATAAATAATAATTTATTTAACTATTGAAGAAGAGGAAGAAATTAGTGACGCAATTAGTTTATTTAATCGGTCGGGATAGAATAAATATTAGAAAGTGAATTAATTAAATAATTATTAAAAATTATTTAATTAATGGAGGAATATAATCAAACATAATTGAATAACTAAAATTATTCAATTATCGAAGGACGAGGATGAAGAAAAATGACGCTCGAAGGCTTAGGACATTTTTATGTGTCTACATTTTGCCCCTCTTTGTCATAATGTAGCCTGTCACATTGTGACAAAGAAAAACAAGTCAAAGTCATGCCCCAGTACAAAGTAAGATGAGGAAGAATGATGAGGAGGGTTACGGTATGCCCCCTCGAGAGGATAGACGGGTTCCAAGAACACGGGTGTGCTCTCGAAATGGATGAGAAGACTAGAAGATGAAAGATAGAAGAAATGTTAGCTTGGAAGGGGATGGATATTAGCGTGGAAGAGAAGGGAGGATGAAGATGGAAAGCTAGATGAAAAAATAAATAAAAAATAGGGGAACCAACTTTCATACTTACATTTTTATATTTATCATCATTGGGCAGATTATTGTAATGGCTAACAAACACCATGATATGACGTAGACCAAGGTGTGCAAGATTGTACCATCACGTGAGATAAGCAGTCGCAGACAAGGATGATCATGACTCATACAAAAAGGCACATTTGCCCCAGTCTTTTTGCCATAACCAACCGCAAGCAGAAAAAGACAAGAAAGACAAATCATGAAACGTCGTTGCTTCTCTAAATCCTGTTTCCAGGACATCCTCGAGAAACTAGCAACATGATTACCAAAAAGGACAAAATAAAGTCAAATCCATCATCATGATACATCGCTGTTTTTCTAAATCCCAGAGTCAGGACATCCCTGAGAAACTAGTAACATGAGTGTCAAAATACAAAACAAACCTCATGATACATCGCTGCTTCTCTAAATCCTGTTGTCGAGATCTCGCTGAAAAACTAGTAACATGATGAAAAATCAACAGACAAGTGCCAAGTGTTTTCCAAGTGTTTTAATGTCAAGATGTCTGGTTTGATTTCGAGATGCCAGGGTGTCAAGGTTTTGATGATACCAAGATGATGAGTGTTGAAGATTGCCAAATTCAGGAAGGACACATCCTGAATAATGTTGATGTCAAGAGGAGAAACCCCCAAAATTCAAGAGGATCCCTCAAAATTCCAGGTGACAGTGACGATGCCTAGGAAGGACACATCCTAAGGCATAAATGATAGGGGTTGTTCTTCAGAAGGACACATCTAAAAGAACATTGATGTCAAGAGGAGCTATCCTTAAATGTCAAGAGGATTGCTCAAAATGTCGAATGACGATGACGATGCCTAGGAAGGACACATCCTAGGGAATGATTAAATGACGGGCTACCCTTCAGAAGGACACATCTGAAGAGTAAGCAAGATTTGACTAGCTTGACTAAGTTTGACTGAGATTGACTAATTTTGATATGCCAAGATGATTGTCATGTTCCATTGACAGATTGTCGAAGTTCACTTGGGTAGATTGTTCATTCAAGTTTAAGGACTGTTTCATGTGTGTGCAAAAATTGTGCAATGAACCCTAATGGACTGACCTAGTGCGGCCTCGGGGGCCCATCGACAGATGGCCTTGCCTACGTCATGCACTCAGAGACCTCGTAGTTCGACATGACCAAAGACTTTGTCTTGTTGATGAAAGATTGAGTCGTGATTTATTTTGACAAACCTAATTGGACTGACCTAATGTCTCGGGGGCTCGAAGATGAGCCTTGCCTACGTAGCAAATGCACAGAGACAACGTAGTTCGACACAACCAAAGACTAATCAAGAGTTGAATTGGCGTGACTATGCTGACTGACATGACTCTATTTTTTGGAATTTTTGTGTTTTCTCTAGGACATTTTTCAATTTTTTGGTCTTTTTTCAGGACATTTTCTGATTTTTAGGTCTTTTTTCAAGACATTTTCTGATTTTTAGGTCTTTTTTCAAGACATTTTCTAATTTTTAGGTCTTTTTTCAAGACATTTTCTTATTTTTAGGTCTTTTTTCAGGACATTTTCTGATTTTTAGGTCTTTTTTCAAGACATTTTCTGATTTTTAGGTCTTTTTTCAGGACATTTTCTTATTTTTAGGTCTTTTTTAGGACATTTTCTGATTTTTAGGTCTTTTTTCAGGACATTTTCTGATTTTTAGGATCATGTGCGGTACCCACTGCAGTCTCATGATAAAATTTTTCCCCTAGTCAAGTTGAGTATGAGCCAAGAAAAAAATGAAATGTAAAGAAAAGGCATGACTAGCATGGACAATGGACAATATGCAAGACTTGATTTCAGCTATTGTCAGCCATGGATAGAAGTATCATGATATTAGGACAAAGTGTTATGGCGAATGTCGAAAAAGAGTATGTTCATTAGGGACAAAGGCAGATAGAGTGACAGTAGATGGCACAGCAATGACTAACTACACATGGCGCCTGTTTGCCAGGTTTTCACCATGGTACTTATCCAAAGCGCTTGTTTACCAGGTTTTCACTATTGGACGGATTATTTCTCTTTATTTTTGTCATTTTATTCTTTTCTTTTCTTTTTTAATTTTTATTTTTGGTGTCACCAGGACGCCTGTTTGCCAGGTTTTCATCAAGGTGACGATTTTTTTGATTTTCTATTTTTTTTGTATTTTTACTGGTTTTTAGATAGGCTTTCTGATGCTATGCATAAAATTTGCGCAAATGCAGACTGTTGATTGGCTCTGTCAACTGTTCACCTTCAGGAGTAGCTAACTGATATGCTCCAGAACCAAATGATGCTATGATGACATAAGGGCCCAGCCAATTGGGCTCAAATTTTCTTGGCTTCTCCCTATCTGACTGATTCTTGGGATTTTGCATGAGAACTAAGTCACCAATGTCAAACTGTCGAGTCATCACCCTTTTGTTATAGCTTCTGCAAAGACGATTTTGGTATGCTCGTAAATGATTCAATGCATTGTGTCTGCGTTCATCTAGCATTTCTAACTCATGTAGTCTTGATTGTCTGTATTCTTCATCAGTGATGAGGCCTTTCATGGAGACTCGCAAAGATGGAATTTCGACCTCTATGGGCAAGATGGCTTCAGCTCCAAAGACAAGGGCAAAAGGAGTGGCACCAGTGGGAGTAAGAATGCTCGTGCGGTATGCCCACAAAGCAGGGTTGAGTTGGATGTGCCAGTCACGACTAGCGTCATTGACAGTCTTTTTAAGAAGTTTGATAATGGTTTTATTAGATGCCTCAGCTTGACCATTTCCTTGTGGGTAATATGGCGTGGAAAAGTGGTGGCTAATATGGAAACGTTGACATAATTCATGGACTTCATGGTTTTTGAAGGGACGACCATTATCTGTGATGATGGATTGTGGAATGCCATACCGACAAATGATATAATTGAGGATGAATTTGGAGATTTTTTTGCTGGTAATGTAAGTGAGTGGAATGGCCTCGATCCACTTAGTAAAATACTCAGTGGCAGTGATAATGAATTTGTGTCCATTGGAGGATGTAGGGTGAATCTTGCACACGAGATCAAGTCCCCATTGTGCAAAAGGCCAAGGAGAAGTGATCGGCCTCAACTCTTGTGCTGGAGCGTGAATTAAATCACTATGAATCTGACATTGGCGACAAGTTCTTACAAATTCCAGTGCATCCTTTTCTAGTGTTGGCCAATAGTAACCAAGTCTCATAATATTTTTAGCTAAGGTTGGGCCACTCGAATGGGACCCACATATACCCTCATGTACTTCCTGTAAGGTCGCTTTTGCTTCATTAGTGTTGAGACAACGAAGAAGGGTATTGTCAAAGCTACGACGATAAAGGGTGTTGCTGATGATGGTATAACGTGCAGCTTTGCGGATAAAGGACTTCCTTTGGTTATTGGAAAAGTTTTGGGGAAGGATCTGTGAATGAAGGTAGTCAAAAATGTCCTTGTACCAGGGGGAACTGGAACCAACAAGCTCACAGACCATTTCTGATTCGGGGACATCATAAGCTGGAACCAATAACTGCTCAACCAAAAACTCAAACTGTGGGACATTGCTGGGAATATCAAGCAAAGATCCAATAGTTGCCATAGCATCAGCAGCCTTATTATGTGTTCTTGGAATCAATTCAAAGGATAGTCTGTGAAAATATGTCAGGAAACTGTCAACCATTCGTTTATAAGGAATTAGCTTCTCATCTTTGGTTTCATATTCATCATTGACTTGGTTTATAACTAGCTGAGAATCGCCGAGGACCTGTAAATTCCTAATTTTCCACTTGATAGCCATTCGAAGTCCTGTAATTAATGCTTCATACTCTGCCATGTTATTAGTGCATGGAAATGCTATGCGGAATGACCTTGGGATGGAGTCTCCTTGTGGGGTAATGAATAATATTCCAGCTCCTGATCCATGATTAGTGTGAGATCCATCAAAGTATAATTGCCAAGGCTGTTTAGATTCTGCGTGACATACAGACTCATCTGGAAATTCTATTGTAAGAGGATGGTTATCTGGTATTGGTGCATCTGCGAGCTGGTCTGCTATTACCTGTCCCTTGATGGCTTTTCGTTCCACATATTGAATATCATATTCACTGAGGATTGTAATCCATTTTGCTAAACGTCCAGTCAATGTTGCTCGACTCAAGAGGTACTTCAAGGGATCGATCTTAGCTACCAAATGTGTCTTATGGTTTAACATGTAATGCCTTAATTTTTGGGCTGCAAATACAACTGCCAAACAAGAACGTTCAATGGGTGTGTAATTTAGCTCATACCCCACCAGTGTTCGACTGATATAATATATGGCCCTCTCTTTTTCTTCATAGTCATTTTGTGCTAGTAATGCCCCCAGTGCTGAAGTAGTTGCAGAGATATACAAAATTAATGGTTTTCCTTGGATAGGAGGCATGAGAACTGGAGGTGACAATAAATACTGTTTGATCTGGTTGAATGCTTCCTGACACTTATCTGTCCACACAAAGGGGATCCCTTTGCGTAGAAGATACTGGAATGGTTGACACCTATCTGCGAGTTGAGCAATAAACCGTCTAATGGATTGAAGTCTACCTTGTAGCGTTCTTAGGTCACTGATTCCCTTAGGAGGAGGCATATCCAATATAGCTTTGACTTTAGCGGGATCAACTTCAATTCCTCTACGGGAGACTATGTATCCCAATAACTTGCCTGATGCTACACCAAAAACACACTTTTTCGGGTTTAACCGGACCTTATACTGTTCCAACCTCCTGAAAACTTTGTCCAATACTGAAAGGTGGTCTTTTCTTGTCAATGACTTTGCCAAAAGGTCATCTACATAGTCCTCCATTAATGTGTGTATCATGTCGTGGAATATTGTTGTCATTGCCCTTTGATATGTAGCACCTGCATTTTTAAGACCAAATGGCATTACAGTCCAACAATATGTACCCCAAGGGCATGTGAAAGCCAGTTTTGTGTTGATCTTCAGGGGCAATATGAATCTGATTATAACCTGAGAAACCATCCATAAGGGACAACATCTCATATCCAGCTGTAAGGTCCACAATGATGTCAATGTTCGGTAGAGGAAAATCATCTTTAGGACATGCTTTATTGAGGTCTCGGAAGTCTGTGCATACACAAATCTGTCCAGTATACTTAGTGACAGGTACGAGGTTGGATATCCACTCAGCATAGTCAATTGATTTGATAAAACCCACATCCAACAACTTTTTGAGTTCAACTTTAACCAACAATGCCACTTGCGGGTGCATTTTTCTTAGCTTTTGTTTTACTGGCTTGGCATCTGGCAATAATGGCAAGTGATGCAATACTAACTCAGGATCTAATCCTGGCATGTCGGCATAAGACCATGCAAAGTTTACCTTGCGTTCTGAGAAGAACTTTTGAAATATTGGTTGTTCAACCTCTGTCAATGACGCCGCAAAGAGGACCATTTTGGGGTCTTCCACAGTAGCTATATTAACTGGTATGGTGTCTTCTACAAGCATTGCTGATTTTTCTCTGTCTACGGGGAGAGAGTCCAATCCTCCACCCTTAGGTGCCTCAGGGAGGTTTTCACCCTCGGATACGTCCTTTATTTTTACTATTTTGTCGTCAGAAGGTGCCTTTCGGTTTTCACCTAGAGACGTATTATTTTTTACTTTATTTTTCTTTTTAATTTTGCGACTAGAGGATGGCACAGTCTCCCCAAAATAAGCAGCACAATCCAAGTCAATGGAAAATCCAGCTTTGTGATCCCCATTTGGAATGCCCTCACGTAGTCCGAGAAATTCTGCTAAAGCCTCATCATTTTCAAAAGTGTCCATTATTGGTGGGCCTTGTTGGTTCCAGTCAATTAGGTCAGGGTAAACTAAAGATATCCCATCATTAGCATTTGCAAATTGAGGAGATGACAAGGAGAGCATGCAAATGGATGTCGAGACATTAAAAATGAAATTTTCATCATCTGGCTCTATGTCGGATTCTATCCAGTATTCTCCTTCACTTGTTTCATACTCACTAGTGAAATAAGGGACAAAGGGAGTAGCATTAGATTCAAGATCAGTAGTGGCAAGTGACGGTTCAGGTGGTTCTGAATGATTGTCATCAATTTGGAATGACTGGGTTGGTGTGTCAGGACTGGGATGAACGGGAATAGAACATGATCTAGACTTTACATCATTTGATGTTGTATCAATCTTAAACATTTTCCAGAATCGTTCCTCAAATGTAGGCTCGCTAGGTTCAAGGAATAATTCATCAAGGTAGTAGTCACTTAAGAATAGCTGAGAGCCAAATTCCCATTCGTGAGAGTCAGTTTCAAAGGAGGTGTCCTCAGTTGTCTCAACACAGTCTGAAGCATACACTAACTCACATGGAAGCACATTGGTACTCGGATCGCCAGATTCTCGTGGACCTAACCCTAAGCCAAGATGTTTTGGTCTTTCTGAAACTGATAGTGGCTCACGCCTTCCATTTTTATCCTTGCCAAGACCACTTTTTCCATCATAACCTTTTTCTTTTATCATGCTGTATCCTTTTCCATATATTGTTACTGGCAAGGGAGTTAAGTCTCGTGGTTCTCTATAAATCCAGGATAGTATATCATCTATGTCCTCTCAACTCATTTCACCCCACTTTATGAAAATTGTATTTGGAGGAACCCTGAAAGTTTCTTTTGCTTGTATTCTAAAACAAGGTTTGCCATAGACTTGGAGAGACTTGGGCATCGTGGTTATGCAATAGGTTGTATTCAGCTTATACTCTCCACATCCTTGATCCTGAATCTGGAACCTCGGGTCGACACTTGGGGTGATAAATGAAGTGGAAGGTGTTATGGAAGTGGTCATGGTGGTCAAAGAAGTAGGAGTGGAAGCGATGGATGAAGAAGCAGAAGATTTCATGAGTGTTGAGGGATCAATGAATTTAGAAGGCAAAGATGTCAGAGCTTCCCTATTGATAGGGACTTGACGTTCCGAGACACCCCGTAAGTTGGTACAATATTGGAATGGATCAGGGTCTCCGTATATAGTAATCTCAGTTCCTTCAAAAGGAAACTTCAAGCACTGGTGATATGTGGAGGGAATGGCTTTCAAAGCATGGATCCAAGGTCAATCGAGTAAAATGTTGTATGGCAGGTCCAAATCTAGAACTTGACAAGTGGTGTCAACAATGACTGGCCCGATTCGAATTGGGAGTGTAATTACG
>VDFB02358134.1:213934597-213964127 GCA_007258455.2 Sequoia sempervirens
GGGTTGAGGGTTAGGGTAGATGGTAGAGGGTTTAAGGGTCTATGGTATAGGGTTTAATGGTTTAGGGTTTATGGTTTAATTGTTGATGGTTTAGGGTAGAGGGTTGAGGGTTGAGGGTAGAGGGTAGAAGGTAGAGGGTGTAGGGTTGATAGAGAGAGAGGGGGGTTGAGGGTTTAAGAGTTTTAGGGTTTATGGTTTACAATTTAAGGGTAGAGGGTGTAGGGTCAAGAGAGAGAGAGGGGGGGTTGATGGTTTAGAGAGAGAGATAGAGAGAGTGAGAGGGTTAAGGGTTTTAGGGTTTAAGGGTTGAGGGTTTAAGGTTAGAGGGTTGAGGGTAGATGGTATATGGTAGAGGGTTAAGGGTTGAATGTAGAGGGTTTAGGGTTGAGAGAGAGGGGGGTTGAGGATTTAAGGGTTTTAGGGTTTAGGGTTTATGTTTTTAGGGTTTTAGGGTTTAAGGGTTTAAGGGTCGAGTGTTGAGGGTAGAGGGTTTAAGGGCTGAGGGTTGGAGGGTTGAGGGCTGAAGGCTGAGGGCAGAGGGTTGAGGGCTGAGAGTAGAGGGTGTAGGGTTGAGAGAGAGGGTGTAATGTTGAGAGAGAGAGGGGGGGTTGAGGGTTTTAGGGTTTAGGGTTTACAGTTTAAGGGTAGAGGGTGTAGGGTCGAGAGAGAGAGAGAGAGAAATAGAGTGAGAAGGTTAAGAATTTTAGGGTTTAAGGTTTAGAGTTTAAGAGTCTAGGGTATAGGGTAGAGGGTATAGGGTAGAGGGTTGAGGGTTGAGAGTAGAGGGTGTAGGGTTGAGAGAGGGAGAGGGGGGGTTGAGGTTTTTAATGGTTGAGGGTGGAGGGTAGACGATTGAGGGTAGAGGGTATAGGGTAGAGGGTTGAGTGTTGAATGTAGAGGGTTTAGTGTTGAGAGAGAGAGTGGGGGGGTTGAGGGTTTAAGGGTTTACAGTTTAAGGGTAGAGGGTGTAGGATCAAGAGAGAGAGGGGGGGTTTGAGGGTTTAGATTTGAGAGAGATAAAGAGAGAGAGGGTTAAGGATTCTAGGGTTTAAGGGTCAAGGATTGAGGGTAGAGGGTTTAAGGTTTATGGTTTAAGGTTTGAGGGTTGAGGGTAGAGGGTAGAGGGTAGAGAGAGAGAGATAGAGAGGGTTGAGGTTTTTAGGGTTAAGGGTAGAGGGTTAAGGGTAGAGAGTAGAAATTTTTAGGGTTTAGGGTTTAAGGGTTAAGGGTTTAAGGGTTGAGGGTGAAGGGTAGAGGGTTGAGGGTAGATGGTATAGGGTAGAGGGTTGAGGGTTTTAGGGTTGAGGGTAGAGGGTTAAGGGTAGAGGGGTAGGCAGTTGGGGTTAAGGGTTAAGGTTTAAGGGTTGAGGTGGAGGTAAGAGGGTTGAGGAGTAGATGGTATAGGAGTAGAGGGTTGAGGGTAGATGGTATAGGGTAGAGGGTTGAGGGTTTTAGGGTTGAGGGTAGAGGGTTAAGGGTAGAGGGTAGATGATTTAAGGGTTAAGGGTTAAGGGTTTAAGGGTTGAGGGTGGAGGGTAGAGGGTTGAGGGTTTACAGAGAGACAAAGAGAGTGATAAGGTTAAGGGTTTTAGGGTTTAAGGTTCAAGGGTTGAGGGTAGAGGGTTTAAGGTTTAGGGTTTAAGGGTCGAGGGTATAGGGTAGAAGGTAGAGGGTAGAGGGTTGAGGGTTGATAGTAGAGGGTGTAGGGTTGAGAGAGAGAGGGGGTGGTTGAGGATTTAAGGGTTTTAGGGTTTATGGTTTAGGGTTTATAGTTTAAGGGTAGAGGGTTTAGGGTTCAGAGAGAGAGAAGGGGGTTGAGGGTTTTAGGGTTTAGGGTTTAAGGGTTGATGGTTGAGGGTCAAGGGTAGAGGGTTTAAGGTTTAGGGTTTTAGGGTTTTAGGGTTTAAGGTTCGAGGGTTGAGGGTAAAGGGTTTAAGGGTCGAGGGTTGAGGGTAGAGGGTAGAGGGATTGAAAGAGAGAGGGTGGGTTGAGGTTTTAAGAGTTTTAGGGTTTATGGTTTACAATTTTAGGGTAGAGGGTGTAAGGTCAAGAGAGAGAGAGGGTTGAGGGTTTAGAGAGAGATAGAGAGTGAGAGGGTTAAGGGTTTTAGGGTTGAGGGTAGAGGGTTGAGGGTAGAGGGTTGAGGGTTTAGGGTTTTAGGGTTTAAGGGTTGAGAGTTGAGGGTTGAGGGTAGAGGGTAGAGGTAGAAAAGAGAGATAGAGAGGGTTGAGGGTTTTAGGGTTAAGGGTAGAGGACTAAGGGTAGAAGGTAGACGGTTTAAGTTAAGGGTTTAAGGGTTGAGGGTAGAGGGTATAGGGTTGAGGGTAGATTGTATAGGATAGAGGGTTGAGGGTTGAGGGTAGAGGGTTTAGGTTTGAAAGAGAGAGGGGGGTTAAGGGTTTTAGGGTTTTAAGGTTTAGGGTTTATGATTTAAGTGTTTTAGGGTTTAGGGTTTAGGGTTTAAGGGTAGAGGGTGTAGGGTTGAGAGAGAGAGAGAGGGTGTAGGGTTTAAGGGTTTTAGGATTTATGATTTATGGTTTAAGGTTTAAGGTTTAAGTGGTTGAGGGTAGAGGGTAGAGGGTAGAGGGTTGAGAGTTGAGAGAGAGAGAGAGGGTTGAGGGTTTTAGGGTTGAATATTTAATGGTTTATGGTTTACAATTTAATGGTAGAGGGTAGACAAATCTATTTCACTCCATCCCCTCTACCATTGTGAGGTCTTTCCCTCCACCCTAACTGGATAACTCTATATCCCTCTCAAGTCTCCATTGCTCTTAGGTCTTAGTCCCTACCACAATACTAGGACTAATCTCTCTCACTCATATCCCCTCTCCCTCTATCTCAAGTCTCACTCCCTTCCTATTGATATTGTGAAAGCATTTCAAAGCACCAAATTTGGTGAGCGCCAAATGTGTTTTTTACCTTGAAATAGTAAAATAGGGGTTGACCTAGTGATTCTAGCCCACATGCTTCTACTTTTATCTGGTTTAGCAGTTAATCTGATAGAGAAATGCCTTTTTTATGCAGTTGACACCCTGTTACATACCAATATATGCTTGATCCATCACCTTTTTTCCACCAATTTTCATTCTAGACAATGTAGATGAAGACATTTTTAAGTTTCTACATCATTTTACATTATCTCAGGTAATATATTCATTTTGTTAATATTGAAATGTTTATATTTAGTATGTTTGTTTATTTTTGACAATAATCTAAATTCCTTTAATGATTTTATTAATCATAACAATTGGACATAGAATTCAACATTGAATTAGATGGGAGTTGCATAAAAAAGTTTAATTTTTATGACTTTGAAGAAAAAAATGAAAACCATGACATAATTTAGATGAATTCGTGTTTAAACTTATATAAATGACATCAACTCAACACAAATTTTCTTATGAATTCTATTTGCATTGCTTAGAGTAGTCCATTTCCAGCATGCTTAGATAAACAAATTCAACTTAACACAAGTTTTTTTGTTTTGTTTTGACAATTTATAGACCATTCATTTGATGATTTTATTAATTGTAATTGTTACACATAGAATTGAACATTAAATTCATTATTACTGATGGTTGTCAGAAAACTTTTATTTTCAACTAATTTGGAAAACCTAAGAGCTTTCATCAATGTTAATGTGCAAGTTTCTATTAATTTTTCTGTGCCATAAAGAGTTCACCTTCATCATGTGCTTAGATAATTTCAAGTGACTCAAGAAATAGTTGGTTTAATGCAATTTTCCATTGATTCATACCATTTACCATTCTTCCTTGTAGGTTTTCAATAGAGGTTTGTTGACCTCAAAACACCATTAGGTTTGTTTGGAACAACTTTGACAAAACAAAGCACCTATGCGTTGTCGTAAACCACAAATTAGGTTACTTTTACAAAGGGTCCCTATTAGAAAGTCCTCCTTAATTCCAAAAATCAATGGGGCAGGAACAACCAATCAACAAAACCTCCAATTTCACCATTTATTTGCAGTGACACGCTTTTGAAGACATCTAAACAAGAAACCCTCATTTTAGGAAATTTACATGGGGGTTTATTGAAAAACTATATCCCAGACCTTGTCTAGCCCAGCCATTGCTTCAAACACCCTTAATTATGTCTACATATGCTTATAAGTTCATTCACTAGCCTCTATCATCAATATTTCACCAAACCCTAGTTCAAAACCTCCATTTTCAAACAAAATTTGCACAAAAACCTTTGGGACAACAACACAAAAATGCACAAAAACAATTGAAATCAATCCAAACCAAGTCTAAAATGGTGTTAGGCCTACTTCCCACAAGATTCACTCCATGAAAGATCAAAAATTTCTGGTACGTAACCGTGCAGATCAAAGAAACTTTAATTTTTTAAGAAAATACACAAAAATAAGGGGTGTTTGAATTACTTCTCTTCTCAAAATTACATGCCAATCTCTCATTGACAATTTTTTTTTAAATACCATTTTACCCTCCTTGACAACTTTTGTCTAAATTGACAACTTTTTGACATGATTTGCAACTTTTACATGTGTTGCCCAAAATGACTCAAATAACCACAAAATGCAATGTAATCAACGGTATGGATATGTTTGAAAAAATGCATTACAAGTTATTTTCTTGTGTTATGGAGGTAGATTTATGTATGAAAAATGTTGTAGCATATAGACATGTTTGATAATTCCAAACAGCTCGTTGCCTTCTTTCATAAAATGCTTTGGTGTGTTCAATAAAATGTAATGCAATTAGCGTTATCAATATGTTTCATAAAATGCATTACTTACTTTTTTCTATTTGTGATTATGAATATGCATAATTCAACATCATGTCGAGGAAACTACCAAAGCCTCTAACATTGGAAGAAAGTGCAATAAAAAATGCAAGGAGAAGAGAATAAAAAATTGCAACTTGTGAAGCAAAAGATTTGTAGCCCATACAACCATAAATTTTCATGAAATCTAAGAGAGATGTACAATTCAAAAAACAAAGGGCACAAATGGAAAAAGTTCATGGAAGGACACAAATGGATCCCCAATTTGGAGGCACATCATCAACCATAGGTGAAGTTCAATGCACATCTCCAGTTGAAGACACACTAGCAACATGTGGTCTTCCAAGTATATTAGAAATCACATCTACAATTGAAGACACACCGTCAACAACATTGCGTTTTGAAATTACATTAGAAAAAAAGCCTCTATTTGAAGTCACTCCACAAACGACATCTCAAGTTGGAGGTACGACATTGTTTACATGTGAATCTCAAGGTATGTCATCAATTGCACCTCCGATTGAAGGTACCTGATCTATCCCCAATGTTGTTGACATTCCTAATGGTGACAAAAATTTACATTTGAGAGCTCCTCCTAGATTTTTGATTGATATTGATTCCAATGATTTGAAATGGATGCTTGATAAGATGTCAAAATGTACATGTCAAAGAGTTGCACAGAGGATATGGAGTTTATTTTTTGAGAAGCTAAGTGAGGGTGGAATATGCCAACTATTTGTTGAAATGATGAGGAAACTCAAATTTAGACCCACCATGAAGGCTCTTGGGCTGAGAGTTTCAAATTAATCAAGTGAAAATTCCATTGTAAAGAACTTGATGAGTGCACATGAGAGTGTGGGTTCTACCTCACGCACGAAGGATAGTGCCACAAGATGTGTGATGACAACAACATTGTTAAGCAGTCAAACAAGGAACAAGGTGAACCTTACAAAGACAAGTAAGTATTTGAAAATAAGTAGATCATCTCTAATGAGAACCAAAGGAAGGCATGAATTATTGGAGGAACCAAATAGCAATGAGTTATGGTAATTCTTGGGTAGAGTTCCATGGAAAGATAAAAGAATTGCTCAAGGCTTGAGATATTTAATAGTAGATTATTGGAAGGATAACACAAGGACCTCTCCTAATCAAAGAGATGTTGTAATAAGGAGAATTGGCAGTAAAATCCATGAGCCACATCCAAAGCATTATTTGGATACCACTCAAACCCAATTTTTTGCTGATTTTGTACAAAATTTTCTTGAAATTAAAATATGTCAAAGGTATTTTGAAATGCTAAAGCCTTTTATGTAAAAATAAATCACACACACACACACTACTTGTTGTTGTAGACTACATATTGAGTTTTCTAACCATTATGATGTTTATCGACGTATATGTGTAGATATGCATACTGACAATGTTTTGTAGGAATGTAACATAAGGCCTCCACCCAAATCCTCAACGGAATTCTTATCTTCCATTTTATGTGAAAGAGAGGATGGTCAAATTTTTTACAAGTCATTTTTGGACGGCACATGTCATCATTGTGGTGGCATGCAACATTTTCCAATTTTCCAACACATGGCTAGTTCACACACAATTGGAGACAAAATTATCGAATTTGGAAAATACAAGACAGTGGCCTATAGTCTAAAATATGGGAAAGAAGCAAAGAAGTGTGAATTGGTCAGTGATAAGATTCTAGTATATCAGTTTATGGGTATTTTCTGTGATCAGGTGGTCTATGAGTATGCAAGGCATACACATAGAGCTCAATGGTTGGACTCACAGTTCAAGTTATGCAAGGACACATTTCCACTTCATAGCATCATTTTAGTTGTCGACTTCACAGAGAACTACACACTATAGCCATAGAACTAGGTGCAATCAAAGTACTACAACACCACACAGGTTGTTATATTTGTGCATATAGCATTCATTCATGCAAATGATAGTACAAAGGATAATAGGAAAGTATTGAGGGAGTATCACTTTTACATCAGTGATGATTGCACACATTCTACCAAGTTTGTGCAAGGTTGCTTTTAGATGTTCTATGCTGATCTAGCTAGTAGGGGCATATCATTTAACCAATATATCATATGGTCAGATAACTGTACATCACAATTCAAGAATGCTAGAATGTTTTACTGGTTGAGCAGGATGCATAGGATCAGTGGTGTTCAACATATGAGGAACTTCTCAGAGGTCAAGCATGGAAAGGGGGAGCATGATGGAGCTGGTGCATGTATCAAAAGAGCCCTTGCACAAAAAGAGTTAAATTACAAAGACAGTATAAAGTTGATAGATGCAAGATCAATTTTCGAGTGCTCCAATCATGTAATGGGTCTAGGTAGGCAAGGTAATTCTTTAGTTCATAGATTTTTTCATTTAGTAGATGATACTAACATCGAAAAATATGAGGAATGTTGTAAACTAATAGGATCGATTGAGCTACACTCTTTTAGAAGCTCCAATGTAGGTACATGGACTATCCATACGTGGAAGATGGCATGCTTTTGTTCTGCATGTACAGTTCGAGCATGGAATGATTGCGATTCAACAGAATGGGTTGATGAATGGTTTGTAAGAATTATAACCTCACTTGACATTATCAACTCCCGATGACTCTACAAATCATGGAGATGCAATCATTTGTTGACTTTGATCATGTATCAGACCTTGTACAACCAGGTAATATATCTTACTTTCAGGTTTTATTTTGATGTTCATTAAATACATCTAACAAGATGAACATATCAATGCAGGGAACATATATGCAGTGATTGTAGATGAAGACAATGAAGAGGGTACAAATTATTACCTGTGTTGTTTTATCGAGGCCAAAAAGAAATTCAAGGCCCTAGTTATAGATGGAGAAAACATAGAATATCCTACAGATTCGATGATTGTTACTAGAACATGGCTTAGAAGCTACCCATTTAAGAATGCTGTAGTTTGGTTGTTTAAGGAATTTGACACACATCAGAAGATTCTTCACTACTCGAACCTTTTCATCACCATCAATGTTCATTTGATCAAATATATGGGCAAACCTGTGAACAAGAACTTGTGGAAAGTGCACGAGTCTGACCACGAGGCAACACTTGACACAATAAAGAGTAGAGAAAACCTGGATGGTTCCCTAGATTGATTGGTAAGTATGCACATTGAATTTGTAAAGTCATTTTATTTATCATTGCTTTATTTCAAGCATTTAAGTTTGATTGTATAAGGGTTTGCAAAATTGCATTAATGTAGATATGTAAAATGATGGTTATATACTACTCTATATTTGATGCAGACCTAGGAGGCCCAAACTCACTCAAAGTGTCAACCTGCCTTCAAGAGGCATCTAACAAGATTAAAAGGGCCTATTATACCAATCCAAATAACTCACAAAGTTTGAAATCAACCAGAAGTAGAATTTCCCACTTTCACCCTTGCAACCCTAGTAGCAGTGCAAACCCGGTTTTAGGCCCTTAACTCCAACACTTCGTAAAAAAATTGAAAAACCAATGGATGATTCAGACACCCATTAAAAAGTTACAAAACATATCTTAGGTTCAAACACAAGTCCTTTGGACCAAACTCCTAAAACTCCCACTACTACGTTGTCCTAATTAGGCTAATTAGGCCTAAATTACAAAGCAACTCACCTTTAGACTTATCACAGACAACTAAAAATTTGGGGTAGAATTTTCCATGCCCTAAAACCACTAAATCAATAATTAGTTTTCATATTTGACTCTTCTAACATAGCAAAATATGAAACCCTTGATTTTTAACCAAACCAAGAGAGTTTATTGAAAACCTACATTCCAGGCCTCCTTAGATCTCAAAACCAATTCAAACACTCTTAAGAAACCTTGCACATGCTTAATAATTCAAAATAAATGACCTCCCACTCATATTTTACCAAAACCTAGACTAAATCCTCCACTTTCATGCATTTTCCCACATAAACTCAACATGGACAACAACCCAATCTACTTTATTTCTTTCTCTCAACATAAAACTCGTGTGACCAAACTAACTGTTATCAACTAGGGCTTCATGCCAAAACATACACATGACCTCCCCAGTCCTTTCAAACCTTCAAACACATAAAACCCCACCACATATCACTAAATCCAATTGGTTCTAGCCTTCTTCAAAACAAATTCTTCAATCTACGACTTCAACCCATGCCTTTTAGGCCTGAATTCATGCATTATATACTTGCTTTTCATTTGAATTGTCATTAACAAAATTATACATTAAATTATATGTTTATCTTATTTTCCTCTTGTAGGAGTAGGTGTTGGAACACTTGAAGGAGTAGGTGTTGAAACACCTTAGGGAGGAGGTGTCAAAACACCTGAAGGAGATAAAGAAAAAGAGATGCCTAAAGAGGTATGTGTTTATTTTATGTTGTTTTTGGTAGATATGTTCCTATTACCAACAATTGTATGCTAACTTGTATCAATTTGATGTTTTTGTGTTCACCTATATAGATTGACATTGCAAAAGTTGGTATGATTGGTTCTTTAAGAGGTGCATATTCTAGGACTCATGACAGTTTGAAGAGACGTATATATGAGGTAATCAAGATTTCCATTTTAGAGTTCAATTATAATTCAATGTATATTGATTTTGATGTTAATTATTTGATTTTAAATTATATAATATAACTAATCTTGATTGTACTTTGAATTTTTCTTGTGCAGTTACCTTTAGAGCCAAAGAGTGCTTCAAATAGGTTCCATTTTGATGATCCACCAGTACTTTAGGATGAGATAGACATTTTGGAATGTATATTATGAATAGATATCGAGATGGAATATTCCACACTTTGTAAAACTTTGTTTGAGTTGGTGTTGATGCCATTTTTGTATATGGGCATACACTTGATTATTGGATAATTTGATATATAGAAGTTGAGAATCAAAATAATTTGTTCGTCATGTGCATGTTTAAACTAATCAAAAATTTAATCTTGAGCAATGGTTAAATATCAATGTACAATAGCATAAAAAATAATGGTTATATTATATAGTTGACAATCAAAAATAATGAATAATGGTTAAGTTATTTCATATATTTCTTAGTTATATTATGGTTAAATTATATAGTTTAAACAACGTTGAAGACAAGAACAATGGTAAAGTTTAACATTTTAACTTTAAAGTTTAAATACATAAATGTCATTGTCTCACACTACATATTTCATATTGCATTATCATTACATATTGAAATTCAAAATATATCATAGTTTTATGTTGATAAACATGCCAAAGTGATGCAAAGTAGGGTGAAAAACTCTCAACAAACCAACTACCCTTTAATCTTCCTTCTAGACACAAAACACCATTGGACAATCATGACCAGGGTACATACGCACTAAATCAACAATCATCTTCCAATGAAACACTCACCAATGCTCCAAAACTCAAAACCCTCACTTTTGACAAGTTTCAAAGGGGGTTTATTGAAAACCTCACCTCCAGACCTCTCCTCACTATTTAAATACCTCCAACCCCTTCAAATATTTCTTCTCTTGCTTAATTAACTCTTACAAAGTGTTTCCCCAAGTGTATTCCATCACTACCTACTCTCAACCTCCAGATTTCAGTCAAAACACACATTCTTGACAACTAGGCATCATGCCCAAACCCCCAAATGGCCACCCCTACTCCTGAAATCATGTAAATATTCCCCCTACACCTAATTATGCCATTCCACCAAGTTGCAGTAGAATACAATGGGTGGAAAAGACATTTGGTGGAAATTTCCATGCTGCCCCTATGGAAAAAGCATGAATTTAGGCCTAGGAGGCATAGCTTGAAGTAGCAAATTAAAGAAATAGTTTTGAAGAAGGTTAGAACCTAGTTGTTTCAGTGTTATCAAGTGGAGTTTGATGTGATAGAAGGTCTAAAAAGGCATGGTAGATCATTTGTATGTTTGGGCTTGAAGCCTTAGTTGAACAAAGAGTGAAAATGGGTGAAATTGAGAGGTTTTAAGGAAATGTGTGAGAAATTTGGGGGTAGCATAATTTGAAGGTGAATTAAGTTTTTGCAAGGCAAAATAAGAGTTTGAAAATATTTTGAGGTTGAATGAAGTTTGGAGATGGACGTTTCAATAAACACCTACTTATTTGGTGAAAAATGAGGGTTTCATGAAAGAGGGTTCTTGTGCAGTTTTCGCACACACGCCCCACTGAAAACAGGGACCCTCTTTTGCTTTCGCTCTTGGTGTTTTGGCCCTTTGATTTTGAGGATTTACCTTGCATTGGAATGAGCTTAACATGTTTATCTTTCTTTCCTAAGTGATTCCCCTAAGTTGCACATTGAAAATCTTAAGTTTTGAACGAAGTTCGGGTATTTACCCTATTTCGAGATTTTCCGCTCCATCCAGATTTTCTCGGATTTCATGAGCTCATCGAACTGATCAACACTATAGTTCAGGAAATTTGAGACTTCGTGGAATTCTGCATGGACCGGATTTTTCCGAAATTCCATTTTGTCGTTGCGTTTCCAAGTTTCTTCAGCTTGTCTTGTCGGTTGCATTTATGATCACTCGTACAAATTGTGAGGGATGTATTTAATCAATTTTTGGGCATTTTCTTGCCATTGTGCTTTATCATTTGCATTCTATTGAGTTGGGGTGTTCAATCTTGTGGTGCTTGGCTGAATTTAGCGCGTCGAACCTCTGAATTGTGGGATTTGATAGTTGTTTTATGGGCATTAGTGTTGTCAAAGCTTGCTCGAGTGTTCAGGATTGTTTTCTATCATTGCTTTAATTGATTTCCATTTCATCAAATGGTATGTACATGTTTCCTATCTTTTGATTGATGAATGTGAGTGATCCTTTAGCATTCTGGATATGATCGAACTTTGAATTTCTATGTGTTTGGTACTCCAGAGCGAGGGTTGCATGATGTTGATTAGATTGATGGTTCCCCAAGTGAGTTTCGTGCTTTCTTTTCACTTTCATCTTGCTTGCTTGTGGGCCATGATTATATTTTGAAACCTAGCAGTTGAGTAACCTTAATCCCAAACGTGTTTGTGCGTCAATGGTGGATCTTTAGAGTTTCATACCTAGGGCATCACCATTCCCTTTCAATTTTCTTTAAGAGGAGCTTTAAGTTCAATGAAAATCAATAGAAGGTTCAGGTCAAACTTGTTGTAGCCCTAAATTCCTCAAATTTGTAATTGTTTGATCAATTTGAGCGAGATCCTGTGAGAACGTCGATATTCGAGTTTTCCTTCAGGTTCAAGATTTTCCTGTGCTGGTGGATTTCCCCGAGTTTCCTTGTCCTCTCAATTTTCCTGGAATGTGTTGAAAATCCAGAATCTTGCCTTCTTTGCAGATTTCTGTCAATCCTGGATTTTCCTAATTTCTCCTTCATCCCTTCATTTCCCTGAAGTTCATATAGTATTGTAATTTTTTTAGAATTTCGGTCGGGTTGGATTTTTTCGAACTCTCTTGAAAGCTTTGTCGAACTTAGAGATTGGATGAGATCGATGAATTTAATGATGAATGCTTAACATTCCATGCTTTTAAATGATAAATTACAAAATTTGTATGCATCCTTTATTCATTTTTGATGATCAATTGTTATTTTTGTGCCCTATTCGGGAAAATCCGCCTGGTCTGGAATTTTTCGAAGTTCCTCCCAAACTAGTTTTCCTCAGTTAGCTTGGAATCCCAAACTTCTCAGTTTGGTGGTTTTCTTATTATTTTGAGCTAACACTTTGACAAATATGTTATCAACAATTGGATTTTCATTCTAGTGTTTGATGGATGCAGGCTGAAGCGAGCAAGGCAGTGGCTAGAATGGCTAAGGGTGATATGGAGGAATCCTCTATCTCAGAAGCATAAAGAGTTAAATAGGACATCAAGAGTAGGATCCCAGAAAGTAAGATAGCCTCTGTTTGGTATGAAGTTTCAGATACAAATGTGGGTCGATGGGACTATGAGGAGTTTAAGGCAAGGATGGCACAAAAGGATCTTCCAGTGCTAGCCAGGAGATTAATGGAATCAGGATTATCTCATGTAGCAGAATTTCAACCCATAGTTTAGTATTATGAGTTGGTATTGGAATGTACCTGACACTATGATAGAGATTCATAGAGGATAGTCAGTCCTCAAGGGAGAGTATTGGCTAATCTTAACCCTGTCTCTATTGCACAGACTTATGCAGATTACATGTAGTAGCATTCAATATGTAGGAAACTAAAAGGTACTATGAGGAGGAGACGATTAAGTCACAACAGGTTATCAATTCTTGGCTTGAGAAGCCAAAGTCTCATTTCTCAAAACTGCCTAAGCAGTTGCATAGGGAAAAGTTTAAACAAGAAATCTATGATGCCATCACATTGCTTAGCTGGGTGGTGGGCCTCAAGAGTGTAGGTATGTTCAAGAATTGGATGTTCCATGTTATTGTGAGGATGAAGCAAACAACAGGGTGGTCCACATTGCTACTCCTGCCACTAAAAAGAATAGAGATGAGGTTACTGGGAGTGATTACAACATGCAGACCATCAACCTAGGACCCACCTCCATGGAACATGATATTGAAGAATATGAGGGTTCAAGTGTTGTGATCCTAGGTGGATTGAGGAAATAAGCATGAGCTAAATAGGAGTTGAAGAAAAAGAATGAAACACTTGAGAAGTATTTGGAAGATTTGATGAAACCATTGCAATCCATTAGTTCCTCATCTTTTGCTGCAAATTTCTTGCCCCAAGAGACTATATCTGAACTGGAAAGAATGAAGGCCACCACTCTTGCTACAAAAAACTAGTTACAAGGGGCACAGACTAAAGGATATGATGCTATCAAAGACATCCTTTCAATCGGAGGAGATGCAATGAGGGAAAAAGATTGGTTGAAAGATGTATTGGCTCAAGATAAAGAGGATGTAGATCTCTTGTTGCAGAAGACCAAGAACATCATGGAATACACTAAGGATAAGCTGGTGAGTGATGGAATTCTCCCTTCCTCCAAAGCTACAGAACCTTGGGAATGGTTTGAAGCTTTGCAAATAAGGAAGAAGGTTTTGAAGAAGATATATAAGTAGAGGAGGAAAATTGAGGATGCCCTGACTGATATCCATGATAGATGCATCTCATTCTTTCAAATGATGACAGGAAGAAGGAAGTTCTCACCAAAGCATTTGAGCTTTGAAGAGTTGAAGAAATGGTGGTGAGATGTATATTCTCTAGTCATTGAGGATCCAGTTACTGAGCATCAGTTGGATGATGTGGCCACTTGTATTGTAATCATTGATAAATATCAAACCAGTAGGGTTGAGTGGGATAAGTCAATGGAGCAATCAAGAGAAAATATTAGATCCATCGAAAGAAGAATTAATGTTTTTCCTTTGCCACCTATGGATGACTTGGATAGGGTACTTTTGATGGTGCATGATAGGGTGGATTGAAATAAAGACAAAGGGGAAGGTAGTTAATGCAATGCCACATCGGAATTTGTGTTTCCCTATTATTTTGCTTGCATTGGTCCAAGCTACATTGGAGATCCTAGGCTGACATAGATGGAGTTCATCCATTTAATGCATATTTTATCTTATTTTGAATTCCTCTTGGCCGACTTGTTTTGTGGCCATTTATTATTATTGTAAGTTCTACTTAGGCCGACATGCCTTGGGGGTTTCTATAAATATGACATTCTACCTCATTTGTAAGGGCTAGATAGAAAGATAGATAATTTTGATGCTAGAGTGAATTAAGTAGTAGAGCAAGAGTTAGAAGTTAGTTCATTTTAAGCAAGTGTTGTAACATAATACTGGAATTGTTGCTACTTTGGGTGATTCAATACAACTGGAGACATTGTGCTTTTGGTGAATTCTCTTGTGTTGATTTATCTTGCATGGTTCTTGTGATTCTATCTTTGGAATTGCTTAAGTTATTTGAGAAGTGCATTAGGTTTAATGTTAGATAAATTGATAGTGTTTATCATTTAGTACCTGAAGTGTTTGCAGCAATCCCTGGTCCATACTTTTTGCAACCAACTAATTGTTAGTTTCTTTGCAAAGTTAGCCTGGAATTTTATATTCATTGTGCTTAGTTCAATTGTGGAGGTTTATTCATTTCGATTGCAATAGGGTTGTTTTGAATGAGTGTTCATGATCTAAAAATATTTAACACCTTAGAAGATTGCACTATTTGTATAAGATTGCAGATCCATCTGGGTCAAGTAGAAATAATTTTCTGAGGGATTGGTCCATTTTAAGCATTTATCATTTGCATTGTTAATCTTAGAAGTAGTGTTAAATTTAGAAATCTCTTTGAAACCCTTATCTTTTGTTATTTCTTTTTTCATTTGGGTTAGATTTAGGATTGAAGTATCATCATATTGCTAGATCTGATAAATTAAAGATTCAACATTTTCTTGTAGTAAGGTCCCATTGTGATTACCAACATTTTCACATTTATCATTGAGTTGTTTATGCATTGTCAAGACCTAACATTAGAGACGTTGGGGTTATCTCTTGAGGCTTGCTGATAGAGATTTTCCTTTCAAGAGAGATAGGATATTATATTTTGTCTGAGTTATTATTGTGTAGAAAAGATCATCAACAAATTGGCACTAGAAGGAGGGCCTGAATAAGCAAGTTGGATCAATTTTTGTCTGCCATCTCTCCTGAGATATTTAGAAGAAGAACTAGATCTACTCTAGGGGAGGTGGAATTTCAAGAATTACCAGTCCCTACTAGGTTAAGAAGGACCAACAAAAGGGGAGAATCATCATCCACCCAGCCATCTCCATCATCCCCATCTTCATCAAGTTCATCTGAGTCTGAGTCTGAGAACATTCCCATTCAACAACCTCAGCCAGCCATAAATCAGCCATTACCACCCTCACCTCCACCAATGGCTTTCCTAGCTAATAACCCATCTCCATTGAGTTTCACTAATTACAATGTCATGGCCAAGAACCCTAAACACTTTTGTTCAAAGTTCCATGTTAATGATCCCAATAGAACTGCTGAGGAACACATCAGGATCTTTCAGACTGGCCTTAAGGATAGAGGAATCAATCATGAGGAAGTAGCATGCATAATCTTTCCTTATTCCTTGGGAGAGGATGCATTCTATTGGTACAATCATTTACCTATTGGGTCTATCCAGAATTGGAATGAACTAGAGAATGCATTCTTGCAGAAGTTTAGGATTCCCATTAGTCCCAATGAGCTCTATCTTTAGTTCACTAATGTTAAGAGAGAAGTCCATGAGCCTATAGGGTCCTTTAACAATATGTTTCATCATGCCTATACCCGACTGCAGACCCCTTATGTTGTTGATGAGCCCGCTGCTCTAGAAGTCTATTATGAGGCACTTGATAATATGACAACTACCTTCATGAAATGGAGAAACAATCCTCCTAATACCCTACTTGATGTATACGCAAAGGATGTGAATGTTAGCACTGCTTTAAGGCAACATTTGTCTGGGCCTTTACCATCATTAGGACCCGCTGCTCACCCTGGACAAGTCCCAACTCTCAACCAGGCTCTCGCTAATCACACCCCTATCATGAATCCAGTACCTCAATTACCTCTAGTCCCTCACCCAGGACCTCCTGTGAGTCAAGTTCCACCCACAATCAAACTCTTCATCCACAACCTCAGGCTAGTTTTCCCACATATCTACAAAATTCTGAATTATTAAACCAATCACTGAATGCCAATATTGCAGTAGGATATCCCCAAAATAATGTGAATCAGCCTCCATACAGCAATCCTGACAAGGAAAGACTGGATGAATTGTCTGAACAAGTGAAGAAGTTGAATATGGAGGTAACCTATTTGAGGAATCAGAACAGTCAGTTGCAAGCTGCTCAGAGAAATATGCAGTCTAATCATAGTAGAGAAAGTCGAGAAAATCAACAAGGACAACATTTTGATAGGGGTAACATCCTGAAAGAGGATATAATAATGACAGAGGATATAATAATGATAGAGGGTATAATAATGATAGATGACAAAATTATGATAAAGGACAATGTTCAAGCCAGAACTTTGATAGAGGGCAAGTTGGTGGACAAGGGTTCAACAGGAGATAGCCACCTCGATAGAACAAGACTTAGAATACGAGGCCTAACAATGGAGGAGTCCCTACCCGATTGGATCAACCAGTCAATCAAGAGAAGCCTCCTAGTGGCGTATATTTGGCTGAGGCTACCTTATCAGGATGGTGTAGGATCCATAAAATGAGTCAACATTTTGAGTTAGATTGTCAAGAGTTCCAAACGATAGCTTCAATTTTTACAGTATGAAGTGGAGAATAATGTAGGTAGTTAGGAAATGGTGCCATCTACTCCCTATGATTCATCAACGTTGGTATTGAATCATGCACCTTTTCCACAAAGCAAGGAAAATTAACCTGAAGAAGAATCAAACCAGTTGAAGGAAGAGGCGGATCAGGTGTGTAATGGGGATGAGATTACATAGTTATTTAATGAAAATCCAGTGAATGAAAATGGCCCCAAGGATGAAGAAGAAGCTTATGTCGAAGAGGTACAGACCTTCTAGAGGCCTATTAAGAAATATGATCTAAGGTACTTGCCATATAGACATCCACAAGCTGGAGGCCCCTTCACCACCTCCATTCCACCAAACAACTTCACTACGCCTCCAGATCCTAATGCCAGCAATAATCCATCACATCCTCATGTGTCTAGGCAATATTTATCTCAAGATCAAGCACATATGGACATTCCAAAAGAGAGAGGTGTTGATGCAAACAAGGACAGGGTGGTGGAATACCCAAAGGAGACCCCTACTGATCTGAGTGAGGAACAATTGGCCATATATGTTGTGGAAGAACTCAGAAAACTAAAGGCAATCCTCTCTACATTTGAATTATTGAGAGTTCCAACCATTAGGAATGTAGTTCTAGGAGCTTATAATGCAAATTCCATATCAAAATATAAACCAGTTAGTGAAAGTGTCAACAAAGCATCTAGTTCTCAATCGGTAGGAAGAAAAAAAAGACTCATAATCAAGTCCAAATGCCTCCTAGAGATAAGGGAAAAGAGAAGGAAAAAACTCAAGTTGCTCAAGTGGATACTCCTTTAACTCTATTTCAAGGGAAAACATACACTCCTCCATTCCTGATCTCTGTTCGTATATTTGGCAAGAAATTGCACAACTACTTGTTGGATTCAGGTGCTTCCACCAATGTAATGCATTTTGGTGTCTGTAGAGCTATGGGTATTACTCCTGCTGATTCCCAAAAGAAAGTTACTCAGCTGGATAGAACTAAAGTTAATGTGGTAGGGGAATTAAACATGATTCATATGCAAGTTGCTTCTGACCCTAGAATTCAACAGGTTATTAATATATAGTTGGCTGATATACCTGATGCTTATGGATTGATTTTGGGAAGATACTTTACTAGGGCCTTGAATGGATATGTATCAACTGATCACTCTCACATGTGGCTTCCCTAGAAGGGAGTTCCAAACCAGATTAGAATTGAAAGAGAACCCAAAATGAAATACATGATCACAGAATATAAGAATACCTCCAATGAAATTCTGATATCAGAAGTAAGTATGGGCAATTATGTACTTGCAAACCCTTTTGATGAATCTAAGGAAGAGGAAGTCCTTAATTTGCATACAATTCTTGTTGATCTCACAACAGAATCCAGTGGTACTAAAGCCTTGGTGGAACTAGTTGGAAATGATGATGATCGTGAAGATAATCAACTTGGATTGTTGGACAGTTTCCAGGAATTCATTCAGAAGTGCATTGAAGATTAGGTATAGTTGGGTAGAGGGATGAAATTTGGAGAACTACTCTTGCCAAATTGGTGTAGGGTTCATAATGCCTCCCATTCAGAATTAGATTGTTGCTTGTGCTAGGCTACAATGGAACAAATATAGAAGTGTATCAACCCCACTCCAGCAGTCAAAATTAATATCCAGAATGTCCAAGAGGATCCTAAAGGAAAAAAGGTGATGCTTTTTGAAGCACCATCCAACAACAATAGTGCAAGAGGTACAACAAGGAAGTCTGTAGTTGTTGGTTGTTGGACTTTAATATTTGATAGATCCAAATCAAAGCAAGGAGTTGGGGCAGGATTTGAGCTAATAAGTCCAAGACATAAGAATTTCTTTGCTGCTCATAGACTTCAATTTCATTGTATGAATAATGTAGCAAAATATGAGGCTTTGGTCTATAGGTTGTTAATGGCACTAAAGAAAAAGGTCAAGATTTTGCAAGTCTTTGGAGATTCTGAGTTAGTGGTTAAACAAGTTAGGAGACAGTACTCTTGTCATGAGAGAAGAATGACCAATTATAGGCATAGAGTATGGGACCTTGTTGAAGGATTTGATTCCTTCAACATTCAGTTGATTCCACATAATAAGAATCAAACAATAGACTGTCTTGCTCAGGAAACTAGTACATTGCAGCCTCTGTCTCTTTCTAGATTGAAGAATTTTACGGTGGAACTAACCCCAATACCTTTAGTACCTGATAACATTACCAACTTCTAGGTATTTGAAGATGACAAGCATATTCTAGATTTTATCACAAGCTTAGACGTATTTGCTTCTCAAATTATTGATGAAACTAAACTCCAAGAAGCAGAGATGGATTTGGAAGGGGTAATTAATCTAAATACCAATACTATTCCCAGAGGAATGGTACAATTAGAAAGGAGTTTTGATCTAGATAAGGTCAGAGATCAAGAGCAGGATGCCAAGAAAGATTCCATCAATGAACAATGTGAAAAGTATAATATGGAAACTCATGAGGATGTTAGGAATGTCTTCATTGGTAAAGTATGTACTCTAGAAGAGAGGAAAGGCATAATAGACGTACTACATACATATCAAGATGTGATAGCCTAGAGTTATGAACACTTGAAGAACTACGACACATCAATTATAACTCACACTATCCCTCTCAATCCAGGAGTAAGACCCTTCAGGCAGAGGAAGAGGCCCATCAATGCTCTACTGGAACCAGTAATTCAAAAGGAAGTGCAAAAGCTGCTATCTACCAGAATCATATTTCCAGTTAGACATTCAACCTGGGTTGCAAACTTGGTTCCTGTGAGGAAAAAGAATGGTGAAATCAGACTCCGTGTGGATTTTAGGAACCTTAACAGAGCATCTAAAAAAGATAATCATCCAGTACCCTCGTAGGATGAAGTACTTCATATTGTCAATGGGTCTCAGATGATGTCCTTCTTAGATGGATACTTGGGATACAATCAAGTTATGGTGCAATATGAGGACAGACATAAAACTGCTTTCACCACCAAGTGAGGTGCTTTTTCCTATAGGAGAATGCCCTTCAGTTTGATTAATGTTGGGGCCACATTCTAGAGGGCCATGGAAATTTCCTTTAAGGACATAATTGGTAAATGCATAATCATTTATATGGATGATTTGATAGTTTTTTCCAAGAAGAGAGGTGACCATATTGCAGATTTGTGCAAGGTGTTTCAGAAGTGTAGAGAGTTTGGTATATCTCTCAATCCAAAGAAATGCATCTTTGGAGTTACATAAGGAAAATTGTTGGGGCATGTTATCTCTAAGAAAGGAATTTCCATTGATCCAAAATGAGTGGAAGCCATACTAAAGATCCAACCACCTGCTAGGAAGAAAGAAATGAAATCATTATTTGGAAAAATCAACTTTGTAAGGAAGTTCATCACTAGATTTGTAGAAATAGTCAAGCCATTGAATTCAATGTTGAAGCAAGAAGCCAAAGTTGAATGGAGTGCCGAAGCTAAGGAAGCATTGCAAAGATAAAAGGGCTATTGTTGAAGCTCCGATTTTGGTGAGTCCAGACTATGCTAAGCCATTCTATATATATTTGTTTGCTTCTGATCATTCCTGTACTGCTATGTTGACTCAAAAATATAACCAAGGAAATGAACATCCCATAGCATTTATGAGTGCACCATTGGAAGATGCAGAGTTAAGGTACTTGAGTGTGGAGAAGTAGGCCTACACCTTAGTCAGAGTTGTGAAGAAATTTAGACAATATATCCTCAGAAATAAGGTCTTTGCAATAGTTCTTGATCCTGCAGTCAAGCTGTTGTTGATGCAGAATGAGCTAGGAGAGCACAGAGCTAAGTGGGTAACTATGTTATAAGAATATGACATTGAGATTCAACCCATGAAGCTGGTAAGAGGGCAAGGAATTACAAGGACAATGGTAGAAATAGGCCTTGATCTTGCAACCCAGCATTACAATCTAGAAGATGTTTCTCTTGGAGAATGGTATGATGATATCCTTCACTATCTCCTAGCTCAAAGATGTCCTAACTATCTTAATGCAGTATAGAGAAGGGAATTGTATTTGAAGAGTGATAGTCTCATGCTAAAGGGGGTTGTTCTGTATAAGAAAAATCATGATGGTGTTTATTTAAGGTGCCTAGGAAAGACAGAATTTGGAAGGGTAATGTTGGAATTTCATGATAGATATGGTACCAGCCATGGATATACACCTTCTACAGCAAATCAGATTCTGAGAGCTAGTTATTATTGACCTACACTGTTCAAGGATACACACAACCATGTCAGAACTTGTCATGTGTGTCAGACTGCAACAACTAGAGAGAAGTATGCAACACTCCCACTTCAACCAGTCTTTGAGGTAAAACCTTTCACACAGTGGGGAATGGACTTCATAGGTCCAATCAATTTGCCTTCCTCTATAGGTCATAGGTATATTCTTACTGTTACTGATTATTTTACAAGATGGACTGAGGCCCTTGCTTGCAAGCAATGTACTTCTGAGGTGGTAATCAATTTCATCGAATCAGGTATTATCAACCGTTTTGGATGTCCTATGTCTTTGGTTTGTGATAATGGTCCTGGATTTGCATCATTTAAATTCTCTAACTGGGCCTTCGATCATAGAATTATAATTAAGTTTGCATCCAATTATTACCCTCAGGGTAATGGTCTAGTTGAGTCTTCAAATAAAAAATCTCCTAACTATTATTCACAAGCCGTTAGAAAGAAATCCTAAGGATTGGCACACCCAACTCAGATTTTCTCTCTGGGTAGATCATACAAGACACAAGACTTCCATAGGAATATCCGCTTACCACCTGGTTTATAGGTTAGAGTTTTTGTTTCCTATTAAGTTAAAAATCCCCACCCTATAGTTCGTTAACAAATATTATGATGAGGGGGATAAACGTGAAGCCCGACTTGTTGAGTTGTTACACCTTGAGGAGAAAAGAGACAAAGCCTTGGAAAAATTTTCCAAACATCAGGGGGTAGTCAAAAGGTGGTTTGATAGAAGAGTTAAGGTAAAATATTTTAGGATCTCTGACCTGGTTATCTATTGGGATAAAGCCCATGACCGTAAGCAGGAGCATGATAAATTTGACAAACTTTGGCTTGGTCCTTACCAGATCTCAGAGATTCTGGGAGATAATTCTTTTTGCTTGAAAACTCTCACTGGGGAGGATATCCCACTGCCTGTCAATGGGCAGTATTTAAAGCATTATTTCCAATCTTGAGTTGTTTTTAGCTATTTTCCTATACATAGTTAGAGTAAGTTTCCCTTCTTGTTTTGCTTTGCTTTGGTTAGAGTAGGTTTCCCTTTCTGTTTTGCTTTTGCTTTGCTTTGGTTAGTGTAGATTTGCTTCTAGTTTGGTGTGTTTTTTGCTCTGCTTTTGCTTTGGAGGTTTCCTTGTTTTCTTCTGGATGTATTGCACCTGCATGGAAAATATTCTTTTATCTAGGACTATTCTAAGTATTTCATTGATGGAATTTAGTCATGTGTCTTGAATGGATGGTTGAGGTCTTTGTTATCCTCAAACAGTCTAAATGTTTGATTTAAGGAAGATGGGTCACTAGTTTGATTTGAATTTGAAGTATTATGAAATATTATATCTCTTATACATCTTAAGAATCCTGATGTTGCGGTAGGGTCCTTGTGAGGTCTTGTCAGGTGAAAAATCTTATTTCTACTTCAGGGCCATTGTGGTTCTCAGTCCTGAGTGTGAATTTCATTGTTCATAGGTTGAAATTAAAAAAAAGGTGAAAAAGAAAAGAAATATCAAAAGAAGGAAAAAGTGAAAATATTAAAAATCAAATGCATTCAACTTATTAGGGGTATTTGAATATCTCTATCGGGGCTATAGACCACTGGCTGGAAATAGAGCTATGTTCAGGAGAGTCACAACGATAACCTCGTCAAGGCTATAGACGCCTGATTGGTAGCGAGGCTTTGTCCAGGTTACTTTTGGAGTTAGAATCTTTACGTAGCCTGACCTGATTAAACTTGGTTTTTGTAATAGCTCAAGGAGGGAAATGAACTCATGTGCACACTTGGATTTTCAGTTTATGGAAGGTTCAGTCCACTTTTGGTTTTGATTCTTTAATCCTGCATTTTTTGTTTGTTTGTCTAATAGGGAGATAAAAACCATAGACTTTGTGTTCATGATTCTTGTTCATCATCAAATGCTCTGGAGCATTTCCCCAGCAGAGTCACCATTTGTTGTGCAGTTTTGGCACGCACGCCCTGCTGAAAGCAGGGACCCTCTTTTTCTTTCACTCTTGGTGTTTTGGCCCTTTGATTTTGAGGATTTACCTTGCCTTGGCATGAGCTTAAAATTTTTATCTTGCTTGCCTAAGTGATTCCCCTAAGTTGCGCATTGAAAATCTCAAGTTTTGAATGAAGTTTGAGTTTTTACCCCATTTTGAGATTTTCCGCTCCATCCGGATTTTCCTGGATTTCATGAGCCCAACGAACTGATCAACACTACAGTTCAGGAAATTTGGGACTTCATGGAATTCTACATGGACCAGATTTTTTTGAAATTCTATTTTGCTGTCGGGTTTTCGAGTTTCTTCAGCTTGTCTTGTCGGCTGCATTTATGATCACTCGTACAAATTATGAGGGATGTATTTAATCAATTTTTGGGGATTTTCTTGCCATTATGCTTTATCATTTGCATTCTATTGAGTTGGGGTGTTCAATCTTGTGGTGCTTGGCTGAATTTTGCATGCTGAACCTTTCAATTGTGGGATTTGATAGTTGTTTTTTGGGCGTTAGTGTTGTCAAAGCTTGCTCGGGTGTTCATGATTGTTGTTTGTCATTACTTTAATTGATTTCCATTATCTCAAATGGTATGTACACGTTTCCTATCTTTTGATTGATGAATGTGAGTGATCCTTTAGCATTCTAGATATGATCAAAATTTGAATTTTTGTGTGTTTGGGTATTCCGGAGCTAGGGTTGCATGATGTTGATTAGATTGATGGTTGATCCATATAGAGGAAGGGATCTATGACAAACGTTGCGAGTGATTATGAACAAAGGCATAAATACATCAACAATGGAGTAGCAGGAACATTAAGAGAGAATTCAAAACATAGAACCAAGAGAGAGAAAAGAAGACACTGATTTGATTACGGAGTTTGCCACAATGTGACTACGTCTCCGGGCCGAGCTCAATCAAGTGACCAATCTATTGAAATGTTCTGAAATGGTAGTACAATCTCCACTGGAGCCTCTTACAACACTACTTTACAATATCTTGTAGCCTTTCCACAAAGTCATACAAAAGTTTCTCACTCACACCCCTTTCAAAAGCTCTCAAGGCTAGGGATGACTAACAAAGAGGAAGAAAACTAACTTTGCCTAATAGAATCTACTACAAGACTCAGAACAACATAATACATCACTATAAACATTCTCCTAACTCCCACTAAAATTCTCTCTCACAAAAGGATCTTACGGCCGAGAGAATGAACTCACTTGAAAAGTGATGATCAACTAATGGATCAACTTAGGAAGTGATGATGAAAAACACTCCAAGACTCCTCCCTTTTATACTTGAAGTTGGGCCTATGTGGTTAAAACCACCAAAACCACCTGACTTGGCATTTTTCCCCTTAATGGAAAATAAATAACCTATTCCCCATTTTTTACAAATGTAAACCATAATCCCCCTTAAAATAATTAAATTTTTTTTTAAGCCCTTAACATATTCTTATTCTTGAGATTTTGAGGTTAGAGGTTGTTTGTATTTAATTTTAAATCCTAACTAATAACCCCTTATTGTTATTAGTTAACAATTCGGGCTAAGAAAGTCATCATAAAAAACCTGCTCACTAAATATTGTTAACACGTTGCATGGTGCAACGGGCAACACTAATTTAAGAAGGCGAGTGGTTGGGGGTTCCAACCCCACCGGAACTGCCCATACCTCCACTTGGAGCTTTCCAATACTCCAAAACCAACATGCATCTACTACTGTTTGAAATGGCTATGTGTGGTGTAACGGCCCAGTCGGTTGCTTACTCTATGGAGGTGTGGGGTTCAAACTCCATAACAAACGTTTTAACAAACAAAACAAATTTTGACTCAACGGACGAAGAGGTCAGAGCCATGTGTATTGCTCTAAAGTTGCCATGTGTCAGAAGACAATTCGCCAGAGCCATCCACGCTGTCAACGAGCCACCCGCCAACTCAACATGCCACATCATCACGACACGTGTCAATTCCCAATTCGCCATCAGCCATGTCACCACACCACGCCACATGTACGGACTGACACGTGTCAGCTCCTGATTGGTCCAACTCGACATCCGTATGATGACCTGTCCATCAAGTCAGCATGATGATGTCATGCTGACGTCAGCAACCGTACCAATTGGTACCTTGGTCAACTAAAACTTTGACTGGCCATATCTTGCACATACGAGCTCTGATTTGTACGAAACGAACGCTGTTGGAATCGTGATGATGAGACCTTCATGATGATGCCACCTTCGATCATTTTTGATGATGTCAAAATTTCATCCTTTTCTCATCCCTGGTAGCTGAGTTGACCGGCCTTTGACCAAAGTTTGATCGGCGATATCTCACACATACGGACTTGAATTTCAATAAAACGAACATCGCTGGGTTCGTGTCGTCAAGCCCTTCAAAGTGACATGTCTTTTGACCAATTCTAAGTCCAAGTTTTCGCCTTCTGACAGCCTCTTGGTCCAAGGGTTGACCCAACTTTGACTGCGCGTAACTTGAGCAAACAGACTCTTTTTTTTCCCGTTCAAGTTGCATCAGATTCAGTATTCTAAGCTCTACGACATGGCACTACTTTTGGGAGAAATGGGAACACTTCAATTTCCAGGTTAAGAAGATCCTCCTGGATCAATGGTTCCCCAAGTGAGTTTCTTGCTTTCTTTTCACTTTCATCTTGCTTGCTTGTGGGCCATGATTATATTTTGAAACCTAGTAGTTGAGTAACCTTAATCCCAAGCTTGTATGTGCACCAATGGCAGATCTTTAGGGTTTCATACCTACGACATCTCCATTCCCTTTCTATTTGCTTTAAGAGGAGTTTTAAGTTCAATGAAAATTAATAGAAGGTTCAAGTCAAACTTGTTGCAACCCCAAATTCCTCAAATTTGTGATCGTTTGATCAATTTGTGCGAGATTGTGTAAGAGCGTCGATATTCAGGTTTTCCTTCAGTTTCAATATTTTCCTGCACTGGTGGATTTCCCTAAGTTTCCTTGTCCTCTCCGTTTTCTTGGAATGTGTTGAAAATCCAGAATCTTGCCTTCTTCACAGATTTCCGTCGATCCCGGATTTTCCCGATTTCTCCTTCATCCCTTCATTTCCCCGAAGTTCATATAGTATTGTCATTTTCATGGAATAACGGTCCAATCGGATTTTTCTGAACTCTCTTGAAAGCTTTGTGGAACTTAGAGATTGGATGAGATCAATGAATTTAATGATGAATGCTTAACATTCCATGCTTTTAACTAATAAATTACACAATGTTTATGCATCCTTTATTCATTTTTGATGATCAATTGTTATTTTTGTGCCTTATTCGGGAAAATCCACCTAGTCTGGAATTTTTTGAACTTCCTCCCAGACTAGTTTTCCCCAGTTAGCTTGGAATCCCAAACTTCTCAGTTTGGTGGTTTATAGTTGATTTGATGGTTTTCTTATGATTTTGAGCTAACACTGACAAATATGTTATCAATAATAGGATTTTTATGTTAGTATTTGATGGATGCAGGCTGGAGCGAGCAAGGTAGTGACTGGAATGGCTAAGGGTAATATGCAGGGATCCTCTATCTCAGAAGCAGAAAGAGTTAAATTTTACATCAAGAGTAGGATCCCCGAAAGTAAGATAGCCTCTGTTTGGTCTGAAGTTTTAGATACAAATTTTGGTCGATGGGACTATGAGGAGTTTAAGGCAACGATGACACAAAAGGAACTTCCAATGCTACCTAGGAGATTAATGGAATCAAGATTATCTCATGTAGCAGGATTTCCACCCACAGTTCAGTGTTATGAGTTGGTATTGGAATGTTCTTTGCACTATGACAGAGATTCACAAAGGATAGTCAGTCCTCAAGGGAGAGTATTGGCTAATCTTAACCCTGTCTCTATTGCACAAACTTTTGATATGCCAGACAGATCGCATGTAGTAGCATTCAATATGGAGACAACTAAAAGGTACTATTAGGAGGAGACTATTAGGTCACAACAGGTTATCAATTCTTGGCTTGAGAAGCCAAATTTTCATTTCTCAAAACTGCCTAAGCAGTTGTACAAGGCAAAGTTTAAACAAGAAATCTATGATGCCATCACATTGCTTACCTCGGTGGTGGGCCTCAAGAGTGCAGGTATGTTCGAGAATTGGATGTTCCATGTTATTGTGAGGATGAAGCAAACAACAAAGTGGTCCACATTGCCACTCCTGCCACCGAAAAGAATAAAGATGAGGTTACTGGGAGTGATTACAACATGTAGACCATCAACCTAGGACCCACCTCCATGGAACAAGATATTGAAGAATATCAGGGTTCAAGTGTTGTGATCTTGGGAAGATTGAGGAAATAAGTATGACATAAATAGGAGTTGAAGAAAAATAATGAAAGACTTGAGAAGTATTTGGAAGATTTGATGAAACCCTTGCAATCCATTAGTTCCTCATCTTCTACTGCAAATTTCTTGCCCCAAGAGACTATATATGAGCTAGAAACAATGAAGACCACCACTCTTGCAAGAAAAAAATGGTTACAAGGGCTGCAGACTAAAGGAGATGATGCTATCAAAGACACCCTTTCAACCAAAGGAGATGCAATGAGGGAAAAATATTGGTTGAAAGATGTATTGGCTCAAGATAAGGAGGATTTAGATCTCCTGTTGCAGAAGACCAAGACCATCATGGAATACACTAAGGATAAGCTGGTGAGTGATGGGATTATCCCTTCCTCCAAAGCTGTAGACCCTTAGGAATGGTTTGAAGCTTTGCAAATAAGGCAGAAGGTTTTGAAGAAGATATATAAGTAGAGGAGGAAAATTGAGGATGCCCTGACTGATATCCATGATAGATGCATCTCATTCTTTGAAGTAATGACAAGGAGAAGGAAGTTTGCACCAAAAAATTTGAGCTTTGAATAGTTAAAGAAATGGTGGTGAGATGTATATTCTCTAGCCATTGAGGATCTAGATACTGAGCATCAATTGGATGATGCAGCCACTTATATTGCAGTCATTGATACATATCAAACCAGTAGGGTTGAGTGGGATAAGTCAGTGGAGCAATCAAGAGAAAATATTAGATCCATCGAATGAAGAATTAATGTTTTTCCTTTGCCACCTGTGGCCAACTTGGATAGGGTACTTTTGATGGTGCATGATAGGGTGGATCGAAATAAAGAAAAATGGGAAGGCAGTTAATGCAATGCTGCATCAGAATTTGTGCTTCCCTATTATTTTGCATGCATTGGTTTGAGCTACATTGGAGATCCCAAGCCGACCTGGATGGAGTTCATGCATTTAATGCATCTTTTATCTTATTTTGAATTCATCTTGGCTGAATTATTTTGTGGCCATTTATTATTATTGTATTTTCTACTTAGGCCGAGATGCCTTGGGGGTTTCTATAAATATGGCATTCTACCTCATTTGTAAGGGCTAGATAGAAAGATAGATAGTTTTGATGCTAGAGTCAATTAAGCAGTAGAGCAAGAGTTAGAAGTTTGTTCATTTTAAGCAAGTGTTGTAACAAAATACTGGAATTGTTGCTACTTTGGGTGATTCAATACAATTGGAGACATTGTGTTTTTGGTGAATTCTCTTGTGTTGATTTATCTTGCATGGTTCTTGTGATTCTATCTTTGGAATTGCTTAAGTTATTTGATAAGTGCATTATGTTTAATGTTAGATAAATTGATAGTGTTTATGATTTAGTACTTGAAGTGTTTGCAGCAATCCCTGGTCCATACTTTTCACAACCAATTGATTGTTAGTTGCTTTGCAAAGTTAGCCTGCACTTTTATATTCATTGTGCTTAGTTCAAGTGTGGAGGTTTATTCATTTCGATTGCAATAGGGCTGTTTTGAATGAATGTTCATGATCTAAAAATATTTAACACCTTAGAAGATTGCACTATTTCTATAAGATTGCAGATCCATCTAGGTCAAGTAGAAATCAGTTTCTGAGGGATTGGTCCATTTTAAGTGTTTATCATTTGCATTGTTAATCTTAGGAGTAGTGTTAAGTTTAAAAATCTCTTTGAAACCCTTATCTTTTGTTATTTATTTTGTCATTTGGGTTAGATTTAGGATTGAAGTATCATCATATTGCTAGATTCGATAAATTAAAGATTCAGTATTTGCTTGTAGTAAGGTCCCATTGTGATTACCAACATTTTCACATTTATCACTGAGTTGTTTATGCATTGTCAAGACCTTACATTAGATACCTTGGGGTTATCTCTTGAGGCTTGTTGATAGAGA
>VDFB02358134.1:213964227-214000617 GCA_007258455.2 Sequoia sempervirens
ATGAGGATTTTAAAGCAAGAATGGCACAAAAAGATCTTCCAGTGCTGGCCAGGAGATTAATGGAATCAGGATTATCTCATGTAGCAGAATTTCCACCCACGGTTTAGTGTTATGAGTTGGTGTTGGAATGTGTCAGACACTATGACATAGATTCACAAAGGATAGTCAGTCCTCAAGGGAGAGTATTGGCTAATCTTAACCCTGTCTCTATTGCACAGACTTTTGATATGCCTGATAGATCACATGTAGTAGCATTCAATATGGAGGCAGCTAAGAGGGACTATGAGGAGGAGACTATTAAGTCACAATAGGTTATCAATTCTTGGCTTTAGAAGCCAAAATCTCATTTCTCAAAACTGCCTAAGTAGTTGCACAGGGCAAAGTTTAAAAAAGAAATATGTGATGCCATCACATTGCTTAGTCTGGTGGTGGGCCTCAAGAGTGCAGGTATGTTCGAGAATTGGATGTTCCATGTTATTGAGAGGATGGAGTAGGAAAATATTAACTATAATTGGGTAGGTGTTATAAGTAGGGTGATTCATGAACAAATGTGCAATGTGCTACAGACTAAGACATTCACCATGACTTCCTATTTAGTGTATGCACTTGCAAGATTCCATCCCTATAAAGGATTGAGCACAAGAGGGATATTTGGATAGGATGTAATTTATGAATTTTATCCTCAATTTCACTTAGGAAGCTCAAGTTACAGGAGGGTGAATGATGCATTCACCATGCACATCACTAGATTGCTCCAAGGTGCAAAGCACGTGAGAATATCAGATGATGCTAAGGAGCTGATAAAAAGGTATGGGACATGGTTTATACAGTTTACCACCTTCTCCTACATAAGAATTGATGGCTGTTAGAGGGCTCCATACAGGCTTCCAAGGTATCCCATCGACCATGTTGTACTTTTGGAGGTCACAAGGAAAATATGTGAATTTGACGCCATTATAAAGAAAGATAAGCATAAAAATGGATTTGGTGGAGATTTTCCTCTAAATATAGGTAGTGGTGAGGTATTCCCTTCAATTAATTCAGCCTATGCTTCTGAGGAGGAAATGAGCACTCTTGGGTTGTCTTACCATTCTAAAAGGCTAGGTTTTGATATCATTGGTGAAGCACAAAAGAAATCCAACAGGGAATACCACCACAAAGATGACATAGAGGACTATTGGGCCAATAGCAAGGATGAGTTTGAGGTAAGAAAGAAGAAATTCTCTAGACTCCCAGTTGATGAAGTCCGAATGTATAGTGTCAAAATGGTTCCCAATCAAGTGGAAGATGATGGTGACTTAATCCAAAGTCACAACTATGAGCCAATTAAGGACAAACCAATTTGAGAAGTAGACTGGCTAGAAGAAGAAAAAGCTGAATTAGAAAAAATCATGGCCTCTGTGACGAAATACCCCAAGTTGTGGCTCAAACACAAGGTGTGGGAACTTGAAAGTGAAGGTGTTCCATGTACCTACAATCTAATGGGGGATCTAAAATCCTATTCTACTTTTGAGGAGTTAGTTGAGGAAGATCCTAAGGGAAAAAACAAGGCGGATTCTCCTTTTAAGATTAATATCAAAGGTTCCCAAGGAGAAGAGTAGGAGAAACAAAGGAAACCAAAAACAAAGAAGAGGATTGCTACTTCAAAGATAGAAAAATATGCAGAGGAGGAACCTGGTGAAGGAGAAGGAAAGGGCGGTGCCCTTGCACCTAAAAGGAGGAAAACAACAAGAGGTTCAAGAAAGAAGGGTGGACCTTCCAGGGAGAAAAGTGAAACTGATCCTTCAATAGTGGTAAATGTAGAAAGTTCTGGAGAGAAGACATAGGTATACACAAGGAGATCAAGAAATCCTTCTCCCAAAGACAATGTGCCAAAGAAGGATATTCCTCTAACAACCTTTGCTGCAGAACAACATAAAGAGGCTTCTCCACCCCATGAGCCACATGGTGCATCAAAACAACCAGTAAATGTGGAACACCTATCAAGTGAAGAGGGAGAAGAATTTTGAGAAGGTGAGCTTCATAGTGCAACTGCAGAAATTGAGAAGATTCTATGGACTCCCTTGGTAACTTATGAGGATTCTCCTACTAGAAGTACAAAAGAAAAATATCCTCAGAGAGAGGAAGCACCTATTAGGACTCCATCACTAGTGCAAGAAGAAGAGGAGTATGGCAGAGAAGAACATGATAAAGATGAAGAGTTTCCTGAGAAGGTAAGGAAGCAATTCTAAGGGTCAGGGTGAGGGAAGAAATGGGATGAGGAAATACTTGGCCAAAAGCTCCATCGCTCTAGGTTGGCTTGATAAAGAAATAAAGAGAACAAGGTGATGATAATTCCTCCCAATTGGGATGAGCTACCAGGAAAATAGGAAAAGGAAAAGGAAATAAGAAGGCTGTGGTCATCTCCAAGATTGAAAGGGATGAAGCAAACAACAGTGGTCTCATTGATGTATATACTCCTGCCACTAAAAAGAATAGAGATGAGGTTACTGGGAGTGATTACAACATGCAGACCATCAACCTAGGACCCACCTCCATGGAACATGATATTGAAGAATATGAGGGTTCAAGTGTTGTGATCCTAGGTGGATTGAGGAAATAAGCATGAGCTAAATAGGAGTTGAAGAAAAAGAATGAAACACTTGAGAAGTATTTGGAAGATTTGATGAAACCATTGCAATCCATTAGTTCCTCATCTTTTGCTGCAAATTTCTTGCCCCAAGAGACTATATCTGAACTGGAAAGAATGAAGGCCACCACTCTTGCTACAAAAAACTAGTTACAAGGGGCACAGACTAAAGGATATGATGCTATCAAAGACATCCTTTCAATCGGAGGAGATGCAATGAGGGAAAAAGATTGGTTGAAAGATGTATTGGCTCAAGATAAAGAGGATGTAGATCTCTTGTTGCAGAAGACCAAGAACATCATGGAATACACTAAGGATAAGCTGGTGAGTGATGGAATTCTCCCTTCCTCCAAAGCTACAGAACCTTGGGAATGGTTTGAAGCTTTGCAAATAAGGAAGAAGGTTTTGAAGAAGATATACAGAGAGGAAAAATTGAAGATAATTCCCCTGACTGATATCCATGATAGATGCATCTCATTCTTTCAAATGATGACAGGAAGAAGGAAGTTCTCACCAAAGCATTTGAGCTTTGAAGAGTTGAAGAAATGGTGGTGAGATGTATATTCTCTAGTCATTGAGGATCCAGTTACTGAGCATCAGTTGGATGATGTGGCCACTTGTATTGTAATCATTGATAAATATCAAACCAGTAGGGTTGAGTGGGATAAGTCAATGGAGCAATCAAGAGAAAATATTAGATCCATCGAAAGAAGAATTAATGTTTTTCCTTTGCCACCTATGGATGACTTGGATAGGGTACTTTTGATGGTGCATGATAGGGTGGATTGAAATAAAGACAAAGGGGAAGGTAGTTAATGCAATGCCACATCGGAATTTGTGTTTCCCTATTATTTTGCTTGCATTGGTCCAAGCTACATTGGAGATCCTAGGCTGACATAGATGGAGTTCATCCATTTAATGCATATTTTATCTTATTTTGAATTCCTCTTGGCCGACTTGTTTTGTGGCCATTTATTATTATTGTAAGTTCTACTTAGGCCGACATGCCTTGGGGGTTTCTATAAATATGACATTCTACCTCATTTGTAAGGGCTAGATAGAAAGATAGATAATTTTGATGCTAGAGTGAATTAAGTAGTAGAGCAAGAGTTAGAAGTTAGTTCATTTTAAGCAAGTGTTGTAACATAATACTGGAATTGTTGCTACTTTGGGTGATTCAATACAACTGGAGACATTGTGCTTTTGGTGAATTCTCTTGTGTTGATTTATCTTGCATGGTTCTTGTGATTCTATCTTTGGAATTGCTTAAGTTATTTGAGAAGTGCATTAGGTTTAATGTTAGATAAATTGATAGTGTTTATCATTTAGTACCTGAAGTGTTTGCAGCAATCCCTGGTCCATACTTTTTGCAACCAACTAATTGTTAGTTTCTTTGCAAAGTTAGCCTGGAATTTTATATTCATTGTGCTTAGTTCAATTGTGGAGGTTTATTCATTTCGATTGCAATAGGGTTGTTTTGAATGAGTGTTCATGATCTAAAAATATTTAACACCTTAGAAGATTGCACTATTTGTATAAGATTGCAGATCCATCTGGGTCAAGTAGAAATAATTTTCTGAGGGATTGGTCCATTTTAAGCATTTATCATTTGCATTGTTAATCTTAGAAGTAGTGTTAAATTTAGAAATCTCTTTGAAACCCTTATCTTTTGTTATTTCTTTTTTCATTTGGGTTAGATTTAGGATTGAAGTATCATCATATTGCTAGATCTGATAAATTAAAGATTCAACATTTTCTTGTAGTAAGGTCCCATTGTGATTACCAACATTTTCACATTTATCATTGAGTTGTTTATGCATTGTCAAGACCTAACATTAGAGACGTTGGGGTTATCTCTTGAGGCTTGCTGATAGAGATTTTCCTTTCAAGAGAGATAGGATATTATATTTTGTCTGAGTTATTATTGTGTAGAAAAGATCATCAACAAATTGGCACTAGAAGGAGGGCCTGAATAAGCAAGTTGGATCAATTTTTGTCTGCCATCTCTCCTGAGATATTTAGAAGAAGAACTAGATCTACTCTAGGGGAGGTGGAATTTCAAGAATTACCAGTCCCTACTAGGTTAAGAAGGACCAACAAAAGGGGAGAATCATCATCCACCCAGCCATCTCCATCATCCCCATCTTCATCAAGTTCATCTGAGTCTGAGTCTGAGAACATTCCCATTCAACAACCTCAGCCAGCCATAAATCAGCCATTACCACCCTCACCTCCACCAATGGCTTTCCTAGCTAATAACCCATCTCCATTGAGTTTCACTAATTACAATGTCATGGCCAAGAACCCTAAACACTTTTGTTCAAAGTTCCATGTTAATGATCCCAATAGAACTGCTGAGGAACACATCAGGATCTTTCAGACTGGCCTTAAGGATAGAGGAATCAATCATGAGGAAGTAGCATGCATAATCTTTCCTTATTCCTTGGGAGAGGATGCATTCTATTGGTACAATCATTTACCTATTGGGTCTATCCAGAATTGGAATGAACTAGAGAATGCATTCTTGCAGAAGTTTAGGATTCCCATTAGTCCCAATGAGCTCTATCTTTAGTTCACTAATGTTAAGAGAGAAGTCCATGAGCCTATAGGGTCCTTTAACAATATGTTTCATCATGCCTATACCCGACTGCAGACCCCTTATGTTGTTGATGAGCCCGCTGCTCTAGAAGTCTATTATGAGGCACTTGATAATATGACAACTACCTTCATGAAATGGAGAAACAATCCTCCTAATACCCTACTTGATGTATACGCAAAGGATGTGAATGTTAGCACTGCTTTAAGGCAACATTTGTCTGGGCCTTTACCATCATTAGGACCCGCTGCTCACCCTGGACAAGTCCCAACTCTCAACCAGGCTCTCGCTAATCACACCCCTATCATGAATCCAGTACCTCAATTACCTCTAGTCCCTCACCCAGGACCTCCTGTGAGTCAAGTTCCACCCACAATCAAACTCTTCATCCACAACCTCAGGCTAGTTTTCCCACATATCTACAAAATTCTGAATTATTAAACCAATCACTGAATGCCAATATTGCAGTAGGATATCCCCAAAATAATGTGAATCAGCCTCCATACAGCAATCCTGACAAGGAAAGACTGGATGAATTGTCTGAACAAGTGAAGAAGTTGAATATGGAGGTAACCTATTTGAGGAATCAGAACAGTCAGTTGCAAGCTGCTCAGAGAAATATGCAGTCTAATCATAGTAGAGAAAGTCGAGAAAATCAACAAGGACAACATTTTGATAGGGGTAACATCCTGAAAGAGGATATAATAATGACAGAGGATATAATAATGATAGAGGGTATAATAATGATAGATGACAAAATTATGATAAAGGACAATGTTCAAGCCAGAACTTTGATAGAGGGCAAGTTGGTGGACAAGGGTTCAACAGGAGATAGCCACCTCGATAGAACAAGACTTAGAATACGAGGCCTAACAATGGAGGAGTCCCTACCCGATTGGATCAACCAGTCAATCAAGAGAAGCCTCCTAGTGGCGTATATTTGGCTGAGGCTACCTTATCAGGATGGTGTAGGATCCATAAAATGAGTCAACATTTTGAGTTAGATTGTCAAGAGTTCCAAACGATAGCTTCAATTTTTACAGTATGAAGTGGAGAATAATGTAGGTAGTTAGGAAATGGTGCCATCTACTCCCTATGATTCATCAACGTTGGTATTGAATCATGCACCTTTTCCACAAAGCAAGGAAAATTAACCTGAAGAAGAATCAAACCAGTTGAAGGAAGAGGCGGATCAGGTGTGTAATGGGGATGAGATTACATAGTTATTTAATGAAAATCCAGTGAATGAAAATGGCCCCAAGGATGAAGAAGAAGCTTATGTCGAAGAGGTACAGACCTTCTAGAGGCCTATTAAGAAATATGATCTAAGGTACTTGCCATATAGACATCCACAAGCTGGAGGCCCCTTCACCACCTCCATTCCACCAAACAACTTCACTACGCCTCCAGATCCTAATGCCAGCAATAATCCATCACATCCTCATGTGTCTAGGCAATATTTATCTCAAGATCAAGCACATATGGACATTCCAAAAGAGAGAGGTGTTGATGCAAACAAGGACAGGGTGGTGGAATACCCAAAGGAGACCCCTACTGATCTGAGTGAGGAACAATTGGCCATATATGTTGTGGAAGAACTCAGAAAACTAAAGGCAATCCTCTCTACATTTGAATTATTGAGAGTTCCAACCATTAGGAATGTAGTTCTAGGAGCTTATAATGCAAATTCCATATCAAAATATAAACCAGTTAGTGAAAGTGTCAACAAAGCATCTAGTTCTCAATCGGTAGGAAGAAAAAAAAGACTCATAATCAAGTCCAAATGCCTCCTAGAGATAAGGGAAAAGAGAAGGAAAAAACTCAAGTTGCTCAAGTGGATACTCCTTTAACTCTATTTCAAGGGAAAACATACACTCCTCCATTCCTGATCTCTGTTCGTATATTTGGCAAGAAATTGCACAACTACTTGTTGGATTCAGGTGCTTCCACCAATGTAATGCATTTTGGTGTCTGTAGAGCTATGGGTATTACTCCTGCTGATTCCCAAAAGAAAGTTACTCAGCTGGATAGAACTAAAGTTAATGTGGTAGGGGAATTAAACATGATTCATATGCAAGTTGCTTCTGACCCTAGAATTCAACAGGTTATTAATATATAGTTGGCTGATATACCTGATGCTTATGGATTGATTTTGGGAAGATACTTTACTAGGGCCTTGAATGGATATGTATCAACTGATCACTCTCACATGTGGCTTCCCTAGAAGGGAGTTCCAAACCAGATTAGAATTGAAAGAGAACCCAAAATGAAATACATGATCACAGAATATAAGAATACCTCCAATGAAATTCTGATATCAGAAGTAAGTATGGGCAATTATGTACTTGCAAACCCTTTTGATGAATCTAAGGAAGAGGAAGTCCTTAATTTGCATACAATTCTTGTTGATCTCACAACAGAATCCAGTGGTACTAAAGCCTTGGTGGAACTAGTTGGAAATGATGATGATCGTGAAGATAATCAACTTGGATTGTTGGACAGTTTCCAGGAATTCATTCAGAAGTGCATTGAAGATTAGGTATAGTTGGGTAGAGGGATGAAATTTGGAGAACTACTCTTGCCAAATTGGTGTAGGGTTCATAATGCCTCCCATTCAGAATTAGATTGTTGCTTGTGCTAGGCTACAATGGAACAAATATAGAAGTGTATCAACCCCACTCCAGCAGTCAAAATTAATATCCAGAATGTCCAAGAGGATCCTAAAGGAAAAAAGGTGATGCTTTTTGAAGCACCATCCAACAACAATAGTGCAAGAGGTACAACAAGGAAGTCTGTAGTTGTTGGTTGTTGGACTTTAATATTTGATAGATCCAAATCAAAGCAAGGAGTTGGGGCAGGATTTGAGCTAATAAGTCCAAGACATAAGAATTTCTTTGCTGCTCATAGACTTCAATTTCATTGTATGAATAATGTAGCAAAATATGAGGCTTTGGTCTATAGGTTGTTAATGGCACTAAAGAAAAAGGTCAAGATTTTGCAAGTCTTTGGAGATTCTGAGTTAGTGGTTAAACAAGTTAGGAGACAGTACTCTTGTCATGAGAGAAGAATGACCAATTATAGGCATAGAGTATGGGACCTTGTTGAAGGATTTGATTCCTTCAACATTCAGTTGATTCCACATAATAAGAATCAAACAATAGACTGTCTTGCTCAGGAAACTAGTACATTGCAGCCTCTGTCTCTTTCTAGATTGAAGAATTTTACGGTGGAACTAACCCCAATACCTTTAGTACCTGATAACATTACCAACTTCTAGGTATTTGAAGATGACAAGCATATTCTAGATTTTATCACAAGCTTAGACGTATTTGCTTCTCAAATTATTGATGAAACTAAACTCCAAGAAGCAGAGATGGATTTGGAAGGGGTAATTAATCTAAATACCAATACTATTCCCAGAGGAATGGTACAATTAGAAAGGAGTTTTGATCTAGATAAGGTCAGAGATCAAGAGCAGGATGCCAAGAAAGATTCCATCAATGAACAATGTGAAAAGTATAATATGGAAACTCATGAGGATGTTAGGAATGTCTTCATTGGTAAAGTATGTACTCTAGAAGAGAGGAAAGGCATAATAGACGTACTACATACATATCAAGATGTGATAGCCTAGAGTTATGAACACTTGAAGAACTACGACACATCAATTATAACTCACACTATCCCTCTCAATCCAGGAGTAAGACCCTTCAGGCAGAGGAAGAGGCCCATCAATGCTCTACTGGAACCAGTAATTCAAAAGGAAGTGCAAAAGCTGCTATCTACCAGAATCATATTTCCAGTTAGACATTCAACCTGGGTTGCAAACTTGGTTCCTGTGAGGAAAAAGAATGGTGAAATCAGACTCCGTGTGGATTTTAGGAACCTTAACAGAGCATCTAAAAAAGATAATCATCCAGTACCCTCGTAGGATGAAGTACTTCATATTGTCAATGGGTCTCAGATGATGTCCTTCTTAGATGGATACTTGGGATACAATCAAGTTATGGTGCAATATGAGGACAGACATAAAACTGCTTTCACCACCAAGTGAGGTGCTTTTTCCTATAGGAGAATGCCCTTCAGTTTGATTAATGTTGGGGCCACATTCTAGAGGGCCATGGAAATTTCCTTTAAGGACATAATTGGTAAATGCATAATCATTTATATGGATGATTTGATAGTTTTTTCCAAGAAGAGAGGTGACCATATTGCAGATTTGTGCAAGGTGTTTCAGAAGTGTAGAGAGTTTGGTATATCTCTCAATCCAAAGAAATGCATCTTTGGAGTTACATAAGGAAAATTGTTGGGGCATGTTATCTCTAAGAAAGGAATTTCCATTGATCCAAAATGAGTGGAAGCCATACTAAAGATCCAACCACCTGCTAGGAAGAAAGAAATGAAATCATTATTTGGAAAAATCAACTTTGTAAGGAAGTTCATCACTAGATTTGTAGAAATAGTCAAGCCATTGAATTCAATGTTGAAGCAAGAAGCCAAAGTTGAATGGAGTGCCGAAGCTAAGGAAGCATTGCAAAGATAAAAGGGCTATTGTTGAAGCTCCGATTTTGGTGAGTCCAGACTATGCTAAGCCATTCTATATATATTTGTTTGCTTCTGATCATTCCTGTACTGCTATGTTGACTCAAAAATATAACCAAGGAAATGAACATCCCATAGCATTTATGAGTGCACCATTGGAAGATGCAGAGTTAAGGTACTTGAGTGTGGAGAAGTAGGCCTACACCTTAGTCAGAGTTGTGAAGAAATTTAGACAATATATCCTCAGAAATAAGGTCTTTGCAATAGTTCTTGATCCTGCAGTCAAGCTGTTGTTGATGCAGAATGAGCTAGGAGAGCACAGAGCTAAGTGGGTAACTATGTTATAAGAATATGACATTGAGATTCAACCCATGAAGCTGGTAAGAGGGCAAGGAATTACAAGGACAATGGTAGAAATAGGCCTTGATCTTGCAACCCAGCATTACAATCTAGAAGATGTTTCTCTTGGAGAATGGTATGATGATATCCTTCACTATCTCCTAGCTCAAAGATGTCCTAACTATCTTAATGCAGTATAGAGAAGGGAATTGTATTTGAAGAGTGATAGTCTCATGCTAAAGGGGGTTGTTCTGTATAAGAAAAATCATGATGGTGTTTATTTAAGGTGCCTAGGAAAGACAGAATTTGGAAGGGTAATGTTGGAATTTCATGATAGATATGGTACCAGCCATGGATATACACCTTCTACAGCAAATCAGATTCTGAGAGCTAGTTATTATTGACCTACACTGTTCAAGGATACACACAACCATGTCAGAACTTGTCATGTGTGTCAGACTGCAACAACTAGAGAGAAGTATGCAACACTCCCACTTCAACCAGTCTTTGAGGTAAAACCTTTCACACAGTGGGGAATGGACTTCATAGGTCCAATCAATTTGCCTTCCTCTATAGGTCATAGGTATATTCTTACTGTTACTGATTATTTTACAAGATGGACTGAGGCCCTTGCTTGCAAGCAATGTACTTCTGAGGTGGTAATCAATTTCATCGAATCAGGTATTATCAACCGTTTTGGATGTCCTATGTCTTTGGTTTGTGATAATGGTCCTGGATTTGCATCATTTAAATTCTCTAACTGGGCCTTCGATCATAGAATTATAATTAAGTTTGCATCCAATTATTACCCTCAGGGTAATGGTCTAGTTGAGTCTTCAAATAAAAAATCTCCTAACTATTATTCACAAGCCGTTAGAAAGAAATCCTAAGGATTGGCACACCCAACTCAGATTTTCTCTCTGGGTAGATCATACAAGACACAAGACTTCCATAGGAATATCCGCTTACCACCTGGTTTATAGGTTAGAGTTTTTGTTTCCTATTAAGTTAAAAATCCCCACCCTATAGTTCGTTAACAAATATTATGATGAGGGGGATAAACGTGAAGCCCGACTTGTTGAGTTGTTACACCTTGAGGAGAAAAGAGACAAAGCCTTGGAAAAATTTTCCAAACATCAGGGGGTAGTCAAAAGGTGGTTTGATAGAAGAGTTAAGGTAAAATATTTTAGGATCTCTGACCTGGTTATCTATTGGGATAAAGCCCATGACCGTAAGCAGGAGCATGATAAATTTGACAAACTTTGGCTTGGTCCTTACCAGATCTCAGAGATTCTGGGAGATAATTCTTTTTGCTTGAAAACTCTCACTGGGGAGGATATCCCACTGCCTGTCAATGGGCAGTATTTAAAGCATTATTTCCAATCTTGAGTTGTTTTTAGCTATTTTCCTATACATAGTTAGAGTAAGTTTCCCTTCTTGTTTTGCTTTGCTTTGGTTAGAGTAGGTTTCCCTTTCTGTTTTGCTTTTGCTTTGCTTTGGTTAGTGTAGATTTGCTTCTAGTTTGGTGTGTTTTTTGCTCTGCTTTTGCTTTGGAGGTTTCCTTGTTTTCTTCTGGATGTATTGCACCTGCATGGAAAATATTCTTTTATCTAGGACTATTCTAAGTATTTCATTGATGGAATTTAGTCATGTGTCTTGAATGGATGGTTGAGGTCTTTGTTATCCTCAAACAGTCTAAATGTTTGATTTAAGGAAGATGGGTCACTAGTTTGATTTGAATTTGAAGTATTATGAAATATTATATCTCTTATACATCTTAAGAATCCTGATGTTGCGGTAGGGTCCTTGTGAGGTCTTGTCAGGTGAAAAATCTTATTTCTACTTCAGGGCCATTGTGGTTCTCAGTCCTGAGTGTGAATTTCATTGTTCATAGGTTGAAATTAAAAAAAAGGTGAAAAAGAAAAGAAATATCAAAAGAAGGAAAAAGTGAAAATATTAAAAATCAAATGCATTCAACTTATTAGGGGTATTTGAATATCTCTATCGGGGCTATAGACCACTGGCTGGAAATAGAGCTATGTTCAGGAGAGTCACAACGATAACCTCGTCAAGGCTATAGACGCCTGATTGGTAGCGAGGCTTTGTCCAGGTTACTTTTGGAGTTAGAATCTTTACGTAGCCTGACCTGATTAAACTTGGTTTTTGTAATAGCTCAAGGAGGGAAATGAACTCATGTGCACACTTGGATTTTCAGTTTATGGAAGGTTCAGTCCACTTTTGGTTTTGATTCTTTAATCCTGCATTTTTTGTTTGTTTGTCTAATAGGGAGATAAAAACCATAGACTTTGTGTTCATGATTCTTGTTCATCATCAAATGCTCTGGAGCATTTCCCCAGCAGAGTCACCATTTGTTGTGCAGTTTTGGCACGCACGCCCTGCTGAAAGCAGGGACCCTCTTTTTCTTTCACTCTTGGTGTTTTGGCCCTTTGATTTTGAGGATTTACCTTGCCTTGGCATGAGCTTAAAATTTTTATCTTGCTTGCCTAAGTGATTCCCCTAAGTTGCGCATTGAAAATCTCAAGTTTTGAATGAAGTTTGAGTTTTTACCCCATTTTGAGATTTTCCGCTCCATCCGGATTTTCCTGGATTTCATGAGCCCAACGAACTGATCAACACTACAGTTCAGGAAATTTGGGACTTCATGGAATTCTACATGGACCAGATTTTTTTGAAATTCTATTTTGCTGTCGGGTTTTCGAGTTTCTTCAGCTTGTCTTGTCGGCTGCATTTATGATCACTCGTACAAATTATGAGGGATGTATTTAATCAATTTTTGGGGATTTTCTTGCCATTATGCTTTATCATTTGCATTCTATTGAGTTGGGGTGTTCAATCTTGTGGTGCTTGGCTGAATTTTGCATGCTGAACCTTTCAATTGTGGGATTTGATAGTTGTTTTTTGGGCGTTAGTGTTGTCAAAGCTTGCTCGGGTGTTCATGATTGTTGTTTGTCATTACTTTAATTGATTTCCATTATCTCAAATGGTATGTACACGTTTCCTATCTTTTGATTGATGAATGTGAGTGATCCTTTAGCATTCTAGATATGATCAAAATTTGAATTTTTGTGTGTTTGGGTATTCCGGAGCTAGGGTTGCATGATGTTGATTAGATTGATGGTTGATCCATATAGAGGAAGGGATCTATGACAAACGTTGCGAGTGATTATGAACAAAGGCATAAATACATCAACAATGGAGTAGCAGGAACATTAAGAGAGAATTCAAAACATAGAACCAAGAGAGAGAAAAGAAGACACTGATTTGATTACGGAGTTTGCCACAATGTGACTACGTCTCCGGGCCGAGCTCAATCAAGTGACCAATCTATTGAAATGTTCTGAAATGGTAGTACAATCTCCACTGGAGCCTCTTACAACACTACTTTACAATATCTTGTAGCCTTTCCACAAAGTCATACAAAAGTTTCTCACTCACACCCCTTTCAAAAGCTCTCAAGGCTAGGGATGACTAACAAAGAGGAAGAAAACTAACTTTGCCTAATAGAATCTACTACAAGACTCAGAACAACATAATACATCACTATAAACATTCTCCTAACTCCCACTAAAATTCTCTCTCACAAAAGGATCTTACGGCCGAGAGAATGAACTCACTTGAAAAGTGATGATCAACTAATGGATCAACTTAGGAAGTGATGATGAAAAACACTCCAAGACTCCTCCCTTTTATACTTGAAGTTGGGCCTATGTGGTTAAAACCACCAAAACCACCTGACTTGGCATTTTTCCCCTTAATGGAAAATAAATAACCTATTCCCCATTTTTTACAAATGTAAACCATAATCCCCCTTAAAATAATTAAATTTTTTTTTAAGCCCTTAACATATTCTTATTCTTGAGATTTTGAGGTTAGAGGTTGTTTGTATTTAATTTTAAATCCTAACTAATAACCCCTTATTGTTATTAGTTAACAATTCGGGCTAAGAAAGTCATCATAAAAAACCTGCTCACTAAATATTGTTAACACGTTGCATGGTGCAACGGGCAACACTAATTTAAGAAGGCGAGTGGTTGGGGGTTCCAACCCCACCGGAACTGCCCATACCTCCACTTGGAGCTTTCCAATACTCCAAAACCAACATGCATCTACTACTGTTTGAAATGGCTATGTGTGGTGTAACGGCCCAGTCGGTTGCTTACTCTATGGAGGTGTGGGGTTCAAACTCCATAACAAACGTTTTAACAAACAAAACAAATTTTGACTCAACGGACGAAGAGGTCAGAGCCATGTGTATTGCTCTAAAGTTGCCATGTGTCAGAAGACAATTCGCCAGAGCCATCCACGCTGTCAACGAGCCACCCGCCAACTCAACATGCCACATCATCACGACACGTGTCAATTCCCAATTCGCCATCAGCCATGTCACCACACCACGCCACATGTACGGACTGACACGTGTCAGCTCCTGATTGGTCCAACTCGACATCCGTATGATGACCTGTCCATCAAGTCAGCATGATGATGTCATGCTGACGTCAGCAACCGTACCAATTGGTACCTTGGTCAACTAAAACTTTGACTGGCCATATCTTGCACATACGAGCTCTGATTTGTACGAAACGAACGCTGTTGGAATCGTGATGATGAGACCTTCATGATGATGCCACCTTCGATCATTTTTGATGATGTCAAAATTTCATCCTTTTCTCATCCCTGGTAGCTGAGTTGACCGGCCTTTGACCAAAGTTTGATCGGCGATATCTCACACATACGGACTTGAATTTCAATAAAACGAACATCGCTGGGTTCGTGTCGTCAAGCCCTTCAAAGTGACATGTCTTTTGACCAATTCTAAGTCCAAGTTTTCGCCTTCTGACAGCCTCTTGGTCCAAGGGTTGACCCAACTTTGACTGCGCGTAACTTGAGCAAACAGACTCTTTTTTTTCCCGTTCAAGTTGCATCAGATTCAGTATTCTAAGCTCTACGACATGGCACTACTTTTGGGAGAAATGGGAACACTTCAATTTCCAGGTTAAGAAGATCCTCCTGGATCAATGGTTCCCCAAGTGAGTTTCTTGCTTTCTTTTCACTTTCATCTTGCTTGCTTGTGGGCCATGATTATATTTTGAAACCTAGTAGTTGAGTAACCTTAATCCCAAGCTTGTATGTGCACCAATGGCAGATCTTTAGGGTTTCATACCTACGACATCTCCATTCCCTTTCTATTTGCTTTAAGAGGAGTTTTAAGTTCAATGAAAATTAATAGAAGGTTCAAGTCAAACTTGTTGCAACCCCAAATTCCTCAAATTTGTGATCGTTTGATCAATTTGTGCGAGATTGTGTAAGAGCGTCGATATTCAGGTTTTCCTTCAGTTTCAATATTTTCCTGCACTGGTGGATTTCCCTAAGTTTCCTTGTCCTCTCCGTTTTCTTGGAATGTGTTGAAAATCCAGAATCTTGCCTTCTTCACAGATTTCCGTCGATCCCGGATTTTCCCGATTTCTCCTTCATCCCTTCATTTCCCCGAAGTTCATATAGTATTGTCATTTTCATGGAATAACGGTCCAATCGGATTTTTCTGAACTCTCTTGAAAGCTTTGTGGAACTTAGAGATTGGATGAGATCAATGAATTTAATGATGAATGCTTAACATTCCATGCTTTTAACTAATAAATTACACAATGTTTATGCATCCTTTATTCATTTTTGATGATCAATTGTTATTTTTGTGCCTTATTCGGGAAAATCCACCTAGTCTGGAATTTTTTGAACTTCCTCCCAGACTAGTTTTCCCCAGTTAGCTTGGAATCCCAAACTTCTCAGTTTGGTGGTTTATAGTTGATTTGATGGTTTTCTTATGATTTTGAGCTAACACTGACAAATATGTTATCAATAATAGGATTTTTATGTTAGTATTTGATGGATGCAGGCTGGAGCGAGCAAGGTAGTGACTGGAATGGCTAAGGGTAATATGCAGGGATCCTCTATCTCAGAAGCAGAAAGAGTTAAATTTTACATCAAGAGTAGGATCCCCGAAAGTAAGATAGCCTCTGTTTGGTCTGAAGTTTTAGATACAAATTTTGGTCGATGGGACTATGAGGAGTTTAAGGCAACGATGACACAAAAGGAACTTCCAATGCTACCTAGGAGATTAATGGAATCAAGATTATCTCATGTAGCAGGATTTCCACCCACAGTTCAGTGTTATGAGTTGGTATTGGAATGTTCTTTGCACTATGACAGAGATTCACAAAGGATAGTCAGTCCTCAAGGGAGAGTATTGGCTAATCTTAACCCTGTCTCTATTGCACAAACTTTTGATATGCCAGACAGATCGCATGTAGTAGCATTCAATATGGAGACAACTAAAAGGTACTATTAGGAGGAGACTATTAGGTCACAACAGGTTATCAATTCTTGGCTTGAGAAGCCAAATTTTCATTTCTCAAAACTGCCTAAGCAGTTGTACAAGGCAAAGTTTAAACAAGAAATCTATGATGCCATCACATTGCTTACCTCGGTGGTGGGCCTCAAGAGTGCAGGTATGTTCGAGAATTGGATGTTCCATGTTATTGTGAGGATGAAGCAAACAACAAAGTGGTCCACATTGCCACTCCTGCCACCGAAAAGAATAAAGATGAGGTTACTGGGAGTGATTACAACATGTAGACCATCAACCTAGGACCCACCTCCATGGAACAAGATATTGAAGAATATCAGGGTTCAAGTGTTGTGATCTTGGGAAGATTGAGGAAATAAGTATGACATAAATAGGAGTTGAAGAAAAATAATGAAAGACTTGAGAAGTATTTGGAAGATTTGATGAAACCCTTGCAATCCATTAGTTCCTCATCTTCTACTGCAAATTTCTTGCCCCAAGAGACTATATATGAGCTAGAAACAATGAAGACCACCACTCTTGCAAGAAAAAAATGGTTACAAGGGCTGCAGACTAAAGGAGATGATGCTATCAAAGACACCCTTTCAACCAAAGGAGATGCAATGAGGGAAAAATATTGGTTGAAAGATGTATTGGCTCAAGATAAGGAGGATTTAGATCTCCTGTTGCAGAAGACCAAGACCATCATGGAATACACTAAGGATAAGCTGGTGAGTGATGGGATTATCCCTTCCTCCAAAGCTGTAGACCCTTAGGAATGGTTTGAAGCTTTGCAAATAAGGCAGAAGGTTTTGAAGAAGATATATAAGTAGAGGAGGAAAATTGAGGATGCCCTGACTGATATCCATGATAGATGCATCTCATTCTTTGAAGTAATGACAAGGAGAAGGAAGTTTGCACCAAAAAATTTGAGCTTTGAATAGTTAAAGAAATGGTGGTGAGATGTATATTCTCTAGCCATTGAGGATCTAGATACTGAGCATCAATTGGATGATGCAGCCACTTATATTGCAGTCATTGATACATATCAAACCAGTAGGGTTGAGTGGGATAAGTCAGTGGAGCAATCAAGAGAAAATATTAGATCCATCGAATGAAGAATTAATGTTTTTCCTTTGCCACCTGTGGCCAACTTGGATAGGGTACTTTTGATGGTGCATGATAGGGTGGATCGAAATAAAGAAAAATGGGAAGGCAGTTAATGCAATGCTGCATCAGAATTTGTGCTTCCCTATTATTTTGCATGCATTGGTTTGAGCTACATTGGAGATCCCAAGCCGACCTGGATGGAGTTCATGCATTTAATGCATCTTTTATCTTATTTTGAATTCATCTTGGCTGAATTATTTTGTGGCCATTTATTATTATTGTATTTTCTACTTAGGCCGAGATGCCTTGGGGGTTTCTATAAATATGGCATTCTACCTCATTTGTAAGGGCTAGATAGAAAGATAGATAGTTTTGATGCTAGAGTCAATTAAGCAGTAGAGCAAGAGTTAGAAGTTTGTTCATTTTAAGCAAGTGTTGTAACAAAATACTGGAATTGTTGCTACTTTGGGTGATTCAATACAATTGGAGACATTGTGTTTTTGGTGAATTCTCTTGTGTTGATTTATCTTGCATGGTTCTTGTGATTCTATCTTTGGAATTGCTTAAGTTATTTGATAAGTGCATTATGTTTAATGTTAGATAAATTGATAGTGTTTATGATTTAGTACTTGAAGTGTTTGCAGCAATCCCTGGTCCATACTTTTCACAACCAATTGATTGTTAGTTGCTTTGCAAAGTTAGCCTGCACTTTTATATTCATTGTGCTTAGTTCAAGTGTGGAGGTTTATTCATTTCGATTGCAATAGGGCTGTTTTGAATGAATGTTCATGATCTAAAAATATTTAACACCTTAGAAGATTGCACTATTTCTATAAGATTGCAGATCCATCTAGGTCAAGTAGAAATCAGTTTCTGAGGGATTGGTCCATTTTAAGTGTTTATCATTTGCATTGTTAATCTTAGGAGTAGTGTTAAGTTTAAAAATCTCTTTGAAACCCTTATCTTTTGTTATTTATTTTGTCATTTGGGTTAGATTTAGGATTGAAGTATCATCATATTGCTAGATTCGATAAATTAAAGATTCAGTATTTGCTTGTAGTAAGGTCCCATTGTGATTACCAACATTTTCACATTTATCACTGAGTTGTTTATGCATTGTCAAGACCTTACATTAGATACCTTGGGGTTATCTCTTGAGGCTTGTTGATAGAGATTTACTTTTCAAGAGAGATAGGATATTATATTCTGTTTGAGTTGTTGCTATGCAGAAAACATCATAAAAAAGGGTCTTACCAAGCGAGTTTTGACTCAGTGGTTGAAGAATTTTTTATTTTGGAGGTAGTTTGAGGACTATCCAATGGTATTTTGAGTGGGTAGCAAGATTGAAGGAGAGTTCCTTTGTTAAAGTGGGCTAATTGGAACCCTTTTCGAGCATTCAAGGCTAGTTTGATTGTATCGTTCCAAAGTAAGTGCATGTGATTGAGTTTGCATAGTTGTGGACATACCTTTCATTGCATCACAAAGGACCTTATTCATGACCAAAAACATTAACACACCCTAAGCACTAACTGGTGCAGGGGCAGTAAGAGCATTTTATGCAAATGTTGACAATAGAGGTCTTTTGGTTGTTTAGGGGTATTTGAGTCTTTTTGTTCAAAAAATAATGTCATTTAGACCATTTTATGATGTAAGGAGTCTTTTTATAGGTCTTTAGGTGGTTCGAAGGTCTAAGTTGCAAAATATTTTAAAAATTGCAAAATTATGTAAAAGTTGTCAAAATTGCAACTTATTGTCAAATGGTGGAAGTTCAAGAGTCATCTTGTTGTAGTTCATGGGGAAAAAAATTGGAATTTGTTTAGTTATATTTATGCATGGCCCTCTTTCGCACCCAAATGCGCTGAATCGTTTTGAGATACGTTCAACCGGCTGAATCCCTTAAAAGTCTGAAATGCAAAATGGCTGCAAATTTCAGCATGTCATTACTCAGACATCGTGATGCTTAGAAACTTCTCCTATTAGCCTATTGGATCATGTTGAGACCCTTTACAATAATCTCTCTCATTTTTTATTATCTCAGAAGCGTTTTCCTGTGGCGGCGAGATTTTGCTTGGGGAAAAAATTGTCAAATGCAAGTAGTGCAAAGTTGCAAAGTGGTGCAAATTTTGTTATGCAACTCGTGTGACAAAAATAACTATTCCAACATGTCTGAGTGGGTATGTTTATGCTAGGAATGATCCCCTTTCACACCCAAACGTGTTGAATTGCTATGAGCTACATTGAACCAGCTGAATCCCTTAAGAATTTGAAGTGCAATATGGCTGCAAAATTTAGCATGATGTTACTTACACACCATGATGCTCATAAACTTCTCATCTGAGCCTATGGGATCATGTTGTTCCTCTCTACAATAACCTCTCTCAGTTCTCACTATCTCAGAGGTGTTTTCTTGTGGAAGTGAAATTTCGCTTGGGGAAAAAGTTGTCAAATGCAAGTAGTGCAAAGTTGCAAAGTGGTACAACTTTCGTTTTACAACTCATGTGACCAAACTAACTATTCCAACATGTCAGAGTGGGTACGTTTATGCTAGGCATGGTCCTCTTTCGCACCCAAATGCTTTGAATCGCTCTGAGCTATGTTCAACTGGCTAAATCCCTTGAGAGTTTGAAGTGAAAAATGGATGCAAACTTCAACATGACATTATTCAGACACCATGATGCTTAGAAAATTCTTGTCTAAGCCTATGGAATTAGGTTCTTCCCCTCTACAATAAACTGTCTCAATTTTTGCTATCTCAGAGGAATTCTCCTATGGTGGCGAGATTTCACTTGTGGAAAAAGTTGTCAAATGCAAGTAGTGCAAAGAAGCAAAGTGGTGCAACTTTCGTTCTGCAACTCGTGTGACCAAAATAATTGTTCCAACACATCCAAGTGGTTACGTTTACACTAGGAATGGTCCTCTTTTGCATCTAAATGCATTGAATCGCTCTGAGCTACGTTCAACCAACTGAATCCCTTAAGAGTTTGAAGTGCAAAATGACTGCAAACTTTAGAATGACATTACTCAGACACTGTGATGCTTAGAAACTTCTTGTCTAATCTTATGGGATCATGTTGTGCCCCTTTACAATAACCTTTTTTGGTTTTTGCTATCTCGGAGGCGTTTTCTTGTGGTGGCGAGATTTCTCTTGGAAAAAAAGTTGTCAAATGCAAGGAGTGCAAAGTTGCAAAGTGGTACAAATTTTATTCTACAACTTGTGCAACCAAACTAACTATTCCAATGCATCTAACTGGGTACATTTATATTAGGAATAGTTCTCTTTCACACCCAAACGTGCCGAATCACTCTGAGCTATGTTCAACCGACTGAATCCCTTAAGAGTCTATAGTGCAAAATATTTGCAAACTTTAGTATGACGTTACTTGGAAACCGTGATGCTTAGAAATTTTTTGTCTAAGCCTATGGGAATAAGATGTTCCCCTCTACAATAACCTCTCTCAGTTTTCTCTATCTCAGAGGCGTTTTCTTGTGGCGGCGAGATTTTGCTTGGGGAAAAAAGTTGTCAAATGCATGTAGTGCAAAGTTGCAAAGTGGTGCAACTTTCATTCTGTAACTTGAGTGACCAAATTAACTATTCCAACACATCTAAGTGGGTACATTTACACTAGGAATTTTCCTGTTTCACACCCAAGCATGCTAAATCGCTCTAAGCTACGTTCAATCGGCTAAATCACTTTAGAGTCTGAAGTGCAAAATGGCTAAAAATTTCAGCATGAGTTTACTCGTACATCGTGATGCTTAGAAACTTATCATCTAAGCCTATGGGATTATGTTTTACCCCTCTACAATAACCTCTCTTAGTTTTCACTATCTCAGAGGTGTTTTTATGTGGTGGCGAGATTTTGCTTGGAGAAAAAGTTGTCAAATGCAAGTAGTGCGAAGTTGCAAAGTGGTGGAACTTTCATTTTGCAAACTCATGTGACCAAAATAACTATTCCAACACATCTAAGTGGGTATTTTTATGCTAGGAATGGTCCTATTTCACACCCAAATGTGCTGAATCGCTTCAAGCTATGTTCAACCATCTGAATCCCTTATGAGTCTGAAGTGCAAAATGGCTGCAAACTTCAGCATGACGTTACTCAAAAAATTTGATACTTAGAAACTTCTCGTTTGAGCCTATGGGATTGTGTTGAGCCCCTCTACAATAACCTCTCTTGGTTTTCACTATCTTGGAGGTGTTTTCCTGTGTCGGTGAGATTTTTCTTGGGAAAAAAGTTATCAAATGCAAGTAGTGCAAGGTTGCAAAGTGGTGCAACTTTCGTTTTGCAACTCATGTGACTAAATTAACTATTCCAACACATCTGAGTGGGTAAATTTATGCTAGGCTTGGTCTTTTTTTTCACCCAAATGCGCCAAATTTCTCTGAGCTACATTCAACCGACTAAATCCCTTAAGAGTCTGAAATACAAAATGGCTGCAAAATTTAGCATGACATTACTCAGACACTATAATGCTTAGAACTTCTCGTCTGAGCCTATGGGATCGTGTTCTTCCCCTCTACAATAAAATCTCTCTATTTTTTCTATCTCAGAGGCATTTTCCTATGCCGCCGAGATTTCACTTAGGGAAAAAGTTGTCAAATACAAGTAGTGCAAAGATGCAAAGTGGTACAACTTTCGTTCTACAACTCATGTGACCAAACTAACTATTCTAACACATCTGAGTGGGTACCTTTATGCTAGGCATGGTCCTCTTTTGCACCCAAGTGCATTGAATCGCTCTGAGCTACATTTAACCAGTTGAATCCCTTAAGAGTCTGAAGTGCAAAATGACTGCAAACTTCAAAATGGCGTTACTCAGACACCGTGATGTTTAGAACTTCTTTTCTAATCCAATTGGATCATGTTGTGCCCCTCTACAATAACCTCTCTCAATTTTTTCTATCTCAAAGGTGATTTCTTGTGGCAGCGAGATTTCTCTTAGGAAAAAAATTGTCAAACACAAGTAGTGCAAAGTTGCAAAGTGGTACAAATTTTGTTTTACAACTCATGTGGCAAAAATAACTATTCCAATGCATCAATATGGGTACGTTTACACTAGGAATGGTCCTCTTTCACACCCAAACACGCTGAATCGCTTTGAGCTATGTTCAATTGACTGAATCCCTTAAGAGTCTGAAGTGCAAAATGGCTGCAAATTTTAGCATGGCATTGCTTGGACACCGTGATGCTTAGAAACTTCTTGTTTGAGCCTATGGGATCATGTTATTCCCCTCTACAATAACCTCTCTCATTTTTTTCTATCTTAGAGGGGTTTTCCTGTAGTGGCGAGATTTCGTTTGGGAAAAAATGTTGTCAAATGCAAGTAGTGCAAAGTTGCAAAGTAGTGCAACTTTCGTTCCACAACTTAAGTGACCAAATTAATTGTTCCAATGCATCCAAGTAGGTTAATTTACGCTAGGAATTTTCCTCTTTCACCCCCAAACATGATAAATCGCTCTAAGCTACATTCAACGACTGAAATACTTTAGAGTTTGAAGTGCAAAATGGCTTAAAGTTTTAGCATAACGTTACTCAGACACTGTGATGCTTAGAAACTTCTCGTCTAAGCCTATGGAATTTTTTTCTTCCCCTCTATAATAACATCTCTCGGTTTTCACTATCTTGGAGGCACTTTTTTGTGGTGGTGAGATTTTTCTTGGGAAAAAGTTGTCAAATGCAAGTAGTGCGAAGTTGCAAAGTGCTGCAAATTTTGTTCTACAACTCGTGTGACCAAACTAACTATTCCAACGCATCTGAATGGGTACATTTATGATAGGAATGGTCCTATTTCACACCCAAATGTGTCGAATTGCTCCGAGCTATGTTCAACCGGTTGAATCCGTTAAGAGCTTGAAGTGCAAAATGACTCGAAACTTTAGCATGACGTTACTCAGACACCATGATGGTTAGAAAATTTTCATCTGAGCCTATGGGATTGTGTTATGCCCCTCTACAATAACCTCTTTCTTTTTTCACTATCTTGGAGGCATTTTCCTGTGGCGGCGAGATTTTGCTTGGGGAAAAAGTTGTCGAATGCAAGTAGTGCAAAGTTGCAAAGTGGTGCAACTTTTGTTCTGCAACTCGTGTGACAAAAAAAATTATTCCAATGCATCCAAGTGGGTACATTTACGCTAAGAATGCTCCTCTTTTGCACCCAAACATGTCGAATCACTCTGAGCTACGTTCAACCGGTTGCATCCCTTAAGAGTCTGAAGTGCAAAATGGTTCCAAACTTCAGCATGACATTACTCAGACACCGTGATTATTAGAAACTTATTGCCTAAGCGTATGGGATTGTCTTATGCCCCTCTACAATAAAATCTCTCATTTTTTGCTATCTCGGAGGCATTTTCCTGTGGTGGTGAGATTTCGCTTGCGGAAAAAGTTGTCAAATGAAAGTAATGAAAAGTTGCAAAGTGGTGGACAAATTTTGTTCTGCAACTCGTGTGACCAAACTAACTATTCCAACATGTCTGAGTGGGTACGTTTATGCTAGGCATGGTCCTCTTTCACACCCAAACTTGTCAAATCGCTCTGAGCTACGTTCAATCGATTGAATCCCTTAAGAGTCTGAAGTGTAAAATGGCTGCAAACTTCAACATGACGTTACTTAGACATCATGATGGTTAGAAACTTTTCATCTGAGCCTATGGGATCATGTTGTGCCCCTATACAATAACCACTTTCAATTTTCACTATCTCGAAGGCATTTTCCTGTGGCAACGAGATTTTGCTTGGGGAAAAAGTTGTCAAATGCAAGTAGTGCAAACTTGCAAAGTGATCCAACTTTTGTTCTGCAACTCTTGTGACCAAAATAACTATTCCAATGCATTTAAATGAGTTCATTTTCGCTAGGCATGGTCCCCTTTTTCATCCAAATGCATCGAATCGCTCTGAGCTACATTCAACCGGTTGAATTCCTTAAGAGTCTAAAGTGCAAAATGGCTTCAAACTTCAGCATGACATTACTCGGACACTGTGACACTTAGAAACTTTTCATCTAAGCTTATGTGATAGTGATGTGCCCCTCTATAATAACCTCTATTAGTTTTTCTATCTCGGAGGCATTTTTTTGTGGTGGTGAGAGTTCGCTTGGAGAAAAAGTTGTCAAATACAAGTAGTGCAAAGTTGCAAACTGGTGCAACTTTTTTTGTACAACTCATGTAACCAAAATAACTATTCCAACGCGTCTGAGTGGGTACATTTATGCTAGGCATGGTCCTCTTTCTCACCCAAATGTGTCAAATCACTCTGAGCTATGTTCAACCGACTGAATCCCTTACGAGTCTGAAGTGCAAAATGGTTGCAAACTTCAGCATGACGTTACTCGGACACCGTGATGCTTAGAAAATTATCATCTAAGCCTATGGGATCATGTTCTTCCCCTCTAAAATAGCCTCTCTCAATTTTTGTTTGGAAGGAAAATAAGCATGTCTAAGTCAAGAGGAAGTCCACCCAATCTTGGCAAGGCACAAGCAAAGTCCGCCATGCCAATGGTCAAGGAAAATATCCAAGATGATGCAAATTCCACTTGGGAAAGAAAAGCTATGTCCAAAATTCTGTCAAGTCCGCCCTTGGCTTGAATAATGCTTGTCCAAGACAAAGGTAAAGTCCTCCCAACTCAAATCATACATGGAAAAGACAATGTAAAGTCGGCCCAGCTCAAAGCATACATGGAAAAGACAACTTAAAGTCTACCCCAAGCTGAAAATAGGAGATGGAAAACATATCTTGAAGTCCACCTTAGGCCAAGATAAAAGGGGACATCCAACACATTGAGATGGTTCCTCATCATCTTCCAATCAATCAAATTGTTCCAAGCTAGCATGTCTAGGTTCAATGAACTTGACACTTCATAATGCAACAAATTTTTATTGTTCGTTTATATTTAGTAGATGGACAAGTTTCCCAGAATGTAATTTTCTCATTGGTCGAGAGGTAGTTAGTTGTGAAAAACCCTAATTAGGGTTTTATTTTGTAATCTCGGTCATTGATTCAAAATCAATCTTGGCCATTGAATTATATTTGAGGAGCCTATAAATTGAGCTCACCCCTCATTTGTAAAACATGGGAGCATCCATCGCATACTACCAGTTCACTACCTTGTCTATGCTTTCGCTTACTATTATGGTTTGATAGATTTTTTCCAAGCATCCATCGCTTATTCGAAAGCACTTGTTGTAGGCTCTTAGCCATAGTAGCAAGACAATGAACTTTTTGATAAAATGCTTTGGTAGACATGTATGAAAAATGTGGTAGCATAGACAAGGTAGTAAACTATTTGAAAATATGCCTTAAAGAAATGTGGTCTCATGGTGATGGAATTCCATGACAATCTAGGGAATTTGCTTGTCATGGAATTCCATCACCATGAGACCACATTTCTTTGAGGCATTTTTTCAAATAGTTCGCTACCTTGTCTAAGCTATTGCTTACTATTAGGCTTTGATGGATTTTTTCCAAGCATCCATATAGCTTGTTCGAAAGAACCTATTTTAGACTTTTAGCCATAGCAGCAAGGCAGTGAATTGATTGATAAAATGCTTTCTTGGTGATGGAATGCCATGACAAGCACATTGAGACCACATTTCTTTGAGGCATTCTTTTTGAACAGTTCATTTCCTTGTCTATGCTATTGCTTCTTATTATTCTTTGATATATTTTTTCCAAGCATCCATAGCTTGTTTGCAAGCACCTATTTTAGGCTTTTAGCCATAGCAACAAGGTAGTGAACTATTTTATAAAATGCTTTGGTAAACATGTATGAAAAGTGTGGTAGCATAGACAAGGCAATGAATTGTTTGAAAAAATTCCTCAAAGAAATGTGGTCTCATGGTGACGAAATGGCATGAAAATCCATAGCAATTTGCATGTCATGGCATTCCATCACCATGAGACCACATTTCTTTCAAACTTTGTTTTCAAGCAGTTCATTGCCTTGTCTATAGTATTGCTTGCTATTATGCTTTTGATAGATTTTTTCCAAGAATCCATAGCTTGTTTGAAAGAACTTGTTTTATGCTTTTAGCCATAGCAACAAGGCAGTGAACTGTTTGAAAAAATACTTTGGTAGACATGTATGAAAAATGTGGTAACATAGACAAGGCAGTGAACTATTTGATAAAATATGTCAAAGAAATTTGGCCTCATAGAATTCCATGATAAGAAAATGCAATTGACAGCTGCTCCTACTTATTAGTTATGCAATGTGAATTAATTGCATAACTACTTACGTTGACTTTGTAAAAACTATATTGTAACTGAAATTTTGTCATCTATCAACATCTAGTTATTAGTTATGTAGTGTGAAGTAATGCTTTGACTTTGAAATATGTGCAATAAAATGTAATCAACGATATGAATATAAACTACAAAAAATTATTTTTACAATTCATTAGTTAAAATATTTATTTTATTTGCTCTCTATATCTCTATATGTTGTGGAAATACCTTTCAATTTCAAAATAAATAGATTTTATCTCTTGTTCTACAATTTTTAACATTTTTTTTAAATATGATTTTTTCCTGACTTTTTAAAAAACTCTTATACTTTTGGTTTGTCAAATTTTTCCCCAAAAGATTTTTGCTGCTATGCATTGGAAGCATGAAGCATATACATGAATACATACACTATACGTGAAGTATACATTTGAATAAGTAAAGCATACATGCAAATAAGTGAGGCACAACTAATTGAAGCATTCTAAAGGATACAAACCACCATGAATGGAGCTTATTTACACAATACGCTTTAGATGGAGCTTATTGAGCAATCAACAGTAATTAATTAAGCATTAGACATAAAGAAAATCCATGCCTACAACATTCAAGCATACGATTTACACAATACACATGATAACATCATTCAAGAATGGCAGTAGCAAAATAAGATTTTTTTAATCAAAAAATTGTAAGGTATACAATGATATATATTGATAAAAGTATATACAATATATCAAAAAAAGCCATACATGCTTAGTACAAAGGAGCCATATTATGGACATAAATTGTCACATATAGATCGATAGTACAAAACATATGTTCCAAAATGCCACATAGGCATACAACAAACGACCCTAATACAGTCATTTCCCTATAGGGGAAGGAAATAGATCCCATGTTGCCTTCGAAATTTGGCTGGTTGGAGTTAGTGTTGGTTCTCTGGTCTTTCAAACACGCTCGCTAGTCCTCCTCTCTTCACTCTGGACCTTCAATTGATACAATAAAATGTAAAGATGTTAATACATAGAAATTGAATTGTGGAATGACATATAACAAAATATAATCACTTATCTCATATAGATAGTCATCATTCACATTTACATCATTACCACATCCACGATCTGGAGTGACAACCACCTGTAGCAACCATCAAGATAAAAATTAAGCTACACAAAAGTATCATGAAAAATTTCTATTATAGACCATAAAAGAGAAAATATAATGTCAAATTGACTAATATGTTTCATACCTCTCTCAATGGATCAAAATTGGCTATTGTTGCAGCAACTTCGTGCTCCATCCTACCACCAACATCACTAGGGTTGTCTAATTTCAACATCTACAAATGGTAAATGGTAGGGTGAACTATTAAATGTTAATGGGATGGGATTAGGAAGGAATAAAGGAACAAAAAGTGAATTAGGAGAAGATAATGTGACACGATCAAGGAATACAAATGCAATGCTTGTGTTTCTCATCAATTTTTTAGATTTGTATATGCAAAATTATGAAAACTAGCTAACATTGTTTTACAACACCATTATTGAATAAAGGCTACCTAAGTGTAAGTTGTTTAAGGAAATGAATGGCGAGGTGTGGAGGTTGAAGGTCCACCAGGAAACTATTTGAAATCCAAAGCATGTTATGAGACAAACATTTAAACATAACATTCAACTGTTCAAATGCAATAATAATATCTTTAATACTAGTTGCATAACTATGGACTCAACGTCGAGAATGAATAAGGGTCTATAGGAATGGGGCACATCTCATGAAAATTTTGACCCTGAAATTTCATCATATCAAAATTCTACTAATTTACTTATTCTTAAATTTCAAAATATGATTTAATAAACAACATTAAATGAACTTGTTGAATTTTACTTGAGTTTCAATGCCAAATGTATCATTCAACAAATCATTTGTGAAAGCCATTTCCTCTGCAACTGATGTAGGTTGTGTAGCTAAATCTTGATTACTCTGATAATCATACATGCAAACTACACCACAAGCACCACAATGGTGGGGTGGAGCTCGGGGCCTACACATCTCCTCCACACTAGGCTCTACTAGAGGCCCTCACACACTATAAAATGGTCTGGGTGAGTGAGCCAATTGACTCCAGCGTATCCACCTCTACACTATCCTTAACAATGGAAGGAACAACGACATGCTCCACCATGGGTCTGGCCAAGGGTCTTGATGCCAATTATGGATTAAACATCGTGCAATAGGTCTATCATGTGTGGAGCTCCCACCTCTGCCCTAAAAGTATAAGATGTCAAAATAATTTGGAATCTTATTGAGGATAAACTCACAATAGATTTTCCTCAAAAAGTATTGTGGTACCTCATGGTTATTGCATGGAGGTTGGTCAAATACCATCCACCACCGCTCCCAAAATTTATTTATAATTAACTCATGGTGGCACCAATGGATGGGGAACCTCTTGCATGTATGAGACAAAGGTGCATTGGTTTTCGAGTCTGTAAATAGGGCACACAAGTCAGCTTTGCTAATTTTTTGTTTTTTAACATCTACATATGACAAACCTCTAGCATAATATTGTTTTATCTCATGCCTCTTATTTGACCAAAAAAATTATTTTCTCGTTCATTTCTCCTACATGAGATACAATTGACTTCAATGATTCAATAATCCCTCTCCTATAAGGGTGGGTTTTGGAATGCTCGGTTAATCTTCCAATTAATTGTTCAATGTCTCTTTTATTGTTTTCAATTTTATTTAGAATATTTTCTTGTGTTCCTTGAGGATTCCTATGAATTGATGGAGGGGTTTCAAGTTGTTCTTGAATAGGAGGCTCTTCCTGAGGGAGTGACTCTAAATTCTCAATGTTTGGAGGTGGAGTTTCATTCCTCGAGAATTAGAACAAAATTTTATTATAAAAACCTATTTCAATCTGCATTCTAAATGAAATTCAAAATAAATAGAATAAAAATACATACCTCTTCACAATCTTCAACGTCTCTGACGTATTGGTGGCATCCTCATGAAAATAGCAAGCTAAGGATGCAAATAATGGATGATATTTGGTGAGTGTGAGTTGTAGACCTCAAATCCTCCAAGCCAAGTCGTGGGTTGAAGTGAAATGAGGTTTCAAAATGCATTTTTTTCTTTTATTTACCTTTTGCATTTGGCGCATGCCAAATGACTTTGAAGTCATTTGGCATTTTCCAAATGGCCAATTTTGGCCTTTTTTTGTGAATTTTTGCAATTTGACACCTAAATTGTGTCACAAATTAGTGCACTTACCCTGTTTTATTGAATATTTTTTTCTTAATCAAGTTTCAAAGTCAAACTAATTACAATTTAGACAAAGGCGAACTGTATACAACATAACCTTTTTTGTATGTATTAAAATTCATTTTTTTCTTTTTTTGGATCAAGGACTTCAATATCTAGTGCACTCATATTTTTCAATTTATTTTTTTGATAATTTGTTATTTTTCCACATGTGCAGAATAGAGAGCTTGATTTTCAATAAAAATCCTATGTTTAATCAAACTAAAAAGACAAATAAATAATAAAACCAAAACATATTAAAATTATTTTTTTGGATAGCTCATTCTGAGGACTGCCATCATCCAGTTGGGTCTATGAACTATCCTCCATTTTCATCCTCAACTTGAGCTTCGAAGGGAAAAATTATGGAGTTTTTTGGTTCCAAAGGGTGAGAAGGGAGGAAAAGGGGGGTTCGAGCGAACCCACCTTGGAGGTTCACTCGAACTAGGGTTCGAGCAAACCCCCTTTCCACAACCCTTTTCTTTCTTTTTTTTCCTGAGAAATGTGGAACCCAACATTTAATGGGTTCACTTGAACTAGAGTTCTAGCAAAGCCCCTTTGGGTTCACTCAAACCAGATGTTCCTTCGAACCCCCAAAAACCAATTTTTTTTTGCATGGGGATGTTTTTTGCAACTTTTCCTTCCTCACTGTAATTGTAAACTAGTTTTGTGGGTTTACCCTATGATGGCAATGTATGATTATTCCTTTATGATGTTTATGCATTTTATGGATGATTATGTGATGGATGATTATGCCTTTATGATGTTTATACATTAAATGGATGATTATGTGATGGATAATACTATATGTTAATGTGACATAATTATGTAAATGCATGTGATGATTATGGATGTTATGTGAATGTGTTATGATTTATGCTTAAATGATATGATATGACTATGCAATGTGATGTTTATTGAATGCAATTCTTTATGAATATGCAATATAATAAATGGATTATGCTTATGACCTAACGTGGATGTAATAACATGCTTAATATGATGTGAATTATGCTTAATGGATGCAATTTATGGATGATCCCACAATATTGGTTTACAATTCCATTGAGGAAGGAAAATTGCAACTCTCAGGCAGGTGCAAAACAATGGGTAGACAATTTGTCGTCAAATTTTTAAATTTTTTTTGAAAGATCATAATGTGAGTGTGCTATAATGCACTCACATTATGGCTTGGTGTGCCGACCCTGAGGCTTGGCCACAACGAGCCCATAACATGAGCACATTATAACACGAGTGCGTTATGAGCTATTAAAAGAAAAAAAAATGAATTCATTCTAACTTGTGACTATGTTTTTTTTCCTGCTCATAGCCAAAACCTCCAAATTTCCACACTTGCGTTCTGGAAGGAGCTATTTTGCAAATTTCTTCATCAAATTATTGATGTTTCATCACCAGGATGCCACCACATTGACAAGGAGGTGTGAGAGGTAAGGATTGTGTGTTTTTTGTTTTGAATTTGTTAGTTTTAGGTTGTTTTTGATATTTACTTTTTGAATTTGTAGATGTTAATCAAGTTACAAACCCTCCTCCAAAATCTTCAACAAGAACAACAAGAACAACAAGAAAAAAATCCTCAACAAGTACAACAAGAACAACAATAACAAAATCCTCAAGTTAATCAACCACAACAACAATCTCCTCCACCAATCCCTCAACATCATCTTGGCACTCAACAAAACTTAATGAGTGAAATTGAGAACAATAAAATACAAATTGAGGATTTAATCAGGAGGTTGAACGATCCAAACAGTTCAACTATGGAAAGAAAGACCGTGGCAACTTCACTGAAAGAAATGTTAAAACATGTAGATTCAATCAACAAACAATTAACTGGTTGGCAAGATAGGAGGCAGGCGGCTAGGGCTTATTACTAGGATAAATTATCATATAAAGATGTAAAAGATTTAAAAATTACAAAAGGTGATTTGTGCTCATTATTCACCGACCCACGCTCAAATGCACATCTTACCCTCAATGCAAAGAGGTTTCCTATTCATTGGTGCCACCACCAATAGAGTAGGAACCTTTTTTGGGATAGGTGGTACATGGTTTTTGATTACCCACCATGCAACAATTGTGAAGTCCCATAGTATTTCCTTAGGAAACTATACTGTGAGTTCATCTTGAACAAAATCCCAAATTATTTTGATATGAGGGACTTCCAGGGGAGAGGTGGGGGGTCAACTCGAGATAGACCCGGTGCACAACAGGATCCTACGTGGCAAGGGATATGACCTCTCACTAGGCCACCTCATGAGAACATCATTATCCCTTCTGTCGCAAAGGAGAGTGTCGACATAGAGACTTTGGAGGCCATAAGCTCTTTGACCTAGAGTGTCATCCAGCATGCTATCCCTATTGTACAGTTATATCCAGGGGAGTTTTCAAGTGGTGGGCTTCGACCCCATTTATGTAAGTCTTGTGGGGTGACTTGTTCATATGACCCCATCGGTCGACAATCAAGAAGCTGAGTAGGTACATAGGATCCGTCTGTAGCTATGGAGATGGTGAGGGCAACTGACATTTTGAATGAGGCCTATGAAATTGATAATCAGGTAAAAGTTAGCATGTTCATTGAATTTAATTTATTAAATTTCAATTTTGAAATGCAAGATTAACTAGTTTAGTTTTATGATTTTAATAAAATTGCAGGGTCATAGTGTTGATACTGGATACACCAGCCCTACACTTGCTTATTTCTCCACTGCATCTACCGTTGAGGTATGTAACTAGTAAACAATTATAAATTTATTATATGTTAGTAGCATTATTTTATGAATGGTATTTTAATATGTGATTTTGGATGTTGAATAGGCTAATATTGGAGGTTTCGAGGGAACACCTCCTAGTGCCAATAGATTTACCCAAACTTACACGCAAGTAATAGAATAAAGAGTTTAACTAATGAATTGTACTTAATAGATTTTCGTAGTTTATATTCATATCGCTGATTACATTGCATTGCACATAGATTTCAAACTCAAAAGCATTACTTCACATTCCATAACTAATAACTAGATGTTGATAAATGACAAAATTTCAACTACAATATAGTTGTTTAGAAAGTCAACATAAGCAGTGATGCAATTACTTCACATAGCATAAGTAATAAGTAGGAGCAACTTCAAATTGCATTTGTTTGTCATGGCATTCCATGAGACCACTTTTTACTAAGGAATCTTTTCAAACAGTTCACTACCTTGTCTATGGTATGGATGCTTGGAAGGAATATATGAAAGAATAATAGTAAGCAATAGCATAGACAAGGCAATGAGTTGTTTGAAAAAATGCCTCAAAAAATGTGGTCTCATGGTGATGTCCATCACCATGAGACCCAATTTATTTGAGGCACTTTTTTAAACAGCTCACTGCCTTTTCTATGCTACCACATTTTCCATACATTTCTAACAAACATTTTATCAATAGTTCATTTCCTCACTGCTATGGCTAAAAGCTTAAAAAAGGTGCTTTCCAACAAACTATGGATGCTTGGAAAAAATATATCAAAGCTTAATACTAATAAATAGCATAGAAAAGGTAGTTAATAGTTTGAATAAATGCCTCAAAGAAATGCAGTCTCATGGTTATGGAATGCCATTCCATCACCATGAGACCACATTTGTTTGAGGCATTTCTTCAAATAGCTCACCACCTTTTCTATGATACCACATTTTCTATACATGTGTACCAAATAATTTTATCAAACTACTCACATCTTTGCTCCTATGGCTAAAAGCCTAAAATAGGTGCTTTCCAATAAACTATGGATGCTTGGAAAAAATTATATCAAAGCATAATAGTAAGCAATAATACCATAGAGAAGGCAATGAACTGTTTGAAAAAAATTCCAAAAGAAATGTGGTCTTATGGTTATGGAATGCCATGATGAGAATTTGTTTGGAATGGCATTCCATCACCATGAGACCCCATTTCTTTGAGGCAATTTTTCAAATAGTTCACTTTCTTCTCTATGCCACCATAGTTATCGTACATGTCTACAAAAGTATTTTATCAAACATTTCACCAGCTTGCTACTATGGGTAAAAGCCTAAAAACATGTGCTTTCAAACAAGATATGGATAGGGAAAATAGTAAGCATGATATTCAAAAATATATAATCTAATAAGTACTCAAAATTTTGTTCATTATCTCACATTATAAGTCAAGATGTGGATCACTATTGTAGTTTTTGTGATTGAATAATTTGTTGTTTTATTTTCAAATGGTGCAAGCGAAAACACCTCCAAATGTTCAAAGGGAAATGGATATTGGTGTTTCATCTGCTATAGAATCCTTGATGGCTCTAATAGGGGAGATATGAGGTAAATTACTAAATTTCAATTTACATTCGTTGTTATAGATGTTAGTTAGTGAAAAATTAAGCCATTATTGATTTGTAGTTTAATTTCTATTTAGATGGTTTATATAGGGCTTTAGCATGCCTCAACATGGGCATTTGAATATTTCCCTCATGGAGAGTGATCATCAGATGGCAACAAGTGATTATTTTGTTAAATATATCATTTTTTTTCATGTAATTTCTATATATTAATGTCTTTACTTCTTATTGTAATAGATAAGACTTGACAAATAGCTAAACCCTAAGAGGAGCACCAGGAATACTCCTCAACTACAACATAAATGAGTGATAGACGTATCACCATTTGATCGAAAAGAAAAGGGAAAGAGTTTATTTCGAGAGCATGGAGAGCGATGACTTTTGATTCCAGAGCCCTTTGTTGTATGCCTATATGGCATTTTTGTACATATTTTGTATTGGATATATTTGACATTGTATGCCTATATGGCATTCTCATAAGCCTATATGGATATTTTGTACGTATATTTTATACTTATATCGACATATATTGATGTATGCCTACATGGATATTTGGTTAATACAAATCTTTTTTATCGATGGTGTCCATATTTACATTATAAATCCATGGTTCAATAGATATGAGTTATGTGTATTCAAGTGTATACTTTACAACTTACGTGTATACTTTGTAACTTACGTGTATTCCAATGTATACTTTGCGACTTACATGTTTTCATGTGTATACCTTGTATTCATGCATATACTCTGTATTAATTTGCATATACTATGTATTCAAGTTTATACTTCAAGGCTTACATGTTTTTGAGTACTTGTGCTTCCCTTATTCACATGTACATGCTTGACTTATTCACATGTATACTTATTAATTGGTTAGCCCTAGCATTGATCATTGTTGTCCTTCATGGTTTGTCTTGAATATTAATTGATTGATGGTAAACAACTTTATTAGTCGATGCTAAACAACTTTAATATTTCTAGGAATACTAGTAGAGTTACAAATTCCAAAATTGCACAAATTGAAAACAAAAGATTAATTATAAATAAATGCACTGATTATTAACTTGATAATTGATTAATAATGAGTATAAAATATATCAAGAGGTGAGCCTTCTAGAATGGAAACTTCCAACTAGAAAATAGGCAAAGCATTCCCAATACTTTGAAAGTAATAATCCACCCAAAATTGCAACGGGAGAGAAGAGATATAGAGTAGGGATGCCTTTAATTACCAATCACAAATTAAACTAATTTCAACAAGCCTTCAATATCCAAAACCCTAACTAGGGTGATTCCCTTCACAACTTCACTATTTTCCTTGTAGGTCTGTAGACCTAGTTTCTTGGACCTATCTCATAGCTCCACTCTCAAACCCATTAACCAATTATATTTTCAGAGACCCTTTAAGGCATACCAAACCATATCTCAAAATCTCATATAACTCTCTTGGAACAAATCCCTCAAATTGATGCTTCTATGCTATCCACTTAAGGCAAATAGGCCTTTACAAAGAAACTATCCTCTAAACAATCTTCCAACCCAAAATACCTATGGACAGTCATTTACCAATCTATAAAACCACCAAATCTACAACTTTTAGCCAATGAACTGCTCACTAAGTCCTCTTTATATAAAACCCTCATTTTTAGCAAGTTACAAAGGGGTTTACTGAAAATCCCACTTCCCAACTTCTTTACACTTCACCAATGCATCAAACATGCTTCAAATTTCCTGTGCATGCTTAATCTATCACCAAAATTTTCTGCCCCAAGATTTTTTATCACCTACCCACCTTTAATTGTCAAATTTCACTCAAAACATTCAAATTTGACAACTAGGGCATCATGCCCATACCCCCAAATGACCTCTCCTACTACCAAAACCATTCAATCAACTAAATCCTACCATATTGGGCCCATTCCACTC
>VDFB02358134.1:214018154-214031874 GCA_007258455.2 Sequoia sempervirens
CAAATGTTCTTTTGAAATTTGAACTTCAAGTTGTAATTTTTGGCCAAACCACCTAAACAAATTTGAATGTTGTTTGGCTCCAAACTAAAGAGGAGCTCTATTTATGGTAGGGTTTCTAATTTTTGGGTAACTTTTTGGGGACAAGCTCGCATATTGCGAAAGGGTGATTCTGTAGCTTTCTGTAACTTACATGTGTTGTAGAACTTGGGGATTTGAGATCCTCTGCATGTAAGAAGCTCCATTTTTTGAATAATAAAATTATTCTCTTATTTTTGGGTTATTTTCTAAGTCCCGGGCTGCACCCTCATCATCGAGAATGGAATGGTGTTGCTGATTACTTGGCTAAATGGGCCTCTGATCATATTCATGATTGGAATTTAGTGGATCAGGGTCAACTACCCATGAATTTGTCTCATCATTTGGATCACTTGGTTGATCTTGATAGGGCCATTTAAGGCCCTTGCTTTGTATCGTTTCCTAGTTTTAATAAATTTTTACCCCCTTGATGTTAAAAAAAAAGAAGAAGAGAAAATTGTGTACTCTAATAGTAGAATCCTCTACCCTAAACATCGAATGATCTGTCTACTCCCGATAAGAGCAAAGCTATAAATAAAACTAATGTTTTCCTTGCCAAATGAATAGCATTGATGTCTATGTGCTAAGCCCAAAATTCCATAGGTTTTACATGTTGACTGCTGAACATATACATGGAAAAACAAAACAAACTGGAAGCATCTTGTAGTTTGGAGGAAGAATACTTGTTGGCTACGACCAAGATGATGGATTTTCAAACCCATCTACCAATGTCGCCATTATCACACAGTCATTATGTTTGGTGTGGGAAAACTGAAAGAAACAAATGGTGTAAAGTATGTCTCACCTCTCCAAGACAACTAGCACATATCTCCATCTGCATCTCCATCTATTGGAGGTCAAAGATTTGATTCCGATTGTGTTTTTTCTTTTTTCTACAAGTCAACAAAAATGATTTTGTTGTTCCCTGACAGTAGCTGACTTGTGAGAAAACTCCAAGACCCATTTGTAGAGTTGAATTAGGTTGGAAGCTGCTTCCCCATTCATGGACATGGAAACACTATGATTCTGCTCTTGATTTTCAATGGCATTCACCATCTCTCCCAAAGGAAACAATATTGGTAAATGTCATAATGGTAGTAACATGGATATAAGAGGACCTGTGATAATTCTATGGTGTAAATTATTATTGATTGTTATTTTGTTCAATATTTAAAAGGAATATTGATGAATCACTAACAACATTGATAGGACAAGCATAAAAGTTGATGGATATAGAATGACTTATGATAGTCTTAAACATTATTGTTGACTATTTGATTGTTAAATTATTCAATATTTAAATAAAGAATTGATGAATCAATCGCAATACTGATGGGACAAGCATGACAAGCATAACAGTTTATGGGCCTAAAATTTTGGGCTTCTCTGAGGTATCTTCTGGTACAAAACTTTTGACTACGAAATCTTGCAACAAACATGGAAGTTGTGTCTGTTCCAAGAGTGTCGTAAGTCATAGTGCAATTATGGGCCTCCAATATATTAAATTGTTTTCCCTATGGTTAGTGACACTAAGCAGAACAAGGAAAAAAATCTAGGTAACATACTACTCCTTCCACATATTCCATCCTCACATTGATTTTTTCTTAGGTAACCACTCTTCTAATTCAACATCCACCACACAATATGTAATAAAAAAAGGGAAAAACTAAACAAATTGTGCCACTTGTTGGATTTTATTAGAAGAAAAATGATTTAGAGCATACTTAAAATCCAATTTCATATTATGATTATGTATGTTAGTTATCAATTTATTACAGTCTGATTATCTCTAAAGGTAAGTCAAATCTTATAATCAAGGCTATCTAATCAGTGGCCAACAAATAGGAGATAGCTAAACAACTATATCCTCCTCTAAACTTCAGGATCTGCAGGACCTAGGGATGTCACCCTTAATGACACTGAACATTAATACTAACTACAACTATGTCATAGTGCCTAGTAGATTAAGATACATACAATTGGTCAAGGTTTATATGTTTGCAAACATGAAGAGCATAGTCCTTGTTAGCTTTGAAACCCTAGTATGATGCATACAAATAATTATAAATAAATTACTAGAAATGGATTTTAGATTTGATTTTTAGTTTGAAAATTCTATTTGAGACTAAGGGAAATTCATTCAAAATGGATTGGTGCCTGTCTAGGTTTACATGGTTGTAATGCCACACAATCTCACGCCATACATTGTAAAAATATTTTGAGGGTCATTCAATCACTATTACCTTATAACAGTGAGACCTACTACTGGTTTACAATACAACTCTCCTTACAAATCCATTTATAATGAAAACACTCTCACCATTTTCACAAAAAAAATATTATTATTTCTTGAAAAAATAAAAATTAATGAAAAAAATTGATAACAACAAATGTGTATAAAGAACCCTAGAATTCTTCATTCCATTATTCAAGAAAATTTCATTATAAAATGGAGACAAGTAGCACTAAAGAATACATTCATATAAGCATTTGATATGGTGGAAAAGTGAAACCTTGGGACATCACCTTAGGATTTCAAAGGTCTTTTCCACAATGGGGGTCTTATCATTTAAATTCAAGATTGACTAGGATATGAGATTGACTTGCAACCTGAAAGGTGAACCAACAAATCCTAGGATCTAAATTTATAGACTTTGAAACGAAATTTGTATGAAATACAATGATGCAACTAACGAATAATGAAAATGCACCACTCTGATGAAAAACACTAGATCTAGAAAGTCACAGGAAAATTTGATGTTCAAATATAGACTGAGTAGACTTCAATATGAATATATAAACCTTATATTTATAGGTCTAAACTATAGAAAGGTTAAGTTCTATATAATTTTTCCACAAGTATAGTGTGATGCTAGGCGTAGTAGCACAATGTATTTTGACAAGTTTGAAGCCATATTATCAATAGGGAAGATTTTATTGAATATAAAATTCAAATGAGACTAGAAGTTAATAGTTTGAGCATTGAGATAGAGAATTTGGATAAAATTAATCATTTAGAAATTTTTGAATATATAAACCCCTCATTACTCTATGTGGTTCTATAATGAGTTATATTAGAAATGCCAATGAAATTACAAAAATGAACTTAGATAAATAAAAAATAAAATGGGGACCTTTGATATGTTTGTAGAGTGAACATGACAGTTGTAGATAAGTTAGTGCTTCGAGAAATATGGGTTGCTTTCTCGACTAATCTAGGTACTATTGGATAAATGTCATAGATATTTTATGAATGGTTGGGATCACTTACACCTTTCCCTCTTAGTAGGAACAACTAGGATTCAATGGAGGAGCTAAAAGACTATAGCATAATGTCCTATGTTGTAACTAGCATGTAGATAATAATTGTGAATATATTTTAATTTTGGAAACTGTACAATGATAATGTGTCTAAACATATAATGATATTATACTTGGAATGAAATTAATCTACGAAATTAAAAATTGGCCAGTTTTATAGTTCTATAACACATTTTGTAATGCATCCAACTCATGTGCATGTGATAGTAAATATTTTTATCCATATTTTATTTTAATTTTAGTTAACATGATTTAAAAAAATCTCTTATGATTAAATTAGGTATTAAAAATATCACTAATTTAATTTTATCCAAACTCTTAAAAATGAAAATAATTTATAAATACCCTTTTTTATTTTAAAATATATAAGAAATGGTTATGACTAATGTTGTAAACTAATGTTTGATTGAAGATATAGGATTGGTTAAGTCCAATAAAATCTATGGTTAGGAAATCATTGTGAAGAATCATTTCAATTATATTTTAGGTGCAAATCTAATTAGACCTCCATTCATTCTTTCATTTGCACACATATTAAACCTCAATAATATTTTCTATAAAATAATAAAATAAAATGTAATTAGAATTTTGTAAATAAAAATATCATCTAGATTCCCAATTAACCAATCAAGTTTTATAATATTTATAAGTTTAGTCCATCTCAATTATTTAATCCAACAAGTAGGTCAACAATTATATCTCTAAAATTGCCTCAAGTTATCAAGAATAGTATAATAGTTATAATATGGATATGACTAAATAAAATATTCTTTTCTAAAAGGGGGTGTATGCTATCTACATCTTGGACTAGGACATGTAGTATGGCTTAGTCTATGGACTATAGTCACATCATGCGACCTAGTCTCTTTAATTCAAATTTTAAAACTCAATCCTCCAAAGTTAAACCTTTTCAAAAGTACTAGTTATCTTATTAACCTACATGCGAAAAACTTGAATTTAATAATCATGAATATTTCTTCTAAGGACATTCCTTGATCATTAGAATTTTACTACTAACAAGAATCATCTAAAATGCTTATTCAATTGTAGAGAATCCAAAGCTGAATTTAGCAATCTATCTCTACATTAGACAACTAGATTTGCATCCATACTATATGAGTGACATGTCTTTAGCAATTAGTTCATCTTTAGGAGCTAAAATATAGTGAAGGCAATTCTACAACTCCTACTAGAAGACTATATCACATTACATGGACTAGTCTACATGATATGACTATCTAATCCTAGGATGCATAATGTGATCCTATTTACAACAACACTCTTAACATAATTTGTCACATCACACTAATCATATTTTATTAAGACTAAAGGTGGAATTTTGAAAGAATTCCAACCCTTTTACATAGACCCGAATAGATAAATCATTAGAACTCAACAAAGAATAAAGATACAATTATAAAGATTGATAATTCTAAGACTGTATATCAACAACCACAACTACAAAAAATCAACACATCACCCTTAAAAACAAATTAACAACAAAATTAAACCAGTTTCATATTGAATGCAATGCACTTCTATTCTCTTCAACAACTTAATTAGGGTAATCTAAGTCAAACAATGTGCATGTACTTAAAAGCTCTTTGGAGTGAACCTTACATTGCCCGGTGCTTTTTTTGGCCCCTTTAAAGTGAACGCCAATATCTAAAATTATTCTAAAGAAGTTTACTTTCTTACACTATCTTATAACACTTTTGCAAAACCCCACAAGCCATCATTTCTGTAATTCTTTCGTAGTCATATACGCATCATTATTTTGTCGTTCTAAGGCAACCTGAAAGAGAAAATTATGGACTCTAATATTAGAATCCCTCTACCCTAAACGTCGGATAATCCTAAATAAGAGCAAAGCTAGAAATAAAATTAATGTTTTCATGGCCAAATGAATAGCATTGATGTCTATGTGCTAAGCCCAAATACTATAGGTTTTACATGTTGGCTGCTGAACATGTACATGGCAAAACAAAACAAACTGGAAGCATCTTGCAGTTTGGAGGAAGAATAGTTGTTGGGTGCGGCCAAGACGATGGATTTTCAAACCCATCTACTAACGTCGCCATTATCACACAGTCATTATGTTTGGTGTGGGAAAACAGAAAGAAAGAAACGGTGTAACGTATATCTCAATGACATTCACCATCTCTCCCAAGGAATATTATTATTGATTGTTATTTTGCTTCCTTACATAAATTATTATTGATTGTTATTTTGTTCAATATTTAAGAGGAATATTGATGAATCACTCACAGCATTGATAGGACAAGCATAAAAGTTGATGGATATAGGACGACTTATGATAGTCTTAAACATTACTGTTGACTGTTTAATAGTTAAATTATTCAATATTTAAATAGAATATTGATGAATCAATCGTAATACTGATGGGACAAGCATGACAAGCAACAAACATGGAAGTTGGCATAGTGCAGTTATGGGCTTCCAATATATTTTGTTTTCCCTATACTTAGTGACGCTAAGCAGAACAAGGAAAAAATCTGGGTAGCGTACTACTTCCATAGATTCTGGATCCTCACATAATGATTTTTGCTTAGGTAGCCACTCTTCTAATTCAACATCCACCACACAATATGTACTAAATAAGTCTGTGAACCCAAAAAATTGTGTCATTTGTTGACTTTTATTAGAAGAAAAGGTGATTTAGAGGATACTTAAAATCCAATTTCACATTATGATTGTATGTGTTGGTTATTTCAACTGATTTTCTAAAGGTAAGTCAAATATTATAATCAAGAGTATTAGATCAATGATCAACGAACAAGAGATAGTTAAACAATTATCCACCTCTGAATTTCAGGCTCTGCAAGATCTAGGGAGATCACCCAATGACACTAAACATGAATATTAACTACAACTCTATCATAATGTCTAGCAGATTGACTTCATAAAAATGGACAAGCATTTATATGTTTGTAAGCATGAAGAGCACAGTCCTTGTTATCTTTGAAACCCTAGTATGAAGCATAAAAAAAGTTATAAATAAATTACTAGAAATGGCTTTTGGTTTTGATTTTGAGTTTGAAAATAGTTTATGAGATTAACAAAAATTTCATTCAAAATGGATTGGTACCTATCTAGGGTTATGGAGTTGTAATGCCACACAATCTCACATCATACATTCTAAACATATTTTGGTGGTCATTCAATCACTATTACTTTATAACAATGAGACCCACTACTAGTTTACAATGCAACTCTTCCTAAAAATCCATTTATAATGAAAACAAAAAATGTGTATGAAGAAACCTAAAATCCTTAATTACATCATTCAGAGAACATTTCACTATAAAATGGAGACAATTAGCAATGAACCATATATTTAAATAAGATTCACTCAAAATACAGCAATGTATCCATTGAAGATTTGCAGGCACATAACTCTATTTCCCCAAATAGATTATGAAATCTTCTACAACCCACCCCTCTTACAAATTTTTAAAATCCCAGAACTCCTTTCAAATAAATGGAAGATACATTTTAAAGAGGATGAGAAAACTCAAATTAAATCTCACAATGGGGTGCTGGCAAGAAGTTGAGTCCACTTTTTGGCCATTTAGTGGAAGTGTTTTCCCTGATTTTCAAAATTCGACACATTTGACCTTAAAATTTGAAGCAATTAGAGATGGAATCTTCATAAAATGTAGTACTCGGAGTCTAGTTTCCAAATATGTAATTTATTTCAATACCCAGATGATACAAATTGATATTCAATAGGCGTTTCTAAAAACCACTGTTTAAAAGTCTTTTTTTTTTTACCATACCAGGCACATGTACATCATCCATATTTTGACCTAAATAATCATATTTTTCTAAATCCTTTCAGGAAAAGATTTGTAACTCACTGAAGCACGCTTTCCATATTTTTTTGTAATTTTTTATTGATTTTTTTTTTGTTAATTTTTTATTGGCCATATTTGGTGTTTTAAAAAATCATCATGTACGTCATGCATAAGATGACCTAAACTTATGATTTTTTGAAAAAAAAAATCTAATTGAAAAGAATTGTCTAAAGTAAACTTTCGTGCAATCTGTTCGTGAAAATGTTACGTTGATAAAAAGTTATTAAAATACTAAAAAACCCTAATAATTCAAGTTTATAGACACATTTAATTAGAAATTAATTGAAAAATAAAAAATTACATATTTGGTATCTACACTGTCTAATCTATAATGGGTTTTAATATTGTCAAAAAACTCTACAAAAAAAGCCTTCAGAAGTATGTCCAAAGTCAGTATTTTTTTGTGACATTGTTAGGACCTTCAACTTGTAGGTCAAACTAGGTCTAGGGCTTAGGTTCAGATCCCCAAACCTTTTGCTGAACTTGTCAACACAGTGAAAACCCGGTCTACATTTTAAATTTAAAAAAAACAGACCATGTTTACTAAACGGGATCCCATTTATAATTCACTAGTTGAAAATTTATTAGCGAAGCTATTGGAAAATGGAACGGGAACAGTATCCTGATTTATTTAACTTGGGATCCTGTTTACTAAACGGGATCCTGATTTTTATAAATCGGGATCCCATTTCTTAAATGAGATCCCGAGTTATTTTTTACCATTATTTTTTATTTTACTATCAAAAAGGGGCATGTAGAGTTTGAGAATCATTTGTATGGCCAACTTCAACATATTCCCTATTTTCTATCACCTTTTGTCTTGTTGAAGCTCTTCAAGTTGGGATTTTTTTCAATTTTGAAAGGAGGCATCATTGGGACGCTGTGACAAAAGAATTTTGTTGAATTGCTACTTGTTTGAAGGAGGAAGAATTTTTTTGTTGAATTACTATTTGTTTTCAAAGGAGGAAGATGAATTTTATTTATTTGCTATTTGTTTGAAGGAGGAAGGGAATGTTTTTTGAATTCCTATTTTCTTTCAAAGAAGGATGACATTTTTTGTTTAATTGAGCTACTTGATTGAAGGAGGAAGAGAAATTTTGTGCATTTTCTATTTGTTTTCAAATGAGGAATCCAGGAATTTCATTTATTTTCTATTTGTTTGAAGGAGGAAGATAAATTTTCTTGAATTCCTATAAATGTTTTCAAAAGAGGATGAGAAATTTTGTTTGATTGAGCTACTTGTTTGGAGGAGGAAGAGAATTTTTTGGCAATTGCTACTTGTTTGAAGGAAGAAGAGGAATTTTTTTTAATTGATACTTGTTTGAAGGAGGAGGAGGATTCTTGTTCAATTGCTACTTGTTTGAAAGAGGAAGAGGAAATTTGTTCAATTGCTACTTGTTTGAAGGAGGAAGAGGAATTTTGTGAGCAATTTCTACTTGTTTGAAGGGGAGAAAAACAAGGAAGACTGAATTTTTGACATTCATTTGTGTATACTTCAAAAAAAATCAATCATAGGATCACAATATTGGAATAAGCAGAAAGATAGGAAGGTATTTACCCTTGAAGAAATTAAAGAAAAGAGAGAGAAGGAGAAACAAAGACAAAGAGAAAGAAGAATGAGAATTTGATCAATGAACAATGGTGAAGCATCCAATTCCACAACTATTGAAGATAAAAAAATTGAGGAGACCATGGATGTAGACAATGCAAACTTGCAAGAGGTGAATGTGGAAACTAATATGAATATACAAACTACTCCTGGTATGTCTTCAAATATCCCTTCCAATGCTATGGAGAATGTTTCAATAGGAACAAGTCTAGGTATGTCTTCAAATCTAACTTTGAGCCTCATGGAAATGGTGTTTATTAGAGCTTTAGAAGAGGCTAGATATCACAATGTTGACATTGATAATATTCGTAAAGTTAAAGATTTGAGTCAAATTGTTGTTGAAAATGAAAATGAAAATGAAAACCATTTTGTGGTGGAAAATGAAAATGCAAATCCTCTTAACGAAAATTATACTTTTATTGAAAATGAAAGTGAATACCGTTTTGTTGTTGAAAATGAAAATGAAAATCCTCTTAATGAAAATGAAAATGAAAACCGTTTTGTTATTGAAAATAAAAATGAAAATGAAAATGAAAATGAAAATAGTTTTGAATATATTTTTAAAAAAATTGAAAGTGATGGTTTGGATAATTTTCCTGGTAATATTTCTTGGAGAAAAATATGAACACATGCTAATAGATTATACAATCATTTTTTTTATCATAAAAAACTTTCAATTCAATGTCAACTAATGATGCAATTAATGAGAATGTGAAAAATGTGAAAAATAATGAAAAAGTTGGGCATTTTTGTTAAACAACAAAGAAAAGATCAATTAGTAAAACATGTTATGTCTACTATTGCTAGTACCATTCAATCTATTGGAAAAAATAGTAGATCTAAAGATAAGAATGCAGCAACAAGAGCTATAACAACTGCTATAGTTAATACATCAACTTTGAATAAAAGAATGGTAAGAAATATTAGTGAAGTTTTAAAAACACATCCTAAAATATTGCTAAGAGTGGAAAAAAGAAGAGAAAGTATAGAAAATGATCCTATCAACATATATGGAGTCTTTTTGAGTTGGGCATGGTAAAAGGAAAACATGATGGAGTTGGAGTGCGTGTGTCAAAATAATTTTGATAGAGAACAATTAAAATTCAAGGATGCAGTAAAATTTAAAGATGCACGTGGGATTGTGGATTGGTGTAATACAAGATTATCTGCACTTGGTTCAAGTGAGTACTCTACAGTTCATCAATTCTTTTGGTTGGTTGAAGAAGAGAACATTGTACCTAGAGTTGACTATGAGACAATCAGTGGATCTACTAAATGGCATTCATTTAGGAGTTTGACAACAAGCACATGGACTATCTAAACAAGGGAGTTGCATGTTTTTGTCAGTTTTGTATCTCAGGAGATTGGAAGCATGTGAAAATACATAATGGGTTGAAGAGTGGAAGCAAAGATCGTTGACACTTGCACAAGCACACGATCAATATGAAAGAACTATTGAAGAAAATGATCAAGTGTTTGCATCTGAAGACTATGACCATGTTTTAGACCTTGTACAAGAAAGGTAATTTAATTTAATTTATTTAATTTATTTCACTTTATTAATTTATTTTGTAATATTACTAAATTATTTATATGGATACACACAAGTTATTAAATCAAATTTTGTTTGCTGGAAATGTGTATCTTGTTGTTGCACCAAAACAACAAGTTCATGATCCTCATCCAAAACACCTATTAGATACAAAACAAACTGAATTTTATAAAAAAAAATTGTGGTGATTTAGTGTTACCTGGTAATATTAAAATAATTCAAAGGTCTTTTGAAAAATGTAAACCATGGTATGTAAAAATTAATAAAGAATGAATATCTTGCTGTTGTAAAACACATGTTTAATTTCGTTATTTTTTATGATTTTTTTCAATATATATGTTGTACTTTGCATGCTAACATGATTATGCAGGAATGTGGTATCAATATGCCACCTGAAACAATAAGGGAGTTTATATCAAGTTTATTTTGTGAAAGATCAAATGAAAAATTATTTTATTCAAGTTCTTGTATTTCTGGACAATGCACTAGTTGTGGAAATATTTCATTCTTCAGAGTTTGCATTCATGAAAGTGTTGATAATGATTTTTGAAAACAATTAGTTGATGTTAAAATATTTAAGAATGTTAACTATTCTCTAAAGATGGAAAAATTGGAAAGTGTTGTGATTTAGTTACAGAAAAAGTTAGTGTACATGCATTCATATTAGAATTTAAGAATAATATTTTACCAAAATATATCATGCACTCTCAACATGCTCGATGGCTTGATGGCCAATTTCACACATGTAGAAACACATTTCCAATTGGTACTATAATTTCAATGGTTTATTTTGCGAAAAATTATACTCTAGCTTCACAAGAGGAAATTCAATCACAATATTATAATTTAGTGCAAGTAGCTATGATTGTCAATATTGTTTATAGACATGCAGATGATAGTACAAAGGATGATAGAAATTTTTTGAGGGAGTATCATTTTTATTTGAGTGGCAACCGGTTACACTCGTCAAAGTTTGTTCAATATTGTTTCAATATATTTTATAGAAATTAAAGAGAAAGAGGAATCCAAATGATAGAACACCTCATATGGTCAAATAATTGTATGGGGCAGTTCAAGAATTCTTGAATGTTCTATTGGTTAAGTAGGGTTCACAAGGAACTTAATGTCCAACATATATGGAGTTTTTTTGAAGCTGGGCATGGTAAAGGAAAACATGATGGAGTTGGTGCGTGTGTCAAAATAATTTTTGATAGAGAACAATTAAAATTCAAGGATGCAGTAAAATTTAAAGATGCACGTGGGATTGTGGATTGGTACAATACAATATTATCTGCACTTGGTTCAAGTGAGTACTCTGCAGTTTGTCAATTCTTTTGGTTGGTTGAAAAATAGAACATTCTCCCTAGAGTTGACTATGAGACAATCAGTGGATCTACTAAATGGCATTCATTTAGGAGTTTGACAACAAGCACATGGACTATCTAAACAAGGGAGATTGCATGGTTTTGTCAGTTTTGTATCTCACGAGATTGGGAAGCATGTGAAAATATATAATGGGTTGAAGAGTGGAAGCAAAGATCGTTGACACCTGCACAAGCACACAATCAATATGAAAGAACTATTGAAGAAAATGATCTAGTGTTTGCATTTGAAGACTATGACCATGTTTTAGACCTTGTACAAGAAGGTAATTTAATTTAATTTATTTAATTTTATTTCACTTTATTAATTTATTTTGTAATATTACTAAATTATTTATATGGATACACACAAGTTATTAAATCAAATTTTGTTTGCTGGACATGTGTATCTTGTTGTTGCACCTGAGGGGAATGAAGAGGAAACAAAATATTGGTTGGCTCATTGTGTGGATACTAAACATAAGTTAATATCACCTCGAGAAGATGATGATGGCTATCATTATCCAATAGGTACGGTGATCCCCTTAAGACATCCCCTTAAGGAAATTTTGATAACAAGTTTTTGATCCCCTTAAGCAAATTTTTAGAACAAGTCTTTGATCCCCTTAAGAAAATTTTGAGAACATATTTGATGATGGTTTTCATGTTTTCCAATAGGATTGGTGGTGGTTGTTGGCACTTAGCTACGAAAATACCTGATAAGGAAGAATGGTCTACCTGCATTCGAAGATTATGAAACACATAAAAAGATTATACACTATTCACATTTGGTGGTGGTAGCAAATATAAAACTAGATCGCTATCGTGGAAGACCTACAAATAAAGTGCTATGGAAAATTTCTATGGAAAAGTATGAGACAATCATAGATGCATTGCAAAAAAGAGAGGATATAGATGGTACAATGGAATAAGTAAATATAGGTAAATATAGTTTTAGTTTTATATTGTCCTTTTAAATAGATTAAATACATTTTTTGATATTGGTCAAGTGTGTTACTAGTTGAAATTGATTTAAATTGTCCTTTTATAGATCCTTAAGCCATAATCACAAAAAGGAGAGCCCATGCAGATTCAACCTAGACAACATGGAATACTTGGTAAAAGCAGGTAATTATTAGTTAAATTATATTTAAATACATGTTTTGATTAAATATATCTATATTGCTTGTACATTAATAGTTAAAATTGATTTTTTATCCATTTTTGTATCCTTAAGACATCGTCGCATTAATCTCATACTTTGAAACAAAAACGAGAGGATGCCTGGATTCGACCTACACACATGTGTGGAATACTTTTAAATACATGTACTTGAGTTGTGTACATATATATAGTTTTATATAAATTAAAATATGTATGTTTTGATGATTTCATTGATATTGCTTGTAGCTTTTTGATATCAAGTTGCATGAAGACCTACTACATTCTGGGCACGAGTTTGGGATGTTCTTGAGATGGCATAGTCAAATTTTGTAAACATTGTTTTTAGAGGACATATATGTACATACATACATAATTAAACATTTTGTACAAATTACAAATACATGTGCATACACAATTATGTACTCTATGTACTTTTATGTATCAAAATCAATATTCTATATATTTTGTTTGTTAAATGTGCATAGTTTCCTACTTTGAAACTTTATATTTGATTATATAATCACTAAGTATCATGTATAAATTATTGTTAAATCAATTTTATACTCTTCTTTGATCCCCTTAAGACGTCGTATTAGGACCCCTTAAGACGTCTTGTATTAGCACATATCCTAAATATTATACTTAAGTATATCATTTGTTATGATGACTCAACCTAAAGTATAATACTTGTTGATATAATTTAATATTTATACTCAATTATACTCTTCTTTGATCCCGTTAAGATGTTGTATTAGGACCC
>VDFB02358134.1:214031974-214060255 GCA_007258455.2 Sequoia sempervirens
AAACTGAAAGAAACAAATGGTGTAAAGTATGTCTCACCTCTCCAAGACAACTAGCACATATCTCCATCTGCATCTCCATCTATTGGAGGTCAAAGATTTGATTCCGATTGTGTTTTTTCTTTTTTCTACAAGTCAACAAAAATGATTTTGTTGTTCCCTGACAGTAGCTGACTTGTGAGAAAACTCCAAGACCCATTTGTAGAGTTGAATTAGGTTGGAAGCTGCTTCCCCATTCATGGACATGGAAACACTATGATTCTGCTCTTGATTTTCAATGGCATTCACCATCTCTCCCAAAGGAAACAATATTGGTAAATGTCATAATGGTAGTAACATGGATATAAGAGGACCTGTGATAATTCTATGGTGTAAATTATTATTGATTGTTATTTTGTTCAATATTTAAAAGGAATATTGATGAATCACTAACAACATTGATAGGACAAGCATAAAAGTTGATGGATATAGAATGACTTATGATAGTCTTAAACATTATTGTTGACTATTTGATTGTTAAATTATTCAATATTTAAATAAAGAATTGATGAATCAATCGCAATACTGATGGGACAAGCATGACAAGCATAACAGTTTATGGGCCTAAAATTTTGGGCTTCTCTGAGGTATCTTCTGGTACAAAACTTTTGACTACGAAATCTTGCAACAAACATGGAAGTTGTGTCTGTTCCAAGAGTGTCGTAAGTCATAGTGCAATTATGGGCCTCCAATATATTAAATTGTTTTCCCTATGGTTAGTGACACTAAGCAGAACAAGGAAAAAAATCTAGGTAACATACTACTCCTTCCACATATTCCATCCTCACATTGATTTTTTCTTAGGTAACCACTCTTCTAATTCAACATCCACCACACAATATGTAATAAAAAAAGGGAAAAACTAAACAAATTGTGCCACTTGTTGGATTTTATTAGAAGAAAAATGATTTAGAGCATACTTAAAATCCAATTTCATATTATGATTATGTATGTTAGTTATCAATTTATTACAGTCTGATTATCTCTAAAGGTAAGTCAAATCTTATAATCAAGGCTATCTAATCAGTGGCCAACAAATAGGAGATAGCTAAACAACTATATCCTCCTCTAAACTTCAGGATCTGCAGGACCTAGGGATGTCACCCTTAATGACACTGAACATTAATACTAACTACAACTATGTCATAGTGCCTAGTAGATTAAGATACATACAATTGGTCAAGGTTTATATGTTTGCAAACATGAAGAGCATAGTCCTTGTTAGCTTTGAAACCCTAGTATGATGCATACAAATAATTATAAATAAATTACTAGAAATGGATTTTAGATTTGATTTTTAGTTTGAAAATTCTATTTGAGACTAAGGGAAATTCATTCAAAATGGATTGGTGCCTGTCTAGGTTTACATGGTTGTAATGCCACACAATCTCACGCCATACATTGTAAAAATATTTTGAGGGTCATTCAATCACTATTACCTTATAACAGTGAGACCTACTACTGGTTTACAATACAACTCTCCTTACAAATCCATTTATAATGAAAACACTCTCACCATTTTCACAAAAAAAATATTATTATTTCTTGAAAAAATAAAAATTAATGAAAAAAATTGATAACAACAAATGTGTATAAAGAACCCTAGAATTCTTCATTCCATTATTCAAGAAAATTTCATTATAAAATGGAGACAAGTAGCACTAAAGAATACATTCATATAAGCATTTGATATGGTGGAAAAGTGAAACCTTGGGACATCACCTTAGGATTTCAAAGGTCTTTTCCACAATGGGGGTCTTATCATTTAAATTCAAGATTGACTAGGATATGAGATTGACTTGCAACCTGAAAGGTGAACCAACAAATCCTAGGATCTAAATTTATAGACTTTGAAACGAAATTTGTATGAAATACAATGATGCAACTAACGAATAATGAAAATGCACCACTCTGATGAAAAACACTAGATCTAGAAAGTCACAGGAAAATTTGATGTTCAAATATAGACTGAGTAGACTTCAATATGAATATATAAACCTTATATTTATAGGTCTAAACTATAGAAAGGTTAAGTTCTATATAATTTTTCCACAAGTATAGTGTGATGCTAGGCGTAGTAGCACAATGTATTTTGACAAGTTTGAAGCCATATTATCAATAGGGAAGATTTTATTGAATATAAAATTCAAATGAGACTAGAAGTTAATAGTTTGAGCATTGAGATAGAGAATTTGGATAAAATTAATCATTTAGAAATTTTTGAATATATAAACCCCTCATTACTCTATGTGGTTCTATAATGAGTTATATTAGAAATGCCAATGAAATTACAAAAATGAACTTAGATAAATAAAAAATAAAATGGGGACCTTTGATATGTTTGTAGAGTGAACATGACAGTTGTAGATAAGTTAGTGCTTCGAGAAATATGGGTTGCTTTCTCGACTAATCTAGGTACTATTGGATAAATGTCATAGATATTTTATGAATGGTTGGGATCACTTACACCTTTCCCTCTTAGTAGGAACAACTAGGATTCAATGGAGGAGCTAAAAGACTATAGCATAATGTCCTATGTTGTAACTAGCATGTAGATAATAATTGTGAATATATTTTAATTTTGGAAACTGTACAATGATAATGTGTCTAAACATATAATGATATTATACTTGGAATGAAATTAATCTACGAAATTAAAAATTGGCCAGTTTTATAGTTCTATAACACATTTTGTAATGCATCCAACTCATGTGCATGTGATAGTAAATATTTTTATCCATATTTTATTTTAATTTTAGTTAACATGATTTAAAAAAATCTCTTATGATTAAATTAGGTATTAAAAATATCACTAATTTAATTTTATCCAAACTCTTAAAAATGAAAATAATTTATAAATACCCTTTTTTATTTTAAAATATATAAGAAATGGTTATGACTAATGTTGTAAACTAATGTTTGATTGAAGATATAGGATTGGTTAAGTCCAATAAAATCTATGGTTAGGAAATCATTGTGAAGAATCATTTCAATTATATTTTAGGTGCAAATCTAATTAGACCTCCATTCATTCTTTCATTTGCACACATATTAAACCTCAATAATATTTTCTATAAAATAATAAAATAAAATGTAATTAGAATTTTGTAAATAAAAATATCATCTAGATTCCCAATTAACCAATCAAGTTTTATAATATTTATAAGTTTAGTCCATCTCAATTATTTAATCCAACAAGTAGGTCAACAATTATATCTCTAAAATTGCCTCAAGTTATCAAGAATAGTATAATAGTTATAATATGGATATGACTAAATAAAATATTCTTTTCTAAAAGGGGGTGTATGCTATCTACATCTTGGACTAGGACATGTAGTATGGCTTAGTCTATGGACTATAGTCACATCATGCGACCTAGTCTCTTTAATTCAAATTTTAAAACTCAATCCTCCAAAGTTAAACCTTTTCAAAAGTACTAGTTATCTTATTAACCTACATGCGAAAAACTTGAATTTAATAATCATGAATATTTCTTCTAAGGACATTCCTTGATCATTAGAATTTTACTACTAACAAGAATCATCTAAAATGCTTATTCAATTGTAGAGAATCCAAAGCTGAATTTAGCAATCTATCTCTACATTAGACAACTAGATTTGCATCCATACTATATGAGTGACATGTCTTTAGCAATTAGTTCATCTTTAGGAGCTAAAATATAGTGAAGGCAATTCTACAACTCCTACTAGAAGACTATATCACATTACATGGACTAGTCTACATGATATGACTATCTAATCCTAGGATGCATAATGTGATCCTATTTACAACAACACTCTTAACATAATTTGTCACATCACACTAATCATATTTTATTAAGACTAAAGGTGGAATTTTGAAAGAATTCCAACCCTTTTACATAGACCCGAATAGATAAATCATTAGAACTCAACAAAGAATAAAGATACAATTATAAAGATTGATAATTCTAAGACTGTATATCAACAACCACAACTACAAAAAATCAACACATCACCCTTAAAAACAAATTAACAACAAAATTAAACCAGTTTCATATTGAATGCAATGCACTTCTATTCTCTTCAACAACTTAATTAGGGTAATCTAAGTCAAACAATGTGCATGTACTTAAAAGCTCTTTGGAGTGAACCTTACATTGCCCGGTGCTTTTTTTGGCCCCTTTAAAGTGAACGCCAATATCTAAAATTATTCTAAAGAAGTTTACTTTCTTACACTATCTTATAACACTTTTGCAAAACCCCACAAGCCATCATTTCTGTAATTCTTTCGTAGTCATATACGCATCATTATTTTGTCGTTCTAAGGCAACCTGAAAGAGAAAATTATGGACTCTAATATTAGAATCCCTCTACCCTAAACGTCGGATAATCCTAAATAAGAGCAAAGCTAGAAATAAAATTAATGTTTTCATGGCCAAATGAATAGCATTGATGTCTATGTGCTAAGCCCAAATACTATAGGTTTTACATGTTGGCTGCTGAACATGTACATGGCAAAACAAAACAAACTGGAAGCATCTTGCAGTTTGGAGGAAGAATAGTTGTTGGGTGCGGCCAAGACGATGGATTTTCAAACCCATCTACTAACGTCGCCATTATCACACAGTCATTATGTTTGGTGTGGGAAAACAGAAAGAAAGAAACGGTGTAACGTATATCTCAATGACATTCACCATCTCTCCCAAGGAATATTATTATTGATTGTTATTTTGCTTCCTTACATAAATTATTATTGATTGTTATTTTGTTCAATATTTAAGAGGAATATTGATGAATCACTCACAGCATTGATAGGACAAGCATAAAAGTTGATGGATATAGGACGACTTATGATAGTCTTAAACATTACTGTTGACTGTTTAATAGTTAAATTATTCAATATTTAAATAGAATATTGATGAATCAATCGTAATACTGATGGGACAAGCATGACAAGCAACAAACATGGAAGTTGGCATAGTGCAGTTATGGGCTTCCAATATATTTTGTTTTCCCTATACTTAGTGACGCTAAGCAGAACAAGGAAAAAATCTGGGTAGCGTACTACTTCCATAGATTCTGGATCCTCACATAATGATTTTTGCTTAGGTAGCCACTCTTCTAATTCAACATCCACCACACAATATGTACTAAATAAGTCTGTGAACCCAAAAAATTGTGTCATTTGTTGACTTTTATTAGAAGAAAAGGTGATTTAGAGGATACTTAAAATCCAATTTCACATTATGATTGTATGTGTTGGTTATTTCAACTGATTTTCTAAAGGTAAGTCAAATATTATAATCAAGAGTATTAGATCAATGATCAACGAACAAGAGATAGTTAAACAATTATCCACCTCTGAATTTCAGGCTCTGCAAGATCTAGGGAGATCACCCAATGACACTAAACATGAATATTAACTACAACTCTATCATAATGTCTAGCAGATTGACTTCATAAAAATGGACAAGCATTTATATGTTTGTAAGCATGAAGAGCACAGTCCTTGTTATCTTTGAAACCCTAGTATGAAGCATAAAAAAAGTTATAAATAAATTACTAGAAATGGCTTTTGGTTTTGATTTTGAGTTTGAAAATAGTTTATGAGATTAACAAAAATTTCATTCAAAATGGATTGGTACCTATCTAGGGTTATGGAGTTGTAATGCCACACAATCTCACATCATACATTCTAAACATATTTTGGTGGTCATTCAATCACTATTACTTTATAACAATGAGACCCACTACTAGTTTACAATGCAACTCTTCCTAAAAATCCATTTATAATGAAAACAAAAAATGTGTATGAAGAAACCTAAAATCCTTAATTACATCATTCAGAGAACATTTCACTATAAAATGGAGACAATTAGCAATGAACCATATATTTAAATAAGATTCACTCAAAATACAGCAATGTATCCATTGAAGATTTGCAGGCACATAACTCTATTTCCCCAAATAGATTATGAAATCTTCTACAACCCACCCCTCTTACAAATTTTTAAAATCCCAGAACTCCTTTCAAATAAATGGAAGATACATTTTAAAGAGGATGAGAAAACTCAAATTAAATCTCACAATGGGGTGCTGGCAAGAAGTTGAGTCCACTTTTTGGCCATTTAGTGGAAGTGTTTTCCCTGATTTTCAAAATTCGACACATTTGACCTTAAAATTTGAAGCAATTAGAGATGGAATCTTCATAAAATGTAGTACTCGGAGTCTAGTTTCCAAATATGTAATTTATTTCAATACCCAGATGATACAAATTGATATTCAATAGGCGTTTCTAAAAACCACTGTTTAAAAGTCTTTTTTTTTTTACCATACCAGGCACATGTACATCATCCATATTTTGACCTAAATAATCATATTTTTCTAAATCCTTTCAGGAAAAGATTTGTAACTCACTGAAGCACGCTTTCCATATTTTTTTGTAATTTTTTATTGATTTTTTTTTTGTTAATTTTTTATTGGCCATATTTGGTGTTTTAAAAAATCATCATGTACGTCATGCATAAGATGACCTAAACTTATGATTTTTTGAAAAAAAAAATCTAATTGAAAAGAATTGTCTAAAGTAAACTTTCGTGCAATCTGTTCGTGAAAATGTTACGTTGATAAAAAGTTATTAAAATACTAAAAAACCCTAATAATTCAAGTTTATAGACACATTTAATTAGAAATTAATTGAAAAATAAAAAATTACATATTTGGTATCTACACTGTCTAATCTATAATGGGTTTTAATATTGTCAAAAAACTCTACAAAAAAAGCCTTCAGAAGTATGTCCAAAGTCAGTATTTTTTTGTGACATTGTTAGGACCTTCAACTTGTAGGTCAAACTAGGTCTAGGGCTTAGGTTCAGATCCCCAAACCTTTTGCTGAACTTGTCAACACAGTGAAAACCCGGTCTACATTTTAAATTTAAAAAAAACAGACCATGTTTACTAAACGGGATCCCATTTATAATTCACTAGTTGAAAATTTATTAGCGAAGCTATTGGAAAATGGAACGGGAACAGTATCCTGATTTATTTAACTTGGGATCCTGTTTACTAAACGGGATCCTGATTTTTATAAATCGGGATCCCATTTCTTAAATGAGATCCCGAGTTATTTTTTACCATTATTTTTTATTTTACTATCAAAAAGGGGCATGTAGAGTTTGAGAATCATTTGTATGGCCAACTTCAACATATTCCCTATTTTCTATCACCTTTTGTCTTGTTGAAGCTCTTCAAGTTGGGATTTTTTTCAATTTTGAAAGGAGGCATCATTGGGACGCTGTGACAAAAGAATTTTGTTGAATTGCTACTTGTTTGAAGGAGGAAGAATTTTTTTGTTGAATTACTATTTGTTTTCAAAGGAGGAAGATGAATTTTATTTATTTGCTATTTGTTTGAAGGAGGAAGGGAATGTTTTTTGAATTCCTATTTTCTTTCAAAGAAGGATGACATTTTTTGTTTAATTGAGCTACTTGATTGAAGGAGGAAGAGAAATTTTGTGCATTTTCTATTTGTTTTCAAATGAGGAATCCAGGAATTTCATTTATTTTCTATTTGTTTGAAGGAGGAAGATAAATTTTCTTGAATTCCTATAAATGTTTTCAAAAGAGGATGAGAAATTTTGTTTGATTGAGCTACTTGTTTGGAGGAGGAAGAGAATTTTTTGGCAATTGCTACTTGTTTGAAGGAAGAAGAGGAATTTTTTTTAATTGATACTTGTTTGAAGGAGGAGGAGGATTCTTGTTCAATTGCTACTTGTTTGAAAGAGGAAGAGGAAATTTGTTCAATTGCTACTTGTTTGAAGGAGGAAGAGGAATTTTGTGAGCAATTTCTACTTGTTTGAAGGGGAGAAAAACAAGGAAGACTGAATTTTTGACATTCATTTGTGTATACTTCAAAAAAAATCAATCATAGGATCACAATATTGGAATAAGCAGAAAGATAGGAAGGTATTTACCCTTGAAGAAATTAAAGAAAAGAGAGAGAAGGAGAAACAAAGACAAAGAGAAAGAAGAATGAGAATTTGATCAATGAACAATGGTGAAGCATCCAATTCCACAACTATTGAAGATAAAAAAATTGAGGAGACCATGGATGTAGACAATGCAAACTTGCAAGAGGTGAATGTGGAAACTAATATGAATATACAAACTACTCCTGGTATGTCTTCAAATATCCCTTCCAATGCTATGGAGAATGTTTCAATAGGAACAAGTCTAGGTATGTCTTCAAATCTAACTTTGAGCCTCATGGAAATGGTGTTTATTAGAGCTTTAGAAGAGGCTAGATATCACAATGTTGACATTGATAATATTCGTAAAGTTAAAGATTTGAGTCAAATTGTTGTTGAAAATGAAAATGAAAATGAAAACCATTTTGTGGTGGAAAATGAAAATGCAAATCCTCTTAACGAAAATTATACTTTTATTGAAAATGAAAGTGAATACCGTTTTGTTGTTGAAAATGAAAATGAAAATCCTCTTAATGAAAATGAAAATGAAAACCGTTTTGTTATTGAAAATAAAAATGAAAATGAAAATGAAAATGAAAATAGTTTTGAATATATTTTTAAAAAAATTGAAAGTGATGGTTTGGATAATTTTCCTGGTAATATTTCTTGGAGAAAAATATGAACACATGCTAATAGATTATACAATCATTTTTTTTATCATAAAAAACTTTCAATTCAATGTCAACTAATGATGCAATTAATGAGAATGTGAAAAATGTGAAAAATAATGAAAAAGTTGGGCATTTTTGTTAAACAACAAAGAAAAGATCAATTAGTAAAACATGTTATGTCTACTATTGCTAGTACCATTCAATCTATTGGAAAAAATAGTAGATCTAAAGATAAGAATGCAGCAACAAGAGCTATAACAACTGCTATAGTTAATACATCAACTTTGAATAAAAGAATGGTAAGAAATATTAGTGAAGTTTTAAAAACACATCCTAAAATATTGCTAAGAGTGGAAAAAAGAAGAGAAAGTATAGAAAATGATCCTATCAACCAATTTTGGAATTTCAGTGGTAGACTCCCGAGGTCTGATATGAAATTGAATGTTGAAATTAAATCTTTTATTGAAAAATATTGGCATGATAATACTAGGGTATCATCTAATGATAGAGATGTTTTAAAATTAAGGGTGGGGTCCAAAGTTCATGATCCTCATCCAAAACACCTATTAGATACAAAACAAACTGAATTTTATAAAAAAAAATTGTGGTGATTTAGTGTTACCTGGTAATATTAAAATAATTCAAAGGTCTTTTGAAAAATGTAAACCATGGTATGTAAAAATTAATAAAGAATGAATATCTTGCTGTTGTAAAACACATGTTTAATTTCGTTATTTTTTATGATTTTTTTCAATATATATGTTGTACTTTGCATGCTAACATGATTATGCAGGAATGTGGTATCAATATGCCACCTGAAACAATAAGGGAGTTTATATCAAGTTTATTTTGTGAAAGATCAAATGAAAAATTATTTTATTCAAGTTCTTGTATTTCTGGACAATGCACTAGTTGTGGAAATATTTCATTCTTCAGAGTTTGCATTCATGAAAGTGTTGATAATGATTTTTGAAAACAATTAGTTGATGTTAAAATATTTAAGAATGTTAACTATTCTCTAAAGATGGAAAAATTGGAAAGTGTTGTGATTTAGTTACAGAAAAAGTTAGTGTACATGCATTCATATTAGAATTTAAGAATAATATTTTACCAAAATATATCATGCACTCTCAACATGCTCGATGGCTTGATGGCCAATTTCACACATGTAGAAACACATTTCCAATTGGTACTATAATTTCAATGGTTTATTTTGCGAAAAATTATACTCTAGCTTCACAAGAGGAAATTCAATCACAATATTATAATTTAGTGCAAGTAGCTATGATTGTCAATATTGTTTATAGACATGCAGATGATAGTACAAAGGATGATAGAAATTTTTTGAGGGAGTATCATTTTTATTTGAGTGGCAACCGGTTACACTCGTCAAAGTTTGTTCAATATTGTTTCAATATATTTTATAGAAATTAAAGAGAAAGAGGAATCCAAATGATAGAACACCTCATATGGTCAAATAATTGTATGGGGCAGTTCAAGAATTCTTGAATGTTCTATTGGTTAAGTAGGGTTCACAAGGAACTTAATGTCCAACATATATGGAGTTTTTTTGAAGCTGGGCATGGTAAAGGAAAACATGATGGAGTTGGTGCGTGTGTCAAAATAATTTTTGATAGAGAACAATTAAAATTCAAGGATGCAGTAAAATTTAAAGATGCACGTGGGATTGTGGATTGGTACAATACAATATTATCTGCACTTGGTTCAAGTGAGTACTCTGCAGTTTGTCAATTCTTTTGGTTGGTTGAAAAATAGAACATTCTCCCTAGAGTTGACTATGAGACAATCAGTGGATCTACTAAATGGCATTCATTTAGGAGTTTGACAACAAGCACATGGACTATCTAAACAAGGGAGATTGCATGGTTTTGTCAGTTTTGTATCTCACGAGATTGGGAAGCATGTGAAAATATATAATGGGTTGAAGAGTGGAAGCAAAGATCGTTGACACCTGCACAAGCACACAATCAATATGAAAGAACTATTGAAGAAAATGATCTAGTGTTTGCATTTGAAGACTATGACCATGTTTTAGACCTTGTACAAGAAGGTAATTTAATTTAATTTATTTAATTTTATTTCACTTTATTAATTTATTTTGTAATATTACTAAATTATTTATATGGATACACACAAGTTATTAAATCAAATTTTGTTTGCTGGACATGTGTATCTTGTTGTTGCACCTGAGGGGAATGAAGAGGAAACAAAATATTGGTTGGCTCATTGTGTGGATACTAAACATAAGTTAATATCACCTCGAGAAGATGATGATGGCTATCATTATCCAATAGGTACGGTGATCCCCTTAAGACATCCCCTTAAGGAAATTTTGATAACAAGTTTTTGATCCCCTTAAGCAAATTTTTAGAACAAGTCTTTGATCCCCTTAAGAAAATTTTGAGAACATATTTGATGATGGTTTTCATGTTTTCCAATAGGATTGGTGGTGGTTGTTGGCACTTAGCTACGAAAATACCTGATAAGGAAGAATGGTCTACCTGCATTCGAAGATTATGAAACACATAAAAAGATTATACACTATTCACATTTGGTGGTGGTAGCAAATATAAAACTAGATCGCTATCGTGGAAGACCTACAAATAAAGTGCTATGGAAAATTTCTATGGAAAAGTATGAGACAATCATAGATGCATTGCAAAAAAGAGAGGATATAGATGGTACAATGGAATAAGTAAATATAGGTAAATATAGTTTTAGTTTTATATTGTCCTTTTAAATAGATTAAATACATTTTTTGATATTGGTCAAGTGTGTTACTAGTTGAAATTGATTTAAATTGTCCTTTTATAGATCCTTAAGCCATAATCACAAAAAGGAGAGCCCATGCAGATTCAACCTAGACAACATGGAATACTTGGTAAAAGCAGGTAATTATTAGTTAAATTATATTTAAATACATGTTTTGATTAAATATATCTATATTGCTTGTACATTAATAGTTAAAATTGATTTTTTATCCATTTTTGTATCCTTAAGACATCGTCGCATTAATCTCATACTTTGAAACAAAAACGAGAGGATGCCTGGATTCGACCTACACACATGTGTGGAATACTTTTAAATACATGTACTTGAGTTGTGTACATATATATAGTTTTATATAAATTAAAATATGTATGTTTTGATGATTTCATTGATATTGCTTGTAGCTTTTTGATATCAAGTTGCATGAAGACCTACTACATTCTGGGCACGAGTTTGGGATGTTCTTGAGATGGCATAGTCAAATTTTGTAAACATTGTTTTTAGAGGACATATATGTACATACATACATAATTAAACATTTTGTACAAATTACAAATACATGTGCATACACAATTATGTACTCTATGTACTTTTATGTATCAAAATCAATATTCTATATATTTTGTTTGTTAAATGTGCATAGTTTCCTACTTTGAAACTTTATATTTGATTATATAATCACTAAGTATCATGTATAAATTATTGTTAAATCAATTTTATACTCTTCTTTGATCCCCTTAAGACGTCGTATTAGGACCCCTTAAGACGTCTTGTATTAGCACATATCCTAAATATTATACTTAAGTATATCATTTGTTATGATGACTCAACCTAAAGTATAATACTTGTTGATATAATTTAATATTTATACTCAATTATACTCTTCTTTGATCCCGTTAAGATGTTGTATTAGGACCCCTTAAGACATCCCCTTAAGACATGTATTAGCACATATCCTAAATATTATACTTAATTATATCATTTGTTATGATGACTCACCCTAAAGTATAATACTTGTTGATATCACTTAATATTTATATTTAATTATACTCTCCTTTGATCCCCTTAAGGCATTGTATTAGGACCCCTTAAGACATCCCCTTAAGACAACCTATAAATTAGTGTTGGATGCTATTATTTGTTTTGAAAGCTTATAAATTAGTGTTTTTTGTGGAACATGAGGTCAAGAGGATTTTTATGTTCTTAAGTTTTCTCTAGCACTTTGCATGATTTGTAAATATGGGACTACATGATTTAATTTCAAAACTTTAGCCTATTTTTGGATAATTAAGTTCTTTAATTTAATGTTGTAAAAGAACTAGGAAATAGGGTGTATCCTTATAGAACAACCTTTTTGGAAAAACTCATTGCATTTTGATTGGTATTTATGTTTAGTTTATAGAATTTATTAATGCTTTTGTTCTCTAATCTTGTATGGTATTGTTTATTTCTTAAAATTTCAACCTTTGTGGTCTATAAACAGATTGCTTTTGTTTGTAAATTATGATTTATTGACTAATTATTGATTGATGTGAATTGAATAATTTCATTGACTAATTATCGCTAAATATTAAATGTACATATCATGTATATCATGTATGGGATCACTAAATTTGTAAAGTACAAATACTAAAATGTCCTATTAATTTCAACATTAATTTCATATTTATATTTAATTTCACATTAATGTCCTATATTAATGTCTTGACTATGAACATAAATTGCATAAATGTACATGTGTAAATTAAAATTGAACAATAATAAAGTCCATAATTTACAATATATTAAGTGCATAAAACCAATATATTAAGCACATGAAATAAAGTCCACCAGAGTACAACCCATGAACTAAAGTCCAACAAAGTACTTGACCGATGAAATATAAAGTCCAACAGAGTACATGAGAAACCAACTATGTAGTCCATGGAATAATCAAATATAACCCATAAAATCATGTTCAGGTCATGTATCATCTTTATAATCAAGAGACCTCTTCACACCATGTGGACTATGCAGATGACCTAAAACACTATGTACAAGAGAAAGATGAAATCGAATGTAAGATGATGAAAAATGATTTAGTGACAATTTAATTTATAATTCATCATAAAATTAAATTACCATCATATCTAGGTCTGGATGCTCTAGTGCACCTGGGCCAACCTCTAAATTCTCTAAGTTAATCTACATAAACAAGAGAAAGAAAGTTGAAATTAGATGTAAGTCTACAATTAAAAATGATTTAATTCAATTTAATTTATAATTTATCATATTTAAATTGTATCGTATTCTGAGGTTGTTCACCCTCTACTCCAAGACCTGTTTGTACATGCTCAACTACAAGATGTGTCTCATGCTATAAAAGAAAAAGAATTTAAAACATGTATTAGCTTATATTATATATATATTATATATTCAATTTAAAATTTAAAATTAAAGTTATTCAGAATATATAATTTGTAATTGAATTTAAATATAATAAAAAAATTAAATTACCATGATATCTGGAGCCTACTCTACATGTCCTCCTAGAGGTGTAACTATGTCTAAGTCATTTTAGAAAGTCACAATAAAAAATTCCTACAAGATCACATTTAAAGCATGTATACTTGAATTAGGTTAAAATATATATATTCAAGTTTACACATTTTGTGTAGAATTTTTTTTAAACAACCTAAAATTCAGAGGCCTCACGAGTAGCCACAACATCTAATGTTTGTTTAATGCCCATTCTCATTTTCGTATCAACCTAGACATACATATAGACATTTAACACTTATAATATTTACAAGTGTACATGCACATTTAATATATAGTGAATTCAAAATTCATAATTGTAACTATACTAATGTAAGTTAAACAATTTACAATATAAATGTACCTTCCCCTAATCCACAATGCTTGATAGTGGAGGAGTGCTCGACAACCCCTGAGGTGGAATTAATGTGGAAGTTGATTGACTCCCCTAAACCAACATAAATATTTAAAACATATGTTCATGATTCAATTATTAATTTAAAACTCAAGTTAAAAATTATTTCATCTATAATTCTAAAAAAATGAAATCAAAATACCCCATAAGGGTTGCCAACTAGGATTGGTGTCGATGTATGTACTCATAGAGTGGATGATTGCCTAATCATTAGTGTCATCTGTACACCAAACAATTTAATTGTTAAAATGTATTGCAATGATGTAGGAGCATCCAGTGGTGTAAGAGCAATCTTGCATCACCCAAAAATAGTTAAATTTCAAGTTTCTCAGTTTTTAGATGTTTTTACATTTTTGGATACCCTTTTCATCATAATGAAATTCCCAATTTATGGTTTTTATTTTCTATTCCTGGGTGGAAAGATATTGCAGTTTTAGTTTCTCATATTTGCACTTGAAAATCTTCCGAGTTAGATTTGAGGCACTTAGATTTCCCAGATCAGCCCTAAAAATTTTTGAAATTGGTGTAGCTAATTTTGAGCTGCTTGTTGACTTCGAGAACTTTCCAACGGTTCAAACGGTTCGCGAATCGAGTCCCGGATCAAAAGTTATGACCTCGGGAAGTTGGCACACTTTCTAGAAGATACAATTGCAAATGTTCTTTTGAAATTTGAACTTCAAGTTGTAATTTTTGGCGCCAAACTGCCTAAACCCAAATTTGAATATTGTTTTGGCTCCAAACTAAAGAGGAGCTCTATTTATGGGCAGGTTTCTAATTTTTGGGTAACTTTTTGGAGACAAGCTCACATATTGCGAAAGGGTTATTCTGTAGCTTTCTGTAACTTGCATGTGTTGTAGAACTGGGAGATTTGAGATCCTCTGCATGTAAGAAGCTCTATTTTCTGAATAATAAAATTATTCTCTTGTTTGTGGGTTATTTTATGTGTCTCGGGCGGCCCTCATCAAGTGGTATCAAAGCAAGGTTTTCTTGAGCATGTGGACGATCGTCGATCGTGGAGGCAGTTCACACCAGGACCATGGTTGTGGATTGAGGTCAAGAAAGATGCCTCCAAGAGTGATGCCTGGTAGGCATGGTGGTGCAAGAGGTGGTCGAGGTGGTAGAAATGCCGGTGGAAGAGATGCACTGGCAGCCCTTCGTAGATAGATTGATGCTACAAGAGTAGCTTGAGAAGAGGGTTAAACCCGAGGGAGGAAAGTGAGGATGAAGGAGAGGAAGAAGGTTCAAATGCAGAACAAGAAGAAGAAGCAATTGATCAAGACCAAATGCGGCTAATAAGGGCCATTTCAAAGATCGGGAAAAGACCTAGAAGCAGAAGTCCCTAGTTATTCTGGAAGTCTGAACCTGGAAGAGTTGATCGACTTAATCAACAAGCTAGAAGAATATTTTGAGTATGAGGAAATAGAGGACCCAGATCGGGTTAAGTTTGTGAAAATGAAGCTGAAGGGACATGCCAATATTTGGTGGAAATAAGTCCAATTGGAAAGAAATCAAAGAGGAAAGGAAATATCACCAGATGGGATCGCATGGTAGAGAAACTGAAGAAGCAGTTCATACCAGTGGACTATGAGTTAGATTTGTTGAAGAAATTGCAAGGGTTGAAGCAAGGAAGCAGATCTGGTGAAAGAATATACCAAGCTTTTTACAAGATAATCATCAAAATGGGCCACACAGAGGCCAATAAGTGAGAAGGTAGCCCGATATCTTAATGGGTTACGATCGAGCATTCAGGAGGAGTTAAGCCTAGTCAGAATGACCACCATTGAGGATGTGTATTAGTTTGCTCTAAAGGTGGAAGAGAAGCTGAACAAAAGATTTGATGGCAAGCAAAAAGGACGAGGAGGTCAAAGGAAGGGGCAGTGGAAGACCTTCAAGGAGCTGAAATGATGATGAAAAGAAAAGTGAAGATGTGGGTACCATCCGAAGCCAAAGGAATGACAACTTCTACCGCCCTCGTGATCAAAACAGTGGTGATCAAAGAGGTAGAGGACGAGGGAGATATGGACAAGGATCTGGAAGAGGTGGTTTCAAAGGAACGTGTTTCTAGTGTGGTGAAGAAGGGCATTGAGCCTATGAATGTCCACAACACCAAGGAAGGGCAGAAAAAAGGCCGAAGGTCGTGGAAGGGTTATGCGCATGCAGCATGAGGAGGCCCAATCTAAACATTCAGATGATGCTAAAAGGGGAGAAGCCCTAGTGATTAGGAGAGCCCTATGATGAAGAAAAGGAACCAGAACAAAGGAAGAATCTGTTTCGCAACAAGGTACAAGTGTGAAGGAAAATGTTGTGATGTCACTATTGACGTGGGAGCACCGATAATCTAGTGTCAGAAGAGTATGGTCACAAAGTTGAAGCTAAAGAGGGAAAGGAACCTGCATTCGTACGGATTCGGTTGCAAAAAGACCACAAAGTTTTCGTCAATGAGCAGTGCCTAGTAAAGTTCAAGATTGGGAGCTACCATGATGAGGTACTCTGTGATATCATCCCCATGGATGCATGTCACATGTTGTTGGGGAGGCCGTGGCAGTTCGATAGGGCTATTATACATGATGGCCATGCAAACACTTATTCCTTGACAAAGGATGGGGTTCGTCACAAGTTGAAACCCCTGAAGGAGACCTAAGAAAAGGTATGCAGTAGTGCTAGAATTTGTTATGTAGATGGAAGAATATTTTTAGAAGGTATGAAGCATGAGCATGTGTGTTATGCATTGATTCCTAGAGTGAGTAAGGATGATAGTGAGAATGTTCCAGAAGAAGTTTTTGGGATGTTGGATGAGTTTTAGGATATTGTTTCTAATAATGTACCTGAGGGTTTACCACCAATAAGGAACATCAGCCATCACCCGATTCTTGATTCCCGAGCTAGTTTTACAAATAAGGCAGCTCATAGAATGACTCCAGCGTAAAATGAGGAGCTGGAACGCATTGCCAAAGAGTTGTTGAGAAAGGGTTTGATAATGAGAGAGCTTGAGTCCATGTGTAGTACCTACGCACTTGCACCAAAGAAAAGATGGGGAGGGAGGATGTACGCATTCCCCCGAGCCATAAACAAGATAACAATCAAGTACAGATTTCCCCAGCCAAGGATGGATGCCGACCGATGTACCGGTTTGAAAGGAGCTCAAGATTTCACAAAGATTGATCCGAAGAGGGTATCACCCAGATCCGATTCGAGAGGGAGATGAATGGAAGACCTTCAAGACCAAAGAGGGCCTGTATGAGTGGTTAGTCATGCCTTTGGGCTAACTCAATGCACCAAGCACATCCATGAGGCTCATGAACGAGGTACTAAAAGAATTTCTGGGAAGTTTTGTTATTGTGTATTTAGATGATATTTTGATTTTCAGTAAGACGTTGGATGAGCATCCGATGCATATTTGGAGAGCCTTGAGAAGTTAAGAGAAGAGAAACTATTGATTAACTGGAAGAAGTGTAGTTTTGTGAAGAGGGAGTTAGTGTACTTAGGGTTTGTTGTCTCAAGAGAAGGTCTTAAGATGGACCCATAGAAGGTGAAGGCTATTTTGGAATGGCCTACCCCAAGAACTGCTACTGAGGTGAGATCTTTCCATGGTTTGGCTAGTTTTTATAGAAAGTTCATTAGAAACTTCAGTAGTATTTGTGGACCCCTGACTGAAACAATGAGAGGGGATAGAAAAGAATTCAAGTGGAGCAGTAGAGCGGAAAAAAAATTTGAACTATTGAAGCAGAAGGTGACAGAGAAACTTGTTCTAGCCCTCCCAGATTTCAACAAGGTGTTCCAGGTGGATTGTGATGCTAGTGGTTGTGCCATTGGAGCAGTGTTGAGCCAAGAAGGTAAGCCCATTGCCTATTTCAATGAAAAGTTAAATGATGCCAAGAGAAAGTATTTTGTATATGATCAGGAATTTTATCCAATAGTTCAAGCATTAAAGAAAATGGAGACATTATTTGTTGCCGAAGGAATTTTTTCTATATACTGATCATCAGGGCTTACAGTACCTAAATAGTCAGGAAAAATTAAATCAGAGGCATATGAAATGGGTAGAGTTTTTGTAGAGTTAAATACCTTTGTTTTGAAACATAGGAGTGGGAAGTAAAATAGAGTTGCAGATGCCTTAAGTAGGAGGCATACATTGATGACAAAGATGCAGATTGAAGTGGTTGCATTCAATGAACTCAAGACACTATATGCAGAAGATCCTAATTTTGCAGAGGCTTGGAAAGCTTGCAAGGAACCTGTTACAGTGGACAGGACAAGGTGGCTGAATTTCATAATCCAGGATGGCATGTTATTTAAGGGAAGTCAATTGTGTATCCCAAGGAGTTCCATGAGGGAGAACCTGATAAAGGAGAAGCATAGTGGAGGAATGGCAAGACATTTTGGTCGAGATAAGACCATTTCCATTATCAGTGAGCATTATTATTGGCCTCAGTTGTCACAGGATGTGAAGAAGTTTGTACAAAGTTGCAGGGTATGTCAGATGGCTAAAGGAGTGAGTCAGAATACATGCTTATATCAGCCCTTACCTGTACCAGAGAGGCCATGGGAGGATATAAGTATGGACTTTGTTCTTGGTTTGCCAAGGACACAACGAGGAAATGATTCAGTCTTTGTGGTGGTTGATAGGTTTTTGAAGATGGCACATTTTATTCCATGTCAGAAGACCCATGCTGCAGTCCACATTGCTGACTTGTTCTTCAAAGAGGTGGTGAGGCTACATGGTCTGCCGAGTATTGTTTCAGATCATGACACCAAATTTGTGGGGTACTTTTGGAGGACCTTGTGGAAGAAGTTGAAGACAGAGTTGAAGTTCAGTTCTGCACACCATCCACAAACAAATGGGCAGACAGAGGTTGTTAACAGGAGTCTGGGTAACCTACTGAGATGTTTGGTAGAAGATAAACCCAAGGGATGGGACTTGATCTTACCCAGGTAGAATTTTCTTACAACAATTTTGTCAACAGAAGCACTGGTAGATCACCGTTCCAGATTGTGTATGGAGGTAGCCCTAGAATAGCTTCATAATTGAGGAAGATAGACCAAGAGAAGAAAATAAGTGCTGAAGCCGAAGATTTTGCAGAGCACATCAAGAATATACATGAGAAGGTACGGGAACACATTAATAAGATGAATATGGAATATAAGGTTAAGGAAGATCAAAAAAGGAGGAATAAGAAGTTTCAGATTAGGGATGAAGTGATGGTCCACTTGAGGAAAGAAAGGTTTCTAGTGGGTACATATAACAAATTGAAGATGAAGAATTTCGGTCCCTGTAAAATTTTGAAGAGGCATGATTTAGGGAACGCATATGAGGTAGAGTTCCCGAATGGATTCAACATTTCCCCTGTGTTCAACATTTCAGATTTGACAGAGTATGATGAAGGTGGCACAGAGGAAGTACCAACGATGGAACAATGTGGGACTCCAGCACCTACTTCAGAAAAGGAGGAGATTTAATAAATCCTAGATAGTCATGTGGGAAGGAGTACTAGGAACAGGCAGTATGAAGAAAATCTAGTGAAATGGAAAGGAAGGCCTGTTGAAGATTCATCCTGGTTGCCTAAGGTAGAGGTTGACCATTTGGGTTTTCCTCCACCATCTGAGACATGATGAGGTCACTTCTCAAATTACCCTGGGTGTCTGATGTAGGAGCATCCAGTGGTGTAAGGGCAATCTTGCATCACCCAAAAATAGTGAAATTTCAAGTTTCTTAGTTTTTAGATATTTTTACATTTTTGGATACCCTTTTTGTCATAATAAAATTCCTAATTTATGATTTTTATTTTCTATTCCTGGGTGGAAAGATATTGCAGTTTTAGTTTCCCAGATTTGCACCTGAAAATCTTCCGAGTTAGATTTGAGGCACTTAGAGTTCCTAGATCGGCCCTGAACTTGCCAAAATTGGCGTAGCGAATTTTGAGTGTGTTGTTGACTTCAATACCTTTCCAACGGTTCAAACGGTTGGCGAATCGGAGTCCCGGATCAAAAGTTATGACCCCGGGAAGTTGGCGCACTTTCTAGAAGATACAATTGAAAATGTTCTTTTGAAATTTGAACTTCAAGTTGTAATTTTTCAGTGCCAAACCGCCTAAACCCAAATTTGAATATTGTTTTGGCTCCAAACTAAAGAGGAGCTCTATTTATGGGCGGGTTTTTAATTTTTGGGTAACTTTTTTTTGGGGCCAAGCTCGCATATTGTGAAAGGGTTACTCTGTAGCTTTTTGTAACTTGCATGTGTTGTAGAACTGGGGGATTTGAGATTCTCTGCATGTAAGAAGCTTCATTTTCTGAATAATAAAATTATTCTCTTGTTTGTGGGTTATTTTCTGTGTCTCGGGCTATGCCCTCATCATGCAAACTTTGCTTTGATATATACATTCGTTAAAATTCTTATAAATTCAACATGTAGATGTGCAAGATCATCATAGAAAAAACAGGCCCTTAATTGGCAAAAAAATAAAAAAATCAGAGTTAGTCAACTTGACGTAAAAATTTGAATAACTTATCTATATTATTTCAAAAATATGTAAGAATATAATCTATAGAAAAATGAATGTAAATTCTAAAATACTAGGTTTTTTTTTTAAATCTATTTGGTGAAAATTTGAAATTTCAATGCACTAGTACTTAAATTTCAAGGAAAAATAAGTAGGTGTCCTGTCCGACCACCCTAACCACAATAAAATGATAATATTTTTTTATAAGATTTTATATATAAGTAGAGGAATCATGTCCCAATGTGATGCATATTTTTTGTAATTTTTTCCAAGTAAATAATTAATTATGATTTTTTTATTACAAATTTTAAAAATATAAAAACTCATATGTCTCACCACCTGAACTTGGTCAAAACTTCATGAAATTCATTTTATTTTTTTAATCCTATAGTATGTGAAGCATAGAATGTGACACATGTTTTGGATTCAAAAAATGTGATACCATTTGAAAGCTATAGATCTTTTTCAATTAGCCTATCAATTAAGAATTTAGTCGTAATTCAAATAGAAAATAAATAATAATAATTTATTAAATTCAAAGTAAAGCATAATTTATATTCATGGAAAGCTGAGAATATCCTTTAAAAACCCTTTTCATTTCATCAATTTTGGGTAAAAAAAAAGTCATCAGCCACATGGGCCATCATATCACTTACATATTGCCACTTTTTGGCCCATCATGATCCTGCACATACCCATGCATATTTATACCTGTGTCACACTATCCTCAAGGTGATGGTCTACTATAAGAAATTCTACAAATTAATTGAGGAAACCAAATAAACCACTAGAATCTCCATGTCCACTCGAACTAGGTGTGGCTTGATCTGGTCCATAGCATAACTAATGGAAAGTAGTACATACATGTGGTCTCAACACTCTTGGAATGGTACTAGGACCAACTCCATAAAACACTCCTCCATCATCGTCGTCTCTATGCTCCCTACCCACTATTGTAGAAGAATTGATCAAGGTCTCCTATGAGTGTACTAGGGGATCCTAATGTCAATACCACTGCATGTTGATGCACAGGTGCAAGAATGGTAGGAAAAAGATGAGAAACAAGGGATTGTGCATGCACAGGGCATTGGGGTTCAACCCTTGCCCCTAATATTTGTTGTGGCATGCCGCCACCAACACCTTGAAATGATTTAAAATCAAAATAATTGGGTTTTTTCCCCATAAAAAATTCTACATATAATTTCCTCAAAAAATACAATGGGACCTCCAAATTAGCATGTGGTGGACTATCAAATACTATATACCATCGATCCCAAAAATGTGCACTCATTTTGTGGATGTATACACCACCTCATGGATTTTCTAGATTTATTGGGAGGAATGGGTTGTCGAGTAACATGGTCAAGAAAATAAGGAGCTAGATGGGATTTTGTTATTTTAAGGTCTAAAATTTGTTTATACGAGAGACTGTCTGCATAAAATTTTCTCATCTGCTCTCTTTCTCACCGATGCCTATCTAAATCAAAATCAATAGTCCTAATGGAATCCACAATGTTTTGCATCACAGATGCAAAATGTCTCACGTGTTGTGGAATCAATGCTTGATTTTGAATAGCATTGATTTTATTTTGAATGGATCAAACTTGATCATTTATGCGTGCTTACAAGTGAGCCTCATCAAATCTAGTCAGTGTTGAAGGTGGGATATTAGGTGGAAGGGGTGGAGGGGGATGTGGAGGTGGATGAGGTGCTAGATTGATGATATCAGATATAAGTGCACTTGCAATAAATTATACAAAATTAACATACAAAGTTACAAAATTACAAGAAATAGTTAAATTTGAAACACACATGCAATTTTTTTTAAATAGGATGTGCATACATATAGATACACATACATACATTGATTTAACTTGAGCACATGCATACAAATTTCAAAATTTAACATGTACATGTTACATTTCAAATAAAAAATACAATCCATAATTTGCATGCATACATCATTCAACTAAACTATGTACATACATACAAAATTCAAAATTTAAGATCTATAACTATGCAATTTTAATACATGTACATACTAAAAAATAAACTTGAAACATTCACAAAAAGCTCCTTTGATGTCTAACACACACACACACACACACACATATATATATTACATTTTTCCAACAGGAGAAATCATGATCTAGTAGATAGTCATAAAATATATACTATTATAAATTCATCATTATAAGTTCATAAATTCATGTCACTAAAAATATCCATCTAGCCAAAATCATAAATTCATGTCACTAAAAATATCCATCCAACCAAATTCATAGATTCATCACACAAAATATCCATCGAACAAAATTCATAAACTCATAACTATAAGATCATTGTCTTAATTTATAAACTGTTGTGGCTCTCTACTACATCTCTTCATTTCTTTCTGTTTTCCTTTTTAGAATCAGAAGTTCTCCTCTCCTCTATTCATTGTCGATGCTCATCTAAGATCCCATCCATAGCCCTAACAACATCAACAACATTTTGCATCCTAGATGCAAACATCCTCAAAGGTGGTGTGATACATTCTTCATCTTGAATAATGTTGATTTGATCTTGACTGGTTCTAACATTGGCATTGATTCGTGCTTGCAAGCGAGCACCATCGACTTCAGGTGGTGGAGGTGGGGGGTTATGAGGTGGAGGTGAAGGTGGTGGATATGGATGGCATAGAGGTGGATTACGAATATTATTGAATTGATCCATACGATCTCTAAGATATAAGTGAACTTACATTAGATTTGTAATTTTAAAATGTAAGATACATGTTTAGAAAATACCCTTAAACCATTAAATATAAATGGCTTAATTGAATAAAATTTGGTAAAGATGCCCAAGGAAACAAAATTCCATTAAGGTCCTAGGCAACTTCACCAAAATTTATTCACTTGAGCCATGTCATTTTGTCCTAGGACCTTACCAAACATAGATCCCCTTAAACCATCCTATCACCCTAAACCATAAATTGATCAACCTATATCATGAAATATCATTCATATTATATTCTTGCATGATATTATTATTGTTTAGTTTGGTTTCCTTGGGAAACTTCACCAAAATTTGAGAACTTCTTTGATCCCCTTAAGAAATGTCATATTAGGACCCCTTAAGACACTGATTTATGGTTTAGGTTGATAGGATGGCTTAAGGGGATATATGTAGTAAGGTCCTAGGACAAAATGACATGGCTTAAGGGAATAAAATTTTGTGGAGTTACCCAAGGCAACCAAATTTCATTTTAAGGTCATAGGACAAAATGAATGCTTTAGGGTTTAGGGTTTAGATTTTAGAGTTCAGGGTTTAGGGAAGTTAGGGTGAAGTTTCGGTGGCCCTTGGAATAATGGACTTGCAAGTTAGTGAACAACACTTTCTTGTTGAATAGTTGATTGAGATAGCTCTTGTTTCGACTAACCAACCTAGATCATGAAATCTCATTCATATTATAATCTTGCACGGTCTTATTATTGTTATATTAGGTTGCCTTGGGAAACTTCACCAAATTTTGAGAACTTCTTTGACCCCCTTAAAAAATGTCATATTAGGATCCCTTAAGACATCGTTTTATGGTTTAGGGTGATAGGATGGCTTAAGGGGATCTCTTTCTAGTAAGATGCTAAGACAAAATGACATGGCTCAAGTGAATAAAATTTGGTGAAGTTTCCCAAGGCAACCAAATTTCATTAAGGGCCTAGGAAAAAGTGATGGCTTTAGGGTTTAGGGTTTAGAGTTTATATTTTAGATTTTAGAGTAATAGGATGGCTTAAGGGGATCTATGTAGTAAGGTCCTAGGACAAAATGATATGGCTTAAGGGAATAAAATTTGGTCGAGTTGCCCAAGGCAACCAAATTTCATTTTAAGGTCCTAGGAAAAAATGAATGTTTTAGGGTTTAGGGTTTAAGGAACTTAGGGTGAAGTTTGGGTGGCCCTTGGAATAATGGACTTGCAAGTTAGTGAACAACATTTTCTTGTGGAATAGTTGATTGAGATAACTCTTGTTTCGACTGACCAACCTAGATCATGAAATATCATTCATATTATAATCTTGCACGATCTTGTTATTGTTAAATTTGGTTTCCTTGGGAAACTTCACCAAATTTTGAGAACTTCTTTGATCCCCTTAAGAAATGTCATATTGGGACCCCTTAAGACATCAATGTATAGTTCAGGGTATTAGACTAACTAGTTTATGAATATTTTTGATTTTATGAATAGATTGACTATTTCTGTAATAGAAACACATAAAATTTTATGTATTATTAAGATTGAGTTTGATGTATATTTTAACTTGATATTTTTTTAATTGAATATAAGATTATTATTTTTTAACATTTTTTTCATTAATATTTCCCACTTAAATGAATTTTATGATATAAAATGTATAATAAAATAAGTTAATGTTGTATCTTATTTTATTTTGGATTGTTTGGAATTGAAAGAACCTAAAAGAAAGAAAATAAAAATATTTATATTCTTTTAGTGTCTAGGTAACGAGTGCAAATTGAGATTTTGAACTAAACTAGAAGCCTAATTGACAATTAATTGACTAGAATGAGAGTTAAGATTGTCGATAGACAAGAGACAACACATGCAAAAAAGAAATGGAAACAAGGAATGACTAAGAGAGATCAAAACATAAAATATAAATGAATGTAAATATTATCTAATTAAGTGACAATTGGAAATGAATTGTACAAGGATTGAGGAGTTTGCTAACTAAATTTGCAAACAAACATTGATAATTTATGAATTGTAACTATTCTTTAACATATTGTTTTCTAATCTAATTATAATTTAACATTGAAAGTAAAGTTTAACATATTGTTTTCTCCATACAATGCAAATGAAATTTAAAACATTTAAGCAATACAAATGAATTTTTTCCATTATCAAATATTCTTGAGCTTGAAATCAGGGTTTTCAAATGCAGAATGATTTGTTTGATTTCAATTAGGGTTTCAAGAAGCAATTAGGGTTTTTAATGCAATTTTTTTGTTTCATTTCAAACTAGGGTTTTCAAATCCTTTTTTTTTGTTTGATTTGAATTTAGCGTTTCAAAAAGAAATTAGCATTTTCAAATGCAATTTTTTATTTCATTTCAATTTAGGGTTTTGAAATACAATTTTTTTTCTTTCCTTTCGATTAGGGTTTTCAAATGCAATTTTTTTTGGTTTGATTGAACAAATTAGGTTTCAAAAGCTAAATTTTGTTCTTAAGATACAATTTAAGGTTATTTTTTCCTTTCTATTCAATATCCTCAGGGTTTCATTGCATTTTTTCTTCTACTTCTACAAATAATTATTTCTACTATTACAGGTAAATAAAATGCATAAAACACTAAATAAATTGGAAAAACACATGCTAAAATCTATTATTGTATTAAAAATTTCAAAAAAACACAAAAAAAAAAAAAAATTGTGGCTAGAGGCGCACTTGGAGGTCGCTTATAATGTTGTTGTCCTTCCCAATTTGGGATCCCATTTTTGCAATGTCAATTTTATTTTTTTGGAAAAGGCAAAAACTTCCACTTTTCATGGACTCAACTTATTGCATTTACCCAATGACACTTGGCATACTAATTTTTCTTTGATTTACAACTGATTGGCACCTCTATTAATTACTCTTCCTCTTATCTGTAACTGAAATTTTCTTTTACCCTTTCTTTGCATTTTAGTGAAATTTTTTTAATTGGGTGTAAGAACTCATTTACTGTTGTATTTCAAATTTGTCAAAAATCTATCAACTTTGGGTACAAACCCATTTCACTCATAGTTAAAATTTGTATTCAACTTGCATTTTAACTAAGCATTCTAATTTTTAAACACTAAAAATCCTTTATGAGGCTAATTTGACATTTTTTCAAACACTTTGCTAGTAATGCCTCTACCTACAAAATATTTATCCACTCGCTTTGATTTGCATTTCAACTATGAGAACCCCACCTAGAGATCACTATCTGCATTCTTTGAGACACATAATAACACCAAAATACCCATGAGCCATTTTTAAACCCTTAAAGACATTTGATGCAGTGTATGGGTATTTATATTAAGCTACAATGGAGTCCAAACCATTGCAAGTTATTAGAAAATTGTTAGGCCATTTTTTAATGTTATAGCACTTATAAAATGGATCAAACACCATGAAAGAGTGTAGAAGAGGTGTGATAAGAGTTGTTGGGTCATTTTGGACACTATTGGCCATTTAAAATCATTCAAATAGTATTAAAACCATTGTTCAATTATTGGACTTGATTTCTGGATCATTTTTATTATTTTTGATATTTGAAAAATGTCCAAAACATTGTTTGGGCATGAACAATGTTGCTTTTAGACATGAAAATAGAATTTTTGACACTTATAACCTTAAAAGAAAAAAAAGAAAAAACTCTCACTGGACACCCTCCATGTGAGTGAATCTTTGTTGCAACATTGGCTAAAGGTTTATTGCATGTTTAGAGGGGAAGGATGGTATCAAAATGATGCTCCACTTGGTGAACAATAATAGAAAACTTGAAACAATGGTTGCACATGAAGAACCAAGACTGCAATTTAGCACCAAAATATTGTCCAACTCAGCAAAAGAATAGCCAATAACATTCATATCAAATCCCCTCAATATAGCACACCTTTATTTTAGTTTTCTCCTATGAATTAGAGATAAAGTGCTTCCTTTACATGTGGAAAACATGAATATATGCATCCACCTCAGTAAAAATTACCAATCAGAAAGAATTCATTAAAAGAAATAAATAAATATTGTTGGGTTCCACATTACAAGTCATCAAAGGCATCAAACTCCAGGGTAAGTGCACCAAGATGGTTCCCAAAAAAGGGGCTTAAGTGGCCACTTTTTTTCTAAAATCAGGAAATACTGACCTTGGACGTAAAATTGAGGATAGCTACACTCAAAATTTCTTGATGGAACAAAAACAAGGACCGCAACGCTCCGAGTCTACTTTCTAAACTACTAATTTATTTTGAAAATGGTTGAGATTAAGGGGTTCAAAAGAGGGACACACACAAATTGCTGTTGTTTTTGTCAAAAAAACATAACATAGCAACTCTTGTGTGACCTGAGCACGGTGGACTTTTTTGTAGTATTTTTAAAATCGCTCCAGTCAGAAGTTAGATAATAGTATGTAGTAAGGATTGGATATTTTATGATAATTTTTTAATGAATATTTGATTTTTTATTAATTTTCTAAGTGGGCACTTCCTAAAAAGCAAAATTTTGGCCGTGCTCCCCCTAAATTTTTTTGAAACTAATAGATTTTTTAAATTTTTATTTTTTTTAAATTGTAGAATGGAGTCTAGTTTCTAAAATTGTAATTTATTTCAAATTTCAATGAACAGTTAATTTATAGCGAAAAAAATACCAAACACTGCTTTTTGAAGAAAA
>VDFB02358134.1:214060355-214127730 GCA_007258455.2 Sequoia sempervirens
CTCTCCCTAGTACCCTTAATCCTCTACCCTATAAATCTACCATCTAAAGCTTAAAAATGCCAAATTTATCATAACGCGAGTGTGTTATTAACCAGTAGAGATATGTCTGTTTAGGATTAAATAACGTGCTCGCGTTATAACGAGAATGCGTTATTTTAAAACTGGATTCGCGCTTTTTAAAAAAAAAAAGACATAACGCGAACATGTTATAACGAGAATGCGTTATAATGAAAACGTGTTATGGCTTGTTTTTTTCTTGTTTGGCCACAAAAGTGTGACCATCTTGGTGCACTTACCCTCCATATTTTTTCCATCACAAGCCTCTACTCACATCATAGCATTGTCTTTGTTCTTCTCTTCAAACTGGCAATGGAGCGATTTGTTGCCACATGTAGAGTTATTAGGAGCGATGTGTTGATCGCCATCACAACCCCTTCCCAACTATTTGGTAGAGAACAAAACAATAATATGGCTTTGAGTTCATCATCCAACATGATATTTACCGAAAACAATTGGTTGATAAGAGTGTTGAATTCATTCAAGTGGTTTAATACAATGCCTCCTTCCTTTATTTTCAAACTATATAATTTTTTCATGAGGTAAACCTTGTTCGAAGCTGAAACCATCTTGTACATGTCATTCAATTTGTCCCACAACTCTTTTGAGGTCTTTTTTGTTGTGACATTGAAGAAGACATTGTTGGATAATGATAGAATAATTGTAGCTCTTGCTTTCTTATCTATTCTCTTCCAATTCTCAATAGACGTCACAATTGTATTTTTTTATTTTTCCTTCCAATGCAAGCAAGAGATCTTCGCTAATCAATAAAGACTCCATTTACACTTTCCACAATCCAAAATTTCCCAAAGAAATTCTCTATCTTCCATTTATCTGCTTCCTTATATTTTTCAAAAATTATCACAATTCTCAAACAACTAATTTTTCAAGCTCTGATATCAATTGTTGATTAATTTGTTGTAGACAAAATGAAAATAAGATTGCAAAAATTAAACTTAGAGGAGAGAAAATTCACAAACACAAAATAAAACAAAGATTTATAGCGGTCCACCAATTTGGCTACATCCACTTTGAAGTAGGGAACTGATTTTATTAATCTCTATTTTTTAATACAAGCTACACCAACATAACAACGTCAATAATACAACAATAAAGCATTATCCATTTTGGATAAGTCCTTGAAAAAGAATGCGAAGAGACTTGTGCAATTTGGAGGGAAATGGATGCGATTGTTGGGATTCAATATCCAACACAAATTATAAGGTACCCTCAAGACAATAGAAGAAATTCACTTAAACAACTTAGATTTGCAGTGTGAAGAATTGCCTAGGCATCAAATTTACATTAAAATTAACACTTAGAATTAAACCATTCTGAAATTTTAATTTAAATTTTAGCCATTTCATGTGCTTTCCATACAAAGGAGATAGAAAAAATTTAAAACCATTAATTTATACCCTTAAAAAAAATTTAAACCTACATTTTAGATCACACTTCGTGATCCATCATGAGAGCATAAGGAGGAAAAAATGAATAGTTGCAGACCAAGAATTGCATAAAAAGGTGAGAAAGAGGGAGGAGAGAGAAGGATCGCACAAGAAACAAGAGACCAAGATAAGTTAATGAATGAAGGAAAGAAAAGAAAGAACCAAAAAATGATAAATTGAATTATTTAAAGGAGATAAGGAAAAAAGTACTATATAATATGTGTACACACATTATATTAATTTATATATTTTTTATATTATATATAACAATTAAAATGAGCTATGTATATATTATATTTTCTTATAATATATAATATAGACAAAGGTTTGGTGAAGTAGTATTAAGAGAGTTGTCAGTGATTATATCCTCTTGCACCAAGATATCTTCAACCTCAATAGCAACAATATCTATAGATCTTAGACTGTGCAAACCTAGGTTTGAAACCTATCAATTCCTTAGGGTATGTGAAGGATCATGGTGGGCCAAAAAGTGACGATATGATGGGTATGTGTAGGGTAATGTGGCTGACAACTTTTTTTTAATCAAAATTGTTGAATTGAAAAGGATTTTTAAAAGAGATTCTCAACTTTCCACCAATACAAATTATTCTTTACTTTGAATTTAATAAATAATCATTATTCATTTTCTATTTGAATTATGACTAAAATCTTGATTGATAGGTTGATTGAAAAACATCTATAGCTTTCAAACGTATAATTTTTTTTGAATCTGAAACATGTGTCACATTCTATGCTTCACATACTATAGGATTAAAAAAAAATGAATTTCATGAGGTTTTGACCAAGTTAAGGTGGTCAAACATACAAGTTTTTATATTTTTTTAAAGTTGTCATAAAAAAATCACAATTAATTATTTACCTGGAAAAAAAATACAAAAAATATGCATCACATCGAGACATGAGTCCTCTACTTATATCTAATTTTTTTTAAAAAATATTATCATTTTATTGTGGTTAGGGTGGTTAGACAAACACCTACTTTTTTTTCCCCTGAAATTGAAGTACTACCACATTGAAATTTCAAATTTTCACCAAATAGATATTTTTTTAAAATAAACCTACTAGTTTAGAAACTACATTCAATTTTCTATAGATTCTATTCTTACATATTTTTGAAATAATATAGATAACTTATTCAAATTTTTACGTCAAGTTGCCTAACTCTGATTTTTTTGAATTTTTCGCCACTTAAGGGCATGTTTTTTCCATGATGATCCTACACATACCCCTTAGCCTATTGCAGAAGCCCTAAATTTTTTATTATAGTTACAATAATGTATGTATTTGTGTTTTTAAAAGAACTCAAATGATCAAATAAGCTCAATTTGCTAAACACCTTTATTTCTATAATGCAAAACATCATAATAAATTAAATATGAATTTGAAATACTAAGAAATACTTTTTACATTATGTTTTATGCTTTATGAATACATAATAATGAATTGGAATTATTTACTTTCAAAATTTAAACTTGATACATGTATGCACATGAATAAAAATCTTTTGAAATAAATAATATTTAATTAAATTACAAAATAAATGATGTATATTTAGAAACATTGCAAGTGTAGGTCAAGTCAAGCTCACTAAAATGCGATGATGGTGAAATAGACATATAAGGCTAATGGCTAACCTAAATAAAAAAATTCACCATTAACATTGAGTGATTTGAAAATAACCAAGAGAAACTATTTGGTTTTTTTCCTCAAGGAAGAGACAGAATAGTTGGTCAAGGTTTTGGTCCCCTTTTGTGTGGTGGTTTGTGGAACATAGATTTTTGGGGACCCACTTGCTTTCTAGCACTTCTAGGGTTTTTCTCCTAAAAGGAGAAAGAGGGGTCAACAAAATGCTTACATTCACATTCAAAGATTAGCATGATATGGATGGAAAAGGGATGAAAAATGTCTAGATGTAATGTTTGAATGCAAGAAACTACTAAGATTGATTGACTAATGAATAGAAACTAAAGGAAAACAACTTGTTTGAAAATACATTGTGTATTGTAAAATAACCTAAGAATGAATAATAGACTACAACAAAAATGAATCAGATAGAAGGTGTGCACCTGAAGGCTTGAAGTAGACTAGAAATTTCCTTTGAAATTTTGTTGATGATGTTTTTCAGGCCTAGAGGGACTCGTTTGCCATTCTGGGTGAATCAGTCCTAGTTCTGGTAAACTGAGCCAGAATATGTTTCTGTCAAAAGTGTGTCAGAAAATGTAGAAAACATGAAACTAACCTGGAAATGGGACTCATTCACCACATGGCGAATGAGTCCACTTTTGAATTTCTAAATATTCAAGAGTAGATTCTGGAGCTTCCGATCTGCACTTTGATGTTCTACAGGTGTCTGTTTCTAAAACTCTGATTTACAGGTTTGAAAATGGGATTTTGTTGATTCTTTGATTTGTTGGATGAAGAGAGGACTTTAAAAACTTTTCAACTTGATCTTCAATGATTTATAAGCTCCCAAGAGACCTAAATTTTCAAACACACAAGAAGAGAAGAAGAAATGTTTAATGTTATGGAATGGGGGTTTTCCTTGGTCAAACCCCATTTAAGTAATTAAACCAAAATGATGAAAGAATGGAATGAAAAATGTAATAATGGAATATATTACCTTTCCATGATGATAGATCTTGAAAGTCTACAACAAAACATGTAGAATCTACCCTTGAATGTCTTAGGAAGCTAAATTAATGACTTGCAATGTGAAAGCCCTAACTTGATTAACTTGAGATAGAACAATGGTGGATGAGTAATGAAGAATGATTATTATATTGAATGGGGTAAAATGAGAGATAAAAACACTTATTTATACATGCTTGTGCCTTAGTTAACCTTTCATACCTCATCATAGGCTGACATCAAGTGTTTTTTAATAAAAACCCGAAAGAAAATTTAAAATATTTTGAATTTGGGGCCAAGGGGGACTCATTCACCACCCATGGCGAATGGGTACCACCTAGGACCTAAAAATAGGTGTCAGGAATTAAGTGGTATTTAATGTTGTTTATCGGACTTACATTAAAAAATACACTTAATTAAAGCATATGAGGGCATAAAGCGGTCAAATAAGTCATAAGAAAGGGATAAATAGTGAAGTTGTGCCTAGAAAAGTGTGAAATTTTGTTATAAGACTTTACAAAACTTCAAAATAGGACATGATGATGTGTAAAAAGGTGATTTTTAGGTGAATTGTAATGAATAGATTCTAGAAGAATGTAGAAATGTTTTACAACACTTCACAACACCTTCACAAGACATCACTAAAAGCATTTTATTTAGTTTTCAAGGGTCCAAGACTTAGTGTGGATGCATAAAATGCCTCACAACACCTAAATCAAGGCCTCATTAAGTCCATTTTATCATGAGTTATTCCCATGTCAAGAAAAGGATACCTTTTTCTATGACACATTTAGCCCCCACTTTAGTGAGAGGATGAACCTGCTTCAAACACATGCTAAAGTAGACATTCAAGAGATATCCACATGTAGGTCAAGCCCCCAAGATAGAAAATCATGCAAAGGCAAGATGAAAAGAGAGACGGGGTGGAAAATATGTACTCACTCTGGGGCCACAGAACTTCAAGTCGTATGTGGGGTGAGAAGGCCACAACATACTCACTCTGGGGCCACAAAAATTTTGATCATCCACGAGGTGAGAAAGCCCAAAAGGTAAGATACTTACGCTAGTTGGTATGCACTTACAAACACAAAGGTGGCTATGGGGAAAAGTCGTGCCGCTAGGTGGGCTTCCCGCTCAACCATATCAAAGTTATACCTCCTAATAACTTTAACAAGGTGCCACAAAGGAAAAGAAAATGATTTTGATACTTATAGACATTGTTAATTCAAAATAATATATGGATTGTTCAAAGGGATTTTTCTTAATTTGTGCAAGGTCTCATCTTCGGTAACATCATACTCAATGTCTCCAAGAGAGGATACGTGCAAATGATCTCATCTTGGGAAACATTGTACCTAATGCTTCCAAGAGAGGAAATCGCAAGAAAATCACACAATGGAATATGAGTGGTGATGTATGCCCCCACTTTAAAGTAGTTGAAAGCACCTGTACTATGAACAATTTATTTAAAGTAGAAGAGAAAGAAGAAGTGAGAGCTTACGCAGAAAAGCCCTATGCCAAGTCATATGTTTCCAATAACCTACGTCATGAAGGAAGATAGTATGTCATATGCGAGCCAACTTAAGGCATGTCGTCCACATCTCAAGCTTGCTCTTATGTATTCATGAAAAGTTAACGACTAGCCAAAGGAGGCAACCACAAGTGACATATGAGGACAAGGCTACCGAAACCCTTTCCCCCACTTCATATAGGACAAAGGTGATCCTAAATGATTAATGAGATGCATGCTAGATTGAAAATCAATAGTAATTAGAGGAATCAGATTCCCCCAAATAGGGAAGCATACCAAACTCCTAAAAATGTTGTATTTTATGACTAAAAGTAGTGCAATAATTAGTGGAGTGACCATGAACTCTATGATATGCACAAAATGAAGTCTTCGAATAGCATTTCTTTTGAGTTATTGGAGGGAGAGTGATCAAGTCATTTTGGAGAAGTCTTGACAAGATACCTTCTTGATCAAGAGGAGAAAGTGGTTGTGTGATTGGGGTCAAAGATACATCTTGCTTAGTATTGGATGTCATACTTACAAAAGACTGTTTAGATTGTGAGATTTTGTTCTCTCCATTATAGGAGAATACAAAATCTAACAAATTCAAATCATGAGTGTTTTGTGAGATGACAGCTTGAATGTTGTGGGAAGGATGATTGAGGAGTGTGATGTGTGAGATTAATGAGGTTGAATGAAGGTGGGTAAAGGATTGAGGGTTATGAATATGTCCTACGGGATATGTATGTGGTCCATTGATCAAAGGGGGTCGAATGGACACTTGTGCATTCATATCCTTAGTAGTCTTGTTTTGATGTATCTCTAAGTGAGGAAAATCAAGAACCACTTGGTTTCCACAGTCCAATGCCATGATATTCTCCCAAGGAGGAGAGTTTTGAGAACAACAAGCCACATGTGCTTGACAAGAAAGGCTTGGTTCTTCCACAATAACTTCATTTCCAATAGGGGAATGATCAATGAAGAGATTATGAGGAGGGGAATGATGATTATGACATGAGGTTAGTTGAATGTCCATTTTCATTAAAGGCTCATTCTCTTTTTCCATATTATCTACCCTACAAGGAGAGCTTATAATATGTTCATCCAAGTTTTATGTTTTGAAAGTAGCTTCATCACAAGTGGAGGAGGTATCAAGAGGAGAACCACTATGGTTTGAAAATAGATCTTCCCATAGGATAGGGACATTAGGGAAGGGAGGATCAAGGGTGTCATGACTCTTAATAGGCATGTATTCTAACACCAACCTATCCCCATTACTTTGAAGAGGGGTATTAGGAGATGAACAAGTGTGATTTTCATGACCATGGAGACTTGGTAAGGTGAGGTTGAGGAATGTGTCTAGGATTGCATGCTCTTTTTGTGTAAGGTCATCCAAAGGGAAATAAGGAGATGGAAAATCAAGACCATCAAGGCTTGTCACTTCTTGCACCAAGATACCTTCATCATGAATAGGATAGGTATAGGAAGAAGCACAAGTATTGTTATGATTGTCAACACGACCATTCTCACCAATGGTTAATGTAAGATTAAGGATAGTATTAATAGATTTTTTCTTGAAATCCCTATTATGATAGTCAAAAGAAAACTCACAAAAGGGTATATTATGCTTATAAAATCCATGTTTAATCAAAGGAAGAAAACATGCTAAAATGAAAGAAAGTACAATGCAATGAAAGAAAGTACAATGAAAGGGGATATTTTGAAAGAAAACATGCTAAAATGAAAGAAAGTACAATGCAATGCAATTTTCAGTTTTTAAGTGAAATTAAACAATGCATGAAATGAGCTAATTGAAGTGAGATTTAACAAAATGCATTCTAAAGAAATGCAACTGACTAATATATACAAGCTAAGGCACCAAACAAAATCCTAAAAACAAATTTCTGAGTTCTATAAAAATTTGTTTCAGGGGTCATAAGGGACTAATTCGCCCCAGGTGGTGAATGAGTCCCAATATGGACTTTTTGCAAACTTTTCAAAAATTTCTGACTAATTTTTATGAATGTTGAGTGCTAAGATGCATACCTAAGTGAAAAACGCAAAATTTCAGAAAATGTAAATGAATTTAGATGCCCACAATGCAACCTAAATGCACTTTTACTCATGCAAAAATGAAACTCTAGAATGCAAGATAACTAATGCAAACTGCAAGGAAAGTAACTCTAGAATGATTAATGGACTCCAAAATAAGAAAAGAAGGGATTCAAACAGAAAGTTCACCAAAATGGAACATAGATTTTTGGGGACTTACTTGCTTTCTAGAGCACTTCTAGGGTTTTTCACCTAAAAGGAGAAAGAGGGGTCAACAAAATGCTTATGTTCACATTCAAATATTAGCATGATATGGATGGAAAAAGGATGCAAAACTTCTATATGTAATGTTTCAATGCAAGAAACTACTAAGATTGATTGACTAATAAATAGAAACTAAAGGAAAACAACTTGTTTGAAAACACATTGTGTATTGTAAAATAACCTAAGAATGAATAATAGACTGCAACAAAAATGAATCAGATAGAAGGTGTCCACTTGAAGGCTTGAATTAGGCTGGAAATTTCCTTTGAAATGTTGTTGATGATGTTTTTCAGGCCTAGAGGGACTCATTTTCCATTCTGGGTGAATCAGTCCTAGTTCTGGTAAACTGAGCCAGAATCTGTTTCTGTCAAAAGTGTGTCAAAAAATGCATAAGACATGAAACTAACCTAGAAATGGAACTCATTCACCACCCATGGCAAATGATTCCAATTTTTAATTTCTAAATATTCAAGAGTGGATTTTGTAGCTTCCGATATGCACTTTGATGTTCTATAGGTGTTCATTTCTAAAACTCTGATTTATGGGTTTGAAAATGAGAATTTGTTGATTCTTTGACTTGTTGGATGAAGAGAGGACTTTAAAAAAATTTCAACTTGATCTTCAATTATTTATAATCTCCCAAGAGACCTAAATTTGCAAACACACAAGAAGAGAAGAAGAAATGTTGAATGTTAGGGCATGGAGGTTTGCGCTGGTCAAACCCGTTTGAGTAATTAAACCAAAATTATGAAAGAATGGAATGAAAAATGCAATAATGGAATAGATTACCTTGCCATGATGATAGATCTCAAAATTTTGCAACAAAACATGTAGAATCTACTCGTGAATGTCTTAGGAAGCTAAATTAATGACTTGCAATGTGGAAGCCCTAACTTGCTTAACTTGAGATAGAAGAATAATGGATGAGTAATGAAGAATGATTATTACATTGAATGGGGTTGAATGAGAGATAAAAACACTTATTTATACACACTTGTGCCTTAGTTAACCATTCATACCTCATCACAGGCTGACATCAAGTGTTTTTGAATAAAACCTCAAAAGAAAATTTAAAATATTTTGAATTTGGGGCCAAGGGGGACTCATTCGCCACCCATGGTGAATGGGTCCCACCTAGGACCTGAAAATAGGGGTAAGGAATTAAGTTGTATTTAATGTTGTTTATCATGCTTACATTAAAAAATACACTTATTTAAAGCATATGATGGCATAAATGGGTCAAATAATTCATAAGAAAGGGATAAATAGTGAAATTGTGCCTAGAAAAGTGTGAAATCTTGTTACAAGACTTTACAACACTTCAAAATAGCACTTGATGATGTGTAAAAAGGTGATTTTTAGGTGAATTGTAATGAATAGAGTATATAAGAATGTACATAAATGTTTTACAACACTTCACAATACCTTCACAAGATGTCGCTAAAACCATTTTATTTAGATTTCAAGGGTCCAAGACTTAGTATGGATGCATAAAATGTCTCACAACACCTGAATCAAGGCCTCATTTAGTCCATTTTATTATGAATTATTCCCATGTGAAGAAAAGGGTACTTTTTTCTACGATATAGTTTGATGATGATAAGATTGAGATTGTTACTACCAATTAGATAAATTAAGACTAAATAAATAGAATATAATATATTCTAAAAATATAGAATAAAAATACAAAATTTGGCTAGAATGCGTCACTAGGCACTCTAATATGAAGATACTAAATTTTTGGATTTGAAAGAAATTGGAGATACAACAGGGTCTATAAGCCTTCGATTATAAAAATCTATATCCAAATTCTGAGAGTTTTCAAATTATCAACTTTTCCCTAATTCAATGAGAGATAATTATTGAATGTTTATCTTAGAGTTTTGATGCTTTGAGATCTTCATGTTAGAAGGCGCAAGACAACTAAGAAGTGGGGCTAAATTACATCTCACCAAATTCAAACTCTTATCAACATCATAATCACACTATTCTGTTATTAAGTATGAACATGAAATGTAGATAACAGAAAGGAAAATCAACACAATGAACACCATATTTTACATGGAAAACCAAATAAGGGAAAAAACCATGGTGAGGATTAACTCACAATATAAACTAATAACAAAATTGAATACAAGAGGCCCAATTCTAATGGCTCACTGCCCAAATACAAAGGCTCACTTCCTATAGAAAGGACTCACTCTCCAATAGGGAGGCTCACTACCTACATATACAAAACATAAGAGAAAGATCCACCACAAAAATTTACACACATTTGTAGCCTTGATTGGAAGATTGCAGAAACCTTTAGCCCATTGCTTTCAGGAATCTAACACAATAAAGTACTGCTACCTCAACCTACTTTCACACAACTCTGCTCTTCACTTGTTGCTTACTTCGTTACTTTGTATGTTTTAATCCTTCACATCTCAACTTGTATTTATACCATTTTCAACCTTAGAAACTTTCTCCAAGGTCGGCTACATATGCTTCGTTTCACAAATTCAAATTAGGTCGGCAACTCAACATTCCCGCGGTGGAAAGGAATGAGAGTGGACCAATTAAAAACTTAACCAAGACCAAAAGCAACATCTCAGATCAACCACATGCTTCCTTAATTAAATTTTTAATTATTCATATGCAATGTAAACACTAGGTCGGCCAAACCTAATGAAAACAAAAATGAACATTGAAGTACACACTTCCCAGCAAGAAGACAACACATGGATGATGTAACATGCTTCATTATGCATGAGAACACATCTTAGATACCTTCAAATACATTCATAGCAAGTGAAACAACCTTCAAACACATAAAACCTTCCATTAGTCCATCCTGATTATGCAAACACATGCAACAACTCTGAAACTCTACTTCTAGAGCACCAGACAACAAAAATATCTACCAAAGCCTAGAGAACATTTTTACAAGACATTCCAGATCTGAAAGACCTAAAAAAATTCAATGGAGGACTGCGGAGCACAAATATTTCTCCCAGTCTACAGACAAACATCTCTGCCAAACCATTTTACACACTGGTGAACACAACTTTCACACTCCATCAATCCAGAAGCTAAAAATAAGGAGATGACACCAACAGATCCCCAACAACAACCCTTCAGATCCGCACAAGCATAGCATCAACATAGAAGAAACGTGGAGCACATACCGGAGCACATTCTAAACACATACATAACTTTGACTTCACTCTTTATTAATTTTATCAAAATCACTAGGTAACTCAGCATTTCAGCACATTTACAACATCATATTGATAGCTCGATGTAATCACAACATCTCAACAAAGTATCAACTATAGATGCACAATCTGCAACATTCTGAACTGTGTTGACATCAATGACAACATTAATGACAACACCACCAAACTTGCTCATACTTGTAACACTTCAATCCACTTTAATCCACTTTAGACCTATAAATTGCAGGGACAAGTTAAGAATGGTTATGCTATATAGGGGCTTGCCTCAGGCAAGCCCCATTTTGGTGTTTCCACATCCACAAATTTCTATGATGATATGGTGTTAATCACTTACCCTAGGTTGAGAAGAGGTAAATGGATACAAATGAATGATAAATAACAATAGTATAACTTACCACTCAGATTTGTATTCTTTGTTGGTGAAGTCATATGGCTCATCTCATACAAGGAGAAACTGATGATTGCTTGAAGATCATGCCAGTGATAGTGCTAACAATAATAAACATACAACATGAAATATATTACTATGCATAAACATGAATTTGTTGATGTGTTGAAAACATGATATTGGCTAAAAGAGTGTTATAGATATGATGCTAATTCTACTCTTGAAATTGATTTAATTTCCTTTTGAAATTTTTCTTGAGAGATCAAAAGTTTATTAGATCACTTGGATGTTCAAACGAAGGGAAAGATTTATATTTATATGAGTTCCAACATATTTTGCATTAACCATTATGTCAAGCCAACAAATGATTTTGAATTCATAAACATATTAGTGACAACAGTTCATTTTGAGATTTAGGGCTTGATTAGGGGGGACAAGGGCGTTTGGGAACCCTAGTCTAGCCCTATTTTGATTTTAAGATATTTATTAAATAAATATTTAATTTAATTTCCCAGATTTAATTCAATTTTCTGAAAATGATAATTTAAAAAATGATAAATAAGCATAATTAGAAACAAAGACTTAGTGGGGGAGCCAAACATAGTGTGTGATTGTCAAAGGTGACAATTTACAATTCTACAAAGGAATCATGAATTGTAGATTCCTTGTGAAGCATGCCAATATTATTCTATCATAGTATAATATAGAGATGCATGTTGTGTTGGATGTATGTCCCATGTGATTGATTTCTTTTTCATGGTTAATTTTTAATCATTTTGGTGATGGTGGACATATTGTGTTGCTCTGGCTTGTGAACTTGAATATATCCTTCCTTATCCTTGGTTTGTTAATAGATTATTACTATGTGACAATGTGTTTCATTACATTGCAATTGTAGTTCCATTGAATGTGATGTTTTAATGAAGTTCCATTCTTGTGTTGAAAGGAAATTTTCATGTGGAATACCTTGGGTTATTCCATATAAATCCTTATAATTATATTCTTACATAATGATTTGATTTTTTTTTACGATGTAGTAATATATTGACCAATTTGATTATACTTACAATGATTCGTTGATATTATGATGTTATCTTCTATGAAATTTTTGGATTCTTAGAAGAATTATTCACTTGGTGTGCTTGAGCATGTTCTCTAACTCACTTAGACCTTGTTTTATACAAGTACTGCAACATGAACTATTCTCTTATGGTGACTAGATTTGTCACATAGTGCATGTAGATTGTAGCTTCTAAAATTTATACTTTATTTATTGATTAGTTCTCTATTTTTCTCTAAGGATTCAAAATAATTTATTAATTCTTCTTATAGGACCCGAGTCACCAAATTTCACTAATTTTTTTTATCTTGTGACCCTTGGCCATGCTCAATTTATTTTGAAATTGAGCTCATTTAATGCTTTATTGTTGGAATTGGTAATCTTTCTTCTTGGTATTCTTTCATTATTATGGTGGCTATTCTATAATGTTTCAGCTGCTAGTCATGTCTCATGTAATTTTTTTTTTCCTATCATATCAATGATGGGTCTCTAATGGATTGTAAAGGGGATTAGATTTTGAATAATGTATAATTTCTTGATGTATATGTTAAGTATAACTATGTTAAGTTAAGAATTCCTTATTCCTTTTGAATCATAAGTGGATGCATAATGAAGATTTGGAGAGTTATGAGTCACATGTTGAACATATGTATATTTTTTTGTGAGTAACATTTTTAGTTGGTTTGGACATCATATATTTTGGTAGTGAGTGATTTTCTTTTGAATCTCTATATGAGATTGATTTTTATCATTTATCTATTTTATTTTGAGATTGAAATATGTTAAAATCCTTGTATGGATTATTCATTTCTCTTAGTAGCTATAAATGGGTTGGGTGTTGACTTAGTTCACCAACTATGTTTGTTCTTATTTTTAATGGTCTTCTGGCCATAGATCCTAGTCTTTTTCATTTATTGAGTGTTTGAGGAGGTATTTTAAATATTGATTTCATGTTATTGAATACCATTAGGTTCACATCATGTCATTTAGAAATGATTTCCATAGCTACACTAATGTTTTTATACAGTGCAGGGTATGATGACGTGTTAATAGATGATTTTACACATTATTTCTATTTACTACATTATAATTATTTATCTATTTATTTTGTTGCTAGTTGGGTAAATTTTATGGTTACAATATTTTCCTTGGTAGTTTAGAGGTTTTTGTAGCTTTGTGCTAGAAGAGATACAATCTTTGTATGAAGGATTTTACATCCTATGTATCCCATTTTATAAATACTTGGTGACTGATCCTTGTAGATATTTTTGATCATTTTTTGATGATATTGTTGGGTCATTTAAATTTTTAGTTGGACATAGTTGATAATTGATGTAGTATATAATAGAGTTAAGCTTCTATGTTTTTTCTTTAGTTACCTCCTTAGATGTATTCATTGTGACTTATGTGTTCTTAATCCTTTCTTGTTAGGAATGATTATGCTTTTAGGAAGGTGTTTCTTAGATTCTTCCCTCTAGAAAACCATAAGTTGATTTTATTTTTATGTTGAGAACTTATAGTGTTAGAGAAATACTTTCTTTTAGAGGTGGAACCTAAGGAAAAACCTCATTTAAAAAAACATAAATAAAAGAAGGCATGATTTTGGTGAGCATGGAGGTCATATAGTATTTTCTCTAGCCTTGAGGGAAAGTTTTCCCTATCTTTGATTTGTAGCATTATGGATAATGGCCTTTATCTTATGAGAGACTATAGGAAGTGTGACCTTGTGTTGGAAATATCATGGAGAGTAGTGTTTGTGGGGTTGTGTAACTTTCCATGGTTTAGTATCTTAGCTAGATGTAATTCCCTATATTAAAGTAGAATTCTTGGATTAGAACCTTGTTTATCTTGTGGTTAGTTGAACAATGTGATTCTATCTTGTACTTGGTTGCAATGTGAACCATAAATTTTTGGGGTTCAACACTCTTACACTTCTAGGATTTTGCACCTAAAAGGAGAGAGGAATCCCAAAAATCTAGAGGTCTCACTCAAGACTAATGCAAATATGATTGAAATATGTCTAAATAGAATGTCCTAGATGCAAAGAACTGATAAAAGATATGGATTATTAATGCAAAACTAATGAAATACACTTTGTTTGAAAACACATTGTGGCATGCAAGAAGACCTAAAAAGATGAATAGAAATGTAAATAAAACAGAATAGGAATGAAAAACAAAAAGTGTGCACTTGGAAATGTGTTGAGGAATGGAATGAGGACTGGGAATGTTGTTGATCCTAAAATTTTGACCTACTGGGACACTTACACCATTCTGGGCAACTTAGTCCCAGATCCAGAATACTGTTACGGAGCCCGTTTTAGCCAAATGGGTATCTGAATCTACAAAAAAATTTGACAAACATGTACAGTGGGACTAAGTCACCATTGATAGAAACTTAGTCCACTTGGGCTTTTCTAAAAACCTAAACATGAAATGAAGGAATTAGGAACTTTCCATGATGATGGATCTTGAATTTCTATAGCAATAGATGAAACATCTGCCCTTGAATGCCTTAGAAAGCTATATTGATGACTTAAGATGATAAAACCCTAGCTTACTTGACTTGAGATAGATAATGAATGATGAATGAATGATGAATGGATTGGGGGTGAAATAAGAGGAAAAACCATATATTTATACATGATTATAAAAAAATTCCCGAAAATATGACATCACAGTCCGACCTCAAGGTTTAGAAAATAATATCCCCCAAAATTTTAATTTTGATTTTTGAGCCAAATGGGACTATGTCGACCCAAGTGGCGACTTGGTCCCACTTGAGAAATTTAAGTGGGTGTCGCGAATTAAAGTGTATTAAATGATGTTTAACAAGATTATTCTAAAAAATACATTTAATTGGGGCCTGTAAGTACATAAAGGGGTCATTTAAACATTTAAGAAAGGGTCAAATTATTGATGACAAGCCTAGAAAAGCATGAAAGTTTCTTACAACACTTTGAAATAAGGCCTTGTAAGTGGTTATTTAGGTGAATTATAAAAAAATTGACCTAAAAAAGTGTGAAAGTGGGTTACAACACTTTTACAAGACATCATAGAAAGTTTATTGATTCACAAGGGTCCAAGACCTAATGTGAATGTGTTGACCACATTGCAACATTAAATCTAGGAAAAACAAGGTCAATATCCATAAGAAAGACCCAAATGAGCATGAAAATGTCCAAGGATACAATTTTTACGCTAAATTTAACCCCCACTTTAGTGAGAGGATGAACTTGCTTCAAACTTACATTAAAGTAGACACTCAAGAGGGGTCCAATCATACTAGTGCAAATGAAAAGGGATGAAAAAGATCAAAGGAGGTTGCACAAGCCCCCAAGATCCAAGATCCTAAGTCAAATCGACATAAGCAAAAGAAGACAAACAAGGCGAAAGATTTGCAGGAAAACAAGATACACAATCATGCAATGGCAAGAACTAAAATGAATAGAAGTAAAAAGGTGGATCAAGCTTCGACCATTTGTCTAACACGTTGTGGATCAAATCTAGGTTGTTTGTCTAGAAATGCATACTCACTCTGAGGCAACGAAACTCTTGGTTGTCTGCCAAGTGAGAAGTCCTAAAAAGGTGAGAAACATACACTCATGGTTGGTATGCACTCACACATACGCAAGTGGCTATGGATAAATTCATGCCTCAGATTGGGCTTCCTGCTCAACCATACCAAAGTTATACCTCCTGATGACTTTAATAAGGTGTCACACAAAATGATCTTAGAGCTCTATGAGACAAGAAAAACATCATATGCTTGAAACTCAAACATTGTAAGTGCAAAATAGTACAAGGAATGTTCAAACATATTTTTCTTACTTCGTGCAAGGTCTCTTCTTAAGGAACATCATGCTTAATGTCTCCAAGAGAGGATAAGTGCAAATGGTCTCATTTTGTTTCCAAGAGAGTACAAGTGCAAGGTCTCATCCTGGGGAACATTGTACATCTAATGCTTCCAAGAGAGGAAATCAAAAGAAAAAAGAAAATTGAAGAATGAAGTATGAGTTTCAATGTATGCCCCCACTTTAAAGCGATTGCTAACACCATACTATGAGCAATTTCTTTAAAGTAGAAGAAGAGATGAGAGCTTATTGGGAAAGCCCTATGCCAAGTCATTTGTTTCTAATAAGCTACATCATGAAAAAGGTAGTATGTCACATGTGAGCCAACTAAAGGCATGTCATCCACATCCCAAGCTTTCTCTTACATGTTCAGGAAAGGTTAATGACTAGCCAGAAGAGGCAATGACAAGTGACATATGAGGACAAGGCTACCAAACCCCTTGCCCCACTTAGTGTAGGAAAAGGGTGATCCAAAATGATTGATAAGATGCATGGTAGAGTGAAAATTGGTATCAATTAGAGAAATTGGGTGCCCCCAACATAAGGAAGAACACCACACTCCTTAAGATGTTGAATTTTTCTACTCAAAGCCTTACATTCATTATTAGAATGACCTTGAACTCTGTGATAGGTGCAGAATGAAGTCTTGTAATAAAATTTCTTTCGAGTTCATGGAGGAAGGGATATCAAGTGATCTTGGAGGAGTCATGAAAAAATACCCTCTTGATTAGTGGGAGAAGGTGTTCGTATAGTTTGTGACAAAGATACTTCTTGCTTAGTACAAGATGTCATACCTACACAAGATTCTTTAGATGGTGAGATTTGGTGCTCTCCATTGTAGTAGAGTGTAAAATATAATGAACTCAAATCATTAGTGTTTTGTGAGATGACATTTATATTAAGCGGGGATTTCTTTATTGGTTTCATTCTAGGAAAAGGAGAACAATAAAAACCACTAGTGTCTATCAGTTCAGGGTGCACTACCATTAAAGTCATCTTAGAAGGGTGTATTGTGATGGTATTGATGTTAAGTGAAGGCTTGTTTATTTCTATCAAAGGAAAATAACCAAGACAATGAGTTGTGTCTTGTGTGTTAGGCTCTATAGGGTTGTGGATACCTTGTTCATTAGTACCACATCCTTTTCCACTATATCCAAGTTGTTTCATAAGTTCATAACCTTTTCCATAAATCTTTTTCATTGCTTTTGGATTGGGTGGTTGTTCGTTGTTTAGTTCTTCAAAGTTTGTTGTGTAATCTATTGTCTTTTGTTCTAAAGTGGTTGAGGTGGATGATTTCGAAGGGTCGTATGAGTTTTGTGTTGAAATTATTGCTTTGTCATGTCCCTGTGTAGAGTCTTTTGTTATGATCTTGTATTCTCCCATAAATGTTGGTGTGAAATCTAAGGAACCCCAATCATTGTCTAATAGCTTCATGACTATCTCAATGTGTTTTTCTTTGTCTTTCTGTTCTGCGGGCTCCACTTTTGTAGTTGGGGTTAAGGTGCTCAAGGGGTTCTCTTTGTTTTTCTCAAGTTGCAAGATGCTATAATGCTCATGATCAACGTCAAGTGTGTGGACTTTTTTGTTGTAGACATATTTCATTTACGATGGAGAATAGAAGGCACCCCATTCATTGCATGAATCGAAGGTCTACCTAAGAGGAGATCATATGAAATATCATTAGGCATAACATGGATCAATGTATCCAATGTGGCCTTTCCAACTAGAATAGGTAAATTAATCACACCCAATGGTTTTTTTCCTAAATTGTCAAATTCTGTGATAGATAGAGATTCGGGTTGAATTTTTGAATTATCCACACAAAGCCTATCCAAAAGGTTTATGCTACACACATTAAGGGAAGATCCATTGTCAACAAGGGTTCACTTTATCCCTGTCCAATTATATTGATCTATGATCATGAAAGCATCATTTTTTTTTGTACTTCCAAAGGGGGGAGTTCACTTTGGTGGAAAATAATGTCAGCATTTTTTTCTTGAATAATAGCTACTATGTCATTTGGTTGCACATTAGAAGTGATAGGAACTTGTTGTAAGGTTGTTTGAAGCATAGTGTGATAGTTAGGTGAGTTCTAAATTAAATCCCATAGGGATATCTTTGCACGAGTATTCTTAAGTTGTTCAACAAGTTCATATGCCCTAATGTGTGAATTTTATTGAGAATCTCTAGGCAATATGGGATAGGCAAAGGTAAGGGTGTTGGGGTGGGTTATTGTGGTTGCAGATTATTTGTAGTGTTATATGTTTGAGCAACAGTATTATGACTCAATTGTTGTGACACATTATTCTTAGGTGGGTAAAGGATAATTTTGGGTTTGTTGTGAGTTTTTTGTTTGTGTGATGGTGGGTAAAGGATTAGAGGATTTTTAGGATTTCCTACAGGGCATGGAGGAGGTCCATTAATCAAGGGGGATCTAATGGACAGTTGTGCATTCATAACCTTGGTATCTCTAATAAAGGGCAATCTAGAATCACATTTTTATCTTTATCGAAGGAATACACATTACTATTGTTTCCATATTCTAGCATCATGATATTCTCCCTAGGAGGAGAGGTTTTAGGAGAATTATGAATCAAATGTTCTTGAAATTCATGGATGACTTCATCGCAAGTACCCAGAATGATGAATGGTTGGATTTTCATGTTTATCAATAGTGGGGAGATTAGGGGAAGACTCTATTTGATTGTCATGTTTCTGTAAGATCTTATTATCTTGTTCCATATTGGCTACCCTAGTAGGAGAGCTTGTAATATGTTCATCCATGGTTAAATGTTTTAAAGCAGCTTCATCACAAATAGGGGAGGCATCAAGAGAAGGAAAACTATGATTTTCATTCTACCAAATAGACCTTCCCATAAGATAGGAACATTAGGGAAGGAAGAGACAATAGCCTTGTGACTCTCCATTTTTTTTTCTAGCACCAACTTAGTACATCGTCTTCATAGCTATGAGAGATACTAGGAGAAGAACAAGTATGATTATCATGATCATTGATAAGTTCATTCCTTTGGCCCTGTTACATATTTTTTGCCTCAGCTCAAATGGAGGAGCTGGCTGATTTTTTTTTAACAATAAGTGGAATTACAGATTGTTTTTAAATGTTGTTTCACATTACTTTGTGCATTTGAGTAATAGTTATGCATTTTTGAAGTTATGAGTTTGTAGAATGCCATTGAGAAGTTGTAGATTTAAAAGAAAGACAAAATTGAGCATACGTACAAAATAGCATTTCAAATGCTTTTATTCGTTTCAAAAAGAACTCATATTTTTACAAGGCTTCATTTGATTTTGCAGTCAGAATAGTATTACAAAATTGCATGAGATGCATTTTTCTTTTCAACTGAAAAGAAAAAAATGAAATCAAGGATCCACACAAGCCATGGATATAACTATAACTATTCCAATACATTTCTAACAACACAATGCACTACTGAAGATGTGAAAGGAGAACATATAAGCAACAAAATAGTCATCATTGCCTTTTATTGACGCTTGACGTTGAATGGTGCACCTCATCATCTCAAACTTAGTCGACCTGTAAGAGGAAAAGAGGGGTGTTAGTGGCTCTGACTATGACATAACTCATATGATGCACCTACAATAGTACAATATACTATGAGCAATGCATTGAAACAATCAGAAGAAAATAAAATGCAGTATGAGGAAGTGAGTTGAAGGAGAAGTATCAACATCATAATCAATATGTTCCATTTTTTATGCTAACACTATTTGTTTCCTTGTGCAGGTATAGGTAACGTCATGGAGCTGAACATTATTCGAAGACCGAGCATGTGGAGTAAAATGAGCTCCCACAAGGGTAGAGCCCGGCATGCTACTCGATGCATTAAATGGGTTGATTTTGAAAGATATTTCATCATATACATCAAACAAAGTGAAATACAACTGAAAGAATAAATAGAGTTATCCATCAAGTAACGAAACCAACTGTGCATTAATAACTATCAAAATTTATTTCTGAAGGTTACAGGTGAATAGTGAGTTTAGTTGACTTAAGGAATTTAATAGAATGCATTTGCATTAGAAATTGCTGAATTACTTCATTTTTTGTGTTGATTATAATCATATGTCGTGTGAGCTTCAATTCATTATTTCTCTTTTGGATAGTGAATAGGAATACATATGCCTTAATGATTTGTTTTATTTTTCATCATTAAAGAGAACAATTTCTGTGAGCAGTTTGTGCAGTGAAATATAAAAATGCATGAAGAGTACCATGTTGCTCATGAGAACAAATACAGACAGTGCACTTGAGTGTTAGACAAATTTCTAGTTCTGAGTTGACTGGTGAAGAAATACTACGTTATCAATGGTAATAATAGAGTGATCCTTTCAAAAAATAACAGAGGAGCAGGTATTTTCTTTCCAGAATGATTCTGAGTTACAAGCTATACATTTAAACTGGTGTTTTAAAGTGGTTCATACTGATGCAATGTTGTAGTCCAAGAACAAAAGGTAAAGCCTCTACATAATTCAAATAAAGGAAATGAAAGTTGTTGTGTTAAGGCTTAGTATTGGTTATTAAAGAGCTACAAGAAAGATAGTGAACTCATTTTAATTGTGATGGTGCCTCAAACGGGATCGTGTGTCAATGATTAGTCAAGGACAACAATCAAATGTGATGTTCTTTTATTTTGTTTTCTGTGAGTAAGATGTCACTTGTAATTGGTCAAGCTATGAATTAAATATAACAAATATGCAGGATGTTGATCATTCCCATATTACTTAGTCAGGGTCTTAACAGAACAGTGAGGTAGGGTTGCTGTCATATCTATAAGATGAGCACAAAATGCAATAGGAGATCATAATGGAATTTTAGTTTCGAGCTTCACATGTATACGATGTTCCAGAATATGCATTCAAGATAGATCTTTCAAATTCTTAGTACTTGGAGAGTACTCTCAGCATATGAATGTTGGAGGTTCTTTTTAAGAATGGTTTACAGTTCCATGTCAATAAAAGTTCTGTGAATTGAGCTCAGGTATTATAACTATCAAAGAAGGTTACATAAATACAAAAGGTCACTGGTTTTTTGAGTCAAGATCCCTGAAAGAAATGCAAGTATACAATTTATCATCATTTCAAGCAAGTCTGAGAAATCAAGTTCTGTCAAAAATGAAATACATGCTTTTGCTTTGAAAAAATTCCAAAAACCATGATATTGTTTTGCTTCAGAAGTGTGGGTAAATCACTGTTTGTTCTAGCTCGAGCCATATAGATAGAATGAATAATAGTTACTTCATAGTCTCGAATGCTTTCAGAACACAAAAAATGCATTTTTCTTCAGAAATTTTGAATACCCACATGAGGGTTTCCTTTCAAAGAGAACAGAAGTATGATAATTTATGATACCCATATGGGTTTTTCATGAAATCAATAGTGAATTACAAATGTGAGGTTTTTGAGCTGGGTCAAGCTTCAGAAGGACAAAAAACATGATAATCTACAATACCCATATGGGTTCTATTTTAAACATCCTTAAATACAAAATATGCAAATCTCTGTATTGATTCGAGCCTCAAAGTAGAAGGAATGCAGTTTTCATCCAATTTTCACAATACCCACAAAAGAGATAGCAGGGAAAAGTAATGAAACACAATCTCATGATAAATCGAGCTTAGGGAAGAAGAAAAATACAATTTTCCTTAAGAATTTTAGTTACCCACTTTCAGTTTTGTTTTCAAAATACAAAAAATACAATAACCACGACAACCCATGTCAGGATTTCGCAACTAAATGATGAAATCACAGTCTTGTCCAAATTTCATAATGCCCACAAGAAAATATACTTTCAGAAAGACATAAAGAGGGGTTTGTCATTCTGGTTCAAGCTAAAATTCAAAAGAATTGCTTTCTATAGTGCTCTTTTGGCATGGCCTGTACATGGCTAGAGGAATCATGAAATAAAGAGAGCTTTTAGAGTTTCTACAGAGCAAAGGAAATTACCAGTTTAAATTTCTATTAGAATCAAGAGCTGTGGCCATAGCTTCCTCTTTAGTTTCCAAATGCAGGGGTTCGAGTTTCCAAGTGATGGCCGAGCTCTCACTAGTGAATAGACTGATACAATGATAGAGTTGAGCACATGAGAACAATAATATGATGATATTAGAGTATGTTAGCCATGACTTTGAGGCCGAAATGAGCAGAATACAAAGCCATAAATTCCAAGAACACAAGCTTACCTCTGCACAGTGAAGGAGAAAAGGAATACAAGTCGAGCTTTCATGAATGGATTGTGGGAGTCGAGCTCGAATCCATAATGGTATGAAGAAATCAAAGTAAGAGAAAGTCATAAATGAGCAGGCTGCGCCCTTAGGGTTTTTGATACTCGAGATAATGAAGTGAAAAGGTTATTTCGCCATGAAAAAAGACTTACCCACTGAAGATTCGGTCAACTGGAGAGCAGTGGAAGATTTTTGTGCACACGGGTTCAAATCCAACACCATCATTGTGACATTTTTCATGTAGACAAAAGTTTTTCTTTCCAAAGTCATGGGTGCGAAATGGTGATAATTAGGGTTTGACCCTATTTTGATCAAATCCCTAATTCGAGCATTATGAATTTTCCAGAATTTTCATTCAAAATGCACATGTCAACATCAAATGGTGGCTGAAATCATAATGTTTCCTTTATGATTTATCAAAACCTAAGTTTAGGTCAATATCAAATGGAGGCCAAAATTCTATGCTAGAGAGATGTCTTAAGTATTTAAGACTTATGGTTTTTCCTTAGCGAAGTATGGACTTTGCCTTAAGGTATTATTTTAAATGAAGAGCAATTAGGGTGAATGGTGAATATTTTATGTTTAGGGTCAATTTAACTTTTAGGGTTTTATTTTTTAATTGATTTTCAAGAAATCAATTGGAGCTGTGATGAGGAGATAATAATGACATTGGTATATTTTTATGATTTTTTGAGGAAAAATCAATTATTGTAATGGAGGAATAAGGGTGATTATTTCTTTTTGCAAAAGATTTCCAATCTTTGAGTTGCAAAATAAGGCAAAATTGTAAAAATCCGCATCTTGTAAAGCAGAATCATAAAAGCGATGTTTTATAGACTACTTTATGTTTTCTTGTTATTTTTAGCAGATCTTTGACTAACTTTCCTCTTGGTCGAATTCTAGACTTATCTTGGAGAGATAAGGTGTTTTTTGAGCTTTTAAAGCAGATTTAGCCTATTTTTAGAGGCTTGACAATGTAATCATAAAAGCTTTGTGCTTTTTTCTGCTTTAAAGAAGTTTTTGAGTTTGTTTGAGGCCCTTTTTCTTTGACCTTTTTCTGAGCTCGGATTAGGGTTTCCTTGAGAGTTTTTGATAGATTTAGTCTTTCAACTCTCCATTCTCATCAGTAGTTCAGATCAGTTACTTTTCCTTACTCATTTCAGGGAGCTTGTAAACCTTTTGATACTCAGTTTGAACATATTGACACTCTTCCAGTTTTAATAAAGCAACAAATTTCTCCTTGTCATTTTCTGTCTCAAGTTTTGTAATAGCAATCTGATGTACTTGTGTTTTCAAATTGAAATCCTTTTATGTCTTGCTGTTATAGGTGGTGTTTTAGAATTACATGTTTCAGGTTGCACGTTGTATTTATTTTCCAGATCTTCATGCAAATCACTGATGGGATGTGTGCCAATGAGATTGTGAGGATTACTGCAATAGAGAAGTTGTTATGACTGGTTAGGTCTGAATTCTTATAATTTTGGTGAATCATCTTTTAGAAATAGGTTTTTATGTTCAGCTATTCTTCATCCCTTTCCTCAGAAGCTATTTTAGAATAGAATTCATCATTCAAAGAACCAGCTCACTCTGGAGATTCCTCTTTCGCCTAAGATCATCCAAATCTGAAAGAGGTTTCCATGTTTTAGTAGTTTGCTGAATACTGCATTCAGCAAGGTGCAAAACTATTGATAACAGGCCCATAATGTCTTGAAAAATAGCATAGGTAGGGGAATGATCATAAAGAGAATTATCATAGATCTTGAAGGTTTGCTTATCTAACACTAACATATCCTCATCAATATCACAAGAGGAGAAGATGTTAGGAGATGAACATAGTAAGTTTCAAGGGTCTCTTGTTGTGTTGTGTGATCTTCATCATTGCTTATCGTTATGTCCTCTTTTATAGTAATTTTTTGTCTAATAGGAGAGGTAAGAGGAGAGAAAAAACTCAGGTTTTCAAAACTCTCATCAATTGGTTCTTCTAGCACTATAATATCTTCTTCACAAATGGGAGAGATAATAGGAGAAGAACAAATGTGATTGCTATGATTATCTAAGGTTTCTTTCACTAGACTAAACTCTCTCACATAAGGGATACTAGAAGAGGGATCGATGATGAACAAAAAGAGAGGGGAAAGGACCTCATATTCATATGCACTTACAAAAATTTCTTACAACATGCAATAAGATCTAAAAATAGAACATGAAGTATGATAACTATATATTTTTGTAATGAAAACATTATGTAATGATTATTCTACAAACGTGAAATATAACCATGCTAAAGCAAACATGCAAAAGAGGAATGCATTTTTTTAGATTTGAAAGATGACAATTGACTGATTATGCTATGTAACAATGTGAGAATGCAAATTTGAAATTTAAGCCATGCATGAAATGAGCTAATTCAAGCTAGATCTAATGAAATGCATGTAATAGAAACTCAACCAACTGATACAAATAGTTCATGAAAAAAAAAAAAAGTGCAGAAATAGGGTTTTCAGTGCTGTGAAAGGCAGTTTCAGGGGTGGAAAGGGACTAAGTCGCCCAAGGTGGTAAATGAGTCCCAATGGGGATTTTTTTCAAATTTATCCGATTCTTTTGATGGATTTTTATGTTTTCTATGTTGTATGATGTATACCTAAGATGCAAATGCAAAATTTTAGAAATTTTGAATGATTTCAGATGCAAAAATGCAACCTATATGCACTTTCACTAATGCAAAATTTGAAACCCTAGAATGACACTTAACTAGTGCAAGCTAAATCTAGGATGATGATGGACTTCCAAATAAGACAAGAAGGTATTTGAAAAGCAGGTTCACCAAAATGAACCATAAATTTTTTGGGGCTCGACACTCTCTTACACTTCTAGGATTTTGCACCTAAAAGGAGAGAGGAATCCCAAAAATCTAGAGGGCTCACTCAAGACTAATGCAAATATGATTGAAATATGTCTAAATAGAATGTCCTATATGCAAAGAATTGATAAAAGAGATGGATTATTAATGCAAAACTAATGAAATACACGTTGTTTAAAAACACATTGTGATATGCAAGAAGACATAAAAAGATGAATAGAAATACACATAAAAAAGAACAAGAAAGTGTGCACCTGGAAATGTGTTGAGGACTCGAATGAGGACTAGGAATGCTATTGATCCCAAAATTTTGACCTACTAGGACACTTACGCCATTCTGGACGACTTAGTCCCAAATTTGGAAAACTATTATGAAGCCCATTTCAACCAAATGGGTATTTGAATCTACATAAATTTCTTGCAAACATGTACAGTGGGACTAAGTCACCATTGATGGCAACTTATTCCACATTGGCTTTTCTAAAAACCTGAAAGTGGAAATAGAAGCTCTCGGTCTACACTTTTTGTTCCTCTAGGTGTCTGGTTCTAAAACTCTAACTTTCAACCCTGTAAGTGACTTTTTGTGGATATTTTGACCTAGCCAGCAAGGAGATTTATTCAACAATTTTGCAATCTATCCCTCAATGATCTTCAAGGTACCTAAATTTGCAAGCACACAAAGAAAGAGAGAGAAATGTTTGATGTTAGAGCATGGGGGTTTGCCTTGGTCAAACCCCTTTTAGGTAATTAAACCAAATGAATAAATAAGATGAAGCATGGACATGAATTGAAGGAATGAGGAACTTTCCATGATGATGGATCTTGAATTTCTATAGCAATAGATGAAGAATCTTCCCTTGAATGCCTTAGAAAGCTATCTTGATGACTTAAGATGCTAATAACCTAGCTTGCTTGACTTGAGATAGATAATGAATGATGAATGGATTGGTGGTGAAATGAGAGGAAAAACCCTATATTTATACATGATTATATAAAATTTCCCAAAAAATATCACATCGTAGGCTGACCTCAAGGTTTAGAAAACAATATCCTACCAAAATTTTAAAATAATTATGATTTTTGATCCAAATGGGACTAAGTTTCCCCAAGTAGAAAATTGGTCCCACTTGAGCAATTTAAGTGGGTGTTAGGAATTAAAGTGTATTAAATGATGTTTAACGAGATTATTCTTAAAAATACACTTAAGTGGGGCATGTAAGTGCATAAAAGGGGTCATTTAAACACAAGAAAGGGTCAAATTATTGATGACAACCTAGAAAAGCATGAAATTTTGTTACAAAAATTTACAACACTTTGAAATAAGGCTTGGTAAGTGGTTATTTAGGTGAATTATAATAAAAAGGTCATAGAAAAGTGTGAAAGTGGATTACAACACTTCACAACACTTTTACAAGACATCATAGAATTCTTATTGATTTGCAAGGGTCCAAGAAAAGTGTGAAAGTGGGTTACAACACTTCACAACACTTTTACAATACATCTTGTGAGATCCATTGAGTTTCCAAGGATTGTGTACAAAGAGTATCTTATCCTTCTCTTGTTGGAAGCTTCAATGAGTAAGGCTAATCCTAGTGGGAGAGGATGTAACTCCCATAGTATTATATGCCTTGACTTTCATATTATTAACATTGTATCTCCAACTATGTATCATGGAATGCGTAGGCCATGATTATGCATGTTGTACTGAATTTTTATTAGTGTTTGAAGTTGACTATTTTCTTTTACTGATAATGTTATGATTATTGATTATGCATTAATTAGCTTTTTTCCAATTGAGATGTAGTTTTTTCTTCATATGGCATGTGTTGTGTAGAAATGGTCTTCCTATACATGTAAAATGTTTGTTTATTTATTACATTAAGAGGAATCTATGGTGCTTTGATTAGTTCCCTGTGAGGTTTTGTTGTATTCTATTATTTGTTATTTTATGTATTGAAGGTGTGAGAGCCCTTATGCATAGAGGTTGTGTTTGGCATAAAAATCATCTTGTATATAATTAGATGCATTTGTTATGCTTTCTATGAATGTATTATCATTTTTTTATTCAACTTCTATCTTTATATATGAATTATAGATGTAATTATTATAATAATCCTGACATCCTATATTTTACCTCTGCAGATATGTATGCATTTACATAGACAGATTTTATTATTACTATATTTACATTCTAGATGATTCTTGGTTATCATATTATTGCATTTGAATGATGTGCATTGAAAATGAGTTATTATAGATGAGATTAGTATATGATGTATATGTTATTGCAATCCTTTGAAAAGTTGGAATTTCTAATCATGTTTTATATAGAAACCTTGTATATAAAAATTGTTAACCAATGTCTAGAGAGTCTTCTCACATTGGAACTTGGTTGATACATGTTCACAATTTGGACATATTCCCAACTTTTCATTAGGAATGATTCCTTTACACAAAAAAGACCAATTATTATTCTAGTCGATGGGGGGCTTGTACCTTCTAGTGAAACAACCATCATGTTAAGTATTGTCCCTTGTGTTTAGGTTTCATTTCTGTTTTACTACACTATATTGGAGGTATTTTTCACCCTCATATGAATCCATGTGTAATAAATTGATGGTTATTCTAACTAGTTAATGTATGGTATCTCCTAGTTGTCCCAACTCTTGTATAGATTTCCCTTAGTGCAATGAGTTCCATTGAGTGTGTTTAGGGTGTCAATTCAAGGTAGATGATTCCCTCATCCTACTATTTAATTATGTTCATGAGGGACTATGATAAAAATTTAGGACCTAATTATCATTATTCTATAGTTCCAATCGGTTGCATGATCATTTTAGTTTCTTCATCACATGATTAGTAAGTCTTCTTATTGTGCAACCTTACTTGGACAAATATTTATGTATATTAGTGTTGTTTATTTATTATGTGACATTTTTCTTGACATGAAATGTGGGTATTTTGGCATGCAATGTGACTAGTCAATGTCATAACTTGAATGTTGAAGCCATTCTTGTGTTCTTTCAAAAAAACTTATTTCATTAATATTTTTTTACTTGGATAATATCCTAGGTGTGAGGCTTGGAACATTGGATAGTACCTCACTTTTTTAATCTGAAGTGTACATTTAACTTGTAATTTATATGAACCACTTCAATATTAATATGTAAACCTTATGGTTATAGGTCTAAACTATAGAAAGGTTATGTTCTATATAGTTTTTCCACAAATATCTAGTGTGTTGCTATACCTAGTAGCACAATGTATTTTGGTAGGTTTGAAGCCATGTTATCAATAGGGGAGATTTTATTCAGTAGGAAATTCAAATGGGATTGAAGGGTAGTAGTTTAAGCGTTGAAATAGAGAATTTGGATAAACTTAATAATTTAGAAATTTGTGAATATATAAACTCCTCATTAATCTATGTGTTTTGATAATGAAATATATTATAAATGAGAATGAACTTACAATAATGAACTTAGATAAATAAAAAATAAAATGGGGATGTTTAATATGTTTTTAGAGTGAACTTGTGGTTGTAGATAAATTTAATGCTTCATGAAATATTGGATGATTTCTCAACTAATATAGGTAGTATTGTTGGATAAATATCATAGAGATTTTATGAATGGTTGGGATCACTTGCACCTTCCCTCTTAGTAGGAGCAACTAGGATTCAAAGGAGAAGTTAAAAGACTATAGCGTAATGTACTATGTTGTAATTAGCATGTAGATAGTAATTGTGAATATATTTTAATTTTGGAAGCATGATGATAATGTGTCTAAACATATAACAATATTATAATTGGAATTAAATGAATCTATGCAATTAAAAAAAATTGGTCAATTTTATAATTCTATAACACATTTTCTAATGCTTCCAACTCAAGTGCATGTTTATATAGTAATTATTTTTGTCCTATTTTATTTTAATTTTAGTTAACATCATTTAAAAAATTCCTTATGATTAAATTAGGTATTAAAATATCACTAATTTAATTTTATCCAAACTCTTAAAAATGAAAATAATCTATAAATATCCTTTTTATTTTAAAATGTGACAAATGACAATGACTAATGTTGTAAACTAATGTTTGATTGAAGATATAGGATAGGTTAAGACAAAAAGAATCTATGGATAGGAAAACATTATGATGAATCATTTCAATAATAGTTTAGATTCAAATCTAGTTAGACCTCCATTTATTCTTTCATTTGCACACATATTAAAACTCAATAATGTTTGCTATAAAATAATTAAATAAAAAATAATTCAAAAATTAGTAAATAAAAACAGCATCTAGATTCCAAATTCATCAATCAACTTTTGTAACATTTATAATTTTAGTTCATCTCAATTATTTAATTCAACAAATACATTAATAATTATATCTCTAAAATTTCCTCAACTTACCAAGAATAGCATAATAGTTTTAATATAGATATAACTAAATAAAATATTATCTTTTAAAAGGAGATGTAGGCTATCTAAATCTTGGACTAGGACATGTAGTATGGCTTAGTCTATGGACTATAGTCACATGATGTGACGTAGTCTCTTTTGATTCAAATTTTAAAACTCAATCCTCAAAAGTCAAACCTTTTTGAAAGTAATAGTTGCCCATTAGCCTACATGTGAAATAATTGAATTTCGTAATCATAAATATTTCTTGTAAGGACACTCCTTGATTATTAGAATTTAACTAGTAACAAGAATCATCTAAAATACTTATTCAATTGTAGAGAATCCAAAGCTGAATTTAGTATTTATGCAATATATATCTACATCAAACAACTAGATTTGCATCCATACTATATGAGTGGCATGTCTTTAGCAATTAGTTGATCTTTAGGGACTAAAATACAATGCAGACAAGTCTACAACTCCTACTAGAAGACTATGTCACATTACCTGGACTAGTCTACATGTGATATGACCATCTAATTCTAGGATACATAATGTGATCCTATTTACAACAACACACTTTACATAATTTGTCACATCACACTAATCATATTTTATTCTGGTTAAAGGCGGAATTTTGAATGAAAATTAACCCTTTTACATAGACCAAAATAGGTAAACCATTAGAACTCAGCAAAAAATAAAGATACAATTATAAAGACCGATAATTCTAAGACTGCATACCAACAACCACAACCACAACAAATCAACACATCACCTTGATCATTGTTTTCTCTCTCACAAATTAACAACAAAATTAAATCACTTCGTTGAAAAATACACTTCTATTCTCTTCAACTACTCAATTACTGTAATCTAAGTCAAACAATGTGCATGTACTCAAAGCTCTTTGGAGTGAATTACACCTTACATTGCCCGGTGCTTTTGGCCCCTTTAAAGTGAACACCAATATCTAAAATCACTCTAAAGAAGTTTACTTTCTTACATTATCTTAGAATACTTTAGCAAAGCCCCACAAGCAATTACTTCTGTAATTCCTTCGTAGTCATATACACATCATTATTTTGTCGTTCTAGGGTGACCTGAGAGAGAAAATTATGGACTCTAATATTAGAATCCCTCTACCCTAAACATCGGATGATCCCAAATAAGAGCAAAGCTAGAAATACAATTAATGCTTTCATGGCCAAATGAATAGCATTGATGTCTATGCGCCAAGCCCAAATACCATAGGTTTTACATGTTGGCTGCTGAACATGTACATGGCAAAACAAAACAAACTGGAAGCATCTTGCATCTTGCAGTTTGCAGGATTGTTCAATAGAAGCAAACACAACTCTTCGACAACGGTGTGGGAATTCTCTAGGCGGTAGAATTTGGCTTGAAAAGTGCTACTTGCGTTATGAGCACAATAACTTCCTTCGAGATCTGGACACTACCCCCTATCTAGTCCAAAGCAATCTTCTCAACTCCACAGATCCTGAAGCTTTTGGTTCCACTGTTAAGGGTCTTTTGTCCAATTTGTTGGTTAAAGTAACTGAATCATCTAATCTGTATTCTTCCGATTCAGCTCTAGATCACTCTTCGTCTACCAAGATTTGCGCACATAATCTTGGAGGTGTGGTTTATTCTGGAAGTTGTATTGCTCGTTATGATACTTACGGCCAAGATGATGGATTTTCAAACTCATCTACCAACGTCGCCATTATCACACAGTCATTATGTTTGGTGTGGGAAAACAAAAAGAAAGAAACGTGTAATGTATGTCTCACCTCTCCAAGACAACTAGCACATATCTCCATCTCCATCTGTTGGAGGTCAAAGATTTGATTCCGATTGTGTTTTTAATTTTTACTGCAAGTCAGCTAAAATGATTCTACTGTTCCCTGACAGCAGTTGATTTTGAGAAAACTCCAAGACCCATTTGTAGAGTTGAATTGTAGAGTTGAATTAGGTTGGAAGCTGCTTTCCCATTCATGGACATGGAAGCACTATGATTCTGCTCTTGATTTTCAATGACATTCACCATCTCTCCCAAAGGAAACAATATTGCTAAATGTCATAATGGCAGTAACATGGATATAAGAGGACCTGTGATAATTCTAAGGTGTAAATTATTATTGATTGTTATTTTGTTCAATATTTAAAAGGAATATTGATGAATCACTCACAACATTGATAGGACAAGCATAAAAGTTGATGGATATAGGAGGACTTGTGATAGTCTTACTGTTTGATTGTTAAATTATTCAATATTTAAATAGAATATCAATGAATCCATCGCAATACTAAAAGGACAAGCATGACAAGCATAACAGTTGATGGGCCTGAAATTCTGGGCTTCTCTGAGGTATCTTCTGGTACAGAACTTTTGACTGCGGAATCCTGCAACAAACATGGAAGTTGTGTCTGTGCCAAGGGTGTCCTAAGTCACAGTGCAGTTATGGGCCTCCAATATATTTTGTTTTCCCTATAGTTAGTGACACTAAGCAGAACAAGGAAAAAATCTGGGTAACATACTACTTCCACAGATTCCATCCTCACATATGATTTTTGCTAAGTAGGTAACCACTCTTATTAGAAGAAAAGGTGATTGAGAGGGTACTTAAAATCCAATTTCACATTATGATAATATATGTTGGTTATTTCAACTGATTGTCTGATTATATCTAAAGGTAAGTCAAATATTATAATCAAGACTATTAGATCAATGATCAACGAACAAGAGATAGTTAAACAATTATCCACCTCTGAATTTCAGGCTCTGCAAGATCTAGGGAGATCACCCAATGACACTAAACATGAATATTAACTACAACTATATCATAATGTCTAGCAGATTGACTTCATAAAAATGGACAAGCATTTATATGTTTGTAAGCATGAAGAGCAGTCCTTGTTATCTTTGAAACCCTAGTATGAAGCATAAAAAAAGTTATAAATAAATTACTAGCAATGGCTTTTGGTTTTTATTTTGAGTTTGAAAATAGTTTATGAGATTAACGAAAAATTCATTCAAAATGGATTGGTCCCTATCTAGGGTTATGGAGTTGTAATGCCACACAATCTCACATCATACATTCTAAACATATTTTGGTGGTCATTCAATCACTATTACTTTATAACAATGAGACCTACTACTAGTTTACAATGCAACTCTTCCTACAAATCCATTTATAATGAAAACAAAAAATGTGTATGAAAAAACCTAAAATCCTTAATTACATTATTCAGAGAACATTTCACTATAAAATGGAGACAATTAGCAATGAAGCATATATTTATATAAGATTCACTCAAAATACAACAATGTCTCCATTGAAGATTTGCAGGCACATAACTCTATTTCCCCAAATAGATTATGAAATCTTCTACAACCCACCCCTCTTACAACTTTTTAAAATCCCAGAACTCCTTCCAAATAAATGGAAGATACATTTTAAAGAGGATGAGAAAACTCAAATTAAATCTCACAATGGGGTGCTGGCAAGAAGTTGAGTCCACTTTTTGGCCATTTAGTGGAACTGTTTTCCCTGATTTTCAAAATTTGACACATTGACCTTAAAATTTGAAGAAATTAGAGATGGAATCTTCATAAAATGTAGTACTCAAAGTCTAGTTTCCAAATATGTAATTTATTTCAATACCCAGATGATACAAATTGATTTTCAATAGGCGTTTCTAAAAACCAATGTTTAAAAGTCATTTTTTTTTTACCATACCATGCACATGTACATCATCCATATTTTGACCTAAATAATCATATTTTTCTAAATCCTTTTGGGAAAAGATTTGTAACTCACTGAAGCACGCTTCCCATATTTTTTTGTAACTTTTTATTGAATTTTTTTTTTGTTAATTTTTTATTGGCCATATTTGGTGTTTTAAAAAATCGTCATGTACGTCATGCATAAGATGACCTAAACTTATGATTTTTTGAAAAACAAAATAAAATTGAAAAGAATTGTCTGAAGTACGCTTTCGTGCAATCCGTTTGTGAAAATGTTATCTTGATAAAAAGTTATTAAAATACTAAAAAACCCTGATAATTCAAGTTTATGGACCTATTTAATTAGAAATTAAATGAAAAATAAAAAATTAATCAAATGGTAAAAAAAATTACATATTTGGTATTTGCACTATCTAATCTATAATGGGTTTTAATTTTGTCAAAAAAATCTACAAAAAAAGCCTTCAGACGTATGCCCAAAGTCAGTATTTTTTTGTGACATTGTTAGGACCTTCAACTTGTAGGTCAAACCAGATCGAAGGCTTAGGTTCAGATCCCCAAACCTTTTTCCGAACTTTTCAATAAAGCGAAAACCTGGTCTACATTTTAAATTTTAAAAAAAGGGACCATGTTTACTAAATGGGATCCCATTTATAATTCACTTATTGAAAATTTATTAGCGGAGCCATTGGAAAATGGAACGGGAACGAGATCTTGATTTGTTTAACTTGGGATCATGTTTACTAAATGAGATCTTGATTTTTATAAATCGGGATCCCATTTCTTAAACGGGATCTCGAGTTATTTTTTACCATTATTTTTTATTTTACTGTCAAAAAGGGGCATGTCGAGTTTGAGAATCATTTTGTATGGCCAACTTCAACATATTCCCTATTTTCTATCACCTTTTGTCTTGTTGAAGCTCTTCAAGTTGGGATTTTTTTCAATTTTGAAAGGAGGCATCATTGGGACGCTATGACAAAAGAATTTTGTTGAATTGCTACTTGTTTGAAGGAGGAAGAATTTTTTTGTTGAATTGCTATTTGTTTTCAAAGGAGGAAGATTAATTTTATTTATTTGCTATTTGTTTGAAGGAGGAAGGGAATGTTTTTTGAATTCCTATTTTCTTTCAAAGAAGGATGAAATTTTTTGTTTAATTGAGCTACTTGATTGGAGGAAGAGAAATTTTGTGCATTTTCTATTTGTTTCAAATGAGGAATCTAGGAATTTCATTTATTTGCTATTTGTTTGAAGGAGGAAGATAAATTTTGTTGAAATCCTATAAATGTTTTCAAAGGAGGATGAGAAATTTTGTTTGATTGAGCTACTTTTTTAGAGGAGGAAGATATTTTTTTTGCAATTGCTACTTGTTTGAAGGAGGAAGAGGAATTTTGTTTAATTGATACTTGTTTAAAGGAGGAAGAGGATTCTTGTTCAATTGCTACTTGTTTGAAAGAGGAAGAGGAAATTTGTTCAATTGCTACTTGTTTGAAGGAGGAAGAGGAATTTTGTGAACAATTGCTACTTGTTTGAAGGAGGAACAAACAAGGAAGACTCTCAAGTTTTTGACATTCATTTGTTTATACTTCAAAAAATTTCAATCATGGGATCACAATATTGGAATAAGAGGAAAGATAGGAAGGTATTGACCCTTGAAGAAATTAAAGAAAAGAGAGAGAAGGAGAAACAAAGACAAAGAGAAAGAAGAATGAGAATTTGATCAATGAATGATGGTGAAGTATCCATTTCCACAACTATTGACGATAAAAACATTGAGGAGACCATTGATGTAGACAATGCAAAATTGCAAGAGGTGAATGTGGAAACTAATATGAATATACAAACTACTCCAGGCATGTCTTCAAATATCCCTTCCAATGCTATGGAGAATGTTTCAATAGGCACAAGTCCAGGTATGTCTTCAAATCCACCTTTAAGCCTCATGGAAATGGTGTTTATTAGAGCTTTAGAAGAGGCTGGATATCACAGTGTTGGCATTGATAATATTTGTAGAGTTAAAGATTTGAGTCAAATTGTTGTTGAAAATGAAAATGAAAATGAAAACCATTTTGTTGTGGAAAATGAAAATGAAAATCCCCTTAATGAAAATGAAAATGAAAATACTTTTATTGAAAATGAAAATGAATACCGTTTTGTTGTTGAAAATGAAAATGAAAATCTTTTAATTGAAAATGAAAATGAAAAATGAAGATGAAGATGTAGATGAAAATGAAAATGAAAATGAAGATGAGAATGAATATGAAAATGAAAATGAAAATGAAAATAGTTTCAAATGAATATTTTTTAAAAAAGATTGAAAGTGATGTTTTTTATAATCTTCCTGGTAATATTTCTTGGAGACAAATATGAACACATGCTAATAGATTATACAATCATTTTTTTATCATAAAAAACTTTTAGTTCAATGTCAACTAATGATGCAAATAATGAGAATGCGAAAAATGTGAAAAATAATGAAAAAGTTGGGCACTTTTGTTAAACAAAGAAGAAAAGATCAATTAGTAAAACATGTTATGTCTACTATTGCTAGTGCCATTCAGTCTATTGGCAAAGATAGTAGATCTAAACATAAGAATGCAGCAAGAAGAGCTATAACAACTGCTATAGTTAATACATCAACTTTGAATAAAAGAATGGTAAGCAATATTAGTGAAGTTTTAAAAATACATCCTAAAATATTGCTAAGAGTGGCAAAAAGAAGTGAAAGTATAGAAAATGATCCTATAAACCAATTTTGGAGTTTCAGTGGTAGACTCTCGAGGTCTGATATGAAATTGAATGTTGAAATTAAATCTTTTATTGAAAAATATTAGCATGATAATACTAGGGTATCATCTAATGATCGAGATGTTTTAAAATTAAGGGTGGGGTCCAAAGTTCATGATCCTCATCCAAAATACCTATTAGATAGAACACAAACTGAATTTTATAAAAAAAATTGTGGTGATTTAGTGTTACCTGGTAATATTAAAATAATTCAAAGGTCTTTTGAAAAATGTAAACCATGGTATGTAAAAATTAATAAAGAACGAATATCTTGTTGTTGTAAAACACATGTTCCATTTCGTTACTTTTATGATTTTTTTCAATATATACTTTGTACTTTGCATGCTAACATGATTATGTAGGAATGTGGTATCAATATGCCACCTAAAACAATAAGGGAGTTTATATCAAGTTTATTTTGTGAAAGATCTAATGAAAAATTATTTTATTCAAGTTCTTGTATTTCTGGACAATGCACTAGTTGTGGAAATCTTTCATTCTTCAGAGTTTGCATTCATGAAAGTGTTGATAATGATTTTTGAAAACAATTAGTTGATGTTAAAATATTTAACAATGTTAACTATTCTCTAAAAGATGGAAAAATTGGAAAGTGTTGTGATGTAGTTACAGAAAAAGTTAGTGTACATGCATTCATATTAGAATTTAAGAATAAAATTTTACCAAAATATGTCATGCACTCTCAACATGCTCGATGGCTTGATGGCCAGTTTCACGCATGTAGAAACACATTTCCAATTGGTACTATACTTTCAATGGTTGATTAAATTGCAGAAAATTATACTCTAGCTTCGCAAGAGGAAATTCAATCACAGTATTATAATTCAGTGCAAGTAGCTATGTTTGTCAATATTGTTTATAGACATGTAGATGATAGTATAGAGGATGATAGAAATTTTTTGAGGGAGTATCATTTTTATTTGAGTGGAAACCGGTTGCACTCATCAAAGTTTTTTCAATATTGTTTCAATATATTTTATAGAAATTTAAGAGAAAGAGGAATCCAGATGATAGAAAACCTCATATGGTCAGATAATTGTATGTGGAAATTCAAGAATACTTGAATGTTCTATTGGTTAAGTAGGGTTCACAAGGAACGTAATGTCCAACATATATGGAGTTTTTTGAAGCTAGGCATGGTAAAGGACAACATGATGGAGTTGTGCGTGTGTCAAAAGAATTTTTGCTAGAGAACAATTAAAATTCTAGGATGCAATAAAATTTAAAGATGTGCGTGGGATTGTGGATTGGTGCAATACAATATTATCTGCACTTGTTTCGAGTGAGTACTCTACAATTTGTTGATTCTTTTGGATGGTTGAAAAAGAGAACATTCTACCTAGAGTTGACTATGAGACAATCAGTGGATCTACTAAATGGAATTCATTTAGGAGTTTGACAACAAGCACATGGACTATCTGAACCAGGGAGCTTGCATGTTTTTGTCAATTTTGTATCTTAGGAGATTGGGAAGCATGTGAAAATACATAATGGGTTGAAGAGTGGGAGCAAAGATCGTTGACACTTGCACAAGCACATGATCAATATGAAAGAACTATTGAAGGAAATGATAAAGTGTTTGCATCTGAAGACTATGACCATGATTTAGACCTTGTACAAGAAGGTAATTTAGTTTAATTTATTTCATTTTATTTCACTTTATTAATTTATTTTGTAATATTACTAAATTATTTATATGGATACATGCAAGTTATTAAATCAAAAAAAAATTGTTGAACATGTGTATGTTGTTGTTGCACCTGAGGGGAATGAAGAGGATACAAAATATTGGTTGGCTCATTGTGTGGATACTAAACATAAGTTAATATCACCTCGAGAAGATGATGATGGCTATCATTATCCAATAGGTACGGTGATCCCCTTAAGACATCCCCTTAAGGAAATTTTGATAACAAGTTTTTGATCCCCTTAAGCAAATTTTTAGAACAAGTCTTTGATCCCCTTAAGAAAATTTTGAGAACATATTTGATGATGGTTTTCATGTTTTCCAATAGGATTTTTGGTGGTTGTTGGCACTTAGCTACGAAAATACCTGATAAGGAAGAATGGTCTACCTGCATTCGAAGATTATGAAACACATAAAAATATTATACACTATTCACATTTGGTGGTGGTAGCAAATATAAAACTAGATCGCTATTGTGGAAGACCTACAAATAAAGTGCTATGGAAAATTTCTATGGAAAAGCATGAGACAATCATAGATGCATTGCAAAAAAGAGAGGATACAGATGGTACAATTGAATAAGTAAATATAGGTAAATAGAATTTTAGTTTTATATTGTCCTTTTAAATAGATTAAATACATTTTTTGATATTGGTCAAGTGTGTTACTAGTTGAAATTGATTTAAATTGTCCTTTTATAGATCCTTAAGCCATAATAACAAAAAGGAGAGCCCATGCAGATTCAACCTAGACAACATGGAATACTTGGTAAAAGCAGGTAATTATTAGTTAAATTATATTTAAATACATGTTTTGATTAAATATATTGATATTTCTTGTACATTAATAGTTAAAATTGATTTATTATCCTTTTTTGTATCCTTAAGACATCATCACATTGATCTCATACTTTGAAACAAAAAGGGGAGGATGCCTGGATTCGACCTACACACATGTGTGGAATACTTTTAAATACATGTACTTGAGTTGTGTACATATGTATAGTTTTATATATATTAAAATATGTATGTTCTCATGATTTCATTGATATTGCTTGTACCTTTCTGATATCAAGTTGCATGAAGACCTACTACATTCTAGGCATGAGTTTGGGATGTTCTTGAGATTTCATAGCCAAATTTTCTAAACATTGTTTTGAGATGACATATATGTACATACATACTTACACAATTAAACATTTTGTACAAATTACAAATACATGTGCATACACAATTATGTACTCTATGTACTTTTATGTATCAAAATCAATATTCTATATATTTTGTTTGTTAAATGTGCATATTTTCCTACTTTGAAACTTTATATTTTATTATATAATCACTAAATATCATGTATAAATTATTGTTAAATCAATTTATACTCTTCTTTGATCCCCTTAAGATGTCATATTAGGACCCCTTAAGACATCCCCTTAAGACGTATCATATTAGTACATATCCTAAATATTATACTTAATTATATCATTTGTTATGATGAGTCACCCTAAAGTATAATACTTGTTTATATCACTTAATATTTATACTTAATTATACTCTTCTTTGATCCCCTTAAGACGTCATATTAGGACCCCTTAAGACGTCTTGTATTAGCACATATCCTAAATATTATACTTAAGTATATCATTTTTTATGATGACTCACCCTAAAGTATAATACTTGTTTATATAATTTAATATTTATACTCAATTATACTCTTCTTTGATCCCCTTAAGACGTTGTATTAGGACCCCTTAAGACATCCCCTTAAGATGTGTTGTATTAGCACATATCCTAAATATTATACTTAATTATATCATTTGTTATGATGACTCACCCTAAAGTATAATACTTGTTTATATCACTTAATATTTATACTTAATTATACTCTCCTTTGATCCCCTTAAGGCATTGTATTAGGACCCCTTAAGACATCCCCTTAAGACAACCTATAAATTAGTGTTGGATGCTATTATTTGTTTTGAAAGCTTATAAATTAGTGTTTTTTGTGGAACATGAGGTCAAGAGGATTTTTATGTTCTTAATTTTTCTCTAGCACTTTGCATGATTTGTAAATATGGGACTACATGATTTAATTTCAAAACTTTAGCCTATTTTTGGATAATTAAGTTCTTTAATTTAATGTTGTAAAAGAACTAGGAAATATGGTGTATCCTAATAGAACAACTTTTTCTGAAAAACTCATTGCATTTTGATTGGTATTTATGTTTAGTTTATAGAATTTATTAATGCTTTTGTTCTCTAATCTTGTATGGTATTGTTTATTTCTTAAAATTTCGTCATTTGTGGTCTATAAATGGACTGCTTTTGTTAGTAAATTATGATTTATTGACTAATTATTGATTGACGTGAATTGAATAAGTTCATTGACTAATTATCGCTAATTATTAAATGTAAATATCATGTATATCATGTATGGGATCACTAAATTTGTAAAGTAAAAAAATTAAAATGTCCTATTAATTTCAACTTTAATTTCATATTTATATTTAATTTCACATTAATGTCCTATATTAATGTCTTGACTATGAACATAAAATGCATAAATGTACATGTGTAAATTAAAATTGAACAATAATAAATTCCATAATTTACAATATATTAAGTGCATAAAACCAATATATTAAGCACATGAAATAAAGTCCACCAGAGTACAACCCATGAACTAAAGTCCAACAAAGTACTTTATCGATGAAATATAAAGTCCAATAGAGTACATGGGAAACCAAATATGTACTAGTCCATGAAATAATCAAATATAACCCATAAAATCATGTTCAGGTCATGTATCATCTCTATAATCAAGAGACCTCTTCACACCATGCGGACTATGCAGATGACCTGAAACACTATGTACAAGAGAAAGATGAAATCAGATGTAAGACGATGAAAAATTATTTAATGACAATTTAATTTATAATTCATCATAAAATTAAATTACTATCATATCTAGGTCTAGATGCTCTGGTGCACCTAGACCAACCTCTAAATTCTCTGAGTTAATCTACATAAACAAGACAAAGAAAGTTGAAATTAGATGTAAGTCTACAATTAAAAATGATTTAATTCAATTTAATTTATAATTTATCATATTTAAATTATACTATATTCTGAGGTTGTGCACCCTCTACTCCAGGACCTGTTTGTACATGCTCAACTACAAGATGTGTCTCATGCTATAAAAGAAAAAGAATTTAAAACATGTATTAGCTCATATTATATATATATATATATATATATATATATATATATATATATATATATATATATATATATATATATATATATATATATATATATATTCAATTTAAAATTTAAAATTAAAGTAATTCAAAGTATATAATTTGTAATGGAATTTAAATATAATAAAAAAATTAAATTACCATGATATCTAGAGCCTACTCTGCATGTCCTCCTGGAGGTGTAACTATGTCTAAGTCATGGTGGAAAGTCACACTAAGAAATTCCTACAAGATCAAATTTAAAGCATGTATAGTTGAATTATGTTAAAATATATATATTCAAGTTTGCACATTTTGTGTAGAATTTTTTTAAACAACCTAAAATTCAGAGGCCTCACGAGTAGCCGCAACATCTAATGTTTGTCTAATGCCCATTCTCATTGTTGTATCAACCTAGACATACATATAGAAATTTAACACTTATAATATTTACAAGTGTACATGCACATTTAATATATAGTGAATTCAAAATTCATAATTGTAACTGTACTAATGTAAGTTAAATAATTTACAATATAAATGTACCTTCCCCTGATCCGCAATGCTTGATAGTGGAGGAGTGCTCAACAACCCCTCAGGTGGAATTGACGTGGAAGTCGATTGACTCCCCTAAACCAACATAAATATTTAACATATATGTTCATGATTCAATTATTAATTTAAAACTCAAGTTAAAAATGATTTCATATATAATTTAAAAAAATTGAAATCAAAATACCCCATAAGGGTTGTTGACTAGTACTGGTGTCGATGTATGTACTCACGAAGCGGATGATTGCCCCATCATTAGTGTCATCTGTACACCAAACTATTTAATTGTTAAAATGTATTGCAAAATTTTCTTTGATATATACATTCATTAAAATTCTTATAAATTCAACATGTAGATGTGCAAGATCATCATACAAAAAACAGGCCCTTAAGTGGCAAAAAAATCAGAAAATTCAGAGTTAGGCAACTTGATGTAAAAATTTGAATAAGTTATCTATATTATTTCAAAAATATGTAAGAATATAATTCGTAGAAAATTGAATGTAGTTTCTAAAATACTAGGTTTTTTTTTTTTTAAAATCTATTTGGTGAAAAATCAAAATTTCAATGCACGAGTACTTAAATTTCAAGGAAAAAATAGGTAGGTGTTTTTCCGACCACCCTAACCACAATAAAATGATAATATTTTAGATATAATTAGAGGACTCATGTCCCGATGTGATGCATATTTTTTTGTAATTTTTTTCCAATTAAATAATTAATTATGATTTTTGTATTACAACTTTTAGAAAATTTAAAACCTCGTATGTCTAACCACCTTAACTTGGTCAAGACTTCATGAAATTCAATTTTTTTTTTTTAATCCTATAGTATGCGAAGCATAGAATGTGACGCATTTTTTCGATTCAAAAAATGTGATACCATTTGAAAGCTATAGATGTTTTTCAATTAGCCTATTAATCAGGACTTTAGTCATAATTCAAATAGAAAATGAATAATAATTATTTATTAAATTCAAAGTAAAGCATAACTTATATTCATGGAAAGCTGAGAATATCCTCTAAAAACCCTTTTCATTTCATCAATTTTGGGTAAAGAAAAAGTCGTCAGCCACATGGGCCATCATATCACTTACATATTGCCACTTTTTGGTCCATCATGATCCTGCACATACCCATGCATATTTATACCTGTGTCACACTTTCCTTAGGGTGTTGGTCTACTATAAAAAATTCTACAAATTAATTGAGGCGACCAAATGAACCACCAAAATCTCCATGTCCACCCAAACTAGGTGTGGCTTCATAAGGTCCATAGCATAACCGATAGAAAATAGTACATACATGTGGTCTCGACACTCCTGGAATGGTACTAGGACCAACTCCATAAAACACTCATCCATCATCATCATCTCTATGCTCCCTACCCGCTATTGTAGAAGCATGTTGATCAAGGTCTCCTATGAGTGTACTAAGGGATCCTAATGTTGATACCACTACACGTTGATGAACAAGTGTGGGAATGGTAGGAACAAGATGAGCAACAAGGGTTTGTGCATGCATAAGGCATTGGGGATCAACCCTTGCCCCTAACATTTGTTGTGGCATGCCACCACCAACACCTTGAAATGATTTAAAATCAAAATAATTGGGTTTTTTCCCCATAACAAATTCTACATATAATTTCCTCAAAAAATACAATGGGACCTCCAGATTAGCATGTGGTGGACTATCAAATACTATATACCATCGATCCCAAAAATTTGCACTCATTTTGTGGATGTATACACCACCTCATGGATATTCTAGATTTATTGGGAGGAATGGGTTGTCGAGTAACATGGTCAATAAAATAAGGGGCTAGATGGGATTTTGTTATTTTAAGGTCTAAAATTTGTTTATACAAGAGACCGTCTGCATAAAATTTTCTCATATGCTCTCTTTCTCACCGATGCCTATCTAAATCAAAATCAATAGTCCTAATGGAATCCACAACATTTTACATCGCAGATGCAAAATGTCTCACATGTGGTGGAATCAATGCTTGATTTTTCATAGCATTGATTTGATTTTGAATGGATGCCACTTGATCATTTATATGTGCTCGCAAGTGAGCCTCATCAGATCTAGCGAGTGGTGAAGGTGGGATATTATGTGGAGGGGGTGGAGGGGGAGGTGGAGCCTGGGATAGAGGTGGAGGTGGAAAAGGTGCTAGATTGATGATATCATCAATGCTAAATTGATCCATGATATCAAATATAAGTGCACCTGCATTAAATTATACAAAATAAACATACAAACTTACAAAATTACAAGAAATAGTTAAATTTGAAACATACATGCAATTTTTCTTAAATAGAATATACATACACATACATACACATACATACATTGATTTAACTTGAGCATATGCATACAAATTTAAAAATTTAACATGTACTATATATTACATTTAAAATAAAAAATACAATGCATAATTTGCATACATACATCATTCAACTAAACTATGTACATACATACAAAATTACAAATTTAAGATCTAGAACTATGCAATTTTAATACATGTACAAACAAAAAAATAAACTTGAAATGTTCACAAAAAGCTCATTTTATGTCTAACGCATATATATATCTATATATATATATATTACATTTTTCCAATAGGAGAAATCATGAACTAGTAGATAGTCATAAAATATATACTATTATAAATTCATCATTATAAGTTCATAAATTCAACCAAATTCATAAATTCATGTCACTAAAAATATCCATCCAACCAAAATCATAAATTCATGTCACTAAAAATATCCATCCAACCAAATTAATAAATTCATCACACAAAATATCCATCAAACCAAATTCATAAACTCATATCTATAAGATCATTGTCTTAATTTATAAACTGTTGTGGCTCTTTACTGCATCTCTTCATTTCTTTATGTTTTCCTTTTTAGAATCAGAAGTTCTCCTCTCCTCTAGTCATTGTCAATGCTCATCTAAGATCCCATCCATAGCCATAACAACATCAACAACATTTTTCATCCTAGATGCAAACATCCTCAAAGGTGGTGCGGTACATTCTTCATTTTGAATAATGTTGATTTGATCTTGAATGGTTCTAACATTGGCATTGATTCGTGCTTGCAAGCGAGCACCATCAACTTTGGGTGGTGGAGGTGGGGGGTTATGAGGTGGAGTGGGTGGAGGTGGAGGTGAAGGTGGTGGATATGGATGGTGTAGAGGTGGATTACAAATATTTTTGAATTGATCCATACAATCTCTAAGATATAAGTGAACCTGCATTAGATTTGTAATTTCAAAATGTAAGATACATGTTTAGGAAATACCCTTAAACCATTAAATATAAATGGCCTAATTGAATACAAATGATAAAATGTGTAAGCCTCATTTATGTCTAAGGCATGTTACTTGAAAGAAAAAATAATTAACTATTAATATAGGACAATTTATCAATGCTTTAGGGTTTTAGAGTTTAGGATTTAGGTTTTAGGGTAATAGGATGGCTTAAGGGGATCTATGTAGTAAGGTCCTTGTACAAAATTACATGGCTTAAGTGAATAAAATTTGGTGAAGATGCCCAAGGCAACCAAATTTCATTAAGGTCCTAGGCAACTTCACCAAATTTTATTCACTTGAGCCATGTCATTTTGTCCTATGACCTTACTAGACATAGATCACCTTAAGCCATCATGTCACCCTAAACCATAAATCAATCATATTATAATAGTGCACACTATTTATTGTTAAATTTTGTTGCCTTGGGCAACTTCACCAAATTTTGTGAACTTATTTGATCCCCTTAAGAAATGTCATATTAGGACCCCTTAAGACATCCTAAAGTATGGCTTAAGGGGATCTATTTAGTAAGGTCCTAGTGCAAAATGGTATGGCTTAAGTGAATAAAATTTGGTGCAGATGACCAAGGCAACCAAATTTCATTAAGGTCCTAGGAAACTTTACCAAAATTTATTCACTTGAGCCATGTCATTTTGTCCTAGGACCTTACCAGACATAGATCCCCTTAAGCCATCCTATCGCCCTAAACCATAAATTGATCAACCTAGATCATGAAATCTCATTCATATTATAATCTTGCATGATCTTATTATTGTTAAATTTGGTTCCCTTGGGAAACTTCACCAAATTTTGAGAACTTCTTTGATCCCCTTAAGAAATGTCATATTAGGATCCCTTAAGACATCTTTTTATGGTTTAGGGTGATAGGATGGCTTCAGGGGAGCTCTTTCTAGTAAGATCCTAAGACAAAATGACATGGCTCAAGTGAATAAAATTTGGTGAACTGTCCCAAGGCAACCATATTTCATTAAGGGCCTAGGAAAAAGTGATGGCTTTAGGGTTTAGGGTTTCGAGTTTAGATTTTATATTTTAGAGTAATAGGATGGCTTAAGGGGATCTATGTAGTAAGGTCCTAGGACAAAATGATATAGCTTAAGGGAATAAAATTTGGTGGAGTTTCCCAAGGCAACCAAATTTTATTTTAAGGTCCTAGGACAAAATGAATGTTTCAGGGTTTAGGGTTTAGGGAACTTAGGGTGAATTTTGGGTGGCCCTTGGAATAGTGGACTTGCAAGTTAGTGAACAAAATTTTCTTGTGGAATAGTTGATTGAGATAACTCTTGTTTCAACTGACCAACCTAGATCATGAAATATCATTCATATTATAATCTTGCACGATCTTATTATTCTTAAATTTGGTTTCCTTGGGAAACTTCACCAAATATTGAGAACTTCTTTGACCCCCTTAAGAAATGTCATATTGGGACCCCTTAAGACATCGAATTATAGTTTAGGGTATTAGACTAACTCATTTATGAATATTTTTGATTTTATGAATAGACTGACTATTTCCGTAATAGAAACACATAAAATTTTATGCATTATTAAGATTGAGTTTGATGTATATTTTAACTTAATATTTTTTTAATTGCATATAATATTATTTTATTTAACATTTTTTTCATTAATATTTCGCCCTTGAATGAATTTTATGATATAAAATATGTAATAAAATAAGTTAATGTTGTATCTTATTTTATTTTGGATTGTTTGGAATTGAAAGAACCTAAAAGAAAGAAAATAAAAATATTTATATTCTTTAAGTGTCTAGGGAACTAGTGCAAATTGAGATTTTAAACTAAACTAGAAGCCTAATTAACAATTAATTGACTAGAATGAGAGTTAATATTGTCGAAAGACAAGAGACAACACATGCAAACAAGAAATGGAAACAAGGCATGACTAAGAGAGATCAAAACATAAAATAGAAATGAATGCAAATATTATCTAATTAAGTGACAATTGGAAATGAATTGTACAAGGATTTAGGAGTTTGCTAACTAAATTTGCAAACAAACATTGATAATTTATGAATTGTAACTAATCTTTAACATATTTTTTTCTAATCTAATTATAATTTAACATTGAAAGTAAAGTTTAACATATTGTTTTCTCCATACAATGCAAATGAAATTTAAAACATTTAAGCAATACAAATGAATTTTTTCCATTATCAAATATTCTTGAGCTCGAAATCAGGGTTTTCAAATGCAAAATGATTTGTTTGATTTCAATTTAGGGTTTCAAGAAGCAATTAGGGTTTTTAATGCAATTTTTTTGTTTCATTTCAAACTAGGGTTTTCAAATCCATTTTTTTTGTTTGATTTGAATTTAGCGTTTCAAAAAGAAATTAGCATTTTCAAATGTAATTTTTTTTATTTCATTTCAATTTAGGGTTTTGAAATACAATTTTTTTTCTTTCCTTTCGATTAGGGTTTTCAAATGGAATTTTTTTTGGTTTGATTGAGCAATTTAGGTATCGAAAGCTAAATTTTATTCTTAAGATACATTTTAAGGTTGATTTTTTCCTTTCTATTCAATATCCTCAGGGTTTCATTGTATTTTTTCTTCTACTTCTACAAATCATCATTTCTACTATTACAGGTAAATAAAATGCATAAAACACTAAATAAATTGGAAAAACACATGCTAAAATCTATTATTGTATTAAAAATTTCAAAAAAAAAAAACAAAACAAAACAAAAAAATTGTGGGTGGAGGTGCACTTGGAGGTTGCTTATAATGTTGTTGTTTTCCTTCCCAATTCGGGATCCCATTTTTGCAATGTCAATTTCATTTTTTTGGAAAAGGCAAAAACTTCCACTTTTCATGGACTCAACTTATTGCATTTACCCAATGACACTTGGCATACTAATTTTTCTTTCACTTACAACTGATTGGCACCTCTATTCTTTATTCTTCCTCTTATCTGTAACTAAAATTTTCTTTTACCCTTTCTTTGTATTTTAGTGCAAATTTTTTAATTGGGTGTAAAAACTCATTTACTATTGTATTTCAAATTTGTCAAAAATCTATCAACTTTGGGTACAAACCCATTTCACTCGTAGTTAAAATTTGTATTAAACTTGCATTTTAACTAAGCATTTTGATTGTTAAACACTAAAAATCCTTTATGAGGTTAATTTGACATTTTTTCAAACACTTTGCCAGTAATGCCTCTACCTATAAAATATTTATCCACTCGCTTTGATTTGCATTTCAACTGTGAGAACCCCACCTAGAGATCACTATTTGCATTCTTTGAGACACATATAATATCACCAAACTACCCATGAGCCATTTTTAAACCCTTAAAGACATTTCATGCAGTGTATGGGTATTTATATTAAGCTACAATGGAGTCCAAACCATTTGCAAGTTATTAGAAAAGTGTTAGGTCATTTTTTAATGTTATAGCACTTAGAAAATGGATCAAACACCATGAAAGAGTGTAGACAAGGTGTGATAAGAGTGGTTGGGTCATTTTGGACACTATTAGCCATTTAAAATAATTCAAACAGTATTAAAACCATTGTTCAAGTATTGGATTTGATTGCTGGATCATTTTTATTATTTTTGATATTTGAAAAATGTCCAAAACATTGTTTGGGCATGAACAATGTTGCTTTTAGGAATGAAAATAGAATTTTTGACACTTTAAAACCTTAAACGAAAAAAAAGAAGAAAAAAAAACTCTCACTGGACACCCTCCATGTGAGTGAATCTTTGTTGCAACATTGGCTACAGGTTTATTGCATTTTTAGAGGGGAAGGATGGTATCAAAATGATGCTCCACTTGGTGAACAATAATAGAAAACTTGAAACAAAGGTTGCACATGAAGAACCAAGACTACAATTTAGCACCAAAATATTGTCCAACTCAACAAAAGAATAGCCAATAACATTCATATCAAATCCCCTCAATAGAGCACACCTTTATTTTAGTTTTCTCCTATGAATTAGAGATAAAGTGCTTCCTTTACATGTGGAAAACATGAATATATGCATCCACCTTAGTAAACATTACCAGTCAGAAAGGATTCATTAAAAGAAGTAAATAAATATTGTTGGGCTCCACATTCCAAGTCATCAAAGGCATCAAACTCAGTATTTTTTCTATCACAAGCCTCTACTCAGATCAGAGCATTGTCTTTGTTCTTCTCTTCAAACTGGAAATGGAGTGATGTGTTGCCACATGTAGAGTTATTTGGATCGATGTTTTGATTGACATCACAACCCCTTCCCAACTATTCGGAAGAGAACACAACAATAATATGGCTTTGATTTCATCATCCAATGTGATATTTCCCGAAAATAATTGGTTGATAAGAGTGTTGAATTCATTCAAGTGGTTTAATATAATGCCTCCTTCCTTTATTTTCTTATTATATAATTTTTTCATGAGGTAAACCTTGTTCAAAGCTGAAGCCATCTTGTACATGTCATTCAATTTGTCCCACAACTCTTGCGAGGTCTTTTCAGTTGTGACATTGAAGAAGACATTGTTGGTTAATGATAGAATAATTGTAGCTCTTGCATTCTTATCTATTCTCTTCCAATTCTCATTAGACATCACAATTGCATTTTTTTATTTTTCTTTCCAATGCAAGCAAGAAATATTTGCTAATCAATAAAGACTCCATTTAAACTTTCCACAATCCAAAATTTCCCAAAGAAATTCTCTATCTTCCATTTATCTGTTTCCTTATATTTTTCAAAAATTATCACAATTCTCTAACAAATAATTTGTCAAGCTCTGATATCAATTGTTGATTAATTTGTTGTAGAAAAAATGAAAATAAGATTGTAAAAATTAAACTTAGAGGAGAGACAATTCACAAACACAAAAGAAAACAAATATTTATAGTGGTCCACCAATTTGGCTACATCTACTTTGAAGTAGGGAACTAATTTTATTAATCCCTATTTTTTAATACAAGCTACACCAACATAACAACATCACTAATACAACAATAAAGCATTATCCATTTTGGATAAGTATTTGAAAAAGAATGCGAAGAGACTTGTGCAATTTGGAGGGAAATGGATGTGACCGTTGGGATTCAATATCCAACACAAATTATAAGGTACCCTCAAGACAATAGGAGAAATCCACTTAAACAACTTAGATTTGCAGTGTGCAGAATTGCCTAGGCATTGCATTTACATTAAAATTATCAATTAGAATTAAACCTTTCTTAAAGTTTAATTAAAATTTTAGCCATTTCATGCGCTTTCCATACAAAGGAGTTAGTAAAAATTTAAAACCATTAATTTCTACCCTTAAAAAAATTTTAAACCTACATTTCATATCACACTTCGTGATCCATCATGAGAGCATAAGGAGGAAAAAATGAATAGTTGCAGACCAAGAATTGCATAACAAGGTGAGAAAGAGGGAGGAGGGAGAAGGATGGCACAAGAAACAAGACACCAAGATAAGTTAATGAATGAAGGAAAGAAAAGCAAGAACCAAAAAATGATAAATTGAATTATTTAAAGGAGATAAGGAAAAAAGTACTATATAATATGTGTACATACATTATAATATTAATTAATATATTTGTTATATTATATATAATAATTAAAATAAGCTATGTATATATTATATTTTCTTATATATATATAATACAGAAAGAGGTTCAATGAAGTAGTATTAAGAAAGTTGTCAATGACTATATCCTCTTGCACCAAGATATCTTCAACCTCAATAGCAACAATATCTATAGATCTTAGACTATGCAAACCTAGGTTTGAAAGCTAACAATTCCTTAAGGTATGTGCAGGATCATGGTGGGCCAAAAAGTGACGATATGATGGGTATGTGTAGGGTAATGTGGTTGACGACCTTTTTTTACCCAAAATTGATGAAATGAAAAGGATTTTTAAAGGAGATTCTCAACCTTCCACCAATATAAATTATTCTTTACTTTGAATTTAAAAAATAATTATTATTCATTTTCTATTTGAATGACGACTAAAATCTTGATTGATAGGTTGATTGAAAAACATCTATAGCTTTCAAACGGTATAAAAAAAATTGAATCTGAAACATGTGTTACATTCTATGCTTCGCATACAATAGGATTAAACAAAAATGAATTTCATGAAGTTTTGACCAAGTTAAGGTGGTTAGACATATGAGTTTTTATATTTTTTAAAGTTGTCATAAAAATCACAATTAATTATTTACCTAGAAAAAATACAAAAATATGCATCACATCGAGACATGAGTCCTCTACTTATATCTAAAATATTTTTAAAAATATTATCATTTTATTGTGGTTAGGGTGGTTAGACAAACACCTTTTTTTCCCCTGAAATTTAAGTACTACTACATTGAAATTTCAAATCTTCAACAAATAGATTTTTTTTTTTAAATAAACCTTGTAGTTTAGAAACTACATTCAATTTTCTATAGATTCTATTCTTACATATTTTTGAAATAATATAGATAACTTATTCAAAGTTTTACGTAAAGTTGCCTAACTCTGAGTTTTTTGAATTTTTTGCCACTTAAGGGCATCTTTTTTCCATGATGATCCTACACATACCCCTTAGCCTATTGCAGAAGCCCTAAATTTTTTATTATAGTTACAATAATGTATGTATTTGTGTTTTTAAAAGCACTCAAATGATCAAATAAGTTCAATTTGCTAAACACCTTTATTTCTATAATGCAAAACATGATAATAAATTAAATATGTTTTTGAAATACTAAGAAATACTTTTTACATTATTTTTATGCTTTATGAATACATAATAATGAACTGGAATTATTTACTTTCAAAATTTAAACTTGATACATGTATGCACATGAATAACAATCTTTTGAAATAAATAATATTTCGTTAAATTACAAAATAAATGATGTATATTTAGAAACATTGGAAGTGTAGGTCAAGTCAAGCTCACTAAAATGCAATGATGGTGAAATAGATATAATGGCTCACCTAAATAAAAAATTTCACCATTAACATTGAGTGATATGAAAATAACCAAGAGAAACTATTTGGCTGTCCTCAAGGAAGAGCCAGAATAGTTGGTCAAGGTTTTGGTCCCCTTTTGTGTGGTGGTTTGTGGAACATAGATTTTTGGGGACCCACTTGCTTTCTAGCACTTCTAGGGTTTTTCTCCTAAAAGGAGAAAGAGGGGTCAACAAAATGCTTACGTTCACATTCAAAGATTAGCATGATATGGATGGAAAAGGGATGAAAAATTTCTAGATGTATTGTTTGAATGCAAGAAACTACTAAGATTGATTGACTAATGAATAGAAACTAAAGGAAAACAACTTGTTTGAAAACACATTGTGTATTGTAAAATAACCTAAGAATGAATAATAGAATGCAACAGAAATGACTCAGACAGAAGGTGTGCACCTAAAGGCTTGAAGTAGACTACAAATTTCCTTTGAAATTTTGTTGATGATGTTTTTCAGGCCTACAGGGACTCATTTTCCATTCTAGGCGAATGAGTCCTAGTTCTGGTAAACTAAGCCATAATTTGTTTTTGTCAAAAATGTGTCAGAAAATGCAGAAAACATGAAACTAACCTAGAAATGGAACTCATTCGCCACCAATGGCGAATGATTCCACTTTTCAATTTCTGAATATTCAAGAGTAGATTCTGGAGCTTCCGATCTTCACTTTGATGTTCTACAGGTGTCTGTTTCTAAAACTCTGATTTACAGGTCTGAAAATGAGATTTTGTTGATTCTTTGATTTGTTGGATGAAGAGAGGGCTTTAAAAGCTTTGCAACTTTATCTTCAATGATTTATAAGCTCCCAAGAGACCTAAATTTGCAAAAATACAAGAAGAGAAGAAATGTTTAATGTTATGGCATGGGGGTTTTCCTTGGTCAAACCCCATTTAAGTAATTAAACCAAAATAATGAAATAATGGAATGAAAAATGTAATAATGGAATAGATTACCTTTCCATGATGATAGATCTTGAAATTCTGCAACAAAACATGTAGAATCTACACTTGAATGTCCTAGGAAGCTAAATTAATGACTTTTAATGTGAAAGCCCTAACTTGCTTAACTTGAGATAGAAGAATGGTGGATGAGTAATGAAGAATGATTATTACATTGAATGGGGTCCAATGAGAGATAAAAACACTTATTTATACATGCTTGTGCCTTAGTTAACCGTTCATACCTCATCACAGGCTGACATCAAGTATTTTTTAATAAAAACACAAAAGAAAATTTAAAATATTTTGAATTTGGGGCCAAGGGGGACTCATTCACCACCCATGGAAAATGGGTCCCACCTAGGACCTGAAAATAGGTGTCAGGAATTAAGTTGTATTTAATGTTGTTTATCGGACTTACATTCAAAAATACACTTAATTAAAGCATATGAGGGCATAAAGGGGTCAAATAAGTCATAAGAAAGGGAAAAATAGTGAAGTTGTGCCTAGAAAAGTGTGAAATTTTGTTATAAGACTTTACAAAACTTCAAAATAGGACATGATGATGTGTAAAAAGGTGATTTTTAGGTGAATTGTAATGAATAGAGTCTAGAAGAATGTAGAAATGTTTTACAACACTTCACAACACCTTCACAAGACGTCACTAAAAGAATTTTATTTAGTTTTCAAGGGTCCAAGACTTAGTGTGGATGCATAAAATGCCTCACAACACCTAAATCAAGGCCTCATTAAGTCCATTTTATCATGAGTTATTCCCATGTCAAGAAAAGGATACCTTTTTCTATGACACATTTAGCCCCCACTTTAGTGAGAGGATGAACCTGCTCCAAACACATGCTAAAGTAGACATTCAAGAGATATCCACATGTAGGTCAAGCCCCCAAGATAGAAAATCATGCAAAGGCAAGATGAAAAGAGAGACGGGGTGGAAAAGATGTACTCACTCTAGGGGCACAGAACTTTTGATCATCCACAGGGTGAGAAATCCCAAAAGGTAAGATACTTACGCTAGTTGGTATGCACTTACAAACACAAAGGTGGCTATGGGGAAATTCATGCCACTAGGTGGGCTTCCCGCTCAACCATATCAAAGTTATACCTTCTAATAACTTTAACAAGGTGCCATAAAGGAAAAGAAAATGATTTTGATACTTATAGACATTGTTAATTCAAAATAATATATGGATTGTTCGAAGGGATTTTTCTTAATTCATGCAAGGTCTCATCTTCGAGTAACATCATGCGCAATGTCTCCAAGAGAGGATAAGTGCAAATGATCTCATCCTAGGAAACATTGTACCTAATGCTTCCAAGAGAGCAAATCACAAGAAAATCACACAATGGAATATGAGTGGTGATGTATGCCCCCACATTAAAGCAGTTGCAAGCACCTGTACTATGAGCAATTTCTTTAAAGTAGAAGAGAAGGAAGAAGACATGAGAGCTTACACGGAAAATCCCTATGCCAAGTCATATGTTGTTGATGATGTTTTTCAGGCCTAGAGGAACTCATTTGCCATTCTAGGTGAATCAACTGTCTTAGTTCTGGTAAACTGAGCCAGAATCTATTTATGTCAAAAGTGTGTCAGAAAATGCATAAGACATGAAACTAACCTGGAAATGGGACTCATTCACCACCCATGGAAAATGAGTCCAATTTTGAATTTCTAAATATTCAAGTGTGGATTTTGTAGCTTCTAATATGCACTTTGATGTTCTATAGGTGTTCATTTCTGAAACTCTGATTTATGGGTCTGAAAATGAGATTTTGTTGATTCTTTGACTTGTTGGATGAAGAGAGGACTTTAACAACTTTGCAACTTGATATTAAATTATTTATAATCTCCCAAGAGACCTAAATCTACAAACACACAAGAAGAGAAGAAGAAATGTTGAATGTTAGGGCATGGAGATTTGCCTTGGTCAAACCCTGTTTAAGTAATTAAACCAAAATTATGAAAGAATGGAATGAAACATGCAATAATGGAATAGATTACCTTGCCATGATGATAGATCTTGAAAGTTTGCAACAAAACATGTAGAATCTACCCTTGAATGTCTTAGGAAGCTAAATTAATGACTTGCAATGTGGAAGCCCTAACTTGCTTAACTTGAGATAGAAGAATGATGGATGAGTAATGAAGAATGATTATTACATTGAATGGGGTTGAATGAGAGATAAAAACAACTATTTATACACATGTATGCCTTAGTTAACCATTCATACCTCATCACAGGCCGACATCAAGTGTTTTTGAATAAAAACCCGAAAGAAAATTTAAAATATTTTGAATTTGGGGCCAAGGGGGACTCATTCGCCACACATGGCTAATGGGTCCCACCTAGGACCTGAAAATAGGTGTCAAGAATTAAATTGCATTTAATGTTGTTTATCGTGCTTACATTCAAAAATACACTTATTTAAAGCATATGAGGGCATAAAGGTGTCAAATAAGTCATAAGAAAGGGATAAATAGTGAAATTGTGCCTAGAAAAGTGTGAAATCTTGTTACAAGACTATACAACACTTCAAAATAGGACTTGATAAAGTGTAAAAAGGTGATTTTTAGGTGAATTGTAATGAATAGAGTATATAAGAATGTATAAATTTTTTACAACACTTCACAACACCTTCACAAGACGTCGCTAAAAGAATTTTATTTAGTTTTCAAGGGTCCAAGACTTAGTATGGATGCATAAAATGTCTCACAACACCTGAATCAAGGCCTCATTGAGTCCATTTTATTATAAATTATTCCCATGTGAAGAAAAGGGTAATTTTTTCTATGATATAGTTTGATGATGATAAGATTGAGATTGATATTGCCAATTAGGTAAATTAAGACTAAATAATTAGAATATCATATATTCTAAAAATATAGAATAAAAATACAAAATTTGGCTAGAATGGGTCACTAGGCACTCTAATATGAAGATGCTAAATTCTTGGTTTTGAAAGAAACTAGAGATACAATAGGGTCTATAAGCCTTTGATTATGAAAATCTATATCCAAAGTCTGATAGTTTTCAAATTATCAACTTTTCCCTAATTCAAGGACAAATGATTCTTGAATGTTTATCTTAGAGTTTTGATGCTTTGAGATCTTCATGTTAAAAGGTGCAAGACAACTGAGAGGGGGGGTGAATTAGTTTTCACCAAATTCAAACTCTTATCAACTTCACAATCACACTATTTTGTTATTAAGTATGAACATGAAATGTAGATAACAGAAAGGAAAATCAACACAATGAACACCATATTTTATGTGGAAAACCCAATAAGGGAAAAAACCATGGTGAGGATTAACTCACAATATAAACTAATAGAAAAATTGAATACAAGAGGCTCACTACTAATGGCTCACTGCCTGAATACAAAGGCTCACTTCCTACAAAAAGGACTCACTGTCCAACAAGGAGGCTCACTGCCTACATATACAAAAGATAATAGAAAGATCCACCACAAAAATTTACACACATTCATAGTCTTGATTGGAAGATTGCAGAAACCTTCAACTCAATGATTTTAGGAATCTAACACAATAAATTACTGAACACATACATAACTTTGAATTCACTCTTTATTAATTTTATCAAAATCACTAGGTGTCTCATCATTTCAGCACATTTACAACATCATAATGATAGCTCCATGTAATTACAACATCTCAACAAAATCTCAACTATCGTTGCACAATCTGCAACATTCTGAACTATGTTGACATCAATGACAACATTAATGACAACACAACCAAACTTTTTCATACTTGTAACACTTCAATCCACTTTAGACCTATAAAATGCAAGGACAAGGGAAGAATGGTTGTGCTATATAGGGTCTTGCCTCAGGCAAGCCCCATTTTGTTGTTTCCATCTCCACAAATTTCTATGATGGTATGGTGTCAATTACTTACCCTAGGTTGAGAAGAGGTAAATAGATACAAATGAATGATAAATAACAATAGTATAACTTACCACTCATATTTGTATTCTTTTTTGGTGAAGTCATATGGCTCATCTCATACAAGGAGAAATTAATGATTGCTTGAAGATCATGCAAGTGATAGTGCTCACAATAATAAACATCAAACATGAAATATATTACTATGCATAAACATGAATTTGTTGATGTGTTGCAAACATGATATTGGCTAAAAGAGTGTTATAGATATGATGCTAATTCTACTCTTGAAATTGATTTAATTTCCTTTTGAATTTTTTCTTGAGAGATCAAAAGTTTATTAGATTTCTTGGATGTTCAAATGGAAGGAAAGATTTATATTTATATGACTTTCAACATATTTTTCTTTAACCATTATGTCAATCTAACAAATGATTTTGAATTCATAAACATATTAGTGACAACAGTTCATTTCAAGATTTAGGGCTTGATTAGGGGGGATAAGGGAGTTGGGGAACCCTAGTCTAGCCCTATTTTAATTTTAAGATATTTATTAAATAAATATTTAATTTAATTTCCCAAATTTAATTCAATTTTCTGAAAAATGATAATTAGAAAAATGATAAATAAGCATAATTAGGAAGAAAGACTTAGTGGGGGAGCCAAACATAGTGTGTGATTGTCAAGGGTGACAATTTACAATGCTACAAAGGAATCATGAATTGTAGATTCCTTGTGAAGCATGCCAATATTATTCTATCATAGTATAATATAGAGATGCATGTTGTGTTGGATGTATGTCCCATGTGATTGATTTCTTTTTCATGGTTAATTATTAATCATTTTGGTGATGGCAGACATATTGTGTTGCTCTGGCTTGTGAACTTGAATATATACTTCCTTATCCTTGGTTTGTTAATAGATTATTACTATGTGACAATGTGTTTCATTGCATTGTAATTGTAATTCCATTGACTGTGATGTTTTAGTGAAGTTCCATTCTTGTGTTGAAAGGAAATTTTCATGTGGAATACCTTGGGTTATTCCATATAAGTCCTTATAATTATATTCTTACATAATGATTTGATTTTTTTTTATGATGTAGTAATTTATTGACCAATTTGATTATACTTACAATGATTCGTTGATATTATGATCTTATCTTCTGTGACATGTTTGGATTCTTAGAAGAATTATTCACTTGGTGTGCTTGAGCATGTTCTCTAACTCACTTAGACCTTGTTTTCTACAAGTACAGTAACATGAACTATTCTCTCAGTGTGACTAGCATTAGTCACATAGTGCATGCAAATTGTAGCTTCTAAAGTTTCTACTTTATTTATTGATGAATTCTCTATTTTTCTCTAAGGATTCAAAATAATTTATTAATTCTTATTTGAGGACCCAAGTCACCAAATTTCACTAATTTTTTATTATCTTGTGACCCTTTCCCATGCTCAATTTATTTTGAAATTGAGCTCATTTAATGCTTTATTGTTGGAATTGGTAATCTTTCTTCTTGGTATTCTTTCATTATTATGGTGGCTATATTGAAATGTTTCAACTGCTAGTCATGTCTCATGTAATTTTTTTTCCCTATCATATCAATGATGGGTCTCTAATGGATTGTAAAGGGGATTGGATTGTGAATAATATATAATTTTTTGATGTATATGTTAAGTATAACTATGTTAAGTTAAGAATTCCTTATTCCTTTTGAATCATAAGTGGATGCATGGTGAAGATTTGGAGAGTTATGAGTCGCATGTTGAACATATGTATATTTTTTTTTGAGTAACATTTTTAGTTGGTTTGAAAATCATATATTTTGGTAGTGAGTGATTTGCATTTGAATCTATATATGAGATTGATTTTTATCATTTATCTAGTTTATTTTGAGATTGAAATATGTTAAAATCCTTGGATGGATTATTCATTTCTCTTAGTAGCTATAAATGGGTTGGGTGTTGATTTAGTTCACCAACTACATTTGTTCTTATTTTTAATGGTCTTCTGGCCATAGATCCTAGTCTTTTTCATTTATTGAGTGTTTGAGGAGGTATTTTAAATATTGATTTCATGTTATTGAATACCATTAGGTTCACATCATGTCATTTAGAAATGATTTCCATAGATACACTAATTTTTTTATACAGTGTAGGGTATGATGACGTGTTAATAGATGATTTTACACATTATTTCTATTCACTACATTATAATTATTTATCTATTTATTTTGTTGCTAGTTGGGTAAATTTTATAGTTACAAGATTCTCCTTTGGAGTTTAGAGGTTTTTGTAGCTTTGTGCTAGAAGAGATACAATATTTGTATGAAGTATTTTACATCCTATGTATCCCATTTTATAAATACTTGGTGATTGATCCTTGTAGATTTTTTTGATCATTTTTTGATGATATTGTTACGTCATTTAAATTTTTAGTTGGACATAGTTGATAATGGATGTAGTGTATAATAGAGTTAAGCTTCTATGTTCTCTATTTAGTTACCTCCTTAGATGTATTCCTTGTGACTTATGTGTTCTTAATCCTTTCTTGTTAGGAATGATTATGCTTTTAGGAAGGCGTTTCTTAGATTCTTCCCTCTAGAAACCTATAAGTTGATTTTATTTTTATGTTGAGAAGTTATAGTGTTAGATAAATACTTTCTTTTAGAGGTGGAACCTAAGGAAAAACTTCATTAAAAAAAAACATAAATAAAAGAAGGCATGATTTTGGTGACCATGGAGGTGATATAGTTTTTTCTATAGCCTTGAGGGAAAGTTTTCCCTATCTTTGATTTTTAGCATTATGGATCAAGGCCTTTATCATATGAGAGACTATAGGAAGTGTGACCTTTTTGTTGGAAATATCATGGAGAGTAGTGTTTGCGGGGTTGTGTAACTTTCCATGGTTTAGTATCTTAGCTAGATGTAATTCCCTATATTAAAGTAGAATTCTTGGATTAGAACCTTGTTTATCTTGTGGTTAGTTGAACAATGTGATTCTATCTTGTACTTGGTTGCAATGTGAACCATAAATTTTTGGGGTTCAACACTCTTACACTTCTAGGATTTTGCACCTAAAAGGAGAGAGGAATCCCAAAAATCTAGAGGTCTCACTCAAGACTAATAAAAATATGATTGAAATATGTCTAAATAGAATGTCCTAGACGCAAAGAACTGATAAAAGAGATGAATTATTAATGCAAAACTAATGAAATACACTTTGTTTGAAAACATAATGTGACATGCAAGAAGACCTAAAAAGATGAATAGAAATGCAAATAAAACATAACAGGAAAGAAAAACAAAAAGTGTGCACTTGGAAATGTGTTGAGGACTGGAATGAGGACTGCGAATGTTGTTGATCCTAAAATTTTGACCTACTGGGACACTTACACCATTTTGGGCAACTTAGTCCTAGATCCAGAATATTGTTACGGAGCCTGTTTCAGCCAAATGGGTATCTGAATCTACAAAAATTTCTGACAAACATGTATAGTGGGACTAAATCACCATTGATAGCAACTTAGTGCACTTTAGCTTTTCTGAAAACCCGAAAGTGGAAACAAAAGCTCTCAGTCTGCACTTTCTACTCATCTAGGTGTCCAGTTCTAGAACTCTAACTTTCAGCACTGTAAGTGAATTTTTGTGGATATTTTGACCTAGCCAAAAAGGATATGTCTTCAACAAGTTTCCAATCTATCCTTCAATGATCTTCAAGGTACCTAAATTTGCAAGCACACAAAGAAAGAGAGATAAATGTTGAATGTTAGAGCATGGGGGTTTTCCTTGGTCAAACCCCTTTTAGGTAATTAAACCAAATGAAGAAATAAGATGAAGCATGAACATGAGATGAAGGAATTAGGAACTTTCCATGATGATTGATCTTGAATTTCTATAGCAATAGATGAAACATCTTCCCTTGAATTCCTTAGAAAGCTATCTTGATGACTTAAGATGCTAAAACCCTAGCTTTCATGACTTGAGATAGATAATGAATGATGAATGAATGATGAATGGATTGGGGGTGAAATAAGACGAAAAACCCTAGATTTATACATGATTATAAAAAATTCCTGAAAATACCATATCACAATCCGACCTCAAGGTTTAGAAAATAATATCCCGCCAAAATTTTAAAATAATTTTGATTTTTGAGCCAAATGGGACTAAGTCGACCCAAGTGGCGACTTGGTCCCACTTGAGAACTTTAAGTGGGTGTCAGGAATTAAAGTGTATTAAATGATGTTTAACAAGATTATTCTAAAAAAACACTTAAGTGGGGCCTGTAAGTGCATAAAGGGGTCATTTAAACATTTAATAAAGGGTCAAATTATTGATGAGAAGCCTAGAAAAGCATGAAAGTTTCTTACAACACTTTACAACACTTTGAAATAAGGCTTGGTAAGTGGTTATTTAGGTGAATTATAAAAAAATGGTCCTAGAAAAGTGTGAAAGTGGGTTACAACACTTTTACAAGACATCATAGAATTCTTATTGACTCACAAGGGTCCAAGACCTAATGTGAATGTGTTGACCACATTACAACATTAAATCTAGGAAAAACAAGGCCAATATCCATAAGAAAGACCCAAATGAGCATGAAAATGTCCAAGGATACATTTTTTTACACTACATTTAACCCCCACTTTAGTGAGAGGATGAACTTTCTTCAAACTTACATTAAAGTAGACATTCAAGAGGGTTCCAATGGTACCAGTACAAATGACAAAGGATGAAAAAGATCAAAGGAGGTTGCACAAGGCCCCAAGATCCAAGATCCTAAGTCAAACAAACATAAGCACAAGAAGACAAACAAGATGAAAGATTTGCAACAAAACAAGATACACAATCATGCAATGGAAAGAACTAAAATGAATAGAAGTAAAAAGGTGGATCAAGCTTCAACCATTTTCCCAACACATTGTGGACCAGATCTAGGTTGTTTGTCTAGAAATGCATACTCATTCTAAGGCGAGGAAACTCTTGGTTGTCCGCCAGGTGAGAAGTCCTAAAAAGGTTAGAAACATACACTCATGGTTGGTATGCACTCACACATACGCAAGTGGCTACGGGGAAATTCATGCCTCGGATTGGGCTTCCTACTCAACCATACCAAAGTTATACCTCCTGATAACTTTAATAAAGTGCCACACAAAATAATCTTTGAGCTCTATGAGACAAGAAAAACCTCATATGTTTGAAACTCATAGACATTGTAAATCCAAAATAGTACAAGGAATGTTCAAAGGGATTTTTCTTAGTTCGTGCAAGGTCTCTTCTTAAGGAACATCATGCTTAATGTCTCCAAGAGAGGATAAGTGCAAATGGTCTCATCTTGTTTCCAAGAGAGTACAAGTGCAAGGTCTCATCCTGGGGAACATTGTATCTAATGCTTCCAAGAGAGGAAATCACAAGAAAAAAGAAAATTGAAGAATGAAGTATGAGTGTCAATGTATGCCCCAACTTTAAAGCGGTTGCTAACAACACACTATGAGCAATTGCTTTAAAGTAGAAGAAGAGATGATAGCTTATTCAGAAAGCCCTATGCCAATTCATTTGTTTCTAATAAGCTACATCATGAAAAAGGTAGTATGTCACATGCGATCCAACTGAAGGCATGTTGTCTACATCCCAAGCTTGCTCTTACATTTTCATGAAAGTTTAACGACTAGCCAAAAGAGGCAATGACAAGTGACATACAAGGACAAGGCTACCAAACCCCTTGCCCCCACTTAGTGTAGGACAAGGGTGAGCCAAAATGATTGATAAGATGCATGGTAGAGTGAAAATTAGTATCAATTAGAGAAATTAGGTGCCCCTGACATAAGGAAGAACACCACACTCCTTAAGATGTTGAATTTTTCTACTCAAAGCCTTACATTCATTAGTAGAATGACCATGAACTCTGTGATAGGTGCAGAATGAAGTCTTGTAATAAAATTTCTTTCAAGTTCATGGAGGAAAGGATATCAAGTGATCTTAGAGGAGTCGTGACAAAATACCCTCTTGATCAGTGGTAGAAGGTGTTCTTGTAGTTTGTGACAAAGATACTTCTTTCTTAGTACAAGATGTCATACCTACGCAAGATTCTTTAGATGGTGAGATTTGGTGCTCTCCATTGCAGGAGAGTGTAAAATATAATGAACTCAAATCATTAGTGTTTTGTGAGATGACATTTATATTAAGCGGAGATTTCTTTATTGGTTTCATTCTAGGAAAAGGAGAACAATAAAAACCACTAGTGTCTATCAGTTCAAAGTGCACTACCATTAAAGTCATCTTAGAAGGGTGTGTTGTGATGGTGTTGATGTTAAAGGAAGGCTTTTTTATTTCTATTAAAGGACAATAACCAATACAATGAGTTGTGTCTTGTGTGTTAGGCTCTATAGGGTTGTGGATACCTTGTTCATTAGTACCACATCCTTTTCCACTATATCCAAGTTGTTTCATAAGTTCATAACCTTTTCCATAAAGCTTTTTCATTGCTTTTGGATTGAGTGGTTGTGCGTTCTTGAGTTCTTCAAAGTTTGTTGTGTAATCTATTGTCTTTTGTTCTAAAGTGGTTGAGGTGGATGATTTTGAAGGGTCGTACGAGTTTTGTGTTGACATGATTGCTTTGTCGTGTCTCTGTGTAGAGTCTTTTGTTATGATCTTGTATTCTCCCATGAATGTTGGTGTGAAATCTAACGAACCCCAATCATTTTCTAATAGCTTCATGACTACCTCAATGTGTTTTTCTTTATCTTTTTGTTGTACGAGCTCCACTTTTGTAGTTGGGGTTAAGGTTCTCAAGGGGTTCTCTTTGTTTTTCTCAAATTGCAAGATGCTATAATGCTCATGATCAGCGTCAAGTGTGTGGACTTTTTTGTTGTAGACATATTTCATTGTACGATGGAGAATAGAAGGCACCCCATTCATTGCATGAATCCATGGTCTACCTAAGAGGAAATCATATGAAAGATCATTAGGAATAACATGGATTAGTGTATCCAATGTGGCCTTTCCAACTATAATAGGTATATTAATCACACCTAATGGTTGTTTTCCTAAATTGTCAAATTCCGTGATAGATAGAGATTCGGGTTGAATTTTTGAATTATCCACACAAAGCCTATCCAAAAGGTTTATGCTACACACATTAAGGGAAGAGCCATTGTCAACAAGGCTTCACTTTATCCCTATCCAATTAAATTGATCTATGATCATGAAAGCATCATTTTATTTTTGTACTTCCAAAGGGGGGAATTCACTTTGGTGGGAAATAATGTCAGCATTTTTTTCTTGAATAATAGTTGCTATGTCATTTGGTTGCACATTAGTATTGATAGGAACTTGTTGTAAGGTTGTTTGAAGCATAGTGTGATAGCTAGGTGAGTCCTAAATTAAATCCCATAGGGATATCTTTGCACGAGTATTCTTAAGTTGTTCAACAAGTTCATATGCCCTAATGTGTGAATTTAATTGAGGATCTCTAGGAAATATGGGATTAGGAAAAGGTAAGGGTGTTGGGGTGGGTTGTTGTGGTTGCAGATTATTTGTAGTGTTATATGTATGAGCAATGGTATTATGACTCAATTTTTGTGACACATTATTCTTAGGTCCAGGTAAAGGATAAGTTCGGGTTTGTTGTGAGTTTTTTGTTTGTGTGATGGTGGGTAAAGGATTAGAGGATTCTTAGGATTTCCTATAGGGTATGGAGGAGGTTCATTAATCAAGGGGGATCTAATGGACAGTTGTGCATTCATAACCTTGACAGCCTTGGTTTGTTGTATCTCTAATAAAGGGCAATCTAGAATAACCTCTTTACCTTTATCGAAGGAATACACATTACTATTGTTGCCATATTCTAGCATCATGATATTCTCCCTAGGAGGAGAGGTTTTAGGATAACTACGAATCAAATGTTCTTGAAATTCATGGATGACTTCATCGCAAGTAGCCCAGAATGATCAATTTTTGGATTTTCATGTTTATCAATAGTGGGGAGATTAGGGGAAGACTCTATTTGATTGTCATGTTTCTGTAAGATCTTATTATCTTGTTCCATATTGGCTACCCTAGTAGGACAGCTTGTAATATGTTCATCCATGGTTAAATTTTTTAAAGCAACTTCATCACAAATAGGGGAGGCATCAAGAGAAGGAAAACTATGATTTTCATGCTTACCAAATAGATCTTCCCATAAGATAGGAACATTAGGGAAGGGAGAGACAATAGCCTTATGACTCTCATCCATTTTTTTTCCAACACCAACTTAGTATCGTCTTCATAGCTATGAGAGATACTAGTAGAAGAACAAGTATGATTATCGTGATCATTGATAAGTTCATTCCTTTGGCCCATAATGTCTTGAAAAATAGGATAGGTAGGGGAATGATCATAAAGAGAGTTATCATAGATCTTTAAGGTTTGCTTATCTAACACTAACATATCCTCATCACTATCACAAGAGGAGAAGATGTTAGGAGATGAACATATGTAAGTTTCAAGGGTCTCTTTTTGTGTTGTGTGATCGTCATCATTGCTTATCGTTATGTCCTCTTTTATAGTATTTTTGTTTTTCTAATAGGAGAGGTAAGAGGAGGGAAAAAACTCAGGTTTTCAAAACTCTCATCAATTGGTTCTTCTAGCACTATAATATCTTCTTCACAAGTGGGAGAGATAATAGGAGAAGAAAAAATGTGATTGTTATGATTATCTAAGGTTTCTTTCACTAGACTAACCTCTCTCACAGAACAGATACTAGAAGAGGGATCGATGACGAACAAAAGAGAGGGGAAAGGACCTCATATTCATATGCACTTACAAAACTTTCTTACAACATGCAATAAGATCTAAAAATAGAACATGAAGTATAATAACTATAGATTTTTGTAATGAAAACATGATGTAATGATTATTCTACAAACATGAAATATAACCATGCTAAAGCAAACATGCAAAAGAGGAATGCATTTTTTTAGATTTGAAGGATGACAATTGACTAATTATGCTATGTAACAATGTGAGAATGCAAATTTGAAATTTAAGCCACGCATGAAATGAGCTAATTCAAGCTAGATCTAATGAAATGCATGTAACAGAAACTCAACCAACTGATACAAATAGTTAATGACAACAAACAAAAGTGCAGAAATAGGGTTTTCAGTGCTGTGAAAGGCAGTTTCAAGGGTGGAAAGGGACTAAGTCGCCCAAGGTGGCGAATGAGTCACAATGGGGATTTGTTTCAAATTTATCCAATTCTTTTGATGGTTTTTTATGTCTTCTATGTTGTATGATGTAGACCTAAGATGCAAATGCAAAATTTCAAAAAAAAATAATGATTTCAGATACAAAAATGCAACCTATATGCACTTTCACTAATGCAAAATTTGAAACCCTAGAATGACACTTTACTAGTGCAAGCTAATTCTAGGATGATGATGGAATTCCAAATAATACAAGAAGGTATTTGAAAAGTAGGTTCACAAAAATGAACCATAAATTTTTGGGGCTCGACACTCTCATACACTTCTAGGATTTTGCACCTAAAAGGAGAGAGGAATCCCAAAAATCTAGAGGGCTCACTCAAGACTAATGCAAATATGATTGAAATATGTCTTGATGAGGGTGCAACCCGAGACTTAGAAAATAACCCACAACAAGAGAATAATTTTATTATTCAAAAAATGGAGCTTCCTACATGCAGAGGATCTCAAATCCCCAAGTTCTATAGCAGATGCAAGTTACAGAAAGCTACAGAATAACCCTTTCGCAATATGTGAGCTTGTCCCCCAAAAAGTTGCCCAAAAAATTAGAAACCCGCCCATAAATAGAGCTCCTCTTTAGTTTGGAGCCAAAACAACATTCAAATTTGAGTTTAGGCGGTTTGGCGCCAAAAAATTACAACTTGAAGTTCAAATTTCAAAAGAACATTTGCAATTGTATCTTCTAGAAAGTGTGCCAACTTCCTGTGCCATAACTTTTGATCTGGTACTCTGATTCGCGAACCGCTTGAACCGTTGGAAAGGTCTCGAAGTCAAGAACGCGCTCAATATTTGCTATGCCAATTTCAGCAAGTTTTGAGGCCGATTCGGGAGCTCTAAGTACCTCAAATCCCACTCGAAAGATTTTCAGGTGCAAAT
>VDFB02358134.1:214133564-214173332 GCA_007258455.2 Sequoia sempervirens
ACAGTTTGAACCGTTGGAAATGTCTCAAAGTCAAGAACGCGTGCTCCAAATCCACTACGCCAATTTTGGCATGTTTCGGGGTTGATCTGGGAGCTCTAAGTGCCTCAAATCTAACTCGGAAGATTTTCAGGTGCAAATCTGGAAACTAAAACTGCAATATCTTTCAACCCAGGAATAGAAAATAAAAACCGTAAATTGGGAATTTCATTATGACGAAAAGGGTATCCAAAAATGTAAAAACATCTAAAAACTAAGAAACTTGAAGTTTAACTATTTTTGGGTGATGCAAGATGTTACCTAGATGCGAAGAACTGATAAAAGAGATGGATTATTAATGCAAAACTAATGAAATACACATTGTTTAAAAAAACATTGTGATATGCAAGAAGACATAAAAAGATGAATAGAAATACAAATAAAAAAGAACAGGAAAGCAAAACAGAAAGTGTGCACCTGGAAATGTGTTGAGGACTGGAATGAGGACTAGGAATGCTATTGATCCCAAAATTTTGACCTACTGGGACACTTACGCCATTCTGGATGACTTAGTCTCGGATCTGGAAAACTATTTTGAAGCCCATTTCAACCAAATGGGCATCTGAATCTACAAAAGTTTCTCACAAACATGTACAGTGGGACTAAGTCACCATTGATGGAAACTTATTCCACTTTGTCTTTTCTAAAAACCCAAAAGTGGAAATGGAAGCTCTCGGTCTACACTTTCTACTCCTCTAGGTGTCTAGTTCTAAAACTCTAAATTTCAGCACTGTAAGTGACTTTTTACGGATATTTTGACCTGGCCAACAAGGAGATGTATTCAACAAGTTTGCAATCTATCCTTCAATGATCTTCAAGGTACCTAAATTTGTAAGCACACAAAGAAAGAGAGAGAAATGTTGAATGTTAGAGCATGGGGGTTTGCCTTGGTCAAACCCCTTTTAGGTAATTAAACCAAACGAAGAAATAAGATGAAGCATGGACATGAGTTGAAGAAATTAGGAATTTTCTATGATGATGGATCTTGAATTTCTGCAGAAATAGATGAAGAATCTTCCCTTGAATGCCTTAGAAAGCTATCTTGATGACTTAAGATGCTAAAACCCTAGCTTGCTTGACTTGAGATAGATAATGAATGATGAATGGATTGGTGGTGAAATGAGAGGAAAACCCCTATATTTATACATGATTATATAAAATTTCCCAAAAAATATCACATCGTAGGCCGACCTCAAGGTTTGGAAAATAATATCTCGCCAAAATTTTAAAATAATTATGAGTTTTGAGCCAAATGGGACTAAGTTTCCCCAAGTAGCGAATTGGTTCCACTTGAGCAATTTAAGTGGGTGTTAGGAATTAAAGTGTATTAAATGATGTTTAATGGGATTATTCTTAAAAATACACTTAAGTGGGGTCTGTAAGTGCATAAAAGGTGTCATTTAAACATAAGAAAGGGTCAAATAATTGATGACAATCCTAGAAAAGCGTGAAAATTTGTTCCAAAACTTTACAACACTTTGAAATAAGGCTTGGTAAGTGGTTATTTGGGTGAATTATAATAAAAAGGTCCTAGAAAAGTGTGAAAGTGGGTTACAACACTTCACAACACTTTTACAAGACATCATAGAATTCTTATCGATTCGCAAGGGTCCAAGACCTAATGTGAATGTGTTGACCACATTACAAAATTAAATCTAGGAAGAAAAAGGCCAACATCCATAAGAAAGACCCAAATGAGCATGAAAATGTCTAAGTATACATCTTTTTATTCTACACAATGAAAATTGGTAGATAAAATGTGGTGGTCTTTGAGGTTTTAAATGGCATAGTGGTTGATGTTCATTTATTGCACCCTTAGACATGTGTGTTTTGAGTTTGATACCTAGACATGGTGAGAGTATAAGGAGTTTATCTTGTGAGATCCATTGAGTTTCCAAGGATTGTGTACAAAGAGTATCTTATCCTTCTCTTGTTGGAAGCTTCAATGAGTAAGGCTAATCCTAGTGGGAGAGGATGTAACTCCCATAGTATTATATGCCTTGAATTTGATATTATTAACATTGTATCTCCAACTATGTATCATGGAATGCGTAGGCCATGATTATGCATGTTGTACTGAATTTTTATTAGTGTTTGAAGTTGACTATTTTCTTTTATTGATAATGTTATGATTATTGATTATGCATTAATTAGTTTTTTTCCAATTGAGATGTAGTTTTTGCTTTATATGGCATGTGTTGTGTAGAAATGGTCTTCCTATACATGTAAAAAAAAAAATTATTACATTAAGAGGCATCTATGGTGCTTTGATTAGTTCCTTGTGAGGTTTTGATGTATTCTATTATTTGTTATTTTATGTATTGAAGATGTGAGAGCCCTTATGCATAGAGGTTGTGTTTGGCATAAAAATCATCTTGTATATAGTTAAATGCATGTGTTATTCTTTCTATGAATGTATTATCATTTTTTTATTCAACTTCCATCTTTATATATGAATTATAGATGTAATTATTATAATAATCTTGACATCCTATATTTTACCTCTGTAGATATGTATGCATTTACATAGACATATTTTATTATTACTATATTTACATTCTAGATGATTATTCATTATCTTATTATTGCATTTGAATGATGTGCACATTGAAAATGAGTTATTATAGATGAGATGATTATATGATCTATATGTTATTGCAATCCTTTGAAAAGTTGGAATTTCTAATCATGTTTTATATAGAAACCTTGTATATAAAAATTGTTAACCCATGTTTAGAGAGTCTTCTCACATTAGAACTTGGTTGATAAATGTTCACAATTTGGACATATTCCCAACTTTCCATTAGGAATGATCTTCCTTTACACAAAAATGACCAATTATTATTCTAGTCGATGGGGGGCTTGTACCTTCTAGTGAAACAACCATCATGTTAAGTATTTTCCCTTGTGTTTAGGTTTCATATTTGTTTTACTACACTATATTGGAGGTATTTTTCACCCTCATATGACTCCATGTGTAATAAATTGATGGTTATTCTAACTAGTTAAGGTATGGTATCTCCTAGTTGTCCCAACTCTTGTATAGATTTCCCTTAGTGCAATGAGTTCCATTGAGTGTGTTTAGGGTGTCAATTCAAGGTAGATGATTCCCTCATCCTACTATTTAATTATGTTCATGAGGGAATATGATAAAAATTTAGGACCTAATTATCATTATTGGGTGAAGCCATAATAGTGGTTTACAATTTGATGGAGGAAGGAAAATTGAGAAAAAATGACCCCATGGCAAAAAAATTGGTTTTAGGGGTTTGCATGAACCTACAAGTTCGACCAAACCATAAAGGGGTTCGACTGAACTAGGGTTCAAGCGAACCCATTAATTATTGGGCCCACATTTCCTGCCCAAAAAATAAAGGAAAAATGCATATTAATGGGGGTTCGAATGAACCAGGGTTCGAATGAACCCTGGTTCGCTAGAACCCCTGGGGGTTTGCTATAACCCCCCTGGTTCTAGCAAACCCCCCTTTTCCCTAATTTTTTAATTTGTTCACACAAAAAACCTAATTTTTTACGCTTTCAAGCTCCGGTTGAGGATGAAAATGGGGGAATAGTTAGAAACCAAACTTGGAATCAAGTAGCCTTCGGAACGAGCTATCCAATGAATATAATTTTAATATGTTTTGGTTTTATTATGTATTTGTTTTTTAGTTTTATTAAACATAGGTTTTTCATCGAAAATGAAGGTCTTTGTTCTTCACATGTGGAAAAATAGCAGATTATCAAAACAAAAAATTAAAAAATATGAGTGCACCAGATATTGAAGTCCTTGATCCAACCAAAAAAAAAAATTGAATTTTGATTTATACAAAAAAAGTTATGCGTTATATGGTCGCGCTATGTCTAAATTGTCATTTGATTGACTTCGAAACTTGATTAAAGAAAAAATATTCAATAAAAAAATATCTAACCAAGTGGAAGCACTAGATATCCGAGTCACAAATTTAAATTCGAAATAATTGGAATTTTATCCTTCATGGAAAAAAGGTTATGCGTTATACGGTGTGCGTCACTTTTTAAAAATGTTGTGTTTTGAAAAATACCAGTTTTTGTAGGAGATGGAAAAATAAGTGCAATCTAATTTTAAAAAATTTGAAAAAAATATTTTTAGAATCTATAGACAAAATGTGACGAGACTCTAGTTTGCATCATCTCCAAATTCCTCATGGTTTAGCTGCTATAGGTGCCTGAATGTGAAGATTTAGTTAAAAATTAAAAATTCAGTGTCCAGTTTGGCCAAAAATTGTAAACCACTATTGTGGGATCACCCTATTCTATAGTTCCAATCGCTCACATGATCATTGTAGTTTCTTTATCACATGATTAGTAAGTCTTCTTATTGTGCAACCTTACCTGGAGAAATATTTATGTATATTAGTGTTGTTTATTTATTATGTGACATTTTCCTTGACATGCAATGTGGGTATATTGGCATGCAATGTGACTAGTCAATGTCATAACTTGAATGTTGGATCCATTCTTGTGTTCTTTCAAAAAACTTATTTCATTAATATTTTTTTACTTGGATAATATCCTAGGTGTGAGGCTTGGAACATTGGATAGTACCTCACTTTTTCAATCTTAAGTGTACATTTAGCTTGTAAGTTATATGAACCACTTCAATATTAATATGTAAACCTTATAGTTATAGGTCCAAACTATAGAAAGGTTATGTTCTATATAGTTTTTCCACAAATATCTAGTGTGTTGCTATACCTAGTAGCACAATGTATTTTGGTAGGTTTGAAGCCATATTATCAATAGGGGAGATTTTATTGACTAGGAAATTCAAATGGGATTGAAGGGTAGTAGTTTAAGCATTGAAATAGAGAATTTGGATAAACTTAATAATTTAGAAATTTTTGAATATATAAACCCCTCATTAATCTATGTGTTTTTATAATGAAATATATTATAAATGAGAATGAACTTACAATAATGAACTTAGATAAAAAAATAAAAAAATGGGGATGCTTAATATGTTTGTAGAGTGAACTTGTGGTTGTAGATAAATTTAATGCTTAACATGAAATATTGGATGATTTCTCAACTAATATAGGTAGTATTGTTGGATAAATATCATAGAGATTTTATGAATGGTTGGGATCACTTGCACCTTCCCTCTTAGTAGGAGCAACTAGGATTCAAAGGAGAAGTTAAAAGACTGTAGCATAATGTACTATGTTGTAATTAGCATGTAGATAGTAATTGTGAAAATATTTTAATTTTGGAAGTATGATGATAATGTGTCTAAACATATAATGATATTATAATTGGAAATAAATGAATCTATACAATTAAAAAAATTTGGTCAATTTTATAATTCTATAACATATTTTGTAATGCTTCCAACTCATGTGCATGTTTATATAGTAATTATTTTTGTCCTATTTTATTTTAATTTTAGTTAACATCATTTAAAAAATCCCTTATGATTAAATTAGGTATTAAAATATCACTAATTTAATTTTATCCAAACTCTAAAAAATGAAAATAATCTATAAATATCCTTTTTTATTTTAAAATACGACAAATGACAATGACTAATGTTGTAAGCTAATGTTTGATTGAAGATATAGGATAGGTTAAGTCCAAAAAAATCTATGGATAGGAAAACATTGTGAAGAATCATTTCAATAATAGTTTAGATTCAAACCTAGTTAGACCTCCATTTATTCTTTCATTTGCACACATATTAAAACTCAATAATGTTTGCTATAAAATAATTAAATAAAAAATAATTCAAAAATTAGTAAATAAAAACAGCATCTAGATTCCAAATTCATCAATCAACTTTTGTAACATTTATAATTTTAGTTCATCTCAATTATTTAATTCAACAAATAAATTAATAATTATATCTCTAAAATTTCCTCAACTTATCAAGAATAGCATAATAGTTTTAATATGGATATAACTAAATAAAATATTATCTTTTAAAAGGGGATGTAGGCTATCTACATCTTGGACTAGGACATGTACTATGGCTTAGTCTATGGACTATAGTCACATGATGTGACCTAGTCTCTTTTGATTCAAATTTTAAAACTCAATCCTCAAAAGTCAAACCTTTTTGAAAGTAATAGTTGTCCCATTAGCCTACATGTGAAAAATTTGAATTTCGTAATCATGAATATTTCTTCTAAGGACACTCCTTGATTATTAGAATTTAAATAGTAACAAGAATCATCTAAAATACTTAGTCAATTGTAGAGAATACAAAGCTGAATTTAGTATTTATGCAAAATATCTCTACATCAAACAACTGGGTTTGCATCCATACTATATGAGTGGCATGTCTTTAGCAATTAGTTGATCTTTAGGGACTAAAATACAATGAAGACAAGTCTACAACTCCTACTAGAAGACTATGTCACATTACTTGGACTAGTCTACATGTGATATGACCATCTAATGCTAGGATACATAATGTGATCCTATTTACAACAACACACTTTACATAATTTGTCACATCACACTAATCATATTTTATTATGGTTAAAGGCAGAGTTTTGAATGAAAATTAACCCTTTTACATAGACCAAAATAGATAAACCATTAGAACTCAGCAAAAAATAAAGATACAATTATAAAGACCGATAATTCTAAGACTGCATACCAACAACCACAACCACAACAAATCAACACATCACCTTGATCATTGTTTTCTCTCTCACAAATTAACAACAAAATTAAATCACTTTCATATTGAAAAATACACTTCTATTCTCTTCAACTACTCAATTACTGTAATCTTAGTCAAACAATGTGCATGTACTCAAAGTTCTTTGGAGTGAATTACACCTTACATTGCTCGGTGCTTTAGGCCCCTTTAAGGTGAACGCCAATATCTAAAATCACTCTAAAGAAGTTTACTTTTACATTATCTTATAATACTTTAGCAAAACCCCACAAGCCATCACTTCTCTAATTCCTTCGTAGTCATATACACATCATTATTTTGTCGTTCTAGGGCGACCTGAAAGAGAAAATTATGGACTCTAATAATAGAACCCCTCTACCCTAAACATCGGATGATCCCAAATAGGAGCAAAGCTAGAAATAAAATTAATGTTTTCATGGCCAAATGAATAGCATTGATGTCTATGTGCTAAGCCCAAATACCATAGGTTTTACATGTTGGCTGCTGAACATGTACATGGCAAAACAAAACAAACTGGAAGCATCTTGCAGTTTGGAGGAAGAACAGTTGTTGGGTACGGCCAAGACGATGGATTTTCATACCCATCTACCAACGTCGCCATTATCACACAGTCATTATGATTGGTATGGGAAAACAAGAAGAAAGAAATGGTGTAACGTATGTCTCAATGACATTCACCATCTCTCCCAAAGGAAACAATATTGGTAAATGTCATAATGGCAGCAACATGGATATAAGAGGACCTGTGATAATTCTAAGGTGTAAATTATTATTGATTGGTATTTTGTTCAATATTTAAAAGGAATATTGATGAATCACTCACAGCATTGATAGGACAAGCATAAAAGTTGATGGATATAGGACGACTTATGATAGTCTTAAACATTACTGTTGACTGTTTGATTGTTAAATTATTCAATATTTAAATAGAGAATTGATGAATCAATCGCAATACTGATGGGACAAGCATGACAAGCATAACAGTTTATGGGCCTGAAATTCTGGGCTTCTCTGAGGTATCTTCTGGTACAGAACTTTTGACTGCGGAATCCTGCAACAAACATGGAAGTTGTGTTTGTGCCAAGAGTGCCCTAAGTCATATGCCTAGAGGTGTGGCGGTTAGTCCAACACAATTATGGGCCTCCAATATATTTTGTTTTCCCTATAGTTAGTGACGCTCAGCAGAACAAGTAGAAAAATCTGGGTAACATACTACTTCCACAGATTCCATCCTCACATAATGATTTTTGCTTAGGTAACGACTCTTCTAATTCAACATCCACCACACAATATGTACTAAATAAATAAATCTGTGAACCCAAAAAAATTGTGCCAGTTGACTTTTATTAGAAGAAAAGGTGAGTTAGAGGATACTTAAAATCCAATTTCACATTATGATTGTATATGTTGGTTATTTCAACTGATTGTCTAATTATCTCTAAAGATAAGTCAAATATTATAATCAAGACTATTAGATCAATGGCCAACGAACAAGGGATAGCTAAAGAACTATCCACCTCTGAATTTCAGGCTCTGCAGGATCTAGAGAGGTCACCCAATTACACTGAACATGAATATTAATTACAACTATATCAGTGTCTAGCAGATTGACTTCATAAAAATGAAAAAGCATTTATATGTTTACAAGCTTGAAGAGAAAAGTCCTTGTTATCTTTGAAACCCTAGTATGAAGCATAAAAAAAATTATAAATAAATTGCGAGAAATGACTTTTGGATTTGATTTTGAGTTTGAAAATTGTTTTTGAGACTAACGGAAATTCATTCAAAATGGATTGGTGCCTAAGGTTATGGGGTTGTAATGCTACATAATCTCACAGCATACTTTCTAAACATATTTGCTGGTCATTTAATCACTATTACTTTATAACAATGAGACCTACTACTAGTTTACAATACAACTCTTCCTACAAATCCATTTATAATGAAAACTCTCACCATTTTCAAGAAAGAATATATAATATTCCTTGAACAAATAGTAATTAATAAAAACAATTCATAACAAAAAATGTGTATAAAGAAACCTACAATCCTTAATTCCATTATTCATAAAACATTTCACTATAAAATGTAGACAATTAGCAATGAAGCATATATTTATATAAGATTCACTCAAAATACAACAATGTCTTCATGGAAGATTTGCAGGCACATAACTCTATTTCCCCAAATAGATTATGAAATCTTCTACAACCCACCCCTTTTACAACTTTTTGAAATCTCAGAACCCCTTCCAAATGAATGGAAGATACATTTTAAAGAGGATGAGAAAACTCAAATTAAATCTCACAATGACACTTGGCACAATAATTTTTCTTTGATTTACAATTGATTGGCACCTTTATGCTTTATTTTTCCTCTTATTTGTTACTGAAATTTGCTTTTTGCCCTTTCTTTGGATTTTCGTACAATTTTTTTAATTGGATGTAAGAACTTATTTATTGTTGTATTTCACCTTTGCCAAAAAATCTATCAACTTCGAGTACAAACCCATTTCATTAACAGTTAAAATTTATACTCAACTTGCATTTTAAGTTTTAACTAAGGATTTTGATTGTTAAACACTAAAATTCCTTTATGGGATTAATTTGACATTTTGTCAAACACTTTACTAGTAACCCCTCTATGTATAAAATTTTCATCCACTTGCTTTGATTTGCATTTCAACTATGAGAACCCTGCCTCGAGATCACTATTTGCATTCTTTGAAACACATATTATCACCAAAATTCCCATGGGTGATTTTAAAACCCTCAAAGGCATTTGATATAGTGTATGGGTATTTATATTAAGCTACAATGGAGTCCAAATCATTTGCAAGTTATTAGAAAAGTGTTAGGTCATTTTTTAATGTTCTAGCACTTAGAAAATCAATCAAACACTATGAAAGAGTGTAGAAGAGCTGTGATAAAAGTTGTTGGGTTGTTTTGGACACTATTGACCATTTAAAATCATTCAAATAGTATTAAAACCATTGTTCAAGTGTTGGATTTGATTGCTGGATCATTTTTATTATTTCTGATATTTGAAAAATGTCCAAAACGTTGTTTGGGCATGAACAATGTTGCTTTTTAGACATGAAAATAGAATTTTTGACACTTTAAAACCTTAAAAAAAAAATTCCATAGACACCCTCCAAGTGAGTGAATCTTTGTTGCAACATTGGCTAAAGGTTTATTGCTTGTTTAGAGGGGAAGGATGGTATCAAAATGATGCTGCACTTGGTGAACAGTAATAGAAAACTTAGAAACAAAGGTTGCACATGAAGAACCAAGACTGCAATTTAGCACCAAAATATTGTCCAACTCAGCAAAAGAATAGCCAATAACATTCATATCAAAGCCCCTCAATATAGCACACCTTTATTTTAGGTTTCTCTTATGAATTAGAGATAAAGTGCTTTCTTTACATGTGGAAAAGATGAATATATGCATCCACCTTAGTAAACATTACTGGTCAGTGTTATAAAGGAAAATCATTCATTAAGAGAAGTAAATAAATATTGTTGGGTTGCACATTCCAAGTCATCGAAGGTGTTAGAATATTTTGGTAATTTCTATCAGCTGTAGGTTAATTTTTTATTTTTATTTTTATGTTGGTTAGGGTTGGATAAATTCTGGAAGCTTAGGGTTAGGTAAATTCTAGAAACTTATTTTATGTCGGCCAAGGTAAAATAATAAAAATAATAAGTCGGCCTATATTCTAGATTTTTCTAAATGTATCTAAAGTCCATTAGATAAAGAACCTATGTAAATATTTTTTACTCAAGCAATGTGAATGAAGCATTGGGTTATTGTGCAGCAGCACAAATATTTTATTTTTTTCTGTATAATTTCTTTGCCTTTGCCGGCTATCAGAGTGGTATCAAAGCCAAGTTAAGAAGTAGGAAAAAGAGAAAATTTGAGGAGAGCAGATTTGAGGATTGTTGAAGTTTCATGTTTATTTTTGGTGAGCAGAATGTTGCCTATTAGTCAATCAATTGAGTAAGCTGCAGTTTTATTATATATCATAGTTTTATTGATAGCAGATTATTCATAAAGAAAGAAATTTAGGGTTTACATATACTATTTTAAAATATGGCATCAAGTAGTGTGCAAACTCAAATTCCAATATTTTCTGGTAAAAATTATGATACTTGGTCATACAGAATAAAATTAATATTTAATTTTGAAGATTTATCAGAAATAGTTGAAAATGGTTATACAAGACCGCAGGATGAGTCTACTTTGAGCACTAATGCAAAAAATAAGTTGAGTGAAAAAGGAAAAAGAATAAAAGGGCTTTGTAGATAATTGGACAAGGATTGGATGATTCGGTCATTGGAAGGATTAAGCCAGCCACTACAACCAAGCAAGCATGGGATATTCTGGAAACAACATATCAAGGTACAAGTAAGGTAAAACTTGCCAGATTGCAAGGACTCGGGAAAGATTTTGAAAACTTGCAAATGAGTGATTCTAATTCAATAGATCAATTTGAAAATTGTGTTATGAATTTGGTTAATCAAATAACGATGAATGGTGATGAACTAATAGATCAAAAGGTTGTAGAAAAGATCTTAAGAAGTTTTCCTACTAAATTTGATACTATTGTTGTGCCAATTAAGGAAACTAAGGATTTGTCAACATATTCAATAGATGAGTTGTTTGGTACTTTGAAAAATTATGAGTTGAGATTGAACATGATTAATAATACCTCATTGGAGAGTGCATTCAAAGCACAAATGACATTTGGCAGAGGCAGAGGAAGAGGAAATCTAGGATTCAGAGGAAGAGAAAGAGGAAGAAGCAATTTTGAAAGAGAAGAAAGGAAGAGTCCAGATCTAGGAGGATGGAGAAATCAAAGTTTCAATTCAAGGGGATGCAATAACAATCAAGCATCACAAAGGTATGACAAAACGAATGTTCAATGTTACTATTGCAAGAAGTATGGTCATATTGCAAATGAATGTCGAAAGAAGCAAGCTGATATGGGAAAGTAAACTGCAAATTTTTCTGAGAGTAATTCTGAGACATTGTTCATTAGTTGTCATGTAGCTCAAGAAAGTTCAAGTAACATTTGGTTTCTAGATAGTGGTTGCAGTAATCATATGACAGGAAATAAAGACTTGTTTGAAAGTTTGGATACTTCAGTGAAATCAAAAATTAAATTGGGGAATGATAATACAGTTGCAGTTATGGGTAAAGGTGAAATTAATGTGATGACAAAGCTTGGTAAAAAGTCCATTCCTGATGTTTATTTTGTACCTAATTTGAAGCATAATCTCATAAGTGTGGGACAACTTTCTCAAAAGGGTTATAGAGTTGTTTTTGAAAATAATGTGTGCACTATATTTGATATTCTTCCTAGTAATAAGGTGATTGCAAAGGTTGAAATGACAAATAACAGAATGTTCACACTTCAAATGAAGAATGAATTAATGGAGAAGATTGAAGCAAGTTTCAAGGCATCAAGTCAAGATCAAGCATGGATATGGCACTTGAGGTATGGTCATCTTAACTTCAAAGGATTGTGTTTATTGAAAAGGAAAGAAATGGTAAGAGGCTTACCCCCTATTGAAGCACCATTAAGTTCATGTGAAAGTTGTATTTTGGCTAAGCATCATAGAACAAGTTTTCCAAAGGGAATGTCATATAGAGCATGGGCACCTTTAGAAATTGTACATCCTAATACATGTGGTCCAATTCAAACACCATCTTTAGGGGGGAACATTTATTTTCTAACATTCATTGATGATTTTAGTAGGAAAACATGGGTTTATTTTTTGAAATATAAATATGAGGCATTTGGAAAGTTCAAGCAATTCAAAGCATTGGTTGAGAAACAAAGTGGCCTACCCATTAAGGTATTGAGATCAGATAGAGGAGGAGAATTCAAGTCAAATGAGTTTTTGGATTATTGCAGGTACCATAGAATAAAGAAGTAGTTTACTACAAGTTACACACGTCAGCAAAATGGTGTTGCAGAAAGAAAGAATCGAACAATAATGGAAATGGCAAGGAGCATGTTGAAAGGAAAGAATCTACCTAATGAGTATTGGGCTGAAGCAGTAGCTTGCACAGTTTATATTTTGAACAGGAGTCCAACAAAGATTGTAAGGGACAAGATTCCACAAGAAGCATGGAGTGGTAAGCATCATAGTGTTTCTCATTTCAGAATATTTGGTTGTATTGCATTTGCACATGTGCCCAAGGAAACAAGAAGTAAGTTGGATGATAAAAGTGAAAAATGCATTTTTATTGGTTATGATGAACAATCTAAGGCATATAAGTTATTTAATCCTATTACCGAGAAATTCATTGTAAGTAGAGAAGTTGTATTCAAAGAGGAAGAATCTTGGGATGGAAACATAGACAAAACAATTATAGGAGCTGCAACATTGCCATATAATGAACAAGAAGGAAAAGATCAAGAAAACCAAGGAGATCAATCAAATGAACGAGGAGGAACACCATCAAGAAGTCCACAAGGAGATAGCACACAAGGGGAAGTTGAGCAAGGAGAATCATCAAGTCCACAAGTAAGTGATGACTCAAATCCTACACTTGCATCATTAAGATCAAAGCTTAAAAGCAATAAATCTAGAAGTTTGCAAGAAATTTATTATCAAAGAGATAGGATAGATTTGCAATCAAATTTTGCTTTATTTGCTCAAGATCCTATTTATTTTGAAGATGAAATTAAGGAAGAACATTGGATTAATGCAATGAATGATGAAATGGAATCCATTGAGAAGAATGATACATGGGATTTAGTTGATTTGCCTAAGGAAAAAGATTGCATTGGTGTAAAATGGGTTTATAAAACTAAGTATAATGCAAATGGAGAAGTTGACAAATATAAGGCAAGACTAGTAGCTAAAGGATTTTCTCAAGAATATGGAGTTGATTATAATGAAACTTTTGCACCTGTAGCAAGACTTGACACTGTTAGAATGGTACTAGCTATTGCAGCTCAAAAGGATTGAAAGGTTTATCAAATGGATGTTAAATCAGCCTTCTTGAATGGATATTTAGAAGAAGAGGTTTATGTGCAGCAACCACTAGGATATGAAATAAAAGGTTATGAAGACAAAGTTTATAGGTTAAAGAAGGCACTTTATGGATTGAAACAAGCTCTAATCTAGCATGGTACAGTAGGATAGATTCATACATGATAAGCAATGGATTCAACAGAAGTACTAGTGAGCCTACTCTATACACCAAAGTCAATGAGCAAGGTCAGATTTTAATTGTTTGCTTGTATGTTGATGATTTGATTTTTACAGGTAATCTTTCTATTGACATCTTTAAATTAGCAATGAAGAAGGAATTTGAGATGACTGATTTGGGGTTGATGAAATATTTTCTTGGCATTGAAGTAACACAAAATGATAAGAGAATTTTCATTTGTCAAAATAAATATGCAAAAGATGTTTTGAGAAGGTTTAGAATGATAAGTTCTAGTCCAGCTTCTACACCTATGGCAATAGGCACAAAACTAAGCAGAGAAGATAATGAGGTTGATTTTGATTCAACTATATTTAGAAAATTGGTTGGTAGTTTGATGTATCTAACAACAACTAGACCAGATATAATGTATGGAGTAAGTCTGATTTCGAGATTCATGGATTCACCAAAGAACTCACATTGGCAAGCAGGAAAAAGATTATTGAGGTACATTGCAGGAACTATGAATCATGGCATATTGTATTCTACTTCAAATAAATTTCAATTGGTGGGGTATACAGATAGTGATTTTGCATGAAGTATTGATGATAGAAAAAGTACATCTAGATATGCATTTCATCTTGGAACAGGTGTTGTAGCATGGGCATCAAAGAAACAGCCTATAGTGACAATTTCATCAACAGAAGCAGAGTATGTAGCAGGAACATCAGTAGCATGTCAAGCAGTGTGGATGAGAAGACTCTTGAAGGATCTACTACATAAACAAGAGGAGCCAACTATAATCTATTGTGACAACAAGTCCACCATTGCACTGTCAAGGAACCATGTTTTTTACAAGAGGACAAAACACATTGATACTAGATATCACTTTATTCGGGAGTTAGTGAACAATGGAGACATCAATCTACAGCATTGCAGATCTGAAGAACAATTTGCAGACATATTTACAAAGGATTTAGCATAAGAGCAATTTGAATTTTTGAGAGGAGTTTTGGGCATTGTAAATATTGATATAGTTTGTGGTAGAAATTAGGGGGGAGTGTTAGAATATTTTGGTAATTTCTATCAGCTGTAGGTTAATTTTTTATTTTTATTTTTATGTTGGTTAGGGTTGGATAAATTCTAGAAGTTTAGGGTTAGGTAAATTCTAGAAACTTATTTTATGTCGGCCAAGGTAAAATAATAAAAATAATAAATCGGTCTGTATTCTAGATTTTTCTAAATGTATCTAAAGTCCATTATATAAAGAACCTATGTAAATCTTTTTTACTCAAGAAATGTGAATGAAGCATTCGGTTATTGTGCAGCAGCACAAATATTTTATTTTTTTCCGTTTAATTTCTTTGCCTCTGCCCGCTATCAAAAGGCATCAAACTGTCTTTGTTCTTCTCTTTGAACTGGCAATGGAGCGATGTGTTGCCACATGTAGAGTTATTTGAATCAAATTTCAGTGTGGGATTGATAATTTGTTACATATTATTATTTATTTTATTTACTTTTTTAGACTGAAGGAATTGGTTGGGTATCCATCCCCCTATAAACTGTAATGAGTTTGGTAAACTTTTTTCATGTGACTGGTGGCGCTGTTGCGACACGCCCTCCATACCATGGGGACAGTGGGGAGACTAGACCTCATGACCTCTTGCCTGCAACAGAATGCTTTAACCAATCGAACTAGACCCACCACCCGCCACATAAACGCCAAAATTAACTCTCCCATCGACCTGTTTGCTGGCCAGCCAGCAAACAGGGAAAAACATCACACAATGGTGAATTGGCTGCTATTTTATTAAAACGCTGCGAATTTGCATTGGACCGAAGAGGAGTTTGCATCGGTGGGTTCAAAGGTTCAAAATCAGAGTCAAAACTCTTGTTGCTGTGGTGAACAGAGTTCACACATGGCAGTAAAGGACAAAACTGGCTGCATACTGACTGAAACAGGAGCGCGGGCATATGAAATTGGCGTAGAAACCTCCTGCGTGGACATTTTAACAGGCACATAATCCTCACGTGATAGCATTAAGTTTGCAATGTTTCAATGTTGTGCAGGCCGCGATGAATAATGGGCAGCAAAATTACCTCCATCGCGGCCAAGGACAGAGCACGACGTGTGAGATGGGGCAGGCGACTGTACCATTTCCTCATGCATGGCTTTGAAACTGGCGTTTGGGAATGAGCAGGCTGCGTGGAGTTCGAATTTTCAACAGGGGACTTTGAATTTGCTTCACGCGATGGAAAATAGGCTGGGCAACGCGTGGGAATTAAACCTGCCCGCGGTGAAGTGTGAGGAACCAAAACTGGCTGCAATGAATTTGAAGGAAACATAACTCGCGTCCCATCACGTGAGACTAAACTCCAATGACAAGGTTGTTCCAAACGTTGCGTAGCCTATTCTTGGGATTCAAAATCATCCATTCGACCTTGGTGAATCTGAGTGAATCTGAGTGTTGCCAGTGTGCTGTTGAGACATATTTGAAGACAACATCCTGACTACGAATCAATTTATTTGCAACCGGATTCCACAATCTAAAGTCATACTGATCTTCTCCGTACCCGACAAATATACACCACTTAGATTTAAAATCCAACTTCGTTCGCTTCTCTTTCGAAATATGAATGAAATCTTCGCAGCCAAACACCCATAGATGATTGTAGGAATTAAATTCACCTTCCAAACCATCTTTCCAAATGAGAAGAGGGGTTGCGTTAATCAAATACACTGTCGTGTTAACCGCTTCCGCCCAAAACTCTTTGCCCAAACCTCATTAGAGAGCATGCTTCGAGCCCTCTCTAGAATTGTCCGATTCAATCTCTCAACTGCACCATTCTCTTGAGGCATGAATGGTGCAACCTTAATATGCTAAATACCATTATCTTCACAATAACCATCAAATTCTGAAGAACAAAATTCATCTCCATTATCCGTTTTCAAACATTTAATCTTATTCCCTATTTGGTTTTCAACAATAGTTTTAAAATTCTTGAATTTGGTAAAATCTTGAAACAAAATAATTGGCTCCTCCATACAAGGTTACCTTTGTAGGACCGAACACATTGGAGTGCACAAGCTCCAAAGGCCTTATCTTTTTTTCATGTCCAGTCTTCGATAAACTAGTCTGCCTCTATTTGTCATATAGACAATGCTCACATAGGTCCAAATCCAAAAATTTTATTCCCAAAAGATGATCTCTTTTGAGCAAGAATTTGAGCCCCTTCTTGTTCATGTGCATAAGCCTTTTATGCAATCATACCTTTCGAGTGCAATCATCAATAAATGAAACAAAATAATTGGCTTCTCCATACAAGGTTACCTTTGTAGGACCGAACACATTGGAGTGCACAAGCTCCAAAGGCCTTGTCTTTTTGTCATGTCTAGTCTTCAATAAACTAGTCTGCCTCTATTTGTCATATAGACAATGCTCACATAGGTCCAAAACCAAAAAGTTTATTCCCAAAAGATGATCTCTTTTGAGCAAGAATTCAAGCCCCTTCTTGTTCATGTGCATGAGCCTTTTATGCCATAGTTCTGCTTTGTTGTTCACAAGCATCATCGCTGCTCCCACTTCAGTGAGACTATCTAGCACAAATAATGTGCCCAATTTTTTGCCCCTTGTAACCACTAACACCTCTTTGGTCATCTTCCAAGAATTTGAAGAAAAAGTGATGCTACATCCTTAAGATCCAAGTTGTCACGTAGAAGTCAGATTTCTTTTTAATTTTGGAGCATGTTTTACATCGTGCAATAACCACTTGTTTCCATTCTTTAGTTCTTCAACATCACGTCACCTTTTCCAATAATCTCACATGCCTTGTTATCACCAAGATATACTTTACTAAATCTGCCTTCTTGATAATTTTAGAAGGCTTATCGACATGAAGTTGCATAAAATGATGTGTCAAAATCCAACACCCATGAGTTTATTGTAGTTTCACCTATTGACAAGACTAGAACACCTTCATCTTTTTCATACGTGGTCTTAACTTCATTGTCCTTTGATTGGTTCTGCACCTTTTTATATGACTAACAATTCTTTATTGTATTTCTTTTTCCACAAAACCAACAAGCTCCATTTATGCCCCTTGACATTGATCTCCTCGCTGATTTTGATCTTCTTCTATGGTTATATCTCCCCATTTCTTGATTTTTACCTCTATTACCAAAAATAAAGGCATCACCAGATCTGGTTCTTTGATTTTTCCTTCGCATATCTTCATTGAGAAGAGTTGTAGCAACATCATCAAACTTGAGTTTTTTTTCCTGGATATGGAGGTGTTGATCACAATCTCAATCCCTTCCCAACTATTTGGAAGATAACACAACAATAAGATGGCTTTGATTTCATCATCCAACATGATATTTACCGAAACCAATTGGTTGATAAGAGTGTTGAATTCATTCAACGGTTTGATACGATGCCTCCTTCCTTCATTTTCAAATTATATAATTTTTTCATGAGGCAAACCTTGTTTGAAGTTGAAGCCATCTTGTACATGTCAATCAATTTGTCCCACAACTCTTTCGAGATCCTTTTTATTGTGAAATTGAAGAAGACATTGTTGAATAATGATAGAATAATTGTAGCTCTTTCTTTTTTATATAATCTCTTCCAATTCTCATTAGACATTGCAATTGGATTTTTCATTTTTTCTTCCAACGCGAGCGAGAAATCTCCGCTAATCAGTAAAGACTCCATTTGCACTTTCCACAATCCAAAATTTTGCCCCTGGAGAGAACTTCTCTATCTTCCATTTATTTGCTTCCTCTATTTCTCAAAAATTATCACAATTCCCAACAACTAATTTTCCAAGCTCTAATACCAATTGTTGATTAATTTGTTGTAGACAAAATGAAAATTATATTGCAAAATTAAACTTAGAGAAGAGACAATTCACAAACACGAAAGAAAACAAAGATTTATAGTGGTCCACCAATTTGGCTACATCCACTTTGAAGCAAGGGAATTGATTTTATTAATCTCTATTTTTGAACACAAGACACAACAACATAACAACATCAATAATACAACAACAAAGGATTATCCATTTTGGATAAGTCTTCAAAAAATAATGCGAAGAGACTTGTGCAATTTGGAGGGAAATGGATGTGATCAATGTGCTTCAATATCCAACACAAATAAGGTACCCTCAAGACAATAGGAGAAATCCACCTAAACAACTCATATTTGCAATGTGAAGAATTGTCTAGGCATAGCCTTTACATTAAAATTAGCACTTAGAATTAAACCTTTTTGAAAGTTTAATTAAAATTTTAGCCATTTCATGTGCTTTCCATACAAAGGATATAGTAAAAATTTAAAACCATTAATTTCCGCCCTTAAAAAAATTTAAAACCTACATTTCGGATCACACTTTGTGATCCATCACGAGAGCATAAGGAGGAAAATATAAATAGTTGCAGACCAAGAATTGCATAAAAAGGTGGGCAAGAGGGAGGAGAGAGAAGGATGGCACAAAAAACAAGACACCAAGATAAGTTAATGAATGAAAGAAAGAAAATCAAGAACAAAAAATGATAAATTGAATTATTTAAAGGAGGCAAAGAGAAAAGTACTATATAATATGTGTACATATATTATATTAATTAATATATTTGTTATATTATATACAACAATTAAAATAAACTATGTATATATTATATTGTCTTATATATATAAAATAAATAAACTACTCAAATATATAATATGATATATATAAAATAATAATCTCATATATATTATATATAAGATATATATATATATATATATAGAAATATAATATACTCCCAAGAATATAATATAATAACCACATATAGCACAAATACAATATATAATATACACATAAGATATGAATATGCAATATAAAGAAAGACTCAAATGATAAGATATGAATACATTGTAATAAAATATAATATAGGCTATAATATATATTATTGCTATGTATGTATTATAGTATGGTATACTATATATATAATATAGCAATCATAAATAACAAAATTATAATATAGTAATAATATAATATATATAATTAAATAAATATTATATACTTATAAATATATAATATAATAAACTCATATAACAATAATACAATATAAATATCTTTTTTTTATGTCTATAATTATTTACTACATTTTTTTATTTTATTTACTACATTTCTTATAAGTGTATATTTATATTATAATGATATGTAATAAATTTAATATAAAGGAATGTGTCTATTATAATATAATATAAACTAAGCTATGTATATGCATCTAGCTATGCATATATTATAATGTCTTATAAATAATATATATATAGCTTACACTATAAAATATGAAAATAAATATAATATATTATACTCATATATATAATGTAATAAACTCATAAATTATAGATATAAGCTATGAATATATTATAAACTCATATGATATGTAATAAATAACTTAAAGTAGGACACATATGAAAGAATGTGTAAAATAATTACACAGACTCAAATGATATGCAATATATAATATATATGATATATATGAGGACCCATATAATATATATTATATGATAAGTTATAGGTATTATTAACCAGTACTTAAAAAAATTATTGAAAGAAGATTGATATTTAATATCTTGTGAGTATAATAAACCTTAAATAAGATATCCATATACTCTATCTCTCTATATAAAGGAATATAAAAATTTATACTAAACTCAAAAACTATATATATAAACATAAAAAGTATATACAAATACTTAATAACTTTATATATATATAATATATATTTTCTTTTGTGTCTATAATTATATATTACATTTCTTATGAGTTTATATTTTAAGTTAAGGAGGAGAATTGCATTGGCATAGGTTTTTCTCATTCTTCTCTATGAATTAAGTGTATATTTTAGGGTTTAAATCACCATGAAATATAAACACCAGGGTTATGAGTATGTATTTGGCTTAACTAGCACAATACCAGAGATATGGGATACCAAGCTAGGGCATCTAAGTTTGGATAAATTATAGGATAGAATTGGGACAGATAACTAGCCATCCATTACCCATAAATTAATTGAGAGTGGATTTTTACAAGTTGTTGCATTCTTAGTGGCCATTTATTGTCCCAACTTAATACTAGAATGCATTAATCATTAGAATGTCGAAACACAAGAGGTTAGAACAAATGATAACTGATTGGTAGTGGAAATTAAAAAGGATACATTCACCTCTTGCCTGAAAATACTAGACAGATAATTATATGCAGATTTAGATTTCACTTCTTCAAACTGTGCTTTTTTGGAGAAGAAAGGTCGGTACCAAAATGTGATCACCAAAGAGTGGTTTTCCATGTACCAAAGAATAGTAAGTCTCAGCTTCCCAAAAACCTACATAGAAATCACTTTATGGATGAAATCTCCAATATAATTGTGCTTCTGCATCGGCTTAGGGGTAATGAGAGGGCCATTGGGTTCAAATAATGGATGTACTTTTTTCTTGCAAATCATCATTCAAGGAGACCAATTCTTAGATTGGGTGCAGCTCATTAGTGACCAACTGCATCATTTGATTACTCAATTTCAGGTCAATAAGTTCTTCTACATAGACCTTCATACTTGATTTATGCTATTTCTAGTACCAAACCTTGGCTTGGATTGAGAACAAGTGCAACTCAATACCAGGAGTTCCAATTTTCAATTATTATGATAAGTTGCAATTGGGGAAACACTATCATCGCCATAGTAGAATCAATGACATCTTTACCATGAGGATGGTTTAGGAGATACAAGGGGATATTGGTTTAAGGATTGCACCTGAAGCTATACAATTGATTGACACTTATGGGAGTCACTTTATACAATTCCAAATGTTTTCATATATTAGAATTGGATGGCTTGATGGACCCCCACTAAATCTCCCTAAGTATGCAAAGGATAAGTTTTTCCCAAGGTGATAGAATTCTCCAAGTAGGTAGCAGAGGTAAATAAAAGATGCCAAGAAAGGAAAAATGTTGGTATGCAGTTACCTATTAGACTTTTCCATTTCTCTTGTAATTCCATTTCAGACGCACTTAACATTGAGACCTTGTCAAATATACATTGCACTTCTATGAAGGAAGGTTTCCTTTTGATAGTAAAGATTTTGTGAAGAATAATCTATAACTAGGTCCTAGATCCCATCATATTCTTAACTTAGAATATTAGTGGGCTGATTGTGTGGATGAATATGAGGTAAGAAGGAGAAGTTCGATGAGGTTAAATTTAAGGAAGATAGTTACATTCAATTTAAATTGGGATATCCAAGGCATTGAAGATGATGAATCCAAACTAGTAGATCCCATTTTTGTTAATCACATTTAGACTCGGCCTATTGTGTCCATGGATTGGAGTATCAAAGAAAATGAGACCATTGAGGCCAAGATCGTGGTTGTATTAAGAAGAAAACAAGAATGGTTTGCAAAGAAGAATGTAGAGAAGCAAGCTCCCCCCACCAAGTCACAAAATACTCAGTTGCAAAGAGAAGATAGCCAACAACCTGCAACCTCAGAAACACAAAATTCTACTTCACAGTAGGTACCATTATAAGGGAAAGGTAGTGGAGATGATCGACCTCTAGAGAGAATTTTTTTAGAGAAAATATGTGTAGAAGATGCCCCTGAGCCTCCTTAGTAGGACAAAGATAAGGAAATAGTTGATGAAGAAGAAGAAATAGCCAATATCTCTACTTCCCTATCTCAAGAAAGTGCCTATTCTTCTCTTGAATATTCTCTTGGTAAGGACACACACACTTACCCTATAGTAGGTCCTACTCCTCCCACCTCTCCTTAACAAAATCAATCTATTACTCTTGTTGAACACAATACAATGTTGAGGGGGGGGGGGGTTGAATCGACATATATTAAAACTAATCATTCTCAGTTGTAGATTAAACATCTCATCATAAACTGAAAGAAGAGTAGAAAAGAAATCATTCAACACATGAAGACACCAATATTTTTACATGGAAAACCTAATGAAGATTAACTCACAATATATGTAGCTCACTGCTAACAAGAATTACAATGTTGTTTAAGGCCCACTGCCTGTGGACTTGCAGACTAAGGTGTACAACATTAGGGTAAGATATAAAGGACATGATGAGACTCACTATCTTAGAGAAGGATTAACACATAATGATCTGTCACACCTCTCTAAATAACCACACCTTCACAAATAAATTTGATCATCTATATATATCATCCACAATAATGCAAAACATCAATTAGGTCGGCTCCAAAATAACCTTTTAAATGGAATGTGTGGTATCAAACTGGTTAGGTCCAAACATATATAATATTTCAAGAAAAAAATTGTGGATTAACACATGATGTTTATAGGACCAAAACACATCATAACACATCCTCCAAAATAAAATTATTAATCAAGGTCAACTGTTGATAGAGGAAACAAGTTTGTTGGCCCAAATACAGACAACACTAGAAAAATTTCCATCTATACAACTTAACACCACTTGGGAGAGATCAAAACCATTATGTGGATCAAGATGCAAGCATTTTAGTCTATGCATAATATCTCCTCAACCTTTTTGTGAAGAAACTATAATGACATAAATTGACCCCCTTCGTGGAGATAGGCCAATTTCTCATTTAATCTAGACCTATTTTAGTACCTTTGCATTAATTACCCCTTTAATTCATCATATTTAGGCCCTAAGACCCATTATTTTGAATCTTGAGGCTCATTTCACTCAAAAATTCCACAAATTACTTAAAACCCCAAAATTCCCAAAAACCCACCTCAAAAACCTTAGGTGGAACGCATTCGCCACCTTGGGCGAATGAGTCCCCTTAGGTGGCACCCATTCTTCAAGGGTGGCGAATGAGTCCCATTTGGGGAATTTTTCAATTTTAAGCAAGAAATTAACCAATTTTAATTCAAAATTTTGGTGGACGTCGGCCTTTGAGATCTAAATAACGGTCAATTAGGTGTTAATTCCTATAAAAGCAAGTTTTCAAGTCATTTTTATCATCTCTAAGCCATTTATGCAAGCATTTTCAAGAGAAAATTCAAGAGTCAAGTGTTGATAATCTTTCACAAGAGCATTCAAGTTTCAAGAGCAAGTAAAGTTGAAGCTTTGGAGTGCAACATTAAAGTGTTTTTGTAGGTCTTCAAGCTCACTTTCATTCAAGGTCTAGCATTTTCAAGGGTTGATCGTGGATGTCTATGGTGAATCATGAAGATTTCTAGGTTGGGGAGATGCAACTAGCCATTAAGCCAAGCCTAAGGACTTGTTTTTTAAGTGATTCTATCTTCCATTATCACTCTACTTTTAGCCTAAGGAAGGTTTATACATCATTGAGATTCACTTGAGGTGATTATAGATCTCCTAAAGTGAGTTTTGCATCATTCAACTTACATTCCTACATCTTCTTCTTGCATATTAGAATAGGATTGCATCATGTGTTTCAGATAATTTCTTAGTCTTAGACACACAAGTAAGGCTAAGGTTTAAAATTATTTCCATTAAGGTTTGATTACCAAACTAGGGGTTTGACCAAGACAAACCCCCCATAAGAAAATCAATATATATTCTGTTTTGTAGGTGTTTTTGCAGGTTTGGATCCAAAACTCAGTTTGGAAGGAAAAAGTAGGTGTTGGAGTGCAGATCAGAGTTTTCAATTTATGAAAAAGCGGAGCGGGACTGATTCACCACAATTTGTGAATAATTCCTACTGAAGGTGTCTTTCAGATCTGTTTGTCTAGATTCCAGCACCCTTTTTCCCAAAATTGTTTTCTGGGTAGAAACCTTGATCTAGGACTGATTCGCCTAGGTTGGAAAATGAGGTAAAGAAAATCAAAAGTGGTAAAGAAAATTCTTAGAACCCTACCTAAAGCTTACAATCATAAAATTTTTTCTATTGAGGAATTTGCAAATCTAGATCAATATTCTAGAGATCAATTGTATGGTTCTCTATTTACATTTGAAATGAGAGAATTTGGTACAAATAATGGTGCAAAAGTTAAGACCACTTTTAAGGTTCGAAAATCAAAGAAGATTGAAGAATCAGATCATGCGGATCTAGATGATGTAGAAGCTAACTTTGTGAGAAGGATGAAAAAGGGTATCAGTAAGTACAAAGGTAAGTTTCCTTTCAAATGAAATTCAATTGTGGAAAGATAAGTCACTATGCTTCAAGATGTCCAAATATAGTTGTGAATGACAAAAACAAGGAGAACAAAGGTAAAATGATTAAGAAATGGTATTATGTTAGAGAAGATGCAAGTATTTTTTATGATGAATCTAATTATGGAGATGATGATGATGAATTCTTGTCCATGGCTTTAAAAGATGAACATGTTTTTGCTAACTCTGAAAGATGTGTGAAGGAATTTCCTCTAGAGAGAAAGGATAAGACTGGAGGTACTTTGGTATCTTCCTTTCATGCTAGATAGAATAAGGACTATTGGATCATTGATAGTGGATGCTTTAATCATATAGTTGGGGACAAGAGTAAGCTTGTTAAACTTGAAAAATATGATAGAGGACTTGTTAGATTTGGTGACTCATGATTCAGGTGTTAAGATATGTGGAATAAGTTCAATCAGTTTTGATGGAAAGAATAATACTGATGATGTTTACTATGTTAAGGGTTTAAGGAATAACCTCTTGAGTGTTGGATAAATGTGTATAAAAGGATACAATTTTATGTTTTAGGACGATGGATGTGAGATCAAAAAAGGGTTTGGAACTGTGATGTTTTTTGGAAGAAGGATAGATGGAAATTTTTATCACCTTAAGGGTATTGATGGTCATTGCTTCATGACTCAGATTAATGAAAGCTGGCTATGGCACAGGAAGATGTGTCACATTAATTTTGATAATTTGGTAAGAATCATTTCAATTCAAGTAGTGAGAGATATGCCAAAGATTGCAAAGCCTATCAATGTTGTTTTCAAGGACTGGTAGATTGGAAAGAAAACAAGAAGAAGTTTCAAAGGAAAAGAACAATCTACTACCAAGTTGTTGGAATTGGATCATATAGATCTTTGTGGTCCTACAATAATAAGAAGTCTTCAAGGTGACAATTATTTCATGGGCGAGTGCATGAAGTTGGGTTACACTTTTTGTGGCCAACTTCAAAAAAATATTGGAAATGACATAACGTGAGTGCGTTATAACGCGCTTGTGTTATTTCATTTTAAAAGAAAAAAAAAGTGAAAGCTATTCATTTTCTCTTTTTTTTTTTTTTTGCTCTACCTGTGGCCAAAAACCCTCAATTTCGCGCTCGCGTTCTAGGAGGAGGCATTCTTCAAAATTCATCAACAATAGTTTCTTTTCGTTCACAAAGATGGTGCCACGATGACGAAGAGGTGTAGGAGGTAAGTATTGTTTGCTATTTGTGTTGAATTTCTTAGTTTCAAGTTGATTTTGTTTGTTTTAGGTTAGATTTGATTTTTTTTTTTAATTTGTAGGAGATGCAAATAATCCTGAAAATCCTCAACAAGAAGAATAGGAAAATACTCCTCAACAAAATCAACCTCCCCCACCAATCACTCAACACCCTCCTGGCACTCAACTAAATTTGAGGAGTGAAATTGAAAACAACAAAAAAAAAATTGAGGATCTTATCTGTAGGTTGAGTGATCCAAATGCTTCAACTGTAGAAAGAATGACACTAGCAAATTCAATGAAAGAGATATTAAAAAATGTAGATTCAATAACCCAACAAAATATGGGATTGCAAGATAGGAGGCAGGCAACTAGGGAATATTATGCAAACAAACTATCATATAAATAAGTAAAAGATTTAAAAATTACTAAAGGTGATTTGTGCTCTCTATTCACTGACCCTAGAACAAATCAAAATCTTAGCCTCAATGCAAAGAGGTTTCCTATTCATTGGTGCCACCACCAAGAGATTAGGAACCATTTTTATGATAGGTGGTACTTGGTCTTTGATTACCCACCGTGCAATAATTGTGAAGTCCCCCAATATTTTCTTAGGAAACTATACAGTGAGTTCGTATTGAACAAAATCCCAAATTATTTTGATATGAGGGAGTTCCAAGGGAGAGGTGGAGGCCTAGTGCACAGCCGGATCCTGCGTGGCAAGGGAGATGACCTCTCACTAGGCAGCCTCGTGAGCACATTATTATGCATGTCGTTGTGAAGGAGAGTGTTGATGTAGAGACATTGCAAGCGATCAACACTTTGACCTAGAGTGTCATCCATCATACTAGCCCTATTGTACAATGCCATCTAGAGGAGTCTTCAGGTGGTGGCCTTCAAACCCATGTGTGTCAATCTTGCAGGGCGACTTGTTCATATGACCCCACCAGCACTCAAGAGGCTGCTACGCAGGATCTGTATGTTGCTACGCAGGATTCGTATGCTACTACACAAGATCCATATGTTGTTGCGGGGATGGAGAGGACAACTGACATTTTGCATTGTGCATATGGCATTGATAGTCGGGTAAAATTCAGCATATTCAATGAATTTAAATTATTAAATTTTGATTCTAAAATGCATGATTAATTAATTTAGTTTTATTATTTTAATAAAATTACAGGGTCACAGTGTTGAGATGGGATTCACTGGTCCTCCACCTACTTATTTTTCTAGTACACCTATTAGTTGTGTATGTAACTAGTAAACAATTATAAATTTATTACATGTTAATAGCATTGTTTTACGAATTGTATTTTAATACATGATGTGATTTTGGATGTTGAACAAGCTAATATTGGCAGTTTCAAGAAAACACCTCCTAGTGCCAGTGGATTCACTCAAACGTACACAGATGTAATAGAATAAAGAGAACTTAACTAATGAATTCTACTTAATAGATTTGTGTAGTTTATATTCATATTGTTGGTTACGTTACATTACACATCATTCAAACTCAAATCATTACTTCAAATTCCATAACTAATAACTAGATGTTGATAGATGACAAAATTTCAACTATACAATATAGTTGTTTAGAAATTCAACATAAGCAACATGATGCAATTACTTCACATGGAGGAATGTGCTTGCAAAGGTGCACCACCACGACAAATTATGGATGCTTGGAAAAAATATATGAAACCATAATAGTAAGCAATAACATAGACAAGGTAGTTAGCGATGTAGAACATCATATCAAAACACTCAATCATCAGGGTACATTTAATGAAGAGCATCCAAAAACACCATCAACATCATTTCTTCAAGGTATTTCAATCCCAAATAAAATCAAGATAAGATCAAATATAATTTCATCATAAATCTACTTTTCATTCAACAAAAATCCACTCAAATTCTCTTAGCCATTCCATAGGCCATCATTCATCATTCCACTAATCAGTATTCCAATTGACTCATTCAAAGCAAAATCCATATTAAAGAAAACTTTGACTTAATCAATTAGATTCACATCATTCTCAACCACCATGAAAACAACATAAACCTGATTATTGACACTTGAACAATTCATCCTTTCATTTATTCACCAAGGCAACAAATCAACTAAACCATACCTCACTATTATCATTCCATGATCAAGCACTATACTCACCATATTTTGAATGGAACAGTCTACTTACAGGTTACAAACTCCTGCTACAACAGAATCTTGATTATCATCTTGTGGTTAATCACCAATTTTCTCAAAAGGCTTCATAATAGTCACCCATCAAACCATCAAAGTCACCAAACCTGTCTTATACACCTTAACCAAATTTAGTAACATCAATAAGATGATTAGTTTGATAGTAACCAAGCACTCAATCATATCACAAAAGGTTTAAAAGGATACAAGTCAGAAATGTTGAAGATAGGAGAGATTGCCACCCTAGGAGGTAGCTCTATTTCATAAGCATTTTGGCAAAACTTGTAGACCACCTTGCAAGGTCCTATCTTCTTCATCATGAGTTTGGTATACTTTCCTTTTGGAAGTATCTCCTTCTTCAAGTGTGCCATCACCAGGTCTACAACCTTGATTTGTACATTCCTCTTCTTTAAATTTTCCTTTTCCTTGTACTTCTCAACATTCTTTTGAAGGGTTTCCTTCACTTGTTGATGAATATCCCTGATTGTAACAACAAAGTCGTCACCTTGAGCACTTCTCCTAGCAACTCCTTGTAGATCTCTTAGTTCCTAGACCCCTTTAGGGTGCATGCCATAGACTACCTCAAAAGGGCTTCTACCAATGCTCCTATTCATGGAGTCATTATATGGAAATTCAGCCTGAGGTAAAATCATATCCCAAGCTTGTCCATGCTCCTTGGTAAGGCATCTTAAGAGGTTTCCCAATGATCTATTCACCACTTCAGTTTGTCCATTCATTTGTGGATGGTATGTTGAACTAAAGGAAAAATAAATTCCTTGAGTTTCTTCCATAGGCTCCTCCAAAAGTGACCAATGAATTTAGAATCTTTATCAGAAACAATGCTTAAAGGAAATCCATGTATCCTAACAACCTCCTTAAAGAAGAGACATGCTATATGAGATGCATCATTGGTGGATTTTTCAGGGAAGAAAATGTGCCATCTTACTAAATCTATCAACTACCACAAAGATACTATCAAAACCTTTTTGGGTTCTAGGAAACCCCAAGACAAAGTTGATACTTACACACTCCCAAGGCCTATTGGGAATGGGCAGTGGTTGATAGAGTCCTTCATTTGATGAAGTTCCCTTTTCCCTTTGACATATTGTGCAGCCTTCCACATACCTTCTCACATCCACCTGCAACTTTGGCCAATAGTAAAATGTCCTAACTTGTTCTAAGGTCTTATCAAGGCCAAAGTGACCTCCAAGACTCCCACTGTTTTTATCCTTTATGATATTCTCCCTCATTGAGCATTTATGCACACACAATTGGCTTCCTTTGAAGAGAAAACCATTCTACAATAAAAATTCAGAGAATTCACCATGAAAATAATTCAAATGTTGCTCACAAACATTGTATACCTCCTTGAAATCTGAATCTTTATGATACATATCCTTCAATGCTTCAACCCCCATGCTTTGGAGTTGGATCTCTTGCACTACAAGTTCCCTTCTATTGAGAGAATCTGCCACCTTATTTTCTTGGCCCTTCTTATGCTTTATTTTGAAAGTATAGGCTTGCAAAGACTCTACCCACTTCATGTTCCTATGACTGAGTTTGTCCTGTGCATTAAAAAAACTCAAGGCATGATTATCAGTATAAACAAAAAATTCTTTAGGTAACAAGTAGTGCCTCCACATTTTGAGGGCTTGGACCATAGCATACAACTCCAAATCATAGGAAGAATACTTCCTCTTTGTTTCATTCAACCTCTCAATGTAAAATGCAACCGGTCTGCCTTCTTGGCTCAAAATAGCCCCTATTGCTTGATTGCTAGTGTAGACACCTAATATTTATTGGTATTAGGTTTTAGGAATTTGATTAATATTGACATTTGCTTTAGACATAGACACAGGCATTGGCAAGAGTCATAGGCATAGCAAATCCTTCAAATCTTGTTGTAGGGCCTAGACATTTAGATTGCTCAAGAAGACGAATCTGAGGGCAACATATTATCTAGCAAGTAAGAAGGTGTAACGAAGGTGAAGCATGGAAGATGGAGATTTTTGGTAATATTGTTTCTTCTATTTTCATTTTATTTCCATTGTGCTTCGTTATTTTCATTGGATTTTTATGTTATTTGATCTAACAAATTAACAATCTAATATTTCCCTTGATTACATTGGTGAACCCGACTCCGTTTTGCTTGTTTCCGTACAGTTTTTTGTTGTTTTCTGTTGTTTTGTAGGTACAGGTACAGATCGACGCAACTGTCTTTTTTTTTAAAAACATCACGACACATCTGCTCACAGAAGCGACACAATTGCTCTAACAAGCCGCAATCGACAATCAGAATGACGCATTTGATCTAACGAGCCGCATTTGAATACCCGAATGACGCATCTACCTGTCGAGCCACAAACATCTGGTAAAAATTTTCTTTCAGTTTTGTCATTTTGATTTTCAAAATTTCGGGTTTTCTATTTACTGGTTTTCTGGTTTTCTATTTTTATTTTTCGTGTTTTATTCCTGCATGTTGAATTAGGTTAGATCTTTTTTATTATTTACTAATATTTTTCTTGTAGCATGTGGCAATCATCTTTAGGTATTAATCCAAAGACCTTGTTTTATCTGAGACTACTAATATTCATTGTTTCTTGATTTGCATGTCAAAGAAGGAAGAAACAAACATTGTGCTTATTTATTTCTAGATTAGCAAACATTTGTTTTTGGTGCTTATAAAATGAAATCATGTCTTTTATGCTTGAGTGTGATTGTGGAATGGTAGGTGAGTATGCTCTCACTTGGTGAAAACCTTGTGATCAAAAAACCAGACCCATTCTTTTCTGTCATTTTACCACGACTTGGTATATCCGGATATCCTCTCCCCTTCGGCGATCTTGGGTGTAAAACGGTTTGCCAACTCTAGGAAATTGGGCCTGCCTAGAGTTTCATCATAGCATTGACTCAAACCCGACCTTGAACTAAAGTAAGCTACCCTAGCGGGTATATGAAATGTAAACTATGAGGAAAATAAGGTTGTGAGTGTGGATGTCATGCGGGGCCGGAGTTGTACTCCATAAACCACTGTTGACTTAACCTCTTGGTACGGGTGTACCTTAATGGTGATTAATCTCTTGCCCCGTGTTTGGCCACTCGAACAGGGGTCCCGAACTAAAAATCTTTGTGTAGTAAGCCAAAAACCCTCTATTTGCTAGCGCAACACCGGTCGGTGTGAAGGCATCCACACTTTCGCAATTTGTAGTAGAGGTGATCAACTCGCCATGGGAGTTTCATGGGGGTTGGAAGCTTAGTTGCTTTGAGAAGAGAGAGTGCACTATAAAGGGAGCCGATGCATTAAGCTTAGAATTCACATACTCTGATTATCTCGATTCTGCGTGGAATCTAGTGAATACTGTCATGGCCTAACCTAGGATCGTGCTTATCTGATGTGTGTTTGGTTACTTTACTTTTCAAAAACGTTGTGTTTGTCAAGTGTATTCTGGTTCTGTCACAGTTCAAACAAAACATTCATCAAACAAGTCAAAACTTCCATCAAAACAACACGAAAATCATGTTGAAACTAAACTGAGTCGCATCTGTCAAACCGCAAGTGATTTTTTGTAACACAATTGATCTGTTAAAACACATTTGAAACCTATAACGACGCATCTGACAACTTAAAAGCCGAATATGCTAAATCATGCCGCATTTGACAGTTAGAAAGCCGCAATTGAAAAATTGAACCACATTTGCCAAACTTTGACGCATTTGATAAACTGTGACGCATTTTCCTGTCAAAATCTTAAACTTCACAGTCAAAACCAGAGGCCTTCAAATTGTCAACCATTTGTTAAACACTGTCATCAAGAAGATTCTGTCAGAAACCAAACTTGATATTGCTCAAAGTCTTGTCTATTAGCTTGCATTAGTCACCATAGGTTTCATACCTCATTCCTTTTCATTGCATATACTTGGCATTAGACTATCCCTAGGTCCATATTTGCATACTTAGGATTAGGTAAATCTTAAGCACACCTTTGCAAAGTCATTGTTTTCGACATTAGACCCTCTTGGACTAAGTTATCAAACCTCCTTTAGTCATTGTCCTCTTTTGTGAGATTCTTCCAACTCAAAAGTCTAGTTAGGGAGACTCACTAGTCATTTAGACCTTGTCAACTTGTCATTTCCAACGAAGTCCTTTAGTAGTCAAAATCGAAAACAAAGTTCGAGTTTAGAGGTGCTTAGATAACCTTGTCTTACATTGCATAGAAATTGCATATCCTTATTCACAAAAAATCCAAAAACATTAGTCATTCTAGTTTTCATCTTGAACCTTAGACTTCACATAGTGTCATACTTGCATTTAGGCTGTCATTCCTATTTGAGCAATCTCATTTATGGTTGAAACCAGACTTCAAAAACAAAAGAGACAAATGGAAAACTTTAGACAAGACCCCCCATTTACTGCCAACAATCCTCCATATGACTCAAGCTGGACCTTGTACGACCCATTTACCAATCTAGACAATCAACCTCCAACAACAACGCAAGCCTCGTCAAACAGTACATTCGACCTCTACTTGCAAAGAGATGAAAATGGTCAACTACTTCAAGAACACATAGAGGCATTGACACAAGACCCAGAGGCCTATCAGATGGCTGAAGCAATAGCTCGTCAGGACAGAGACAGATTTGTAGCCATGCTCTTGAGTGAGGGAGCTAAGTTACCACCAGGATTTGATGCTAACACGCTAAATTTGACACTTCATGACCCTAATGCCAATAACGCACATAACATGTCACATAGTGGTCAACTTTTGAATAATACGAGCAACACTTCATTAGAGACCACAACGACAATAAATACCACTCCCAACATCCCAAACACCTCCAACACAGTAAATGCTACATCCATTGGGGGATCACAATCATCTACAACATCCACAACACTACCCCAATCGGATGGAACCACTCTTGGCTCCTTAACAACGTGGGAAAATTATTCTAATCCTCTTTTTACTGCAACGGTAAATACCACGGGGGCATCATCAAGTCACCACAATCCCCCTTTGACAACTACATCTACTACCATGAACACAACTTCGACAAATCCGTTCAGTAGTACTTCACAAAATCCTTTGGGAGGAGCCACAAGACGTATCTTTATTAAAGGACAACAACAAAATGTTAACACAACAACACAGTCAAATGTCATTACCTCCTAAGGTACAAACACAAACGTCCCCCTTGTACAAAACCAACAATTTACACAAGGTGGCCAAATAACACAACCCATCACATCATTGACACACCATAATAGTCATGGTCACAACATCCCCCAAATAACGACACACATGGCTGGGGGACACATCCCAACATACTCATCCAACATTCATACTCATCAACAGGCACCAAATCATAACTTCCAATACCAACAACACACGTCATATGTACCACAACAATCCGCACCACCACAATACACCAACACTCACGCACACCAGACAGGAACACATGGTGTACCAGGCAACCCAACATATGGAAACATAAACGACCCTACCATAGATGAACTCAAAGCAAGAATGAGAGATATGGAGAAAAATATGCAAAACATGTACATTTCAGGCAGGAAATCAGAAATATCATATGACCTGGATGTATACCCATTCGACACAAACTTACATATGCCTGCATTTCCGCCAGGATATGTGTCACCCAACTTCACGAAATATAGAGGCAAGACAAATCCCATCGAACATGTTCGCGAATTCGCAACCAACTGTATGGATATCGCCTACGAACCAACATACTTCATGAGACTTTTTTCCAAAAGTTTGGCAGGTCAAGCCCTTGAATGGTTTTCAACGTAAAAAGATATCCAGACATGGGATGAACTCAAATGAAGATTCATAAGAAATTACGCATACAACATCGACATGGATACCTCTATCACTAGCTTGTGCAATCTCACGCAAGAAGACTCTGGTGAGACATTTATTCCATTCTTTCAAAAATGGAGAAGCCTTGCTAGTCAATGTCACATTGACATTCCTGAAAGAGAAAAAGTTGACATGCTCGTCCAAACACTTCTAGGACCCCTAAAATTCGCTTTGCAAATACATTGTTGCACAAACTTCACAGAATTGGTTGAAAAGGGAGTCCAGATTGAGAAAGCCCTTATCACAAAGGGAGAACTGAGATATGGTTCCAAAAACATGAACATTAATCCACCAGCCGACAAAAACAAATATTGGGTCAAGAATAAGCATGTTACAAATGACGGTGTTGTGGATGCCAAGACTGCAAGTCCCGTATTAGCCCTGAAAGGGGTCCAACACCAAAACAGACCAACAACGGCACTGACACCTCCTTCCAATACTTCTTCAAACAATCAAAATGGTCAAAACAGTCAAGGACAATATTGTCAAATAAGACAATTTCCTAGAGGCCGGACATACACCAATTTAGGTGAACCCATTGAAGAAGTCCTTAAGAAATACATTCAACATGGGGTCATCACACTCCCGGAAATCAAACCATATGACCCAGGACAGTTCAAACCATCATGGTGGAATGACAATGCACTTTGCGAATACCATCGCGCAAAAGGGCATACAACTTCTAACTGTCGACAACTGAAAAACATCATACAAGACCTTATCGAAAATCAAACCATCGAAGTAGGTGGATCCCAATTCACTTCCAACTCAGATCACACTATCCACAAAAATCCACTGCAGGATCATGGTTCCCATAATGCTTCCACTTCAGGTTCACAGAACCAAGCTAACTTCGCCCGAGCCAAGTACGATTATTCTAGTGGACCAATAATAAATAATGTCAGAACTGACAATGACTACATAAATACTATTACGATCAAGAGAGCACCACAGTGTAATGCCACTACGTGAAGTGGCAAGCTCACTATAGCTGGTCCATCGCCCCCTAGACAAGCCAAGATCACTATACCAGGCCCGTCAGTTAAACAGCCACAACCTGCTAAACAACCAAAACCTGTCTCAACCCCACAAGAGTGGAAACCCAAGAGTCAGTTCAACCTCATTGACCAACTAGGAAAGACTCCCGCACAAATATCTATCCTTGAGCTACTTCGTATCTCTCCTGCGCACAAAGAAATCCTGGACAAAACTCTCCCAGAGTCGTCAGTCCCGAAGGACATCGATGTCAATCAGTTTGAAACTATGGTGGGATATCTCACCACGCCGCACCATGTCACCTTCTCGGATCAAGACTACTCATCACATAAAACCAACCACAATGACGCATTACACATAGAAACTTTTGTCCACAAGCACAAAGTTAGATGGGTTTTAGTAGATGGCGGAGCAGGGTTGAATATATGCTCCCTCAAATTGGTTAAGGCTCTCGGGTTCTCTGATGCGTGCGTAGACCCAACGAAAAGCATAGTGATCAAAGCATACGATGATGAGGAACGCTCTTCAAAGGGTGTTATCTCTCTCCCTATCAGAGTGGGACCGGTCATTGTAGACACAACCTGCCAGGTCCTGGATTTGGAACTACCATATAACATTTTACTTGGCCGTCCATGGATCCACACTTTAAAAGCCGTTCCGTCAACATACCGCCAATGCCTCAAGTTTCCTTTTGATGGTACATAAGTCACCATATACGGAGACCCCGAACCTTTTCAATATTGTACCAATTTAAGGGGTATCTCCGAGAAATGAGTACCTATTAATCGAGAAGCACCTGGCTCCTCGTCATCCAAGTACATCGACCCCTCCACACTCACGTCATCTTCCACATCCGCTCCATCCACGTGTTCCGCCATACAACCACCTTCCACCAACCCTAAGACTGAATCAACTGTCAAAATCCAGGACCTTGGCTGCGGAGAATTCAAACTGCACACAGCATACAACATCACAACAATGCCTAGATCTCCCAAGGACTATGGTCGGCCATGTTTCCGAATGGAACCTCAGGAAACCTTCATAGTCCCACCAAATACAGTTTTTATCAAGTGGGGAGACATGAGTGAGGAAGACCTTGCTGACATCATAGGATGGATCTATAAGGATGCGGTCACATTACCCCCATTACCAGTTCAAATATATGGCAAAGGTTATGACTTCATGAAGGCTAAAGGCTACGATGGTACTAGTGGCCTAGGAAAAGACAAAACAGGCCGAAGGGAACCCATAGAAACTTTTCAAATTCTGAAGTATCTTGGATTAGGGTTTGGATCACTTGCCCATGGCGATCGACGTACCTCTGGACTTTTAAATGAGCGAGTACATGCTTCTGACAGTGTCGAGACTACTAGGGAACCCCTCACCGAAACTGACTCCCACGAGTGGGAATTTGGCTCAGAATGATCCCTAAGTGACTGTTGTCTTGATGATTTGTTTGTCGAACCAAGGGAATTGACCTCTGAACAACGATTTTGGAAAACATTCAAAATTGAACAGGCACCAAATAGTCAAAGCCCTAGTACCACTTCCCATAACACACAACAGCCATCATCTGACCCCCCTCAGTCTAATCTATCCGAAGAGTCAGACAACATTGATAACTAGGGCTCTGCAACCTTCACTCCCTATTACGACAATGAATATGACACTAGTGAAGGAGAATATTGGATAGAGTCTGATGTAGAGTTGGATGATGATAACCTCATCTACAACATCAACGAATCCATCTACATGCTGTCCGCATCCTCACCCCAATTCACTAGCCTTGGCGATGGCATCTTTAGTTTACCCTAAACTGAGTGATTGGGACCAACAAGGACCATCAGTTACGGACACATTCAAAATGATGAAGCCATTACGAGGGAATTCACATGGGATTACGTGAGGGCATACCTAGTGGGGACCACAGATCAGGATTTACTATTGATTTGGATTGTGCGGCATACTTTGGTGAGATGCTTCAGTCCTCTAGTCGCAAAAGTAAAAATAAAGTAAAAAATGAAACGTCTCTAGGTGAAAACCGAAAGGCACCTCTTGACAATAAAATAGTAAAAACAAAGGACGTATCTGTGGGTGAAAACCTCTCTGAGGCACCCAAAGATGGAGGACTGGACTTTCTCCCTGTGCAACAGGAGAAATCAGCCATGCTTATTGAGGACACCATAGAGGATAACATTTCAACTGCAGAGGACCCCAGGATGGTCCTATTTGCCGCATCATTGACAGATGAAGAGAAACCGGAATTTCATAAATTCTTTGCAGAACAGAAAATCAACTGCATGGTCCTATGGAACATGCGAGTTGGACCCCTGGCGGTTGCATCATCACATACACCTATTACCCAATGCTAAACCAGTCAAGCGAAGTTGCGCAGAAATGCACCCTCAGAAGTGCCCTATTGGTGAGGCTGAGTTAAAGAAGTGCGGAAGTTCACGCCGGGGTCTATAGTTATCTTTGAATGGATTTCAAACCTAGTGCTGGTGACAAAGCCAAATGGACTGATTCGGGTATGTACAGATTTCTGAGACCTAAATAAAGCATGTCCAAAGGATGACTTTCCTTTGCCCAACATTGACATCATAGTTGACCTAACTGTAGGACATGAGATGTTATCCCTTATGGATGGTTTTTATGGTTATAATCAAATCCGCATTGCTCCTGAGGATCAGCACAAAATAGCATTTACATGCCCATGGAGACACATCATTTGGAATGTCATGCCCTTTGGTCTCCAAAAGCCTTGGGGTGCCACATATCAAAGGAGCTATGACCCGCGATCTTCCTCCATGACATGATGCACAATATAATGGAAGATTACGTAGACGACCTGTTGGCCAAATCAACAACTAGTAAAGATCATTTGAAGGTACTAGAAAAAAATTTCAAGAGACTTGAAGAGTACAAAGTTCGGCTAAACCCTAAGAAGTGTGTTTTTGGGGTCACGTCAGGAAAACTATTGGGATACATAGTTTCCCGAAGAGGCATAGAGGTCGATCCGGAAAAGGTCAAAGCAATTATAGACATGCCTCCGCCCAGAGGGATCAGTGAACTTAGAACTCTGCAGGGTAGAGTACAATCTATTCATCGTTTCATAGCCCAGATGGCGGATAAGTGCCATCCATTCCAGTACCTATTGCGCAAAAGTGTCCCCTTTGTATGGACGGATAAATGTCAAGAGGCCTTCCAACAAATAAAAGATTACCTGCTATCAACACCAGTACTCATGCCGCCCATTCATGGAAAGCCTTTGATTCTATACATCTCGACTACTAGTTCAGCACTGGGGGCATTGCTAGCCCAAAATGATCACGAAGGAAAAGAAAGGGCAATTTATTACATCATCCGCACGTTGATAGGCTATGAGTTGAACTACACATACATTGAACGTGCATGCCTCGCTGTTGTCTTTGCATCCCAAAAACTAAGACACTATATGCTCAGTCATCAGACACAACTGGTTGCCAAGATTGATCCATTGAAATATCTACTAAGTCGGGCAGCATTAAAAGGCTGGTTGGCAAAATGGATCATGATCTTAAGCGAGTATGACATACAGTATGTTGAGCGCAAGGCAATAAAAGGGCAAGTAATAGCAGATCAACTAGCAGATGCACCGATTCAAGCCACTCATCCATTAGTAACTAATTTTCCTGATGAGTCCATTTTTCTTGCGGAACCGGCAGCACCATGGAAACTATATTTTGATGGGTCTCATACTGGTCATGGCTCAGGCGCAGGAATCCTGTTTATCACACCACAGGGGGATTCAATTCCTAAATCATTTCGGATTGCTTTCCCCTGTACAAATAACATTGTTGAATATGAAGCACTGGTCACAGGTCTCAAGTTAGCAATCAAATGGAAAATTCAGACACTGCTTGTATTCGGGGATTCCCAGTTAATAATCAACCAAGTGAATGATGACTATGAAACAAAGGATGAGAAGCTGCTTCCCTACAAGAGGATGGTGGACAGTTTCCGGATGTACTTCCAACTGATTTCTTTTGAACAAATCCCCAGGACACAGAATAAGGCAGCTGATGCAATGGCTACTATCAGTTCTCTCCTGGACATCCCTAAAAATGTGCCACAATTTGAATTCTTAGTAGAGCAGCTTTTGATACCGGCATATGATATCCCAAAATCAGAAATGGTTTTTGAACTTGTTGGTCCCAACTCTCCTTGGTATCAAGACATTTACGATTACCTAAAGTCTCACACCCTCCCACCAAACCTATCAAATAACCAACGAAAGTCCTTCATTAGAAAATCTGCAAGGTATGCCATTGTTAGTGACACCCTATACCGCCGTAGTTTCAGCGATACCCTCCTTAGATGTCTTGTGCAAGCCAGAAGCATGTACAACCTTACAAGAAGTACATGGCGGTATGGAATCTCATTCAGT
>VDFB02358134.1:214173432-214201691 GCA_007258455.2 Sequoia sempervirens
TAACGAGTCGCATTTGAATACCCGAACGACACATCTGCCTATCGAGCCGCAAACATCTAGTAAAATTTTATTTTAGTTTTGTCATTTTTGATTTTCAGATTTTTGGGTTTTTCTACTTACTGGTTTTCTGGTTTTCTATTTTTTTCTGTGTTTTATTCCTGCATGTTGATTAGGTTAGATCTTTTGTGTTACTAATATTTTCTTGTAGCGTGTGGCAATCCTCTTTCGTGTGTCGAAGACTATTACATACGAGACTACTAATATTCATTGTTTGCAGATTTGCATGTCAAAGAAGGAAGAAACAAACATTGTGCTTGTTTATTTCTAGATTAGCAAACATTTGTTTTTGGTGCTTATAAAATGAAATCATGTCTTTTATGCTTGAGTTTTATTGTGGAATGGTAGGTGAGTATGCTCTCACTTGGTGAAAATCTTGTGATCAGAAAACCAGACCCATTCTTTTGTCATTTACCCTGACTTGGTATATCGGAGTATCCTCTCCCCTCGCGCTTTCGAGCGATCTTGGGTGTAAGAGAAATGGTTACCAACTCTAGAAATTGGGCCTTCCTGGGGATTTCATCACCCCAATGTGACTCAAACCGGCAACGGAGCTAAAGCCAAGCTACCCCCAACCGGTATATAAATGTAAACCTTAAGGGAAAACCTAAGGTTGTGAGTGCGAATGTGTCATACGGACGGAGTTGCACTCCCTTAAACCCTATTGAGCTTAACCTCTTCAGGCTGGAGTGCCACCTTAATGGTGATTAATCTCTTGCCCCATGTATGGCCACTCGAACGGGGGTCCCAAACTAAAAACTCTTGTGTAGTAAGCCAAAATCCTTTTATTTGCTAGCGCAGCACCGGTCGGTGTGAAAGCATCCACACCTTCGCAGTTTGTAGTAGAGGTGATCAGCTCGCCATGGGAGTTTCATGGGGGTTGGAAGCTTAGTTGGCCTGAGAAGAGAGTGCACTATAAGGGGGAGCCCGTGCAGCCAAGCTTCTGAATTCACACGCTACAGATATGCGGTTACGTGGAATCTAGCGAATAATGTCATGGCCTAACCTAGGATCATGCTTATCTGATGTGTTTTTGGTTACTTTACTTTTCAAAAATGCTGTGTTTGTCAAGTGTATTCTGGTTTTGTCACAGTTCAAACAAAACATTCATCAAACAAATCAAAACTTCCATCAAAACAACACGAAAATCATGTTGAAACTAAATTGAGTCGCATCTGTCAAACCGCAAGTGTTTTTCTGTAACGCAATTGATATGTTGAAACGCATTTGAAACCTGTAACGACGCATCTATAGATGTCGCAACGCATCTGACAACCTAAAAGCCGCATATGCTAAATCATGTCGCATTTGACAGTTATAAAGCCGCAATTGAAAAACTGAACCGCATTTTCCAAACTGTGACGCATTTGATAAACTGTGATGCATTTTCCTGTCAAAATCTTAAACTTCACAGTCAAAACCAGAGGTCTTCAAATTGTCAACCATTTGTTAAACACTGTCATCAAGAAGATTCTGTCAGAAACCAAACTTGATATTGCTCAAAGTCTTGTCTATTAGCTTGCATTAGTCACCATAGGTTTCATACCTCATTCCTTTTCATTACATATACTTGGCATTAGACTATCCCTAGGTCCATATTTTCATACTTAGGATTAGGTAAATCTTAAGCACACCTTTGCAAAGTCATTGTTTTCGACATTAGACCCTCTTGGACTAAGTTATCAAACCTCCTTTATTCATTGTCCTCTTTTGTGAGATTCTTCCAACTCAAAAGTCTAGTTAGGGAGACTCACTAGTCATTTAGACCTTGTCAACTTGTCATTTCCAACAAATTCCTTTAGTAGTTAAAATCGAAAACAAAGTTCGAGTTTAGAGGTGCTTAGATAACCTTGTCTTACATTGCATAGAAATTGCATATCCTTATTCACAAAAAAAACAAAAAATCCAAAAACATTAGTCATTCTAGTTTTTATCTTGAACCTTAGACTTCACATAGTGTCATACTTGCATTTAGGCTATCATTCCTATTTGAGCAATCTCATTTATGGTTGAAACCAGACTTCAGAAACAAAAGAGACAAATGGAAAACTTTAGACAAGACCCCCCATTTACTGTTAACAATCCTCCATATGACTCAAGCTGGACCTTGTACGACCCATTTACCAATCTAGACAATCAACCTCCAACAACAACGCAAGCCTCGCCAAACAGTACATTCGACCTCTACTTGCAAAGAGATGAAAATGGTCAACTACTTCAGGAACACATAGAGGCATTGACACAAGACCCAGAGGCCTATCAGATGGCTGAAGCAATAGCTCGTCAAGACAAAGACAGATTTGTAGCCATGCTCTTGAGTGAGGGAGCTAAGTTACCACTAGGATTTGATGCTAACACGCTAAATTTGACACTTCATGACCCTAATGCCAATAACGCACATAACATGTCACATAGTGGTCAACTTTCGAATAATATGAGCAATACTTCATTGGAGACCACAACGACAATAAATACCACTCCCAACATCCCAAACACCTCCAACACAGTAAATGCTACATCCATTGGGGGATCACAATCATCTACAACATCCACAACACTACCCCAATCAGATGGAACTACTCTTGGCTCCTCAACAACATGGGAAAATTATTCCAATCCTCTTTTTATTGCAATGACAAATACCACGGGGGCATCACCAAGTCACCACAATCCCCCTTTGACAACTACATCTACTACCATGAACACAACTTCGACAAATCCGTTTAGTAGTACTTCACAAAATCCTTTGGGAGGAGCCACGGGACGTATCTTTATTAAAGGACAACAACAAAACATCAACACGACAACACAGTCAAATGTCATTACCTCCCAAGGTACAAACACAAATGTCCCCCTTGTACAAAACCAACAATTTACACAAGGTGGCCAAATAACACAACCCATCACATCATTGACACACCATAACAGTCATGGTCACAACATCCCCCAAATAACGACACACATGGCTGGGGGACACATCCCAACATACTCATCCAACATTCATACTCATCAACAGACACTAAATCATAACTTCCAATACCAACAATACACGTCATATGTACCACAACAATCCGCACCACCACAATACACCAACACTCACGCACCCCAGATAGGAACGCATGGTGTACCAGGCAACCCAGCATATGGAAACATAAACGACCCTACCATAGATGAACTCAAAGCAACAATGAAAGATATGGAGAAAAATATGCAAAACATGTACATTTCAGGCAGGAAATCAGAAATATCATATGACCTGGATGTATACCCATTCGACACAAACTTACGTATGCCTGCATTTCTGCCAGGATATGTGTCACCCAACTTCACGAAATATAGAGGCAAGACAAATCCCATCGAACATGTTCGCGAATTCGCAACCAACTATATGGATATCGCCTACGAACCAACATACTTGATGAGACTTTTTTCCAAAAGTTTGGCAGGTCAAGCCCTTGAATGGTTTTCAATGCAAAAAGATATCCAGACATGGGATGAACTCAAACGAAGATTCATAAGAACGCATACAACATTGACATGGATACCTCTATCACTAGCTTATGCAATCTCATGCAAGAAGACTCTGGTGAGACATTTATTCCATTCTTTCAAAAATGGAGAAGCCTTGCTAGTCGATGTCACATTGACATTCCTGAAAGAGAAAAAGTCGACATGTTCGTCCAAACACTTCTAGGACCCGTAAAATTCGCTTTGCAAATACATTGTTGCACAAACTTCATGGAATTGGTTGAAAAGGGAGTCCAGATTGAGAAATCCCTTATCGCAAAAGGAGAATTGAGATTTGGTTCCAAAAACATGAACATCAATCCACCAGCCGACAAAAACAAATATTGGGTCAAGAATAAGCATGTTATAAATGACCGTGTTGTGGACGCCAAGACTGCAAGTCCCGTATTAGCCCTAAAAGGGGTCCAACACCAAAACAAACCAACAACGACATTGACACCTCCTTCCAATACTTCTTCAAACAATCAAAATGGTCAAAACAGTCAAGGACAATATCGTCAAATGAGACAATTTCCTAGAGGTCCGACATACACCAATTTAGGTGAACCCATTGAAGAAGTCCTTAAGAAATGCATTCAACATGGGGTCATCACACTCCCGGAAATCAAACCATATGACCCAGGACAGTTCAAACCATCATGGTGGAATGACAGTGCACTTTGCGAATACCATCGCGCAAAAGGGCATACAACTTCTAACTGTCGACAACTGAAAAACATCATACAAGACCTTATCGAAAATCAAACCATCGAAGTAGGTGGATCCCAATTCACTTCCAACTCAGATCACACTATCCACAAAAATCCACTGCAGGATCATGGTTCCCATAATGCTTCCACTTCAAGTTCACAGAACCAAGCTAACTTCGCCTGAGCCAAGTACGATTATTCTAGTGGACCAATAATAAATAATGTCAGAACTAACAATGAATACAAAAATACTATTACGGTCAAGAGAGCACCATAGTGTAATGCTACTACGTGAAGTGGCAAGGTCACTATAGCTAGTCCACCGCCCCCTAGACAAGCCAAGATCACTATACCAGGCCCGTTAGTTAAACAGCCACAACCTGCTAAACAACCAAAACCTGTCTCAACCCCACAATAGTGGAAACCCAAGAGTCAGTTCAACCTCATTGACCAACTAGGAAAGACTCCTGTACAAATATCTATCCTTGAGCTGCTTCGTATCTCTCCTGCGCACAAAGAAATCCTAGACAAAACTCTCCTAGAGTCGTCAGTCCCGAAGGACATCGATGTCAATCAGTTTGAAACTATGGTGGGATATCTCACCACGCCGCACCATGTCACCTTCTCGGATCAAGACTACTCATCACATAAAACCAACCACAATGACGCATTACACATAGAAACTTTTGTCCACAAGCACAAAGTTAGACGGGTTTTAGTAGATGGCGGAGCAGGGTTGAATATATGCTCCCTCAAATTGGTTAAGGCTCTTGGGTTCTCTAATGTGTGCGTAGACCCAATGAAAAGCATAGTGATCAAAGCATACGATGATGAGGAACGCTCTTCAAGGGGTGTTATCTCTCTCCCTATCAGAGTGGGACCGGTCATTGTAGACACAACCTACTAGGTCCTGGATTTGGAACTACCATATAACATTTTACTTGGCCGTCCATGGATCCACGCTTTAAAAGCTGTTCCATCAACATACCACCAATGCCTCAAGTTTCCTTTTGACAATACAGAAGTCACCATATACGGAGACCCCGACCCTTTTCAATATTGTACCAATTTAAGGGGTATCTCCGAAAACCGAGTACCTATTAACCGAGAAGCACCTGGCTCCTCGTCATCCAAGTACATCGACCCCTCCACACTCACGTCATCTTCCACATCGGCTCCATCCACGTCTTCTACCATACAACCACCTTCCACCAACCCTAAGACTGAATCAACTGTCAAAATCTAGGACCTTGGCTGCGGAGAATTCAAACTGCACACAGCATACAGCATCACAACAATGCCTAGATCTCCCAAGGACTATGGTCGGCCATGTTTCCGAATGGAACCTCAGGAAACCTTCATAGTCCCACCAAATACAGTTTTTATCAAGTGGGGAGACATGAGTGAGGAAGACCTTGCTGATATCACAGTATGTATCTATAAGGATACGGTCACATTACCCCCATTACCAGTTCAAATATATGGCAAAGGTTATGACTTCATGAAGGTTAAAGGCTACGATGGTACTAGTGGCCTAGGAAAAGACAAAACAGGCCGAAGGGAACCCATAGAAACTTTTCAAATTCTGAAGTATCTTGGATTAGGGTTTGGATCACTTGCCAATGGCGATCGACGTACCTCTGGACTTTTAAATGAGCGAGTACATGCTTCTGACAGTGTCAAGACTACTAGGGAACCCCTCACTAAAACTGACTCCCACGAGTGGTAATTTGGCTCAGAACGATCCCTAAGTGACTGTTGTCTTGATGATTTGTTTGTCAAACTAGGGGAATTGACCTCTGAACAACGATTTTGGCAAACATTCAAAATTGAATAGGCACCAAATAGTCAAATCCCTAGTACCACTTCCCATAACACACAACAGCCATCATCTGACCCCCCTCAGTCTAATCTATCTGAAGAGTCAAACGACATTGATAACCAGGGCTCTACAACCTTCACTCCCTATTACGACAATGAATATGACACTAGTGAAGGAGAATATTGGATAGAGTCCGATGTAGAGTTGGATGATGATAACCTCATCTACAACATCAACGAATCCATCTGCATGTTGTCCGCATCCTCACCCCAATTCCCTAGCCTTGACAATGGCATCTCTTTAGTTTACCCTGAACTAGTCGATTGGGACCAACAAGGACTGCCAGTTCTGGACACATTCCAAAATGATGAAGCCATTGCCGAATTCATGGGATTACGAGAAGGCATACCCAGTGGGGACCACAAATCAGGATTTTCTATTGATTTAGACTACACCGCATACTTCGGCGAGACTGTTCAGTCCTCTAGTCACAAAAATAAAAATAAAGCAAAAAATGAAACGTCTCTAGGTGAAAACCGAAAGGCACCTCTTGACTATAAAATAGTAAAAATAAAGGATGTATCTGCGGGTGAAAACCTCTCTGAGGCACCCAAAGATGGAGGACTGGACTTTCTCCCTGTGCAACAGGAGAAATCAGCCATGCTTATTGAGGACACAATAGAGGATAACATTTCAACTGCAGAAGACCCCAAGATGGTCCTATTTACCGTGTCGTTGACCGATGAAGAGAAACCAGCATTTCATAAATTCTTTGCAGAACGGAAAATCAACTTTACATGGTCCTATGCAGACATGCTAGGATTGGACCCCAAACTGGTTCTGCATCATCTGCCACTATTACCCAATGCTAAACCAGTCAAACAGAAGTTGCATAAAATGCACCCTCAAGTTGCCCTATTGGTCAAGGCTGAGTTAAATAAATTACTGGAGGCCGGATTCATAAGGTCTATAGATTATGCTGAATGGATTTCCAATTTAGTGCCGGCAACAAAGCCAAACGGGCTGATTTGGGTATGTACAGACTTTCGGGATCTAAATAAAGCATGTCCAAAGGATGACTTTCCTTTGCCCAACATTGACATCATAGTCGACCTAACTGTAGGACATGAGATGCTATCCCTCATGGATGGTTTCTCTGGATATAATCAAATCTGTATTGCTCCTGAGGATCAGCAGAAAATAGCATTTACATGCCCATGGGGTACATACTATTGGAATGTCATGCCCTTTGGTCTCAAAAATGCAGGTGCCACATATCAAAGGGCTATGACCACGATCTTCCATGACATGATGCACAATATAATGGAGGATTATGTAGATGACCTGTTGGCCAAATCGGCAACTAGGAAAGATCATTTGAGAGTACTCGACATAATTTTCAAGAGACTTGAAGAGTACAAAGTTCGGCTAAACCCTAAGAAATGTGTCTTTGGGGTCACATCAGGAAAACTATTGGGATACATAGTTTCCCGAAGAAGCATAGAGGTCAATCCGGCAAAGGTCAAAGCAATTATAGACATGCCTCTGCCCAGAGGGATCAGTGAACTCAGAACTTTGTAGGGTAGAGTACAATCTATTCGTCATTTCATAGCCAAGTTGGCGGATAAGTGCCATCCATTCCAGTACTTGTTACGCAAAAGTGTCCCCTTTGTATGGATGGATAAATGTCAAGAGGCCTTCCAGCAAATCAAGGATTACCTACTGTCAACACCAGTACTCATGCCGCCCATTCATGGAAAGCCTTTGATTCTATACATCTCGACTACTAGTTCAGCACTGGGGGCATTGCTGGCCCAAAATGATCACAAAGGAAAAGAAAGGGCAATTTATTACATCAGCCGCACGTTGATAGGCTATGAGTTGAACTATACATACATTGAACGTGCATGCCTCACTGTTGTCTTTGCATCCCAAAAACTAAGACACTATATGCTCTGTCATCAAACACAACCGGTTGCCAAGATTGATCCATTGAAATATCTACTAAGTCGAGTATCATTAACAGGTCGGTTGGCAAAATGGGTCATGATCCTAAGTGAGTATGATATACAGTATGTTGAGCGCAAAGAAATAAAAGGGAAAGTAATAGCAGATCAACTAGCAGATGCACTGATTCAAGCCACTCATCCATTAGTAACTGATTTTCCCGACGAGTCCATTTTTCAGGCGGAACCGGCAACACCATGGAAACTATATTTTGATGGGTCTCATACTGGTCATGGCTCAGGCGTTGGAATCCTATTTATCACACCACAGGGGGATTCAATTCCTAAATCATTTCGGATTGCTTTCCCCTGTACAAATAACATTGCTGAATATGAAGCACTGGTCACAGGTCTCAAGTTAGCAATCAAATGGAAAATTCAGACACTGCTTGTATTCGGGGATTCCCAGTTAATAATCAACCAAGTGAATGATGACTATGAAACAAAGGATGAGAAGCTGCTTCCCTACAAGAGGATGGTGGACAGTTTCTGGATGTACTTCCAACTGATTTCTTTTGAGCAAATCCCCAGGGCACAGAATAAGGCAGCTGATGTAATGGCTACTATTAGTTCTCTCTTGGACATCCCTAAAAATGCGCCACAATTTGAATTCTTAGTAGAGCAGCTTTTGATACTAGCATATGATATCCCAGAATCAGAAATGGTTTGTGAACTTGTTGGTCCCAACTCTCCTTGGTATCAAGACATTTACGATTACCTAAAGTCTAACACCCTTCCGTCGAACTTGTCAAATAACCAACGAAAGTCCTTCATTAGAAAATCTGCAAGGTATGCCATTGTCACTGACACCCTCTACCGCTGTAGTTTCAACGATACCCTCCTTAGATGTCTTGACACCGACGAAGCATGTACGACCTTACGAGAAGTACACGACGGTATATGCGGATCTCATTCGAGTGGTCCTACGCTAGCTAAGAAACTGACAAGACTTGGATATTATTGGCTGACAATGGAAAAAGATGCAATTGAATATGTCAGGACTTGTTGCAAATGTCAAATACACAGTGACTTGGTCCATGCTCGAGCACAGGAACTCCGGCCCATCACTTCTCCTTTTCCCTTCGCTCAATGGGGACTCGATCTCGTGGGTAAGATTCATCCAACCTCATCCAACGGCCATAAATTCATTATTACCACCACTGAATATTTCACAAAGTGGATTGAAGCCATCCCATTGACATATATTACTGGCAAACAAATATCAAAGTTCATCCTTAACTACATCATTTGCCGGTATGGCCTTCCGCAGTCAATCATCACCGACAACGAACGTTCGTTCAAAAACTAGGACGTACGTGAGTTATGTGAGCGATTCCATATCCAACACCACTTTTCATCTCCATACTACCCGCAAGGAAACAGCCAAGCTGAGGCATCTAACAAAACCATTGTCAAGATCTTAAAAAAGACTGTCAATGACGCTAGCCGTGACTGGCACATACAACTTAACCTTGCTCTGTGGGCTTATCGAACTAGCATTCGTACTCCTACAGGGGCCACCCCGTTCACCCTGGTCTTTGGCGCTGAAGCCATCTTACCCATTGAGGTCAAAATTCCTTCACTACGAGTCTCCTTGAAGGGTCTTACTAATGAAGAGGACTACCGACAATCATGCCTGCATGAGCTGGAAATGCTGGAAGAAAGACGACAAAACTCATTGAATCATCTCCAAGCATATCAGAACCGCCTTTGTCGCAGCTACAATAAAAGGGTTATGGTCAGAAAGTTTAACATTGGTGACTTAGTTCTAATGCAGAACCCCAAGAACCAAGCGGACAGAGAAAAGCCAGGAAAATTTGAACCAAACTGGCTAGGTCCCTATATTATCATATCTTCTTTTGGCTCTGGAGCTTATCAATTGGCAACTCGAGATAGGGAACAGTTGACAGAACCCATCAACAGTTTACATCTCTGAAAGTTCTACGCATAGCATCAGAGGGTGGAGCTGAGAATCTTAAAATACACAAAAATTTGAAAAATGATAAAAACCGTCACCCTAATGAAAACTTGGCAAACAGGCGTCTTGGTGACACCAAAAAAATCAAAAAATTGGGAAAATAGTAAAGAGAAAAATGATTTGTTCAATAGTGAAAACTTGGCAAACAGGAACTTTGGACAAGTACCATGGTGAAAACCTGGCAAACAGGCGCCATGCGTAATCAATCATTGCTTTTCCATCTACTGTCACTTGGTCTAACTTGGCCTAGGATGAAGGGTATTTCTGCCATTATTTTCGTAAAATCGCCATCACATCCTACCCTACCTGATAACTGATTGACATCAAGTCCTGACGACTGTCCGTCTAGCAAATCAGCAGCATCCCGTCCATGTCCCTTGCAAATGGCTAAGTCTCAGACCTGACTGGGGGCATAAGGTTTATCATGAAACTGCAGTGGATGTCACATGTGATCTTGACAAAAACATCACAAAAATTCTTGAAGAAAGACCCAAAAACATCACAAAAATTCTTGAAGAAAGACCCAAAAACATCACAAAAAGTCTTGAAAAAAGACAAAAACATCACAAAAAGTCCTGACGAAAGACCCAAAAACATCACAAAAAGTCCTGAAGAAAGACCCAAAAACATCACAAAAAGTCCTAAAGAAAGACCCAAAAACATCACAAAAAGTCCTGAAGAAAGACCCAAAAACATCACAAAAAGTCCTAAAAAAAGACAAAAACATCACAAAAAGTCCTGAAGAAAGACCCAAAAACATCACAAAAAGTCCTGAAGAAAGACCCAAAAATATCGCAAAAAGTCCTGAAGAAAGACCCAAAAACATCACAAAAAGTCCTGAAGAAAGACCCAAAAACATCGCAAAATGTCCTGAAGAAAGACCCAAAAACATCACAAAATGTCCTGAAGAAAGACCCAAAAACATCGCAAAATGTCCTGAAAAAAGACCTAAAAATCATAAAATGCCCTGAACAAAACCAAACAAAAACATCAGACTAGTCGAAAAGCGCAAACACATGGGCATCTCTTGTTAAGGTCAGTCGTGTCAAATCAGTCTCTGTCATCTGTCTGAACTACGTTGTCTCTGCGCATTTGCTATGTAGGCAAGACTCATATTTCAGTCCCCGAGACATTAGGTCAGTCCCTTTAGGTTTGTCAAAATAAAATCATGATGCAATCTTTTGCTCATCAAGACAAAGTCATTGGTCGTGTCGAACTACGAAGTCTCTGAGTGTATGACGTAGGCAAGGCCATCTATTGATGAGCCCCCGAGGCCACACTAGGTCAGTCCATTAGGGTTCATGGCACTACACTGGCACACACGTCAAAAGTCTTCAAGCAATTTCGACATGGGGAAACTCCTAAACCAAAGTAAAACAGTCATTTGTTCAAACATGGCTAATCTCATCAAACATGTCACTCATATCATCATGACAATATCGGCATATGATCAAACACAAGTCAAACTTGGTCCAAACAAGTCAAATCATCATAAACAAGTCAAACTGTCAAAATTCGGTTAGTCTTCATATGAGTCCTTGTGAACGATAACCTCTATCATTTTCGCCTTAGGATGTGTCCTTCCTAGGCATCGTCATCGTCATTCATCATTTTGAGTGATCCTCCTGACACCTAAAGATCGCTCTTCGCGACAGCAGTATTCTTCAGATGTGTCCTTCTGAAGAATCAACTCTGTCATTTATGCCTTAGGATGTGTCCTTCCTAGGCATCGTCATTATTTTGAGGGACCCCTTAAGACCATTAGGGATCTAATCCTCTCATCATCGGCATCATTCAGGATGTGTCCTTCTTGAATTCACCAAGTCTCGACATTTTCCAAGATCAATCAAAACTTTAAACACTTCGACATCTCGACATTATCAAACATGGCCTCTTGGCATCAGAATAGTAAATATCCAGATGCACTTGGCAAACACTTGAAAAATTGTCTTTTTGATCTTTTATCATGTTATTAGTTTTTCAGCGAGATCCCAATAAGCAGGATTTAGAGAAGTAGCGACGTAGCATGACAATTGACGTGCATGAATATTAGCTTCTCAATGAGGTCCTAATTCTGGGATTTAGAAAAGCAACGACATATCATGATAGGGACTTTATTTTTGTATTCTGGCAGTCATGTCACTAGTTTCTCAAGGATGTCCTGGAAATAGGATTTAGAGAAGCAACGACATTTGATGACCTGTCCTTGTCTTTTCTGTTTGTGGTTGATTATGACAACAAGACTGGGGCAATCACGCTCATAACATGAGTCATGATCATCCTTGTCTGTGACTGTTTGTCTTATGTAATGGTATGACCTTGCACACCTTGATCTATGTCATATCATGGTGTTTGTTGGCCATTACAATAGTCTGCCCAATGATGATTAAGAGCAATAAATATTAAAAGTCCTACAGCAAAGTTTTGAAGGATTTGGTCTAGGAGTTAACATGCATTTTCATAGGTCTCAGGTCTTCTTCTCTTTGGTCTGATCATCTTCTCTCATCAGTCGTGTCATCCTCTCTCGTCCATGATGATATCCTGTGACATCCAAAAACATAAGTGTATACATAATCATATACATTGCATTAGGTCCATACATACATCATACATGGCAGTAAATCATACACATAAGCACAAGCATTGCATTAACATAATCATATAAATATGCATTGCATCATCATGGCATCAAAATCACAAATAGGCATCATAGTACATACATGGCAGCATAAATTAAACATCATAAATAACATGATACATAAAACAAAGAGCATCACATAACACATGTAGGCCGCATCAAAACTGCATAATCATATAGAATCATCTCAAAAAGGTACAATGTCACAGGATAGAGTCAATGGATATCCCAAAAAAATGGAGCTCGTAGGCTCAATAATATACATAGTGTGTCAAAATACAAATATGCCCCTAGGATAGGCTCTCATCATCCCCTCGAGGTGAGGAGTGTGGCAGTTGAGGCCCTGTCACTGGCTCTGAAGCAATAGGTGGCTGATCCTGTACTGACCTCTGCGCTGAAACTCTGGCAACCTCTGCCTGTGCCACTATCGGAGCTGAGAAGGCAGGTGTCATCTTAATAGTATAAAACACCCGTGAGGTCACTGCTATTGGACTCTGAGAAGTAGTAGGATCTGTAACTGGTGGTTGTACATGTCTTGACCTCTGCACGGAACCAGTCGATCTATGGCTATGACCTGGAGAGTGCCGGCGAGAATGATGTGACCTGTGTCCGGATGTGTGACCTGTCGAAGTGGACCCTCCGACGCTGGTGTGGCTCCTGGTACCACTACCACTGCCTGACTTGTGACCGCTACCTGTCCTCGTCTGTGAGCGAGACAAGGTAGGATCTTGTCACTCTGGTGGCACTGCCTGCTCATAGAGAGTCTGGTACTGCCCCAGTCTCGTGCTAACTCTGGCCAACTCTCGACCCATGTCTCCCATGGGTCCTGTACACAAGGCTGCAAACTCGGTGCACCACTGGGCTGCATCCTGCTGGCGGATCACCGCCTGGTCCCACTCTACCCTGGCAACCTCTAGTGCTGACTGTAAAGACCTGACCTGTGCCAAGCTGGCGTCTAATCTCTGCTGAAGATCAGCCACTCTCTGATCAGCTGTAGCATCTAGTGGCAACCCTGAAGTGGATGGTATCTCCTCCTCCCCCTCCACCATCTGCCATCTGAGAAGTCTCTCAGCCTCACCTATGGCATCATCCTCCTCGTCATCATCGTCATCATTCTGCCCTGCCACCTCCTCCTCCTGCCCTACCACCTCCGCCTCCTCCTCCCCTACCACCTCCATCTCCACCTCTGGTGCCCTGACATCCACCTCAACCTCCTCCTCCGGTGCCCTGACACCCACATCCTCTGCCTCTCCCCTCACCTCTGCATCCCCCTCCTGTCTCTCCGTCTCCTCCTCCTCCTGTCCCCTCACCTCTGGCTCCCCCTCCTGCCTCCCCTCGCCCTCTCCCTCTTGTTGGGGCTACTCCTTACCCTCTCCCTCCTCACCAACCTTGGGGATGGCATCTAATGCTGCCCTCGCCACTCGTGGGCGTACCCTTCGGACCTGTCTCTGCCCAGCTCACTGTCACCTCCGCCCATCTCCGCCATCATCTCCTCCTCTGCCTCCATCCCTGCCTCCGTCTCCTCCCCTGCCTCCATCCCTCCCTCTGTCTCCACCCCTACCTCCACCTCTGCCTCCATCGTCCCCACCCCTCCCTCTGTCTCCATCCCTCCCTCCATCTCTGCCTCCGCCTCTGCCTCGACCTCTGCCTCCATCCCTGCCTCTGCCACCTCGTCGGACCCATGGCACTCGTGGAATAATCGACTGCCTGTCAACTGGTGCCGGACCATCGGGATCTGTCAAGGGCACTGGTTGGCATGCCTGCCACCATAGATCGTATGCCGGTGTCGTACCCGGATCCGCTACTCCTCCTCTCCAACCCCAGGCCTAGGCTACTAACCCATCTATCTGTTGTGTCACAAAAGCCACTGGGATGGCCGGCCCCCATGCATACTCTCTCAATGACCTGGAATACTCTGTCATCCCCATGGGCACATCCTTCTACTCGCCAAACTGTCTCAACACACGCTGCGGCAGGTACATCTTAATGATCAAGGACGTCTACACTGTCCTGCCAATAAGATATCTGTACTGTCTGCATAAGCTCAGATGCTCATCCTCATCATCCCATGCCTCACAATCCTTGTAGGGCCTCCAAATGAACGTCACCATGGTATCGATCTTGTGCCACCACCTTGGCTCACCCATATGGGTCTGCTGTAATGCGTCGACATAGTAGTAAGAATAAGGCATCCCCTCGGCCAGCTGTGGTCTGTCAATAGGAGGGCGGAATATGGCAATGTGCTCCCATGCCCAGATCATCATAAGAGTAGTCCCACAGGAGATACTCTCTCCTCTCCTCTCCTGTACACAACGTCAAGAAGCTGATGATATAGCGTCCCTAGCAGGCAAGGACCCCAAGCATACACTATCCAGTCCCGTCTCATACCGACTAGGATGTCTCCCCAACCAATCGGAAAGCCATGTCCTCGCCGATCAGGAACCAGGATACCCGCAATCATCGTCGCCAAGAAGGCATTGAAGCACCCATAGTGCTCTGCAAGGAAATCCCAATGGATCTCATAACCCTGAATGCTGAGTCCAGCACCCTGATCCTGGTAGTACATGCAAAAGTTCTGCTCTCCATGGCGTCAATCATACACAATCCGCTCCCCTCGAATAGGAATCTAGAGAATACGGTAGACATCCTCCAAGGTAATGGTGGCCTCGCCTATCGGCAGGTGGAAGGAACAGGTCTCAGAATGCCATCGCTCGCACAACACTGTCAACAAACCCCTGTTTGCCCGAATGGCGGGCATAAATGCAGCATAAAATAAGCCTAGTCTCATCAATCATCGCCGCTCTCATGGACCCAACTGATCGGCAAACCGAAAGGTGGTCGGTCTGCTCTCTCTGGTATAAATAAAAACATCATCAGCACTTTTTGGACAACTAACAACATCATGGAAAGCAACTAAAGGCATGAAAACATCAAAGCAATTTTTATTAAGACAATAGGCAAGTGCGTCGCAACCCAGCAATTACGTCGCGAAAACACAACTACATCGTTCAAAACATCAATTGCGTCTCAATATGGCAATTGCGTCCCGACATAACAACTGCGTCACTAAAAAACTGAATGCATCGCAACATGACTATCGCGTTGCGATATCACAATTACGACGTTTAAAATGGCGATTGCGTCTCAAATTAACGATTGCGACATTCCACCAGTCAATTGCGACTTGGAAAGTCACTTGTGTCGCACGAATTGGAAAATGCGGCGTGAAAAACTGGTGATTTCTATTTCGTCTATGCACTTGCGTCGCGACGCATCAAGTGCGTCGAACACGAAGGCAATTGCGGCTTACGCGAATGCATATGCGTCGCGGCGCATTCGTTGACTACCCTAGAAAGCATTAAGTAGCACGTAAAACAATAAAAGGACAAAGCGAGTTTAGGGTACATACCACCAGCTCTGAACCCTCTGGTCGTCTGAAGGTCCTCACGATCTCTCCGCGGTGCTCTGACACTGGAATAACCATCCTCGCTGCTGCGCCTTTCGCTCTAAGCTCTCGAGTTTCGCAAGGTAAATAGTAAAAGTGAATTGACTTTACCCCCTTTGTCAACCTATTTATAAGGTCAAAATGGCATTTTTCAAACAAATTCAATACTGCAGGCTCATTTGAACACCTTTGACTTCCTCGTAAGTTGCTTTAAACATATCAGAATCCGAAACTGACTGCGCCGTTGTTTTTCTGGTCATCAAATTGATTTATCGGGACCCTTTGCAAATTTTTCTGGCACCGACCCAAAATTTGAAAATTTTCTGAGGGGGCAATGATACTCCGTACCCTCGCTGGGGCATATTCTTGGCTTATTTTTCTTTGTCACAATGCGACAAGCAACATTATGACAAAGAGGGGCAAAATGTAGACACCTAAAAATGACCTAGGCGTGCAAGCTTCATTTTTACCACTTTCATCCTAGCATAATTAAGACATTTAATTATGTCCTTGGTCCACATTCAACTATTGATTAAATAATTCATAATTATTTAATTAATTCATGTCATTTATTCTTCATGATTATTGAATAAATAAATTTTAGTTATTTATTAAATACGTCATTAATTATCTTAGTCTTCCTTTAATTAAATAAATTTTCTTAATTTATTTAATTCCCTTTGTCATTTAATTCTTCCTGAATATTAAATAAATAAATTTCATTTATTTATTAAATATGTCACTAATTGTCTTAATTAAATAAATTGATTAATTTATTTAATTAATTAGTCTTATCCTCTAAATTAAATAATTAAATTTAATTATTTAATTGTCAATTAACACTCTTCTCATTTTAAATAAATTAAATTATTTAAAATGTCATCTCGATCTTAACTGTCAGTCCTTTTTGATAAATAATCTGAAAAAGATTATTTATTATCTCTTAAAATCCATAATTTGAATTATTTTAATTCAAATTAGTAATTAATCTTCTAAAAATCAAGCAATCGGGCATATTCTCGATTTTTCAAATCTTATCTTCAGTCCGAATCTTATCTCTTTGATTTTTCGAATCTTGTAAATCAGGCAGTCTTATCTTCTTGATTTTTTGAAAATATTTATTTTCTAATTAATTTGTCTCATTTATTCTCCACCGTCGATCCGATTTTATTTTGACCGTTCGATTAAAGATTTTGCCCTAACCCTAATTAGGGATTCTCAGGTTTAATTTGGATCGTTCATTTTAGGTTCTTGTCAATAATTTATCTCGTCCGTCTGTTCGAAATGGCCTTTTCTATAAAATGCCATTTCCTTCTCATTTTCAGACATCTTGACATTTTTAGGTAATTACTATAGGCATTTACTTGGCTTCACATTTCATTGTCATAGGCAATTGTAGTATTTCATTATTGGCATTAGGTTTTAGGCATTTGATTAATATTGACATTTTCTTTAGACATAGACATAGGCATTGGCAAGAGTCATAGGCATAGCAAATCCTTCAAATCTTGTTGTAGGGCTTAGACATTTAGATTGCTCAAGAAGATGAATCTGAGGGCAACATATTATCTAGCAAGTAAGAAGGTGTAACGAAGGTGAAGCATGGAAGATGGAGATTCTTGGTAATATCATTTCTTCTATTTTCATTTCATTTCCATTGTGCTTCGTTATTTTCATTGGATTTTTATGTTATTTGATCTAACAAATTAACAATCTAATATTTCCCTTGATTACAGCTAGCATCACACTCAATGGTAAAAACTTTATCAAAATCAGGGAGCATAAGTATAGGTTGTTGTGCTACTCTCATTTTCAGATATTCAAACCCTTTATCAGCTTCATTGGTCCAAGAAAACTTACCTTTGTTACCTCTTTTGATGGTGTCCAAGATTGGTGCACAAATTTGGCTAAAGTTCTTGATGAACTTTCTATAAAAGCTTGCAAGTCCATGGAAGCTTCTCACATCTCCCATGGATTTTGATGTTCGCCAAGTAAGAATAGCATCCACCTTTAAAGGATCCATCTTCAAACTTCCCTTGGAGATGACAAAACCAAGGTAGACTAGTTCTTCCTTCATGAATTCACACTTTTCCATGTTGATCAGCAACTTCTCCTCTAGTAACCTCCTTAGTACCATCTCAAGGTGCTTCAAATTTTCTTCTTTAGACCTGCTAAACACAAGGATTTCATCTAAATAAACTACAACAAAATTTCCAATGAAAGGTCTCAATACCTCATTCATAAGGCGCATAAATGTACTAGGGGCATTTGATAACCCAAAGGGAATCACCAACCAATCATAGAGCCCTTCATTAGTCTTAAAATTTTTCTTCCATTCATCCCCCTCTTCGATCCTTATCTAATGGTACCTGATCTTTGGATCAATCTTGGAAAAGTAAGATGCTCCTGATAGACAATCCATGAGGTCCTCCATTCTTGGCATTGGAAACCTATATCTAATTGTGATCCTATTAATGGCTCTTGAATCAATGCAAAGCATCCAATTCCTATCCTTCCTTGGTGCTAGGATAGTAGGAACAGCACATGGGCTCAAACCCTTCCTCACTAGCCCCTTATCCATCAACTCTTGCACTTGTCTTGCAATCTCCTCATTTTGAGTAGGTGGCATCTTGTATGCAGCCTTATTTGGCAATGTAGCACCTGGAATCATATCAATATGGTGGCTTATATCCCTAATGGGAGGTAGGGAACTAGGTAATTCATTCATTGTTATGTCCATGTACCTTTCCAACAACTCTTGGACTTCCTTTGGTGCATCTTCCTTCTTCTTTATGGGAAGATCTGCTTCAATTTTTGGCTTCATAATCAAGAATAATCCTTTTCCTCCTCCTTCCTTCAAGGTCTTCATGAACTCCTTCTCACCCACCATCAAAACACTAGGCCCTTCATGCTTTGCCTTGTCTTCTTCTAGGAGAGGTGAAAGGTTGTAAGTCTTCCCATCCATCACAATGGAGTATGTGTTCTTCTCCCCATCATACTTGGTCTTCCTATCAAACTACTAAGGCCTACCAAAAATATATAGTTTAATACTTGTACTCAAAATTTAGTTCATTATATCTCATACATTATAAGTCATGATGTGGATCTCTCTATTGTAACTTTTTTGTGATTGAATAATTTGTTGTTTTATTTTCAAATGTTGGTTGTGGGAACACCTCCAAATTTTACAAGGGCAATGGATATCGGTGTTTCATCCACTATACAATCTTCCATCGCTCTGATAGAGGAGGTATGAGGAAAATTACTAAATTTCAATTTACATTTGTTGTTATAGATGTTAGTTCTAGTGAAAAATCAAACCATTATTGATTCGTAGTTTAATTCCTATTTGGATGGTTTATACAGGGCTTGAGCATGCTTGAGCATCAACATGCAAATATTTCCATCATGGAGAGTGATCATGAGATGGCCGTAAGTGATTATTTTGTTAAATATATCATTTCTTATAATGTAATTTCTATATATTAATGTCTTTACTTCTTATTGTAATAGTTAAAACTTCACCAGGAGCTAAACTATAGGAGGAGGAGCAGGAGCACTCCTTGAGCACAACAAAAATGAGTGACAGACTTATCGCCATCAGATCACCAAACAAAGGGAAATAATTTATTTCCAGAGCATGGAGAGAAATGAATTTTGATTCCAGAGCCCTTTGTTGTATGCCTAGACATGGCAATTTTGTACATATCTTGTATTGGATATATTTGACATTGTATGCCTATATGGCATTCGAGCGTAAGCCTATATGGCTATTTTGTAACTATATTTTATACTTATATTTACATATATTGATGTATGTGTACATGGCTATTTGGTTAATACAAATATTTTTTATTGATGGTGTCCATATTTTCTCTTTTTGACAATGTCAAAAGCATGGTTGCATACAAATTCGGAAAAAGACTTTTCATTTTAGATTAGCAATGCATGGATGTTTTTAAAAGTATCCTTGATATTACAAAAAGATATATGTTTATACCATAGCAGCAAAAATCTTTTGGGGAAAAAATCGGCAAACCAAAAGTATAATTTTTTTTGAAAAAATTAGGAAAAAGTCTAGAAAAATTGAAAAAAAATCAGATTTTAAAAAAAAGGTAAAAAAAAGTAGAACAAGAGATAAAAAAAAATTTAAAAAAATTTAAAGGCATTTCCATAGCATAGATATATAGAGAGAAAATAAAATAAAGAGTTTAACTAATAAATTGTAAAAAATAGATTTTTGTAGTTTATATTCATATTGTTGATTACATTGCATTGCACATATTTCAAACTCAAAGCATTGCTTCACATTGCATAACTAATAACTAGATGTTTATAGATGACAAAATTTCAATTACAATATAGTTTTTACAAAGTCAACCTAAGCAGCTATACAATTACTTCACATTGCATAACTAATATAACTAGGAGTAGCTCCCAATTGCATTTGCTTGTCATGGAATTCTATGAGACCACATTTCTTTGAGGCATTTTTTTAGACAATTCACTGCCTTGTCTATACTACCACATTTTTGATACATGTCTACCAAAGAATTTTTTCAAATAGTTCACTACCTTGTTGCTATGGTTGAAAGCCTAAAACAAGTACTTTCGAACAAGCTATGGATGCTTCAAAAAAATATATCAAAAGCATAATAGTAAGAAATATCATAGACAAGGCAGTGAACTCTTTGAAAAAATTCCTCAAAGAAATGAGGTCTCATGGTGATGGAATTCCATGACATTTGATGTCATGGCATTCCATCACCATGAGACCTCATTTTTTCAAAGAGTTCACTGCCTTGTCTATGCTGACACATTTTTCATACATGTCTATGAAAGAATTTTCTCAAACAGTTCATTGCCTTGTTGCTCTGGCTAAAAGCCTAAAACAGGTGGTTTCAAACAAGCTATGGATTGTCATGGCATTCCATCACCATGAGACCACATTTCTTTGAGGAATTTTTTCAAACAATTCGCTGCATTGTCTATGCTACCACACTTTTCATACATGTTTACCAAAGCATTTTATCAAACAGTTCACCTCCTTGCTACTATGGCCAAAAGCCTAAAATAGGTGCTTCAAAACAAGCTATGGATGCTTGGAAAAAACCTATCAAAGCATAATAATAAGCAATATCATAGACAAGGACGTGAACTGTTTGAATAAAAGCCTCAAAGAAATGTGGTCTCAATGGTGGTGGAATGCCATGACAATCCATAGAAATTTTCTTGTCATGGAATTCATCATGCCATTCCATGACCATGATAACACATTTCTTTGAGGCATTTTTTCAAATAGTTTGCTGCCTTGTCTATGCTACCACATTTTTCATACATGTTTACCAAAGCATTTTATCAAATAGTTCACCTCCTTGCTGCTATGGCTAAAAGCCTAAAATAGGTGCTTCCAAACAAGCTATGGATGCTTGGAAAAAATCTATCAAAGCATAATAATAAGCAATATCATAGACAAGGCAACGAACTATTTCAATAAAAGCCTCAAAGAAATGTGGTCTCAATGGTCGTGGAATGCCATGAAAATCCATAGCAATTTGCTTGTGATGGCATTCTTCATGCCATTCCATCACCATGAGACCACATTTCTTTGAGGAATTTTTTCAAACAGTTTGCCGCCTTGTCTATGCTACTACATTTTTCATATGTGTTTACCAAATCATTTTATCAAACAGTTCACCTCCTTGCTTCTCTGGCTAAAAGCCTAAAATAGGTGCTTCCAAACAAGCTATGGATGCTTGGAAAAAATCTATCAAAGCATAATAATAAGCAATAGCATAGACAGGGTAGCGAACTGTTTGAATAAAAGCCTCAAAGAAATGTGGTCTCAATGGTGGTGGACTGCTATGACAATCCATAGTAATTTGCTTGTCATGGCATTCGTCATGCCATTTCATCACCATGAGACCACATTTCTTTGAAGCATTTTTTCAAATAGTTTGCTACCTTATCTATGCTACCACATTTTTCATACATGTTTACCAAAGCATTTTATCAAATAGTTCACCTCCTTGCTGCTATGGCTAAAATCCTAAAATAGGTGCTTCCAAACAAGCTATGGATGCTTGGAAAAAATCTATCAAATTATAATAATAAGAAATAGCATAGACAAGGCAGCGAACTATTTGAATTAAACCTCAAAGAAATGTGGTCTCAATGGTGGTGGAATGCCATGACAATCCATAGCAATTTGCTTGTCATGGCATTCGTCATGCCATTCCATCACCATGAGACCACATTTCTTTGAGGCATTTTTCAAACAGTTCGCTGCCTTGTCTATGGTACCACATTTTTTATACATGTTTACCAAAGAATTTTATCAAATAGTTCACCTCCTTATTGCTATGGCTAAAAGCCTAAAATAGGTGCTTCCAAACAAGCTATGGATGCTTGGAAAAATCTATCAAAGCATAATAATAAGCAATAGCATAGACAAGGCAGTGAACTGTTTGAATAAAAGACTCAAAGAAATGTGTCTCAATGGTGGTGGAATGTCATGACAATCCATAGCAATTTGCTTGTCATGGCATTTTCATGCCATTCCATCACCATGAGACCACATTTCTTTGAGGTATTTTTTCAAATAGTTCGCTGCCTTGTCTATGCTACCACATTTTTCATACATGTTTACCAAAGAATTTTATCAAACAGTTCACCTCCTTGCTGCTATGGCTAAAAGCCTAAAATAGGTGATTCCAAACAAGCTATGAATGCTTGAAAAAATCTATCAAAGCATAATAATAAGCAATAGCATAGACAAGGTAGCGAATTGTTTGAATTAAAGCCTATCAAAGATAATAATAAGCAATAGCATAACAAGGTCTCCTCAATGTGGTCCACATTTCTTTGAGGCATTTTTTCAAAAAATTCGTTGTCTTGTCTATGCTATCACATTTTTCATACATGTTTACCAAAGAATTTTATCAAATAGTTCACCTCCTTGCTACTATGGCTAAAAGCCTAAAATAGGTGCTTCCAAAAAAGCTATGGATGCTTGGAAAAAATCTATCAAAGCATAATAATAAGCAATAGCATAGACAAGGCAGTAAACTATTTGAATAAAAGCCTCAAAGCAATGTGGTCTCAATGGTGGTGGAATGTCATGAAAATCCATAGCAATTTTCTTGTCATGGCATTCGTTATACCATTCCATCACCATGAGACCACATTTCTTAGAGGCATTTTTTCAAACAGTTCACTTCCTTGTCTATGAGCTACCACATTTTTCATACATGTCTACCAAAGCATTTTATCAAACAATTCACTGCCTTGCTGCTATGGCTAAAAGCCTAAAAAAAGTACTTTTGAACAAGCTATGGATGCTTGGAAAAAATCTATCAAAACATAATAGTAAGCAACAATCTATGGTCTCATGGTTTTTTTTCACACGAAAATCAGTGTGATTTTACTCACATTTTTTTGCAGGTTATAAACACTTTTTTTTTAAATTGCCAATTTTGTTGTTTTAAATGAAATTCAAGTTTATGGTTGTTTTGTTGTTTATATGATGATATGTGATATTCTAATCCTAATTCATACTTTTAGGTTGCATAGATATATATATATATATATATATATATATATATATATATATATATATATATATATATATATATATATATATATATATATATATATATATATATATATATATATATATATATTACATGTTTTTTGTACCAATGAACCCAAAATGAACTTAACCCCCCTCCAAAAATTTTTGACCAAACCAACGAACTAAACCCCTAAACCTGAACCTCAAAATCTATTCCAACACTCTTCATTTTTCCTGCACAAAATTAATTGACCACCAAATTATGTTGCCCCTTGAATTTACCCACGTTTACTCCCTCAAACCTCTCTTTTTCATTCAAAACCCCTATTTTCCCAACTAGGGCATGTCATGCCATGACATACTTTTGACCTCCCCTATCCTTGTAGACCTTTTGAACACATCAAACTCCATAATCTCACCCTATTTCCAACCTATTCTAACTTATTTTCAATAAATTTCTTCTTTTCATCTCTTCTAGCCTTGCTTTTAAGGGGCCTCAATTTTGAATTTTCAATAGGGGCAATGTCAGTAATCTCTTCCAATTCCCTTACTAATGCTATTTTCTTATTCCTACTCTCTATCCTACTTACATCAAGCCCATATCACTGAGACACAGCCTGAACAATAGGTGGAATGGCCTATTTCAACATACTACACTCAAACCCTTAAGGGATCAATCCGGTTGAACGTAACTCAGAGTGATTTCACATGTTTGGGTGAGAAAGAGGACCATGCCTATTCAAATGCATTGGAACAGTCAGTTTGGTCACATGAGTTGTAGAACAAAAGTTGCACCACTTTGCAACTTTCCACTGCTTCCATTTGACACTTTTTCCATCAACTAAAATCTAGACACCATGGGAAAACCACTCTAAGATAATGAAAACCGAGAGAGGTTATTGTAGAGAGGCTCAACACAATCTCCTGGAATCAAACAAGAAGTTTATAGGCATCACGGTGTCTGAGTAACCTCATGCTGAAGTTTGCAACTATTTTTCCCTTTGGACCCTTAAGGGATCGATCTGGTTGAACATATCTCTGAGCGATTCTACATGTTTGGGTGTGAAAGAGGACCATGCCTAGTTTAAACATGCCTATTCAGGCGTGTTGGAATAGTTCATTTGGTCACATGAGTTGCAGAACGAAAGTTGCACCACTTTGCAACTTTCCACTTCTTCCATTTGACACTTTTTTCATCAACTAAAACTTTGACACCATGGGAAAAACACTCCAAGATAACATAAACCGAGAGAGGTTATTGTAGAGGGTCCCAACGCAATCCCATAGGATTATTCGAGAAGTTTTTAAGCATCACGGTGTCTGAGTATCCTCATGTTGAAGTTTGCAGCCATTTTTCCCTTTGGACCCTTAAGGGATCGATTCGGTTGAACATAGTTCAGAGCGATTTCGTGTGTTTGGGTGTGAAAGGGGACCATTCCTAGAATAATTATACCTATTCAGACATATTGGAATAGTTTTTTTGGTCACACGAGTTGTAGAACGAAAGTTGCACCACTTTGCAACTTTTCACTGCTTCCACTTGACACTTTTCCATCAACTGAAATATGGACACCACGGGAAAACCACTCTAAGATAACAAAAATTGAGAGAGGTTATTGTAGAGGGGCCCAACATGATCCCATGGGATTAGTTGAGAAGTTTCTAAGCATCATGGTGTCCAAATAACTTCATGTTGAGGTTTGTAGCCATTTTTCCCTCTAGACCCTTAAGGGATCGATCCGGTTGAACGTAGCTCAGAGCGATTCCGCATGTTTGGGTACGAAATAGGATAATTCCTAGCGTAAACATGCCTATTCGTATGCATTGGAATAGTCTATTTGGTCACACAAGTTGCAAAATGAAAGTTGCACCACTTTGCAACTTTCCACTGCTTCCATTTGACACTTTTTTCATCAACTGAAACTTCGACACCACGGGAAAACCACTCTGAGATAATGTAAACTAAGAGAGGTTATTTTAGAGAGGCCCAAAATGATCCCATAGGATTATAAAAGAATTTTTTAAGCATCACGGTGTCTGAGTAACCTCATGCTGAAGTTTGCAGTCATTTTTCCCTTCGGACCCTTAAGGGATTGATTTCCTTTGAATGTAGTTCGGAGCGATTCCACATGTTTGGGTGCAAAAGAGGACCATTCATAGTGTAAAAATTCCTATTTTAACACGTTGGAACAGTCTATTTGGTCACACAAGTTGTAGAATGAAAGTTGCACCACTTTGTAACTTTTCACTACTTTCATTTGACATTTTTTTCATCAACTGAAAATTGGACACCACAGGAAGACCACTCTGAGATAATGAAAACTGAAAGAGGTTATTGTAGAGGTGCCCAACATGATCCCATTAGATTAGACGAGAAGTTTCTAAGTGTCATGGTGTTCGAGTAACCTCATATTGAAGTTTGCAGCCATTTTTCCCTTTGAACTTTTAAGGGATTGATCTAGTTGAACAAAGGGTCTATACTCTAAACTTATCCAAACCTTACCAACTCTTGAGGCAGCAATTCTAAGGTGTCAAAACTTCAAAATCCACAATCAGATCTCAGTTATACCACCATACAATGGTTAAACCACAAAACCCTCTATTGTAGCCTAAACCCTAGGGGTTTATTGAAAATGATACTTCCAAAGCTAACCACAACCTATAAATTACTCAAAAAAGTTTTTGATACCCTACACAAGCTCAAACAATCATAAAATAACACTTCTCTACACAAAAAACACAATTTAACTCTTCAAAACCACCATTTTTCTTAATGAAATCTCACTTTTACACACATGGGTTTCACACCCATGTCACTTTCAGACCTCCCAAACACTAACACATCATTCCCACACCTTAATAATGTTAGTGAAAACCCATTCCTCAAGTTATAGAGGCTACAAAAAGAGGAATGGGTCAAAAAGCCATTTTTATTGACTCAAAACCTTCAATTGTACAAGTTCGGGCCGGTTTTAGTAAATTGATTATATTCTACTCATTTGCCTCAACAAGTGATGAACAAAACCTACTGAATGGTGCTCCTTCACCAATCATACATCGACCTTCTTTTCCCTCCTAAATTTTGGACCACATCCATTACCTCCACATAAAACTCGACATCCTTGGTCTTCTTGGTTCTCATGCCTTGATATGGTTATGCAAATGAAAATGAAGCAAAGTAATCATCTCCTTCTCCGCTGGCTGGAAGAATGCATGCTTAATGTTTTGATACATGATATCAGCTCTCTCATCTACTCTCATGGTTGAATACTGAAATTTAGTATGGTGAGCCTCCAGAGTTCCAATCATTTTTCTTCCTCTTCCACCAAATGATGGCCCGATCCACATGCCTTCCAGCCTAATGGACTTTTTTTTCAGAAGTTGAAGTTTCTCCCAAGTCACCAGTGTTGCTTTGTCTGCCTTTTCAGACTCTTTCATTGCTATAGATCATCTCTGGGATTTAATCATTTGTACCACACATGGTTGATGTGCTTTGAATCCTTGCATCTAAAGGAAATTTCCTCAACATAAATACTCTCTCAAGGTTAACAATCATACATTGACCTTCTTTCCCATCTTAAAGTTTGGACCACATGCATTACCTCCACATAAAATCAACATCCTTGGTCTTCTTGGTTCCCATGCCTTGATATGGTTATGCAAATGAAAATGAAGCAAAGTAATCACCTCCTTCTCCGTTGGCTGGAAGAATGCATGCTTAATGTTTTGATACATGATATCAACTCTCTCTTCTGATCTCATGGTTGAATATAGAAATCCAGTATGGTGGGCCTCCAGAGTTCTAGTCATCTTTCTTCCTCTTCCACCAAATGTCTTTCAACATGAAAAATCTGCTATTTCATGCAAAGGTGATGGAAATATCATGAAAAAGGTGGTGGAATCTAAAAATCATGCATGCACACTTCACTCAATCACCAAAAAGCTACTTTTTGTCGGAGCATGTGTAGAACTAGGAAAATATGCAAAATGTGGGCCAACATCATAAGTATATTGTGTTTTTTCACCATTTTTAGTGCAATATAGAATGTGCTCGCGTTATAACATGAGCACGTTATTTCATGCTAAATTGAAATCTCTCTATTTATTAATAACATGCTCGCATTATAATAAAATTAGTTTTTTTAAGATATATAGCATAGACCCACTCCCACCCTATCTCCCACACTCTTTTACTCTCTCCCACCCTATCTCCCACTTAAACACTCTCTCCAAATCTCTCCCACCCTCTGCTGGCTCTCACGACTCTTTGACTCTCTCCACCATCTCTCCCAGCTGTCCACTCTCTCCCACCCTCTCTCCCACTCTCCCGGTCTCTCAGCTCTCCCACCCTCTCCCATGCTCTCTAAATCTCTCTGACTCTCCCACCCTCTCTCCCACTCTCCCAGTCTCTCCAACTCTTTCCCACTCTCTCCCATGCTCTCCAAATCTCTTCAAATCTCCCACCCTCTCTCCCTCTCTCTCCCACCATCTCCCACCATCTCTCCTACTCTCCCACTCTCAAA